>CP137874.1:0-600000 GCA_034406715.1 Rhodotorula mucilaginosa
CTAACCCTAACCCTAACCCTAACCCTAACCTAACCCCTAACCTAACCCTAACCCTAACCTAACCCTAACCCTAAGGCTTCCCGCATCAAGTCGAAATCGCAACGAAAACAGTTGACGGCGAGATATCGAGATCAAGCAGCCGTACTTTGTCGGAATCGACTCGTGCTGCAACGCAATCACTGTACCAGCATGTGTTCGACAAAGAGAGGACGGACGGACCTGGAAGCGAAACGCCCAGACAGCCGCTGCGCGGCAAATTTCCCCAGACTGCCCGTGGAGACCAAGCTGGGCGGCCTCTGGCCGCATGAAGCCCACTGCGAGGGCACCCAGGCTCAAGCAGTACCGCCAAGTGGTAAGTGATACATGGGATACAAGGGGTACAAGATAGGAAAGCCGGCTACAAGAGGAAGATCTCTAGAAAACACTTGACCGCACACCTCTCTAAATCACCTTGACTCCGAGCACCCGACTTGCCTTGTCTGCACTCCCCGATCCCGACGAAGGTCTCGCCCCCGAGCTGCCAACGCTCGCCTCCTCGTCCTCATACCGCTTCAATCGTGCGCTCCCATCCGTGCTCGACCGAGTCGTCCCATCGAGCAACTCGCGCCGCGTGCCCTGGACGTGCGGCACGTCCGAATCGAGCGAGAGGCTCGCGCGGGGGTGTAACAAAGGCGCAGAGGTCGAAGCAGCATCGGGATCGTCATCATCGACTGCGGCGGCGTCGGCGATATCGGCAGCGAAAGCACGGCGGAGAGCGACGGGGATCAAAACGGCGACAATGACTGCGGGCGTGATGGTAGCGCGTGTGTAAAAGCAAGTCAGCCTCGAAAGGATACCCGACACTCCCGAAAGCGTCGAAAGAACTCACTACCGCCGAGTCCGAGTCCATTCTGCCACGAGATCAAGTGAAAGTCATCCGAGCTCGTCATCTGATCGAGTGTCGTCCCGATCTGCGTGTGGATGTACGAGACTCCGGCGATGCCTGCGGAGGGAGGGAGGGAGCGTCAGAAAGTTGGGTCCCCGGATGAAAGCGTGGCGAGACAGACTCACCCAAAAAGGTCGAGATCCAGAACTTCCACGCCGAGATGCCGACGTGGTAAGCCGCAATGTTGACCATCCAGTGAGGCGGGAGCGGTGCGATCCTGGCGGGGGGTCAAGTCTCGAGGGGTCAGGAATCGAGTTCATTCTCGAGAGAAAGCAAAACCCATCAGCAAGGAAGGGGAGACCCACCTGAGAACGATCAAGTAGCTGAGCAAGTTCTGATCGTGTTCCTTGATCCGGTCAGCCCAGCGGTCGATGCGGTGTTGCCAGACTTCGGAGCGCGAGAGGACTGCCGGACCGAGCACCGCCGAGAGGCAGTAGCACAGCAAAGCTCCCGAGGCGACGCTCTGCGCAGGCAAGGCCTCGTCAGTGTTTGGTCTCACGGTGAGTGCAGAGAGAAGGACGGGTGGGACTCACGAAGCAGACGAGGGGCAAGGCGATCAAGACGCCCCAAAGCGCACCGCCAAGGATCGAAAGGTACATGGACCCGGGGACCGAGAACGCTTGAAGGCTGGGGGGTGAGTTCGCGATGGTAAGTTTTTGAGAGGGGCGGGGAGCACAGGATCGCCCGCTCACAAGAGGTAGACGGCGACCCAGCAGCCCATGACGCGGTAGTAGTTGCGGTCCGAGTAGACCTGGCGGGGGTGCGGTGAAAAGTGAGCACACGGCAAAAGACAACCGCACACACGAAAGCGAACGCACCTGGAGGACCTCGTTGAGCTCCTTGAGGTCGTCGAACGATTTCGGCAAGTGCACCTTGTCGCGATCTTGCGGGTCGATCGGCGGCAACGCGATTTTCAGCGTGACATACAAGCCGACGACGGACGCGAGGAGGATCGCGCCGGCTTGCAAGCCTGCGTACAGGACTGGGCGGCGTTCCTTCAAAGGTGCGCCGCCGAGGTGCAAGGCTGGGTCGAGCGATCGGAGCGAAGAGAGGGACGAGACGGACGCGGTGCGGCCTCGTTGGGACAGGAGCGGGCGGGCGAGAGTCTCCTCCCGGTCCGTGTCCTTGTCCTTGTCATCTTCCTCCTCGTCGCCATACCCGTGTCCGCGAACCGCGTGAAGAGACCCACTCGCGGCGGATGGGGGCAACTCGACTCCCCCGAACGTGGCCGATCTCGCCCTCGCCGGACGGTCGCCACCCGCGTCAAGTTCGATCACAAATTGTGGACCCGGTGCTCGTTGTCCGCTCCCCCGAGTCCCCAGGGTTACGGCCTCGTCCTGTCCCCCACGTCGTTCGGCACCTTCTCCTCCCTCTTCCTCCTCGGCGCCGCCACGCAGAATCTTGAGCGAGTGCAGGCTGTTGTAGCTCTTGGGTGCAAAGCCTCGTTGGCCCTCGGTCTCGGTAGACGACGCCAAAGTGGTCGCAGCAGAGTGGAGCGGTTGATGAGCCGAAGGGACGGGCGAACGCTGCGCCGACGAGACGGTCGACGAGCGGGAGCGGTTCGCGGGCATCCTGAGTGTTCTCTGATCTGTATGCAGCCTTCCCCTGAAGGCTACACGCGGGCGTGGGAAGGAGGCAAGGGAGCGGCTGGGCTGCGAAAGGAGAAGTGTCTTCTGCTCGGCCGCCACGTCATCACCCTGCCTCGAGTTGCCGCGGAATTTGCACACTATGCACACCTTTGGAACGCAAATCTCCATCCCTCTGGACTCTGACACTCGGGCTACGGGAACGCGAACCGTCGCGACTGTATGACTTGGAATTTCACGCTTGACGCCACCGATGGACGCCACACACGTTTATCACGCCACCGCTTCGGGCAATTCCTCAAGTGTTTCCACCTGGTCCCGCTGCCCCGAGTCCAGGCTTGGTGTTGGATCCTACCCGCCCGGCGCTCTCTCTGTCGGCAAAAGACTGGCCGACAAGAAACGCACCGATAGCGACCAACTTTTGAAGAGCCAGGTTCGATTTTCGATTTTGCGCAGTTCGGCGATACGCACTTGCACCTCGGTGTCGATTGGTGGCCGCATCGCGCCGTGGAGCTGCTTGAGGTCATATCCGAACCCGGTCTTAGCCGCTTTGCATTAAGAGAGCATGCGCGACGGTGATTCTCAGCAGGTTCGGGCAGCAAGAAGAGCTTGAGCTCAACTGGACCCATCGAGCGCTCCTAGCCCGGAGTACTTGCTGGTGTAAGATACAGCTGTATCGTGACGCCAAGAAGCTCAGGAGAGGCACCGCCATTGGGTTGAGATCGAGTGAGTTTCCGGCCACTGGGAAAGCACAGCTGAATCTCAGCTCGCCCAGCGACGCGTGCGCCAGCTCAGCGGCCGAGCGCATGGGCACACTCTGGTAACGATAGCAGCAGCCGCATAGCCGACCGTTGAACTGGCCGTGCGTCGAACATCCTTGGGAGCAATAGCCGGAAGAAGCTGCCAATCGAGAAGCATTGCCGGGTCCGTTCGGAGCGGCAAAAGCCTTGGTCGTCACAGGCGTAAGCAATACTGGCGAGAGAGAGGAGCGTCGATCGCAGCATGCAGCTTGAGTCCAGTCAAGTCGAGAGGGAGCGAACCTGAGTGAGAGTGCTGAAGGGGAGGCTTGAAGGTGACCGGCAAAGTCGAGTTGCCGGGTTGCAAAAGGCGAGCCGCCAAGAGCCTCGCTCGCTTCCTTGTCCCTCTACACTCGCTCGCTTACAGGAAGAGTAGACTGACACGATGACTGTGAGCTCAGATCCCCGCGCGGGCACTCCAGCCAGCCAGACTCTTGCCCCTGAACTCTCGGTCTCCCCACCCCGTCCCGAGCGAGAGATGAACATGCTAACACCCGCTACACCTGGCGCGCAGCTCCGCTTTGATGACCAAGTCGTGATCGTGACGGGCGCCGGCGGTGGCCTCGGCCGCGCCTACTCGCTCTTCTACGCCTCGCGCGGCGCCCACGTCGTCGTCAACGACCTCTCGCGCGAGAACGCCGACCGCGTCGTCGCCGACATCCACGCCGCGGGACACCCCAAGGCCCTCGCCAACTATGACAGCGCGACCGAGGGAACCAAGATTGTCGAGCAGGCCATGCGCGAATGGCAGCGCGTCGACGTCCTCATCAACAATGCCGGCATCCTCCGCGACAAGTCGTTCAAGTCGATGACCGACAAGGAGTGGGACATTGTCCAAGAGGTCCACGTCAAGGGCGCCTACGCCTGCACCAAGGCCGTATGGCCCATCATGCGCAAGCAAAAGTACGGTCGCATCATCAACGTGAGTCTTCATCTTCCGCACCGGACGATGCCACAACTGACAGCCACTCCCCGTGTAGACCGCATCGGCTGCCGGAATCTACGGAAACTATGAGTACAGCTCTCACATATCCTCGTAGTGCGCACTTGAACTGACACCTTTGTTTCTTGCGCCGTCTCTACTCGGACAAGCCAAGTGAGTCGCTTTTCGAGAGGCTTTCCACTCGCAAGCGCCGAACCTGAACCTGACGCATGGGACCGCTAGCTACTCGGCCGCCAAGATGGGCCTGATCGGGTTCGCCAAGACGCTCGCCCGCGAAGGCGCCAAGGTGAGCAAAGGGGCGAGCGTTCTTTCCATCAGAGCGGCCGATCTGAATCCCCTCCCGAACAACAGTACGGCATCCTCGCCAACGCGATCGCTCCGGTCGCCGCATCCCAGGTCAGTTCCCCACCTCGCCCAGTCATGGTCAGCATCTGACTCGAAGAAAGCCCCCCCAAACCCCGCGCAGATGACCGAGACGATCATGCCGCCCGAGATGCTCGCCAACCTCTCGCCCGAGCGGATCGTGCCCCTCGTCGCTCTCTTGACGCATTCGTCCTCGACCGTCACCGGTCAAGTCTTTGAGGCGGGTGCAGGCTGGTACGGTCAACTGCGGTGGGAGCGCACCAAGGGCCACGTCTTTAAAACCGACGAGTCCTTCACGCCCGCCGCCGTCCGGAAACAGTGGGCCAAGATCAACGACTACACCAACGCCGACCACCCGAAAGACATCACCGAGACCGACTACCTCGGCTTCCTCGAAAAGGCGAAAAAGATGCCGACCAACGAGCAAGGCCAGGAGCCGGTGCGCTTTGACGGCAAGACGGTCCTGATCACGGGCGCGGGAGCCGGACTCGGTCGCTCGTACGCCCTGACGTTTGCGCGCCATGGCGCCAACGTCGTCGTCAACGACATGAACGCCGACAACGCCAACAATGTCGTGCAAGAGATCAAGAAGGGTGAGGTTCTGCGGTCCTCTCTCGCGATTTCCTGGCCACGAAGCTGACACCTCTCTGACGCCCGCGCGCAGCCGGAGGCAAAGCCATTGCCGTCGTCGCTTCGACCCTCGAAGGCGACAAGCTCGTCCAAGCCGCGCTCGACGGTTTCGGCAGCCTGCACACCATCATCTGCAACGCCGGCATCTTGCGCGACAAGTCGTTCGCGCCGATGACGGAAAAGGAGTGGGACGTCGTGTACGAGACGCACTTGAAGGGGACGTATGCCGTCGCCAAGGCCGCGTGGCCCTTGTTCCAGAAGCAGCGGTACGGTCGCATCGTCACGACTTCGTCGGCCGTTGGCGTGCACGGCAATTTCGGTCAAGCCAAGTGAGTCTTTCGAGTATCTTTGACCCCAGATTTCGTCACCAGCTCACCCCCTTTCCTGCGAACAGCTACTCGACGGCCAAGTCGGCCATTATCGGCTTGACTCGCACGCTCGCGATCGAGGGCAAGAAGTATGGCATCCTCGCCAACGTGTAAGGACGCCAGTCCCCTTTCTCGCTTCTGTCTTCCCAGTGAGCTGACCAAATCGACACGCTAACAGCCTCGTGCCGAACGCGGGCACGGCCATGACGGCGACCGTCTGGCCGGAGGAGTACGTCAAGGCCTTTTCGCCCGACTTTGTCGCTCCCGTTGTGGGCTACCTGGGTTCCGAAGCGTGCGAGACCACGATGGGCTTGTACGAGGTCTCGGCGGGATGGTGCGCCTCGATCAGGTGGCAGCGCACCTACGGCTACGCGGTGAGTACGGGCCGACGGACGAAACCAACGAGCAAAACTGACCCCGGGCGCGCGCGCCGCCTTCCGCAGTTCCCGGTCAACAAAAAAGTCCAGCCCGAAGACCTCAAGAGCAAGTGGGACGTCATCACTCGCTTTGACGACAAGGCGACCTACCCCAACTCGACCGCCGAATCGCTCGAGGCCATCATCTCGAACTTTGCCAACGAGGCCGCTAACGACGACGACTCGACCGACTACACCGACCCGGAAGATTCCGAACTCGTCGCCAAGGCCAAGAAGGAAGCGCAGGCGAGCGGCGAGTACGTCTACACTGAACGGGACGTCGCGCTCTACAACATTGGCGTCGGTGCGACCGAAAAGGATCTCGACTTGATCTTTGAGCAGGACGAAAACTTCCAGGCGCTGCCGAGCTTTGGCGTCATCCCGCAGTGTGAGTCTGCCGGTTTGTCCCGCGTGAAAGGTCAGGTGCTGACCCTTGCCCCGAAACAGTCCCCGTCTCGTCCGGCCTTCCTCGTGAGTTCCTCGAATCGCCACCTCAGTCCGTCGCGAAAACTGACCACCATCACCCGCAGTCGACTGGCTTCCCAACTTTTCGCCCATGATGCTCCTGCACGGCGAGCAGTACCTCAAGATCCACGCGCCGTTCCCGACTTCGGGTAAGCTCGTCACCGAGGCCAAGCTCGCCGAAGTGCTCGACAAGGGCAAAGCCGCCGCCGTCACGGCCGTCACGGTCACCAAGGACGCCTCGACCGGCCAAGTCGTCTGCGAGAACCACTCGACCACGTTCATTCGCGGTTCGGGCGGGTTCGGCGGCCGCAAGACGGGCAAGGACCGCGGGGCCGCGACCGCGCTCAACAAGCCGCCCGCGCGCAAGCCGGACGCCATCGTCGAGGAAAAGACCCTCCCGCAGCAGGCGGCGATCTACCGCCTCTCGGGAGACCTGAACCCGCTGCACGTCGACCCCAACTTTGCCAAGGTCGGCGGGTTTGACCAGCCGATCCTCCACGTGAGTTCACACGGCTCTTCTTTCTCCTGTTGCCCGCCGCCCGCTAAGTAACACCCGCACCATTTTCGACAGGGCCTGTGCTCGTTCGGCATCTCGGCCAAGCACATCTTCCGCAAGTTTGGCGCGTTCAGCGACATCAAGGTTCGCTTCGCCGGCGTCCTCTTCCCGGGCGAGACTCTTGTCACCGAGATGTGGAAGGAGGGCGAAAAAGTCGTCTTTGGTGAGTCGGCTGCAGGTGGAAGTGGTACCCGCCCGAGCGCTGACCTGAAAGATCACGTCCCCAGTCACGAAGTGCAAGGAACGCGGCACCGTCGTCCTCAGCTCGGCCGCCGTCACTCTCGCTCAGTAACCAGTTCTCTCTCAGCTTGTCGAAGGTCCGATTCATGTTGCTGCCGTACCTCGAAGAATTTGTGCAATGTGTCAAAAGGTGGTACCCGTCTCTAGTCCAAACGTCTGCGAATCCACTCGGCCTCGTCCCACTCCTCAAATCCGATCGGCAACTTGGCTTGCATGGCCGGGTCTTCAAACCACCACTGGACCGAGAGGACCCCCTTCTCAAGTGCAGCATCGGGATCCTTCTTCCCGCCAGGAGCGAGTTTGAGGAAAGCGCCCTGCGTGAGATCGATCGAAGCAGTCGTTGGGCAACTGTCAAGGCCAAAAATGACAAGGATCAGCGCACACTCGCCTGCACGAAAACAAAAGAGAAAGAACGCACGTGTTGCAAACGTCCATGATGGAGAGGGTAATGGTTTTCTTCGAGTTGGGTTGCCACACGCGAATCTTGGCGCCGCAAAGCTCGGAAGGCGTGGATCCATCCGAGCCGAACTGTGGTGCAAGCGTTGCCAGTCAGCACACAAAAGAGCGGGAAAAGGCTTGAGGCTCGCTCACCAACAGCGGAGAAACGGCCGCAGCCATGGCCGAGTCATCGAAAATCTCATGGCAAGCGGAGAGGTGTTGGCCTACAGGAGGGGGGTCAACTCTCTTGTTTTCCGACCGAGGTGCAAGAGCACACAGCCAACTCACTCGCACCGAACCAGGTTGCCGTCGTGGTCATCTTGGTTGTACCGGGAACACCAGCAGCGCCAGTGACGGTGGAAGTAGCTGGACGCGTCGACTTGTCGCCCGTAGCCTCGCTCGGAGTCGGTTCAGGGGAGTCCGAGAAGGTAGATAGAGCTGGTATAGGCTGCAGACCTTCATAGTCTTCCAGCGATGAGTCCAGGAACGGAGTGCCAGTCTGCAAACCCAGTGGATCAGTGACTGCATGTCTGCTTCAAGTGGCAAAGACACTCACGGAAACCGCAGTGGCCACCGCATGATCGGACGGGACAATGTTAGCCGTAGTTGCAGTCTGAAGCGTACCCGAACAAGTCAGCATTTATCCGTCGCCAAATCAGTTTGTCTTGTTCACTCACAGGAGATTCCGCTTCAGCCGAGGTCACCCCAGCAATGACGGATGCGGCTGTCTTTTCATTGACTTGAGACGACAAGGAGCCACTCTGTGATATTGCTCATAATGTCAGCTCGACGATCCCGGACGAAAGAGACAGCAGCTTGCTTTCCATGGCTATAAAGGGAGGAGAGATCAGACCGGAAGGACTGGACTGACCAGCAAAGCAGACGAGACACTCTCAAGGTGAGAAGTTTCGGGTGAAGTGTGTGCCTCGGAGCTCGTGCTATTAGTCGTGTGGGAAGACTCGGTGGCGTTGGAGTTTGAAGACGCGGTGGCGTTGCTCTGGCCGGAATGGGACGCTGTTGATTCGGAGTTTGACGACGACGATGAGCTTGTACCATTCTGAAGATGGGTACATCGGATAAGTCAGCTTCCTGGAACAAGGCACTCGAAGGAAAGACACGAACCGTGACAAGGAAAATCAGAACGATGATCTGCAGAAAAATTCAAGTCAGAATTAACTGAAGTTCCCGGATCAGAACACACAGACTCACCAGCAAGAGGGCCAAGAGCACCAGCCCTCCAACGACAAGCTTTTTGGTGGTTGACCAAGCCCTCGAAGGTTGCGGTTCATCCGACTCGCCCTTTTCGGCATCAGCGCCGACAGCAACCGCACCGTTCTTGCGACTCGCTTTGCTCTTTGGTGGAGGTGGGTGCGGGTCTGGCTCCGAATCAAAGTCTGACTCGGTAGGAGGTGGAGAATTGTCGTGGTAAGCGTCGTCCGAAAACTCGTGATCTTGCCCGACAGGAGCGTAAACGCCACGAGCCTATATTGCAACCGATCAAGAAGATTCGTCAGTGGCGTGGAGTCGTGAGTATGAAGGGCACAGACCCACCTTATTCGTGGGTGCCTTGCGACTCGGCCGGACAAGCGGTTCGTCCGCGAGCGTGCGACGACCGCCACCCTTGTTCAAAGCTGGAGCGGGGTAAGGTCTCTGAGTGGCCGAGCTGCGAGCACTCGATTGACTCTTTGTAGCGGGCTGAGGGAGATCAAGATCCAAGTCGCTCGCGAAGGGACTTGGCGCTGCCGCCGCCCCAGATGGCGAGGGAGAGAACTGGTCTCGAGGCGGCCGCTTCGAGGACGAAGGGTTAGACATGGTGTCGCCGCTTCACCTTACACGGCGCTTGATACCACACAAGGCGTGCAGTTGGATTCAAGAACTTCGAAAGGCGGTTTGAGCGACTGGAGCCGGACGAACGAGGTCCGCGGACAAGCCGGCGAGCGCACACGCCGGCTATGTGTCTGCACACGCTTGGGCAGGCGGTGAAGCTAAAGCGCAATACGTCACATTCGAATTCCTGTGTAGCTTCTGCTCGTATGGTGTGGCGAGAAGCTGCTTGAAAGCTTAGTTCTCCGAGATCGGGAGGCCCGCCGGCGGAGAGAGAACAAGTGTACCCGCAGCGTCGAGGTCGCGAAGCCTGAAGATGGCTTTGAGTCCGACTTGACCGCCCTTGTTCCGCATCAAGTAAGCGTGTAGGGAGGTAGCCCTGAGGGCGAGCTGGAGAAGCGAGAACCAAGCTGAAGTTGAGTCATTCTTCTCTCTTCTCTCTCTCCGCTTCACTCTGCTCCTCACGGCAAGCTCGGGACCGCCCCGACCGTCCAGCTTGCTTCAGCTATCAGCTCCCGACGCCGTGACACGCAGCCCGTCCACTCGCAGCGACGCTTGAGCCTGCGCTCCTCGATCTGTTTCTCATCAACATTCCGGCGCATACTCTTTCACCCGGCAAAAGGACAACCGAATTCACCCTGTGCTACAAGAGGAAGCAAGCTATGGGAGAATAGTGCGGCTTGCTAATGGGCTAAAGAATCTCCCCGCCGCGGCTCTGAAGAAAATTTTACCCGTCCGCGGCTTGTCCGGTACGCGCAAGTTCGCGAAACCTGCCCGCCTCGAGAACGGCAACCAAATCCGCCTTCCCTCTCTTGCTTCTTGCTACGTCTATCTGCAAGAGGTCTGCCATGTCAAGCACAAACTCTCGCCGTCAGCGCCACGGCAGTACGAACCGGGGACGGGAAACGCCGCACGTCCGCCATTCTTCATCATCTTCCATCAGCAGCAGCGACTACTTCGAAAGTGCCGATGAGGAGGCACGCATTGGTGGCACGCCGCGCGCGGGTGGGAAGCAATGGACTATGCGCTCCGTGGTGAGTGCTTTGCCGTTCGCTCACTCGCGTGCTGCCTTGCTGACAGCAGCTCCTGGATACAGAGCAAGGGATCCGGCGGGAGGACCAACGACTATCGCTCAACCCGTCAAGATGACTACAGCGACGATGGCTATGGTTCAAGCGAAGACGAGAAGCAGAAGAAACCGTCCTCCAAGAAGAAGGGAGGATACCCCGCTTCTGACGCCTCGTATGATTCGGATCCGGATCAGAACCCATCCAAGCGAGGCAAAGCCAGCGCCAACACGGGGAAGGGTGACGATGATGATGATGATCAGCAGGAGGAGGAGAAGGAGAACGGCAACAGCAAGAAATGGTGGTGGGTCGGCGGACTC
The DNA here is from genome assembly GCA_034406715.1 of Rhodotorula mucilaginosa. Classification (NCBI taxonomy): domain Eukaryota; kingdom Fungi; phylum Basidiomycota; class Microbotryomycetes; order Sporidiobolales; family Sporidiobolaceae; genus Rhodotorula; species Rhodotorula mucilaginosa. Next base: position 10,939 of record CP137874.1, read on the forward strand.
GCAGCCATCCTTGTTGCGCTCCTGATCATCGGCGGAATGTACCTGGTGAGTCTTCTATGGCCTCCCCGCATAGTCCAGCTAGAGAAATAACTGACGCCCAAGAAATCCTTGCGACAGTGGAACCGATCGAATTCTGCGGCGTCGGACGGCTCGGCTTCTTCAGGCGCAGCGAACAGCACCTCCCTTGCGCCTTCTTCCGCCGCTACGGACAGCTCCGCCTCAACCCTAGATCAAACGACCACAGCACTCGATTCAACAACCTCGCAAAGTACAACCGAGTCACTGACCAGTTCACCCTCCAAGACCAAGAACGCCGAGACGCAGAAACCGTCTCCGACGCCAAGCAAGACGCAGCCAGACCCGGCTCCTTCGACGACGTATGCAGCTCAAATCACTTGGTTCCATGCTCGTGAGTGATCAGTTGACCTCATCGCTGCCTTGCTCCTTGCTTTCCGGTTCTGCCATGAGAATCGGGCGCGGGCGCTCGAGGTCTGTGGTAAGTTCCGACTGATCTCTCTGACACTCCACCACCTGCCTCTCACAGCCAACGAGGTATCGGAATGTGGGACAAAAGCCAGCAACGACGATTACGTAGTCCGGATCAGTCCCGAACTGGTGGGCCCTTCTTGAGGATGTTTTCGAGAAGCTGTTCGACAAGCTGACGCGGCGCAACAGTACGGAGATCCGGAATCGGTCTCACCACTGTGCGGCACGTGGATCAGTCTGTACCAGCTCGAGAAGGACAGCATGGTTCGCGCGACGAGTGCGTTGCTTTCTCTCATGTTTTGCCAGTTTCGCGAATCTCTCTCTGTCGGAGACGCAACTGACTCTTTTGCCGTTACCCCTTTCTCCCTACGCCACCCACGGAAACCTACTCCCAACCCTACTCCCGCCAGTCGAGGGCATCTCGCCCAACATGACCGGACACAACCTCGACCTGTCTCGCAAAGTGTTCCAAGCGCTGACCTCGAACCTCAAGCTCGGGACGACGCTCGCGCAGTGGTGGCTCACTGAGGAGAAGCATCGTCCTTCGGCTAGCTTGTCGTCCGCGGCCGCTGCTCCGACCGGCAAGGGAGACAAAGCGCCAGGAGGAGGAAAGGAGGAAGGGGAGGAGGAGGAGGGTACAGTCACGATTGCGACGGCTCCGAATCCTCCGCTCGAGACGGGCAGCGGTTCTCACGACGGGGAACTTTCGCCGAACGGGATCTCAGAGACGAACGACTATTGAGTGGCGCTGGCTAGGGTCCTGGGTACAAAACTGACCTTTTTTGCAATTATTGTGAAGTGTCTCGATTATTCTCCTTCCTCGCTCCATCGTGCCGTCATGAATGTGCGCATGTCCTGTGACCGTCTGTGAATCAGAGCACGTCTATATGACGGAGTCGCGAAAGCTGGGAAGTTGAACGGAAGCGAGCTGTTTCGCCGACGCACGCGGTCACTCGATTTCTCGTCCTCACTCACGCACTCGCTCGCGTGGACAGCAAGTGCATAGTTGCAAGGCGTCAACTCGACGTCGACGTGCGCCCCGCTTTGCCTGCCCTGTCCGCCCTGCCCGCGTCGGAAGAGCTTCCCTCTCTCCAGCTGAGAGCTGCTTCTCCTTAGCGACGGATGTCGACGCCTCGCGGGTCGGGCGCAGCGACGCCCAAGACGCCTGCGACGTACGATGACGACCTCGTGCCCGAGCTGGACCTTCTCGCCCTCCAGCAGCACGCCAACGCGAACCACTTCACGCACGCTGCTCCGCTCTACGCTCGCCAACTCGGCGACTTCCCGCCCGAGATTATCGCCCTGATCGTGCACCACCTGTACTACGACTATGTCCCGCTCCCGCACCCGTTCCCGAACCCGGACCCGTACATCTCGCTCGAACCGCCGTCGAGCACTTACCCGGCCCCGCACCTCGCCCCGTCCCTCGACGCCCAGGCGAAAGAACTCCTCGCCGGCCTGTGCCTCGTCGACAAGACCTGGTCCGCAGAGGCCACCCGCGCCTTGTGGCGCCGCGTCAGTTTCGGCATGCCGAGAGCCTTCGAGAGCGTCCTTCGCACCATCGAGGAGTACTCGGGCGGACAGCGCGTCGCGAGGCCGCTCAAGAACGCCTCGCTCAAGCGGACGGGCTCGATTGAAGGAGGAGGGAGTCCGACCGCGCTGGGGCGCCGCGCCAGTCAGCGCGGCACCAGCAGTCTCGGGTTGACCATGACGACCGCCACCGCCGCCGCCGCCGAGGACCTCCCCGACACTCCGGCCCAGCACGTACCCAAGACGTGGGCCGATCACCCGACGCCGCGCCTCCCGACGGCCGAAAAGACGACCACCGCGGAACCGCAAGACTACTTTGGGGCAGCAGGAGGTGAGACCGCGCCAGGCCCAACACGAATTGCTACCTCATATTGACCATCACCCACCCGCAGCTTCGACCCAACAACAAGTGCTGCCGACCCTCGACCCGGCCGAGTCGCCTCTGTTGTTCACGCGCGCCATCTCGTTTGCCCGGTTCCGCACCGCCGGCATGAAGCGCACCCTCCGCCAAGGCTCGAACGAGCGCTTCGTCACTCCGCAGCGACTCCTCACGCTCCTGCAAGGGACGCGGTACCCGCGCAAAAAGTTGGCCAAACCCGTCACGGCGGCGGCGAAGAAGGCTGCGGGGGGTGGAGGCGGTGGCGAGACGAGTTCGGAAGAGAGTGAAGACAGCTTGGATTCGAGCGTTTCCGAGGATGACGAAGATGACGGCGAGGACGCGCACATGCGCCGCCGTGGACGCTCAACCGCTGGCAAGAGGCAAAAGGATGCCGGGCAGGTGAGTCTCTCTCTTCGAACCGGGACCCCAGGACTGAACTGACACCCACCCCCCCGCAGCTCTGCCAAGTCGGCTTCACCGAGTACATGGACAGTGCCATCACGCGCGAGGTGCTCGAAGAGATGCTGTTCCGGGGCGGCTACCTCGCCGAATACGAAGAGCCCGACGAGCCGGCGTTCCCGCCCTCGGCGCACTTTGATCCCCTCTTGCACCACTCGTCCTCATCCGAATCAGACTTGAGCTCTTCGGTCACGACGCTCGCGTCTCCGTTCCACCATGCAACTATGGGTGGCCTGCAACCGCCCGTCTCGCCGCTGGAACCGTTCCACTACCGTGACCTGGGCTCGTCTCACTCTCGCTCACCCTCTTCGGACCGCGGACACCTGTTGCCCGAGGAAGGCGGCAACAACAACCGCCGCCGCTCTGCGTCGATCACGACTTCGATCGCCGAAGAGGACGAGACCATGGTCGACACGGACGAGGAAGTGTTTGGCTCGGGGACGCAGACTCCCGTCGGCAGGAGACCGGCCGTCTGGATGCAACGCCGTCCGAGCGGTTCGGCCTACATGCCCAGTCACAACGCCTCGGGCGGCGAGGACTTTTCGAACGAGGACCGCGCCGTGGAGATGGGCGACGATGACGACGACGATTTGAGCAATGATGACAACGACGAGGAAGACCGCCGCGGTCGCGAGCGGTACGGCCGGGGTCGAGTCCCGTTCCACCAGCACGGAGATTCGCCGCCGACCTTCCGTGGCCGCGGCCGGTTCCAGCACCTCGGCCTCTCTTCCCCGTCGAACGGCGGCGCGCCACCCCCCTTGATGCGATCGTCATCGCTCCCCGCTCATTCACTTCCCCCAACCTCGGGAGCCAACCAACCCCCTCCCCGCTCAGCCCACCGCCGCCCCCTGCGCCAAGTCTCGCTCTCGCGCGCGTCCGAGCGGTCCTCTTCCGTCCCGGCCTCGGTCGCAGGTCGGTGGCCAACCGAACCGGCCCCGAAGCGCACCGTCCAAGTCCTCGAAGGTTCGCTCGCGATGCAACCCCTGCGCGGATTGGACCTGTGCGGGTGCGTCAGTCGCGTGTTTGTCGCCGCGTTGGAGGACCTCGCACGGACGTACAAACTCGGTCCGCCCGCGTTGATGCCGCCGCCGAGTCCGACCGCCGGCTTGATGGAGTCGCTCGCCGAAGACAATGAAGACTCGGAAGCTGCGGCCGAGAATGGCGAGGGCATGCGCACCCCTTCGGTCCGGTCGATGCGACTCGGGTTCGGCTACGAAGAGCGGACTTTGAACCGGACCTTTTTCCCACACCTGCGGCGCCTCGGCCTCGCGTCGGCCTTGTTGCCGTCTCACCTGCTGTCGGCGTTTGTGCTCTCGTTCCCGTACCTGACGCACCTCGACCTCGGTTCGACCCTGACGACGCCGTCGCTCTTGAAGGGGTTGGCCCTCGCCGGACAGAGGGGCATCGGTGGACGGCCGATGCGACTCAAGGCGCTCTCGATCGCGCGGTGCCGGCTCGTGACGGCCGCTTCGATCCTCGGCTTGATGTGCGGCGACTGCCCGCCGTTGACCACGCTGGCGGGTTTGACCGACGACGACGACGAGTCGTGGGGCAGCGGCGAAGTCGTCTCCGAGTTGGTCGACCTGTCGCTCTTTGGCGACCGGACGTATCCCTCGCCGCTCGAGTCGCCCGAACTGCGCCTGATCGTGTCGGCGTCTCCCGCGTTCCGGTCGGGGCGACTGCGCACGCTCGATCTGTCGAGCACGCCGATGACGGACCAGATCTTGAGCGAACTCATCCCTGCGCAACCGCACCTGCTCGAACTCGGCCTCGCGCACTGCCGCTCGATCACGATGCAAGCGGTCGCGAGCTTCTTGTGCGACAAGGCCCCGTCGGTCGAAGTGCTCGACTTGAGTTACTCGTGCCCGTCGACGGTGGGCCAAGGGATCTCGTCCCGCCGGCGCGTCACGCTCGGCCAACCGACCATCTCGATCATGGAACTGCACGCGATCCTCTTGTCGCAGTGCGCGAGCGTCGAATCGAGTTCGGCCAACCCGGAAGAGGCGCAACTGTTTCTGGCGTTCCGGGCGACCAACCTCCGTGTGGTCGAGTTGGACGAAAAGAGCCTCGAGTTGGTCCAGGGCGGGGCGGGCGATTGGAAACCGATCTGGGGCAAAGGGCGCCGCGGGTGGTACGTCGACACGGCGACGACTTCGCGCGTGACTCCCTCGGACTCGCCCCTCTCGAGGCCGCGGCAACTCGTCCACTTGGGCCGGGACGACCCGCAGCGGCTCGGGCTGTTGCACCTGTCGAAGCAACCCGGGGCCGGGATTTTCGAGATTGGCTGGCTCGCGCGCAAGTTTGAAGTCATGAAGGGCGAAGGCATGATGGGGTCCCGCGAAGGACTCTTTGCGTTCCACGCTTTCGGCGTGAGTCCGTCACTGTCTTTCGCATACGAGGATCTAACTCACTGACGTGCTCCCTCCAAACAGTAACGGCCATCTTCTCCTCGGCTCCCAAACAGTAACGGCCATCTTTTCTCTCTCGGCTCTCTTTCCTCGAATTCTCCTACACACCCAACATAATCCTCTGTATGCGCCTCCTAATCATTCACCCACGATCCTCTGTATGCATCCTGTCCCATTCCCTTTACACTCATACCCGTATCCTGCACGCACTCCCTTCATTTTCTTGTCCGCACCGTCTTGCATTCGCAAACCCCTCGCATCCGAAAGTCGCCAGCCAGTTTGAGCGCGCGCGTTCCGGCCACTCTCGTGCGAATGGAGAGCACATCAGACGGATAGTTTAGAAGAATTTCACGCCTCGTCCTCCTGTTCGCATACCTTCGCGCGGTCTCTCTCTCTCGGCCGTCTACTCCAAAACACCATTTGAGCTCCGGTGCACCTTATGCCGACGCCTTCCAGATCTGGAATGCCGAGGCTGTTGAACCGGCACAGAGGCGTCAGCACATCCGGATCTGTCACGATTGACTTGACCGCGGAGGGGGGAAGTCAACGCACCGACAAAGGGGAGGGCGAATCCACCGCCAAAGAAGGCGACCATGTAGACGGCGAGCTTGGTGCCGTTGGTCTGGTCTGCGCGGGCGGGCGGGCGGGCGAACGGGCGAACGGGGTTCATAGAGAGTCAGTCAGTCAGTGCTGCCCCTGTAGATGCCCCTCGTCGCTCCAGCGGGCGGGCGGGCGGACGGGGTCGACTGACCGAACGGCGTAGTGTTGTTCATGACGTCTGCAAGCGGGTACAAGTGCGTCAGTCTACAGCCTCGACAGCGCATGTGGAACTGGTCCCCGAGGGAGAGGAACTGACTGTCGACATGGAAAGCGCGGGCGTTGCGGGGAGCGGCGCGGCGAACGGCAGCCTGGCGAGCGACGGTGAGCGACTGGCGGGCAAACATCTCGGCTTAGACTATGCACGGCTATGCGATCGTGTAGAGAGAGCGGAAAGGGACTCGACTCGGAGCCAATCGCAGCCGCGCGCGCGCTCTAGTTTGTAATGCCGCATTACAACTCGATCTGTATTTCCCCTCTATCGCTCCAGCCACTCGAGTACTGCTCCGTCATTCTCCGGAACCAAGTGAAGAAACTACGTGTAAGCAAAGCATGTTCCAAATGTACGTTAGAGGTGGCAAGGGGCTTCAAAAGAGCGCAACGACCTGATCAACCTGCTCCTCCTCCGCTTCTCCATCTTCGCCATCCTCATCCTCATCCTCATCAGGCTCGTCGCGCTGCAGCTGTCGCGGCCGACGACCGCCACCAACGCCGCCCCCACCCCTCCGAGCAACCAGCATCCTCGCCCTCCTCGCATGAACCCTCCGAGCGATCCCGGCCTCTTCTTCCTCGCCGTCATCCTCATCTTCCTCAGGGGCAGACGAAGACGCCGAAGTCGACAAGAGGGATGCCAGATCGTCGTCCTCAAAGGGTGGGGTAGGAGTGTTGTTCGTAAGAGCCGAGTCGTCCGTGTTAGGGCGGGGCGCACCTTCTTCCGTAGCAGCAGAGGGCGGATCTGCGATCGCAGTAGAGTTGGATCCCGTTTCGGAACCGGCGGTGGGGACGGGACCCGTCGTCGCGGCTGCTGCGGATCCGCTGACCACCGTCGTCCCGGGCCCGGACAGGGAGTACGCCTCGCTCGGTCCATCTCGGAACAGTTCCGCATCCGAGATCCTTTCGCGAGGGCCTTGTGGTGGAGCGCTCGCTGAAGCTGAAGCTGGAGCTGGAGCGGCGGTTGCTGAAGCGGACGTGGACGTGGAGGACGACGGGGCCGTAACCGAAGGCGGGGGTGGCGAAGTATCGGTCATCGTTGTCGAGCCTTCTTCTCCAGCGTCAGCAGCAGGATGACGACGACGACGAAGCCGGAGACCACCATCCTCTTCGTACGCCGGCGCTGTCGTAGGGGAAGAGGAACCTGACGCGCCTGCTGCAGCGAGAGAAGCAGCAGCCGGAGTCGGCTCCCGCTCACTGCCCCCAACCCCGCGAGTGGATGCCCCCTCACCCTCCTCCTCCGCCTGCACTGCCCCCGTTCTCGTCGCCACCTCAACAGCAGCCGCCGCAGCCGCCCTCCGTTCCGCCAACAACCGTTCCCTCTTGTCGATCGCTTTTTTCCTCTTCCGTTCGACTTCAGGACTCAGGGTCCCCAAGAACAGCACCACGGCAATGAGGACGTTCCTCAACCCCCTCTTGAGCGCTTCGTTCCTCCGAGGATGGGGATGAGCAGGAGCAGGTGGAGGAGCGACGGGTCGTCCGGCGATGGAACGGGGCGAGAGTCCGAGTTCGCGCGCTTCGGCGACGAGTCCGACGGCCGCGATCAGGTTCAGCCAATACTTGGGCGACAGGCGCGAAGGCGGCGTTCGACGGTGGTGTCGGTTCGTCGCTCCTGTTCCAGCACGCCGGCGAGGGGCAGGTACAGGCGCAGCAGCGGGTGGAGGAGGAGGATTCCCCTCCTCCTGCCCGAGCCTCGGCCTCCCATACGGAAACGCCGCCGCGAGCAACTCGTCTCCTCCCGGACCCAGAATCTCCGCCTGGGCCGCCCTCGCCTGCGCCTGCTCCCTCCCCAACTGAACTGCCGCCTGGGCCCGATTGGCCCTCCTCCGTTCCCGTTCCGCCCTCTCTCGTTCCCTCATCGCCTGTACCCTCCGTCGGTGGATCGACCACCCCTCGTAAAAGATCCACAAGACGGCGATGCAGGCGAGGGCGATCCGTTTCGAGGGCGAGGCGTGGCGACCAAAGATGAACAAGAGGAAGGCGAGTTTGAGAGAGAGGAGAAAGAGCGGGATCAAGAGGGAGAGGATCGCGTCGACGTTGATGATGACCGAGAGGGTCGCACGTCGGCGGGCGAGTAAAGGTGCGTCGGCGGCCGGTGGCGGCGGCGCGAACCTCTGCTGAGCGCGCAAGTTGGCCAGGACGGCAGCGTCGGCACCTCTCGGGTCCCCTTCGCGCGGCCGACCCCTCCCGTCCAACCCCGTCCCGGTCCACCCTCCCGACATCGGACCACCAAAGTGCGGGGCCGACGATTGTCTAGCCGTTGACCGTCCTCCTCCTCCTCCGTACGCGATCGCGGGGGCAGAGGGTTGGAGGGTCAGGATGAGTTGGAGCATGGTGGTCAGGACTTGGTGCACGGCGGCTATGCGACGGCGGCGCTTCTGGGAGAGAGCGTTTGCAGCGGATTCGTGCGCGGCGGCGAGCAATTCGGGTGGCGTGTGGAGGAGGTAGGGAAGGCCGCTGTGCGAGAGGGGTCGTGTGAGTGAGCAGGGTCACGAACAGACATGGCCGCAAAAAAGAAAGAGAGAAACCTCGAGACTCACGCAATCTGAACCACCCTGAACTCTTCTTGGTCTCTTTGGAACTGCCTCTCATGATCACCCGCCCGCTTCTCCCCTTCTTTCCGCGCCCTCTCGACCGCATCCTCGACGACCTTCCACACCCCGACCTCTTTCAGCATCTCCTCGACCTCTGGCAGTCCTTCCTCTCCATTTCCGTTCCCGTGCGCATGCAGCCGGTCGGCGTACCACTGGTGGGCTTTTTGGAGGTTGAGGAGGAGGAGGGCGCGCTGGATCGGGACGAGCCGGTGCAGGTACGAGAGGTAGGTCGCGTACGGGGTCGGGGCTGCCATGTTTTGGGAAGACGAGCGGGCGGAGAGAGGCTGCGGTTGGGTGGTGGGGACGGTTTCTTGCGCAGGTTGGCTCTCTGAAGACGGCTCGACCACCGGAACGGGCGGCGGTAGTTCCTCTTCCTCCGTAGTAGTAGTTGAAAGTTCGCCTGCAATAGCAGCTGGTTGGGTTGACGGCTGCGGTTGAGACGAAGGCGGCGACGTGGAATCGGCAGCAGCAGGAGCAGGAGCAGCAACGGGCGGCGGCGGAATCCGAGTCCACGCCGACGGGCGGACAATCACATTCAGCTCGAGGGCCTGCTCCTCCGCTCTAGTTGTCAGTACCCCGAGTTCCCCCGTCCCTAGTCCTGAAGAGAGAGCGCACCTCGTCATCATCGCCGTCGCTTCTCTCGGACCCGACCAAGTCGCCGAGGCGTTCCTGATCGCGGAGGACTCTTCCGCCCAACGCGCACACGATGCCGTCCTGCTTCGGCCGCGTGTCGAGGACGCGAGCGAGCGACGCCTTGACGTCCGAGACGGTCGACGAGCGAGTCAACTCGAGCACGAGCAGCGACGGCGTAGAGCTCGAGGACTGCGAGCTGAGCCGCACAGAGACCCGCACGCGCTCGCCCATCGCATGTGCAGGTCGGATCAGCGGTCGAGAGAGAGAGAGAGCGAGACGGAGACACAAGTGGGGAAATTAGACGCAGTTGCGCAGACTGTAAATGGACGTAATAACGATGGGCACCGGGTTGCAAATCAAAGCGAGTTTGTAGACATGAACAAGGAATTCCTAGACTCGGAGGCAGAGGGCCGGGGAGTGGGCAGGAGCAGCGCAAAAAGGGGAAGAGGGGGGAAGGGGGACAGGGAACCAGCCCTAGGGAGGGGCGCGCGTCACTGCAAGGGAGCTGACCTCGTCACGGTCGGGGGAGAGTGTTCCGGCGTTCGTTGGTTGGAGGAAGTGGCAGGAACAGTGGAAAACGAGAGAGAGAGGGAAATGCATGCGGAGAGAGAGAGAACGAGCGAGAGAGCGTGAAGAGCAAAAGTTGGTGGCAAAGGAAGCGTGTGAGGCTTTAGAAACAGGAGAGGGCGGGGTATATGCGAAAATTTCGTTAAGAGAAAGTCCGTCTTCCATCGAGGAACGGCGGGTGGCGCAGACCGACGGGGAGAGAGTTTCTCCAATCATCGGGCGAAGCGACTTAGACGAATTGCTGCAAGGTGGGATGGTAGGATATGGTCAGTGTCCGGAATTTGAGCAACTGGACAACAGCCGCGGGAGGGGAAAAAAAGCACTCACCCAAGTGATGTCGCTGCAGGAGGTCACGGTCGGGTCCGAGCGAGCGAGCGAGGGCGGGGATAAGAGTTTCAAAAGTCAGTGACTATGCTGAGCCAAACGGAGAGAGCGGCCGCCGGCAAAGTCACAAAGAACACGAAACCAGACTCACAAGACTCCCATCGACTGGGTCCCTCCGAGCGCCGAGAACGCGCCCCACGACAAGTCGAGGCAGCTGTCGTTGTTGCCTGTTTTCACGAGCGAGTCCCATATGGATTGCGCATCAGTCGCCGCGGGAAAAAAAGAGAGAGTGGGCAGGAGAGGGCACACGTACAAGTCGGGCACGAGTCGGCCACGAGGGCCTTGATCTTCTTGCCCGTGTCGGACCGCGTGATCTCGACGTATTGTCCGCAGTGCGATCCGCCGGCGTAGGTGCTGCGTGGGTTTGTAAAGGGGGTTCGAACAGAATCAGCGTCGCGCCGATCGCGGATTCAGGCAAACTTTCTGTGTCAAGTCTCGGGAGGAAGAAACTGTCACTCACGCCGTCGGCAGCGCAACGAGCAGCGTGTCGTCGCTGTTGACTTTACCGCAGTTCTGTTCCCAGGAGGAACGAGAGAATTGTCAGCGCCAAAGCCGAGGTCCGGTTTTCACCAGGATCATCTCTTCTCGATGCAATCCGGACGCGCATCGAAAAAAGAGAGGAAGACTCACACCTGCGACACCGTTCTGGTAAAAGAAAGTCGCCAGGCCTAGGGTGATAAAAAGGGACCATCCCGTTCACGTTCGTCAGTTTGCGGTTCGTTCTCTCCCCTCGGTCGACCCAAAAAGCCCTTGATTTCCCCTCTCTCTCCTCTAATCGCCCGCCGCGGTAGAAAACTCACCTCCCGAGTACACGTGTCCACCTCCCGACGAGGGGGAAGAGTCCTGCGTCGGCTTGGCAGCAGCCGCAGCAGACGACGACGATGCCCAAGCGGCAGCAGCAGCCGAGGACGAAGAAGCCCAAGCCGCATCAGCCGAGGACTTGGAGGCTGTCGGAAGAGTTGGGAACTCGGTATCAGTGGGTGATCTCAGGATCAGACGGAGGAGAGGGGGGGGGACTGACCGGCAGCAGCGGCGGCCGAAGCAGACGATGATGAAGCCCATGCCGCGTCCGCCGACGACTTGGAAGCTGTACGCACGGGCAGTTACGCGTTTGCATCAATACTGCTCCTCCGTGGACACGGGGGCGGCGGAGGAACCCGGTACAGAGTCTGAGCCGAGAGAGGAGCGAGTGCTTACCGGCAGAAGCGGCGGCGGCAGCAGCCGACGAGGAAGACGAAGCCCAGAAGCCGTACGCTTCAGCAGCCGAGGCCGAGGCTGTACGTGCGCGGGTTCAAAAGTCATGAGGTGACAGCTCTCCGAGTCAGTTCCCGTTCTCGAAAAGGAGGAGCAATCCCCGTGATCCTCATCAGAAAGCAGTCGCGGACGTACACGAACTGGCCCACGCGGCGTCGGCGAGACTCTTGCTCTTGGCGCTCTCGCTCGCGGCGCTCGCCGAGTCCCACGCAGGAGTGGTAGGAGCCTGAGTGGTGGTCGTAGTTTGAGGAGCCTCGGTGGTCGTGGGCGCGGCGGTCGAAGGAGCTGCGGCGGCGTGAACGTTGGCAGACGAGCCGGACGCAAAGGCCTTGCCGCTGCTGTTCGAAGAAGAGGAAGAGGAGGAAGAAGCCTCTTCCGACGACGAAGAGGAAGACTTGACGCCGGCGGCCGAGGACGAGGAACCGGCCGAAGAAGCCTTGACGGCGGCGGACGCGACCGACTTGAGGGCGGCGCCGTCCGAGGCGGTCACACTAGCCGAAGCAGGCGCCGTGCCATCGACGAGCTCGAACTCGATCGGCAACTCGCCCGAGTCGAGGTTGCCACCGAGGGCCTCGTACGCGGCGCGACTGAAGGTGGTGTAGGCGGTTCGGTCCGAGGCGCCGATGACGGTCGCGGTGATCGACTTGCCGGTCGACGGGGCCGAGACGGAGACGGTCGTGCCGCAGAGCGGGGACGCGGTCGACACGTCCGGGTACAAGGCGAGCGGCAGCGCAATGATCATGGCGTCGTCGCTGCATGAGAAACATCTTTAGTAACAGGCACTTGATGGTAGTCAATTCACGCACACGCGCGCACCTGACGTTGTCACCGCAGGACCCGATCCAGCCTGCCTCTGCCCACCAAATGGCGGTCGACTCGTACGTCTGCTTGTTGTCCGACGCAGCCGCCCTCCTCATCTTGCGTGCCATCCTGCCGCGGATGACTTGCGCCGGCTCGTCGTGCTTGCTGCTGCGACGGGCCACCTCGTGATGGCGGCGGGCGTTCTGGTGACCGTGCGAATAGGACAAGGCCTGGACGGATCCGACGCAGGCGGCGGCCGCAAGGAGGGCGACGGTGGTGGTCGAGCGCATTCTAGCGAGTGTAGCGAGTGTAGCGAGCGTGAGAGAGAGCTGGGGTCGGTCTCGGGAGTTGAGACGGACAAGGGGAAGAGGACTGAGCGGCGTGCGGCGGACTCGAGACGGACGAACGGCGGTCGGGGGTGGCGACGGAGGGGTTCGAGTGACCAAGCAATCAGACACACAGAGCCAGCTGGGAGTACACAGAGAGAGAAGGAGAGAGAAGAGCGAGCCCGAGGACGCCAAACAAACTCGGGCCTTTCGCAACGGTCGCCGCAGCACGCGTCATGCTCACTCAACAAGCTCAAAGGGGTTCGTGCGCACCCGCAAGAGTCTCTCCTGTTGATACTCTCTACCTGTAGACCCTATACCTGTCCCTTCCACTCGCAATCACTGCAGCTAACCGCTCTTACCCAAGGAATGCAGGCATGCCGCGTCATTAAACTTTGGAAAGGTCCGTCGCGTCGCGCACGTGACCGTCGGCCGTCGTCCGGAGAGATTTTTCTCAGATTGGGCCGCGGCTGACTACAGCCTATATAGTCACAGCAGTGAGTCTGGGGAAATACTTACTGGGAGCTGTAATCGCGCTTTGCGTCAACTCCGGCCGGGTCGCAAGCCACGGCCTCTCTCGACTCGAGCTGCCGACGCCACTGTGCCCGGATTTCCCGGCGCAAACTTTGCGCCGCATCTCCCTGTAAAGAGGCGGAAAGGGACTGATCAGGTAGTCATTAAGGTCCAGTTGTTCCTCCCTACCCTGTGCCCTCGCGTTCGACCAATGTCCGCCGCGAAAAACCACCGCGCCCGAGCTGCTCGAGCTGAGCACGCTGAGAACACCAAACCGGCGCCTCCCCAAACCACGTATAGCCGCCCCTGACTAACAAAGCTTCCTCCATGGGCCCAGGGTGGTCTATACGTCAAGTGCTGAATGTCCGACAGCCTTGGGGAGTACTTGGGCCAACGATCTGAGATCGGTAAATCAGTGAGTGGCAAAAGCCTTTCCGCTGCGTCACCTGCTCTCAAACGAACCAGGGCTCGGCGCACCCTTCCTCAGTGAATGCGGTTGATCATCAAGAGCATCCACTTCCTCAATACGGTGGCACAACAAAAGGGAAGCTTGCATTCGAAGGACAGGGAAAACCGAGCTTCGCCTTTGTCATTCTCGCATCACTTTCCTTTGTGGACCCTAGCCACTCCGCCTTTCCCTTCCCCTCGCTTCGGTAAGCAACCAGGCAATATCACGCAACCCGCGCCCCTTTGTAGTCAAGGGTATCTCGTGAGGCTAGAATAAGCAAATCGTTAGGAAGGTCAAGTCTCGGTCGAAACAGGCCGCCACACTTTAAACTCGCCCTAGTACGCCTTGTATGGACGCGTGTACCAAGAGATGCATGTTTGCGGCGGGCCAGAACAAGCATCTGCGAGCAGAAATGAGGGCGGTTCATTGTTCCGCTCTTTCCGCAAAGCTGGCCTCTTGCAGCAAGCTCAGCTTTGTGATAGTGCTTTCTTAGATTGACCCTGTTGAGAACTGCAAATTAAAGGTGCTTCATGTCTCGCATCATCGACGCTGATCATGAGAGAGAGAGAGAGAGATAGAGAGAGAGAGAGGCTCAAAAAGGTCAGCGCGAGGTCAACCGGGCGGTTCAGGCTTGTTGGCAAGCCGGACAAGTCTATCGCCACTTGAGCAAGACAGCTCCGGGAAACCTTGACGTCGGGCTCCTTCGGCTGTGCGAGATCTTGAAAAGTGCTAAGCTGACCATGACACCCCGCCTTGACCTTCACAAGGAAACCGGGCAAGTCGTTCCAAGGCGAAAAAAAGGCTTTGTTCTTCTCGCTCAAGGGCTCAAGTCATTGCCCAACAAGATAGAAAAGGAAGCAAGTTTTCTATGAGTAAGAGAGCGTCTCTAAAAGAGTCTATGTACCGGGCGACCGACTCGCCCAATCGCCTTGGGCCTGACTCCCCTGACTCGGAGCAGCGTACTGAGCTCTTCCCGTCTGACTCGCAGCGCCACCGGCAGGAGGAGGTGGACTCCAACCCGCACCCGTTCCCGGTCCTGCAAAAGCTGCGAGCCCACCAAACAAGGTCGCGTCCAACGCCGCTGTGCCGATTCCGCCTGTGGCCCATCCTGCGCCTCCAAAGAGCGCGCCCGATTGATCCAAGTCGTCGACGAATCCGAGATCGTCGCCAAGGCCGTTGGTGGTGGTGGTGGTGTCATCCAGGCCGAGGCCGGAGGTAGGGTTCGCGGAAGCCGAACCGGAGGTGGCGAGATTCGCAGCGGCAAAGAGCCATCCGGGGCTGAGCGATTCGGGCTGAACGTTTGCTGTGCGACCGTAGTCTTGCTGCGGTGCTGCAGAACCGTTGGGATGAAAGGCCGAGGGCGGCGGCGGAACCACAGTCGTAGAATCGACGGCGAGGTTGCTGCTGGGTGCTCCTGCCGGCGGGTCTTGCGTCGAAAAGTAGACCTGCTGCTGCTGCTGCTGCTGTGACGGTGACGTGGCCGAAGTCGGATCGTTTCCGCTCCCATGACTAAAGTTGAGGCTGTCGGTCGGCGTGAGCATGTTGGGAGAGGCAATCGCTTCGAGCGCGTCGATCAGAGTGTCGATCTCGTGAGAGGCATAGCTCCACCCCCCAACTTTGAGCAGCTGGGCCGCACTAGATATAAAGCGCGATCAACGGTCAGACAAAGACGCGATCAAAAGCGAACGGGAGACATTAGAGGAAGACCTGAACCCTAAGTGGACGCACCCGTGAGCGAGTTTCACCGTCTGTGCATCTCGTGACAAATCGCCTTGCTCGATCAGCTCGACAAAGAGCTCGATGCTGTCGATGACGCCAGTTTCACGGATCAGGGAGAGCATGGCCATCATCGGCACCTCCTCCAGTCCGATGAGATGCGCCTCGACTGCGACGGGCACGAGCGCGCGCACTTGTCGCACGAGAAAGTTCATCTGCGCGTGCTGCAGCTCGCGCGAGAAGGAGTGACCCGCTTCGCCGCCACCGGGACGGCTCACCCGCTCGTCCGACAAGCTCGACACTTCTTCCGGGGTGGCCGACTCGTTCGCAAACTCTTGCGCGCGTCGGTAAATCTCGCGGACCAGAGGTGCCACGAGCGGCGTCCAGACGTACGATCCGAGGTGTCGAATTCCCGAGGCGGCGTGCGCCCGCGTCCAGCGGACTCGGCGCGCGTGGGCGTGCTGAAACAGCGGCGCATCGTGCGGACCTTCCGACGACGACGACGACGACGAGGCCGCGACGTACCGATCCCACACTTGGCGATGCAGGAGCGAGACGGCGTGCATGTCGACGACGGACTGGACCGCTCTGCTCAAGACGCCGATGTCGATCTTGCGCTCCCGGTTATGAGCTAGGGAAGGGGGCAAGCAACCATTCAGCGAAAGTTTTTCCGTGGCACTGGCATGGGGGAACTCACGACCGAGAACTTCGCGCACGAGAGAACGCGCCGTCGAAACAAACAAGCTGCAAACTAGGGAGAAAAGGGCATCAGCTGCCAGCAACGGGTGTGAGTCTGGACAGGCACCGGCTGGAATTGCTCACTGTACTTTGCACCAGGCCATTCTTCCTTGATCGGTTGAGCTAGCAACTCGCGGTAGTGTGCCTTGACTTCGGCAACCGTCGTCGTTTCGTCCCCCGTGAGCAGTTCTTGTTCTTCCGCAGAGCTGAAAATCACGAAAGAGTCAGAAAAACGCAAGCTTGAGCAATGCTTTATGCCACACCAGAACTCACACGGAGAACCTGCCGCCAGCGACTTCAGTGCACATATCGACGGCGAGGTGAATCGCCCACAGCCCGCGCCCGGCGTTCCCGGCGAGTGGAGCGCCCGCCGTCGAGATGAGCGAGTGGATGTGGGAGTAGTAAGCGCGCAAGAAGGGGCGAGACCCTAGCGACTTCAGTTTCGTTTCTCCGCCTGTGGCATCGTAGGGTGAGAATGCAGGCACGGAATCAAGAGTCACGGACGAGGAGGTTGAAGACAATAACACACCGATTTGTGTGGCAATGTCGAGCATGCAGCACATGGCTGCGTTGTCGATGCTCGGTTCGAGGGTGGCGTCGACCTCGCGGGCGGCGCGGAGGGCCATCTCTCGGATCCGCTCAAACGCCAACCGTCGCCTCCGTCCGTACGGGCGCAAGTCCTCCCCTCTCCACTTGATCCCGGCGAACCCACCGATACCCGACGGACCGATAATCCTCGCGTCGTACGAAAAGAGGGCGCCAATGGTGAGGCACGCGAGAGCCAGAGCGCGAGCTTGAGGCGAGAGCATGTCGACGTGCCAGTTGCTGGCGGTCAGGGCGGCGTACAAGTTCGAGAAGCGAATGAGGGGTTCATCGTAGTGCGGACTCTGTCGAAAGGCTGTGGACTAAGAGTCAGCTCCGTGCTGATCACGAGCAAAAGACTGGAACGGAACAACTTGCATTCGTACAGGTGCATTGCCAGGTCGGGAGTCAATCTGAGCCCGGCAGTCGGCAACAGTGCCCAGGACGAAGTCGACTCTGTTGGCACTGCAAAAGGTGGCGCCTGCGAAGTCGAAGCGTCGGTACGGAACGTCGCAGAATTGTCATTCGAAGGGCCGGCGGCAGCCCAAGCTGGCGAAGGGTAGAACCCGTTCGCAGCTGGTTGTCCCGATGGTGCAGTCGACAGTCGCGGGTCCGGCGGTACAGGGATGTAAGGCGCGGCGACAGGAGGAGGCGGAACAGGCGGGACAGGCGGCTGAAGCGGCGGATCCGGAAGTTGCTCCGTGGCAAGGTTGGCCGGGGACGCGGGTCTGGAAGGCAAATCTTCGCTCGCTTGATACTCGTCTCGGTCGTGACTACTCCGTCGTCGTTTCCGCCGCTGAACCGGCGTCGTCGTACACCTGGAGGAACAAGAATTTGTGGTGAGCGAAAGCTGTTTCTGCACACGGCGGCAATGGACTCACTCGAATCCCTTTTCGAGGCATCGCGGGCAGCCGTTCGGATCTGGATGGCACAGCACGCGTTTGGCCTGCCCGCGAATGCGTGCAGTTGTGGTGAGCACAAGTAGCGAGGTGGTTCGTTCGCGATGAAGTCTCCCCTCTGCGACTGACCTTGCACCGATCGCACGCCGGCGGCTTCTTCCGCTTGGTCGTCCCGTTCGCGCTGCTCATGCGCGCACTTGCAGGATGTTCTTGGAGGCGAACGAGTCTGGCAAGAGATGAGATTCGGTACTTTGGAAATTTGCGGGGGGAGACGATCGAAATTTGGAGCACTTCGAGCTGCTTCTTCGAGCTGCTTCCGCGCAACGCTCAGAGACGATCGCCGGCGCCCAAGTCAAGAAAAGCTTATGTAACGGCCTGAGCTCTACGGTCCGGCAGACTCATCTGGCCACGATTCAGCCCACATGGACCTCACGTTCCCACGACCCGTCGACGCATTCTCCGGCAAGTCTCCTCCGTCTTCGAGCGTAAAGATGGGCTCGACGTCCTCTTGAATCACCGCCGCCACCGACTCGGTCCCGAACGCGTTCGGTGTCGCCGTTCCGGATCGACTGCGGGATGAAGTGACTTCGCGTAGAGATGCAAACGTGTCGACCAAGTCCGAGTGCAGTGATGCCCCGAGCAAGTGGTCGAAATTCGATGAGGCCGGATCTGGCGTTGCCGCCTGCTGGTCCTGGTACGTCATCTCGAAGAGCTGAGCGGTCCAGGCGTCGAGAGGGTCCGGTGAAGCAGTGGCGGATGCTGCAATCGTGTCGAGTCGATCGACCAGGTTGTCGAGCCGGAGAGACGAATACACCCACCCGCCGAGTCGAATCGCCCGCGCCGCTCTGCGCGCGTCAAGCCAGGGCTTCAGCACAGCAGTCCTCTGTCAAAGCAGCGAAAAGAACCTCACCCTGTGGCCAAGCCGGCATCACTCGCCAGATGTCCGCACTCGACGAGCTCGACCCAAGTTTCAAACGTCTCGGCCATCCCAATCGGTTTCGACAACGCCAACAAGGCGAGCGACGGCGATCTCTCAAACAACTTGATCTGGGCCTCGACCGCGAGGGGGACGAGGGCCCGCGCCTGCCGCAAGAGGAGTTCGAGCTGCGCCTGCTCGTGCTGCTGCGCAAACGAGGCGGAGGCGGAGGCGGTATTGGTCGATGTTGGCGCGAGGTTCGACACGCGACGGGTCAGCTCCGACACGAGCGGAACCACCAAGGTCGCCCACACGAAGGCGCCGAACCGTCCGACCGCCTGCGCCGAAAGCAACCGAGTCCATCGAACCCTCCTCCGCGCCACATGCGGGAACAAGATCGATGACGACAGAGCCGGATCCTTGTCGTGTGTGGTCGAAGAAGCGGTCTTGGCAATGATGCGGTCCCACACTTCGGCGTGCAGCGCCGAGAGTGACTGCAGTTCGAGCACGGCGTGGAAACTGCGCGTGAGAGCCGAGACGTTGACCGCAGCTTTGCGCCGGTGAGCTGTTGAAAGCGTATTCCGAAAAGAGTGTCAGTCCCCTGCAATGGAAAAGTGTCATCCCCGGCCGCCACTCACGAGCAAAGATCTCGTTCGCCATGGCTCTTGCGGTCGTGATGTAAACGAGACAGACTGGCCGAACGGAGTTGTCATGAGCAAGCAGAGCAAGCGAGACACGAATGATAATGAAGGACCCACTGGGGTGTGCGTCGGGCCACAACTCTCGCACCGGTGCAGCGAGCAAGGATCGGTACTCTTGCTCAATCTCGGCGGCCGTTCGCAAACGCTCCGAGCCAGCAATAATCTCTTGCTCTTCGAGCGAGCTGCGGTTATTCAGCCCAAGTTGAGACGAGTCGGGTCAGTCAAAGCTCGAAGCTCATTAGAGAGAGGCTGCAAGCCGGCAAGACGAGATCGGATCTCATGACCGGCAAAACGCACGCGGTGACCATTCCCGTGCCGATATCTGCGCACACATCGCCGGCGAGGTGGATTGTCCGGATCGCAGGACGGGTATGACCTCCGGGAGGGAGTTCGTCGCTCGAGATGAGGTGACTGAAGTGGGAGATGTAGGCGCGGTGAAAAGGGCGAGTGCGAGGCGCGTCGAGACTCATGACTTCGTCTGAGGGGCGCGCGTCTCGTTGTCAGTGACCGACATTTCAGATTCGGATGAAGGGGAGAGTTTGTTGGCGCACCGATTCGTGAGGCAATATCGAGCAGGTTGCACGTCCCGGCGTTATCAACCGTCGGCTCCATCCAGACATCCACCTCCCTCGCCGCGCGCATCGCCAACTCCCTCATCTGCTCAAACGCCGGCCTCCTCCTCTTACCATACTCGCGCAGATCCATCCCGGTCGACGACGACGACAAGTCTGCGAAACTCGTATAGGGCGACGGACCGATGATGCTCGCGTCGTAAGAGTACAGGGTCCCGATCGCAAAGGCGGAATAGACGAGCGCTTGAGTCTCGAGGGGGAGACGCTCGACGTGCCAATCGCTTGAAGTCAGGGACGTGAGCAAGCTCGAGACGGGAACGAGACCCTCGTCAAAGTGTGGGCTCTGGCGGAAGGCTGCCGAAGCAGGAGCGGGGATCAGTCGCCCATTTTCTGCGTCTTTCAACCCGAACACAGCACCCACTCACCGTCGTACAGATGCCGGGACAGCTCCGGGTTCAGAGTTGCCGTTCCAGTCGAGACTCGCTTAGCCAAGGCATCGATACTGTGTAACGGCGGCGACGGGGCGATTGGCGAACGGCTGGCAGCAGCACCGCAAGAAGTGGACGCGTCGGTACGGAAGAAGGGGGCGTGCCACGCTTGTATTGCCGTGTTCGGACGGTCCACCACCGCCACGGGATCGGGGTCGGTCGAGGGGAGAGGAAACGGCGAAGCGGCGGCGGCAAAAGAGGCATTCGAAACGCCTCCAAGATTCGACGACCCGGTCGGGAAGGTCAGGATCTGTGCCGGACGAGGTGCTGATATGGGCGAAGGGAGCACGGTCGGAGGCGATGCTCCGGAAGCCAGAGTCGGCGCGAGTGGTGGCGGGATGGGCAGCGAATCGGAAGCAAAGGTCGAAGAAGCTGGCGGCGGCAGATTCGGATGCCTCTCTTTTGCCGTCGCTGTTGCTGTTGCTGCATCTCGACTTGGTCGACCTCTACGCGCCGGAGGAGTCGTAGTGCATCTGTAACGCACGTGCTCGTCAGCTTCGGGGAGGTGAAGGGAACAAGAGGCTGCTATACGAACTGGATCCCCTTTTCTCGACACCGCGGACACCCCTGCGGGTCGGGATGACACAAGACGCGCTTCGCCTGTTTCAGGGGGGGGCACGTGTCAGCGGGAAACAAGGCACCGGAAGGACACTGGGCCCTTGATGATAATGATGATGCCCTGGTTGACGAGGACACTCACTTTGCAGCGATCGCAAGCCGGTGGTTTTTTTCGCTTCGGTCCCGTCGTCGTTGGGTCCTGATCGTGTTGCATGGTCGCGTCCTGGCAAGTCGCTCTGATCGGACAACAATCAATTGCGGGCGGACGGAGAGCGTCGAGCGTGGTGGGGGAGAGAGAGCTCGCCCCAAGGGGGGATGCGTGCAAGCGTGTATAGCGGGAAAGATGACGGTTCCTAAATCCTATCGTTCCAAGCAGCAGCAGCAGCAGCAGCAAGGCGTACACTGGGTCCGAGCGAGAGACAAGTGGCTCTCCTCGTGAAGCTGTCGGCTCATCCTTCGGCTCGCACCCTCTCAAGGCCGCCGCCATAAAGCCCAACTGAAAGGACACCTACAGCTGCGCAACTTGGGGAGAGGATCGCTGCCGCAGCATTCGTACTCGATATTCCCACTTCGAGAGAACGAACGACGAAAAAAGGAACAACAACCTCACCTGGCTCCTTTCGACAAGTTCTCGGTTTGCTCTCGGCCGGCGTGTGTGTTCATGGGAGTAGTAAAGTTCCGTGCATCGGGAGCGCAACAAACTACCTCGCCGCCGAGAACCGGTCGAGCGCGCTCTGCGTCCCACTCGAGGCCTGCTCCTGCGCGAGCTTGTTGGCCTTGGCGCGCTTGTTCGCTTCGCGTTGGCGTTCGAGCTTCTCCTTGAGGGCGAATTGCAGCGAGCGAGGCCGTACGAGTCGAGAGTCCAGAGTCAGTAAAAGGGCGGATTGGTAAAGCATTCGATGTAGTTGTGCCGGTGTCGTTCGGAAAGTCCTCCAGAACTTCCGAAAGGAGAGACAGTGTATGTGTTTGTGCGCGCGACTTACCGTCTGCGGGTCAATGACGTTCCTCCTCCGCTTCCTCAGCGCCTTCTTGATCCCCGAACTCTTGCCCCTCATGCGGTTCTTATTGTCGGCCATCTCGATCCGCTTCTGCGCCTGCGCTGCCCTCCTCGCCGCATCCTCATCCACATCCGCGTCGTCTTCGTCGGAGGACGAGAGCTCTTCGTCCTCGGCGAGGGCCGCGCGCCCTTGCAATTGGAGTCGCTCCGCGCGCGATTTCTTCGCAAACGGCACCTCGGCCGCAGCTGCCGCGCCCTGTTTCCTCAAAGACCCCGCCGCGCCCGCCGCTCCTGCTCTGGGTCGAATCGCATCTCGGTCGACCCGTCCCAGCACGTCCTGATCGAGCGTGATCAAGTCCATCGGGACCTTGTCCAACAAACTGTTGACTTCGCGTTCGCGCCTCCTCCTCTTGGACTCGTACGGGTCCGCCTCTCGCGAGTCATAGTTGGGTTCGCCCGCGCCGGGGACGATGAGCGTCTCGAACCCGCGCGCGTGACCGACGCCGAGGGTGTCGTCAAAGGGGGTGAAGCGGACGCGGTGGACTTGGGTCGAAGGGAAGAGGTGGGTGAGGTAAGGAGGCGGGGGCATTCGAGGCGAGGCGGAAGGTCGCGACAAGTCGTTGAAGACCTGCCCGGGGGTGTAACGAACTCGTCAGCTGGTGAGAGGGAAGACGACCGGAGCGAACGGTGGAACGCACCGAGACGTGGTTGCCCCACCCGACGGCGAGCATGCCCTTCTGACTCCAGTCGAGGCTCTTGGGCGGCTTCTTCAACCCGTACTCGTTCAAGCACTTCCACATCCGGTTATCCCAAATCTTGACGCTCCCGTCAATCCCCGCCGTCGCCATCCGGTGCCCCATCGTCGAAGGGTCGACCGCGATCGCGCTGACGGGCGCACTGTGCGCGAGCAGTTTCACTTGCGCGGTCGAGACCGAGGGGGACCACAGGGTGACGGTCCCGTTCTGGTGGCCGAGGTGGATAAAGGCGTTGTGCGCGTTCTGCGCCATCGTGTCGCACGAGCCGAGTTTCGTGCGGTGCTCGGCGACGAGTTGGCCCGTCGACGTGTCTTGGTACTTGAGGAAACCCGGGTTGCCCTGCGCGTGTGTGCGGTCGTGCGTGAGCTCAAAGCCTTGGACACTCAAGGAGAGGGCACGGCGGACTCACGATGGTGGCGAGGAGGAAATGGTACGGCAGGAACTCCATCCGGTTCACCTCGATGTGGCTCCTCAACTGGTGCACCTCGAGCCCCTGCTTGTCATAGATGTAGACGTACTTCTTCTGCGCGACGGCATAGAACGACTCGTCGTGGAGCCACTTGATGTCGCGCACCGTCTCGTTCAAGTGCAGTTCGGAATGCAACGCCGAGTTGGCCCAGTCGAACGTCCCGACGTGACCCTTTCGCCCCGCGATGGCGAGATGTCGCCCGTTGCGAGTGTAGTCGATCGCGTACGGCCCAAACTCGGGCAGCGAGAGCGAGAAGCGCTTGTCCCGCGCGGCGACGTTGCTCGCGTCGACAATCTCGTCCTGGGTGATGCGCCACGTGCGCTCGAGGGCCGTCTCGGTCTCGATCAAGCCGTGGTTGTCGTTCGGCAGGAGGAGGTCGTCATGCTCGTGGGCGTGGTGGGACGACGCCTTTGCGGTCGCCGACAAGTGGGCGAGGTGGTGTTCGAGCTTGACATCGGCGGTCCCTCCTCCTCCCGCGCGCTTGCGCTTGGTAGCACCGGTCTTGGCGGTGCTTGTGGGCGGATGGGCATGCAGGAGGTGCGGCTGGGCGTAGAGGTACTTTTTCAGTTGATGCGCGGGTGGGACGTAGGCGGGGTCGTGTTTCGGGAGTGCACCCGAGTCGGGGTCGAGAAGCGACTCGGGGCGCTGTTCTTGCTGCTTGCCCTTGCCCTTGCGATCCATTCTCTCCTCCAGCCCGTGTCCTACTTTAGCGTCAGCGGAGGGACTTAAGTTACGGACGAGGTCGTGCTCAGGCTGTCGGCTCCTTCAACGCGTGGAGCGGCTCGTTGACGCGGAAGCACGTTCGATCAATTCACACCGCGGCGAGTTCGATGATTGATCTCCACCGTACGTGACCATGGCGTACACGCACTGGCTCGTAAAGGCGAGTCTCTCTGTCTAGCTGTCCCATATAGCCCATTGACCCTGTAAGCCTCCCGCGCGACAGGCAGAACCAGAGACGAGGCTGGAAGGAGGCGTCGATGTCAAGTTCTCCATCGACGACCTCGAACGCAACAGGGCGAGTCCACAGAGCTCTATAGTCCCGGGCCAGTAGAACTCTAGCGCGCGGAGAGAGACTGATGATATCCTACCCTCGCAGACGACAACCTGGGAGGGAGTCAGGTCCGCCGGATGACCTCGTCACTAGCACTACCGGGGCCACCGCCTTGACCCTCATTTGCTCGTATACTGTACAGGAACCACCAAGCGAAAAAGTTCTTGAGGGACGAGATGAAACTCGGCCACGGCTGCCTCTTTTACGCTTCAAACTGGCGAGTCTCTCCTTTTTCGCTCCCTCTCTCTCTTTCTCTCTCTCGTGCACCGCAACACGCGCAATAACTGATGCCCCTGCTGACAATGCGAGACTGACTCTTGTCATCCTCCTTCTGCTTCTCCGCTCCCCCTGGTCCGGACCCGCCCACCCGCCGGTGCAGCAAAGAACCCGGCGTGCGCGGTATCGCCCGAGTTTGCAAAGAGGGTTACCCGGACTACAACGCCTGGGATCCAAAGCACCCGTACGTGCCACGGGGCGAGGCTTCCTTTCGTAGGGTGATCGCTGATTCATCAAGATCGCGTTGGGCCCGGTGCAGGTACTACGACCCGAAGAGCAAGCAAGAGAACCCGACTTGGTACATGGTCGACGTCGAGGTGAGCTTTGCTCTAATCTTCAGCAAGTATGACAAGGGGGTAGGTCTGTTCAAACCTGACCACCAATTTTCTGTTCCTCGTGCCGCTTTCTTTCGCTCAACCAAGTTTGTTTCCAAGTTCGCGCATCCGGTCCCGCTGGCTTTGCTCCAGCTCCTCGGCTCCTTGGCCACCACCACCAGCACCACGTCATCTCCTTCCTCCTCTTCCACCTCCACCTCCAACCTCCCCGCGAGCCTCTCTTCGTACCTCACCCCCTCCCACCTCGAAGCGATCCACTCGTCCGCTCTCTTGTCGAGGGGGAGATTGAGCGTCCAACCCGTCTCGGACGAGTTCTGGAACGCGGTCAATCTGCTGGGAGAAAAGGGAGGGTGGGACGAGTGGGATTTGTGGAAGGAATGCGGCGCGTCGAAAGGCAAGAAGGGGAAGGGGAAGGCGGCGGCAGCGGCGGGGAACACAAGGGGAGATCCTCAGACGGAGACGGGGAAGGACAAACATGCCAAGGATGATAATGAAGGGATGGCGACTGCTCCGACGGAGCGCAAGAGGACGGCAGCGGCGGTGACGGCGGTGGCAGCAGAAGAAGAAGCGTCCGATTCCGACTCGGCAAAGGACAAGGGCCCCATCGCCGGCGACCAAGACGATGGCAACAACAACAACCGCTCGAATCCGAAGAGGAAGACTGTCGCGACAAAGACGAAGACCAAGAAGACGAAGGAGGAGGAGGAGACCGAGACGAACTCGAAGAAAACTAAGCGCGCCAGGAAGGAGGAGACGATTGACCCAGTTGAGGACGACGACAACGAGGCCGGACCGAAGGGAACAGCAGCAAGGATGGAGGAGGCGGATCCGATGATCGAAGATGCAGGAGGAAGCGGGAGGAGGAGGAACCCCGCGCGGCGTTCGAAAGCTTGAAGATTTCTTCTTCCTTCGACCGGTTTCTGATGTTGAGATTCCCAACAGCTTTTCTCTGCCTTTCCGGACGAGACTGGTGTCCCCATGCACGAACGAGAGAGAGAGGGTCACGATGCCCTTCAAAGAGATGGACTCTGTTCCTCACTGCTCCGCCGGTCGACCGAATCGATCTCTTTCGCTTTCAACAGGCGACTTACAAACTCTCGCTCTCTTCTTTCTCATCTGTCCCCGAGCAATAAAATGGCTCCAAACTCGACTAGACGACAAACGCGCCCGCGCGCACAAGACAAAAAGGGTTCATGTGATGTTTTGCACGATCTCGAGAAAACCGACATGTGAAGAAAGAAGTCTCTGGGACACGTCAACGGACTACGGCGAGCCTAGGACTCGGGAGCTCTGTAGGTAGCTCACGGCAGGACATCCCGAGCGTCCGTTTTTGAGGGCGGCGCTGCTGCTGCTGCTGTAGCGGGTGCGGATGGATGGCATTATGATCCACGAGCGCGTCCAGCGCGGTTTGAAGTTCCTCGAGCAGCCCAGCTGCTTGGCGATGATGATGATGGCGTGGGAACTGGGTGGCGACAAGATGCGCAAACCGTGCTTCAGGCGACGGCGGCGGCAGCGGGGTTCATTCGGTTCACGCTGTCGATGATCCCTCCCGACTCACTCGCCGGGAGAGTCGGCACCTCCACGTCCGCTTCCGTCGTCGCCGGACGGCGGGTCGCCGTGAACCGAGTCTGGAGAGTTTGAGGAGTTTGGCGTTGCTCGATTTGGCGGACAGCCATCGCTGCTGCGAGACTGGCATGGATGCCATTCGGCTCAAGCGAACTTGCGTCGCCCGAGTCCGAGTCGGGGCCGCTGAAGAGGTCGGTAAAGATCGAGTCCGGCATCGGCATTGAGGGGACTCGGTCACGCTTTGAAGGGGCGAGTTCGACGGGTGCGGCCGTGGATGACGAAAAGGTCGCATCGCGCCAGTTGCGAGGGTCTCGCATGTCGACGACAAGAGACTGGATGACGTCCGGCTCGTCGTCGACGAGGCGGAGGGGCGTGGTGGCGGTGGACCGGCGGACCTTGCGCGAGACGAGGAACGGTGCCGTCGTAGCCGGGAGGGACCTTTGCACCGGCGAGAGGACGACGCTGTGGTCGGTGATGGCGGCGGGTGCCGCGGCGGGGACGGGCCGTGCCGAGACGGTGTGCGAGTCGAGCGCGAGAGCGACGGCCAGGACCCAAGCGGAGAGGCAGAGCGGCAAAGTCGAAGAGGAGTACATGATCGCGGTTGACTTGGGCGCGGAGTGAGTAGCAGAAAGAGAGAAGCAAAGAGGGCGAGCCAGGTCAAGCAGAGCGACAGCCGAGCCAGCCATCATGCGCGATGTCAGCCATTTGGCGCCTTGTGTGATGAGCGATCCGAGGTGAGATGGCGGGGCGGTGCGTGCCATCTCTTCTCCATCACGCTCGCGGGTTCGGTGCGGGTAGCGAGTTGGCATACAGAGCGCCCAGTAGACCGTGTCACAGCTTCGACAGACCCGCAGGTGTAGAGCAAGTGGCTGCGAGAGAGAGAGAAGGTGATCCCCACATGAGCTTTGGTCTCGGGTGGGGAAATCGGCGAATCGGCTCCTCAGCTTCCGCGCCAATCTCTCCGCTCGCTCTCTCCCTCTGTCGACCGTGACGCGATACTCTGGCTGTAATTCACGATATCGAGTCACCATGGAGGTCACACAGCGACCCACTTCCGCGAACCGCGAACAAGTCTCGGCTCGAGATGACCGAGATCACTACACCTGGTACTGCCCTGTTCTCCACCTCGGGCATACTTACGACGCGGTGATGCTGACTCTGTCAACGCCCACCATACGCAGCATCGTCATGGGAGCGGGCATCTCGGGTATGGCCGTCGCGATCCAGCTCAAGCGCCACTTTGGACTCGAGGACGTTCTCGTCTAGTGAGTCAAGTCTTGTCCCCATGAGCGCACTTGAAGCAGCCGACTAAGCGTGTTGAGATCGTGCAGCGAAAAGACGGGAGATATTGGCGGCACCTGGAACGTGAATGTGGGTTAAGGCCCTACTGGTTGACGCCTCGCTGCCTGGATTTGACGGATTCTCGGTCTCGCAGCGGTATCCTGGCGCAGCCTGCGACATCCCTTTCACCTTCTACTCGTTCTCGGTCAGTCCATTCAGTCCGACATCCGCTGCACGGCAAAGGTCTCTGACCGCTGTTTTGATCGCGCCGCTCGGCAGTTCTACCCGGCCTATCATGCCGAGACGACCAAATCCGAATGGGCGGGTCGTACCGAAATCATGCAATGTGGGCCACACGCGCGCGCGCAACGATCAGCTCTGTGTGTGCGCGTGCCCGGCTGACTCCTGCTCGCGCGACCCGCAAAATAGACCTGCACGAAGTGCAAGACAAGTTTTCGCTCAACAACATCGTGTACCGCACCATGGTCACTTCGGCGACGTTCTCGCGCTCGGACGGGTTGTGGCACCTCGAGATCAAGGACCTCACGACGGGCGAGACGCGCCGCAGGACGTGCAACATCCTCTTGTCGTGCCTCGGCGGGTTGACGATCCCGAACCGACCGCCGTTCGACCCGAAATCATTCGATGGCCCGGTGTTCCACAGTGCCGAATGGCCTGAAGACGTCGACATCAAAGACAAGCGGGTTGTCGTCGTCGGAAACGGTGCGTCCACAGGATCGGATCGTTGTGGAAGTGCACCCGCTTTCCTACTGACCCTGGGAACCGAACGTCGGCGCTCGGAAATCACAGGCTGCAGCGCCGCCCAGATCATTCCCGAGATCTACAAAGACGCCAAGTCGGTCACGCAGGTCGCGCGGTCCCGCCAAACTTTCTTCAAGCGGATCGCAGTTCCAGATCGGCCGTTCCTCCGCTTCTTGATGCACTACATTCCAGGCGTGCGTTTGCCTCCGCCTTTCCCTTTCACCTTCTCTTGCCAATGAGCGCCTGTACGGCGATGTGCGATTGAGCGGCGAAACATCGAGACTGACAGAGCGCCTTCGCCCTTTTTGGATTCTGGAACCAGGTCGGCCGAATCCTGCGCGCGCTCATGTTCCTGATCACCGAATCGGTATGGAAAGTGAGTGACATCAAGAAGGGTGCCAAGGGCCGCGCTCAGTCCGAGAAGGAGCTCCTCGCGCAGTGAGTCGTCACCCCCCTTTCTTCGTGCAAATGCCAGACTCCTCACGATTCTCCCTCTGTTGCTCACAGCATGCAAGAGACGACCCCGAACAAGTACTGGGAATTCCTCGGAGCCGACTTTGACGTCGGCGCCAAGGTAAACAAGTCGTATGCGTGTGCTTTTGGACAATGCTGACTGATAACCCGCAAAATAGCGCCGAGTCTTTGACGCGGGTTACTACCGCTCGCTCAACGAGCCGAACGTGGAACTCGTCGCGGACGACTCGGTCGAACGTGCCGAGGGGAAAAAGGTGTTTACTCGGAACGGACGCGAAATCGAGGCGGACGTGGTGGTCCTTGCGACGGGGTTCCGGGTTCGCGACTGTGAGTTTCTCTTCTACTCTGATTATAGCGCCCTTGTAGTGTCTGCTGACCGCGCAGGCGCTCGTCGGCAGACCTATTCCCGGTACGAGTGATCAACAGCGAGGGCGAATCGCTGCAAGAGCGGATGGAGGCAACCGGCGTCAAGACGTACCAAGGGACCGTCGTATCGTCATTCCCCAACTTCATATGGTGCCTCGGCCCCAACACCGCTACGAACCACTCGTCTGTGCTCTTCACGACCGAAGCGCAGATCGCGTTGGCGTTCCACCTCATCCGGCCCGTCTTGGCCAAGTTGGCGGGCAGCGGCGGGATCAAGTTGCTCAAGCCGGCGCCGTACGTCGAAGTCAGACGCGAGGCCGAAGACCGGTACTATGCCGAGCTGAGGGAGCGGATGAAGGGCATGGTTTGGGAGAACAAAGGCGGCGTGGCGTGGTACGTCGACAAGGCGACGGGCCTTTGCACAGTACGTCCCTTCCGAAGCCCTCTCTGCTTTCCGTCACCCGCAAGATGTGTTCCTGACATGCACGAACACCAAAGGCCCTGTACCCTTGGACCCAGTTCGACTTTTGGCGCAGGTGCACTTTCCCGAATTACGGCGACTTCAAGTGGACAGGCTGCAGCGCTCCATGGAAGTGGCGGAGCTACCTCGGGTGGTGGTGATGATAGATGGAGTATGTATATCTACGCCGTATGTACAAGCGAAGTGTACTCCCTCCCAGATGCCCTGCGAATGGCCTTCTCAATCTCGCGAGGAGATTTGCGTGCGGCATCTTCAGCTCTCTCCTCGAAAGAGACTCTGCTACCAAAGGGAGTGTGAAGCTCACAATACGCCGTTCTCGGTGCCCTGAACGAGAATTTGAGCTCGGTCGCCGTCCGCTTCCCCACCTGTTCGGATCCCGGCGTCGCTTTCCCCGCCCGAAGTCCTTACCCTCTCGCTGCTTCCTTTGCCCTCACTGAGCGACTGAGTGACTGATAGAAGAAGAACAAATCTTCCATACCGACACTGCTTGCTCCCCGAGTAGCTTGGACCGCCCAACATGGCCAAGGAGACGAGCGCCAGCGAACCGATCTCGGCGCGCGATGATCACGAACACTACACCTGGTGAGCTTTCTGTGCGCTTCCTGTACAGCCGAACCTCCTGTTGACCCTACTTTCAACGTCCGCTAGCATTGTGATGGGAGCGGGCTTTTCCGGAATGGCGACAGCGATCCAACTCAAACGCAAGTTCGGACTCGAGGACGTCCTTGTCTAGTGAGTGCGGGCACGCATAGTCTGATCTCACCTTCCTGAAGACTTCTCATCCGGGCAAGGGGAGGCGTGTCGCAGGGCAACTTCAGCTGACCGGGAATCATGTTGTGCAGTGAAAAGACGGACGATGTGGGCGGGTACGTCAAGCGCCCTTACCCTCCCTACTGATCCGGCCGATTGACCGACATATCTACTCCATTCGCCCAACAGGACTTGGAACGTGAATGTGCGTGCGGAAAAACCTGAAAGGAGCGTGACAACAAGCTCGCCTGACGTTCCCTTTTGGGCCTTGTGGTCTTTGCCTCTGGAGCCGCCATTCAGCTGTACCCTGGAGCCGCAAGCGATATCCCGATCACCTTCTACAGCTTCTCGGTGAGCTGAATGTTCCTTTCTCCCGCGATCCAAGCTGGCGCAGGAAAAACTCACGCTACTCGCTTGCCAGTTCTACCCGGCCTACCGCGTCAAAAGCGACTGGGCGAGTCAGCCCCTGATCAAAGAGTGTATGTTGCCTGCTTATGTTACCCCTCGTGCCCGGCAAGACTGATTCGCGCTCTCCCGCAAAGACTTGCACGAGGTCCGCGACAAATTCCACCTCGACAACGTTGTCTACCGCACGGCAGTCGAAGAAGCCCGCTTCTCCCGCGCCGACGGACTCTGGCACCTCAAGGTCAAAGATCTCGTGACGGGTCAGATTCGCTCCCGAACGTGCAACATCCTCTTTGCCTGCCTCGGAGGGTTGACGGTCCCGCAAGATCCGCCGTTCGACCCCGCGGCGTTCACTGGCGAGATCTTTCACACGGCGCAGTGGCCAAAAGAGTACAATCTCACCGGCAAGGATGTCGTCGTGGTCGGAAATGGTGCGTTAGGAGTGGTTTTCCGGACCCGCGCATCGAGCTTGAAAAGAGCTGACTCCGGAACCGTTGCGCAGGTTGCTCCGCTGCTCAAATCGTCCCTGAGATCTGTCACACGGCGAAAACGGTTACTCAAGTCGCTCGTTCGCGTCAGGCGTATTTGCCTCGCCCTCCGCTGCCCGAAGGCCCGTTGATCCGCCTCCTCATCAAGTACATCTGGGGTGTACGTACTCTCGTCCTTTCGCACGGGCGGCTCTCTTCAATCGCGCTGGACTGCTTATCGCTGCGTGTCATCTTGACTACAGATCGGCTGGCTCCTCCGTACCGCGATGTTTTTCGTCATGGAGCAGGGATTCATCGCGAGCGACATTGTCAGAGGTGCCAAGGACCGCGCAAACTTGAGCAAGATCATCACCAAGTAGTGAGTTGAGCTCTTTTGACTGCCTCGCATCCTCTTCTCGTGCTCAAGGCCACCGTGCGCCCCTGCCGACAGCATTCAAGCGGGTTCGCCGAATCGGTACTGGGACGTGTTGGAACCGGACCATGAAGTCAGCGCAAAGGTGCGTCGTCATCCGTCGGGCTCTCGTCATGAAGCGTTTTTGTCTGCGCCCCCTCGAGAAAGAAGTCCTCCCCTGACTCTGTTTTGCGCCACCGAATCGCGGAACAGCGCCGCGTGTACGACATGGGCTACATCCGTTCGCTCAACGAGCCCAACGTCGAGTTGATCGCAGATGATGTCGTCGTGCGTGCTGAAGGAGATAAAGTCTATACACGCGGCGGGCGCGAACTCCGCGCCGACGTGGTCGTGCTCGCCACCGGCTTCAAAGTCCGCGATTGTGAGCCGTGGCCCCTTTGCATTCTTACGACCCCGTACCAGCCTTGTGAATACAGGCTGACCATCGCGAACGTCGTGCGCAGACATGTTCCCCTTGAAGATCATCAACAGCGAAGGCGAATCCTTCCAAGAACGAATGGACCACACCGGCTCAAAGGTCTTCCAAGGCACCGTCGTCTCGTCGTTCCCGAATCTCTTCATCTTGATGGGCCCGAATACGACGACCGGTCACTCGTCCGTCGTGTTCACGTCAGAGTGCCAACTCTCCCTCGCGTTCCACATGATCCGGCCCGTTCTCGAAGCGCTTCGTGACAACCGCAACGGCGGCGGCGGAAACGAGACGGAACCGCCGAAGCCTGCGCCCTACGTGGAAGTGAAGCGCGCCGCCGAAGACGCTCGGTACGCCGAGTTGCGCAAAGAGATGAAGAAGAAAACGTGGGAGACGAACCACGGTGTCTCGTGGTACACGGACAAGAGATCGGGGTTGTGCACGGCCCTCTACCCTTGGTCGCAAATCCATTTCTGGCGACGGTGCACTTTCCCCGACTATGGCGACTTCAAGTGGTCGCACTGCGCTCGCGGTGCGGTCTGGCGCAGCTGGCTCGGGTTTTACTAAGCCGTGCTCTCTCTCCGCGCTCGTCGTTCTGTACCGCTCTTCTCGGTCCCCTGCACGTAGCCCGTCTGCTCGGTTCTGTACATAGCCAACTCTGTGCAAAAGGACTGCAGACAACCTTGCGAGAGAAAAGGAGCGCGAGAGAAGAAGAGTAATTGCGCTTGCGTGGTACACCGTGAATGAGAGAGCGGAAGTTCCTCGGCCGGACGAGAAAGAAAGGTATCAGAAGGGTATGTGTGTATGCGAGATCTTGAGGGATGTGAGGAAAATCCTCTGTCTACTTTTGCTGTGGAAGGCAAATCAAGAACGGGTGTCAGCAGCGCACAAACTCTAAGCTCGAGCCCTCCGAGAGAGAGAGAGAGAGAGATCACTCACCCGCTTGTACACCTTTGCCAAGAACGACTGGAAGACTTCCCTCTTCAACCCGTCCTGGGACCCCTCGGCGGGGATCTCGTCGATCAACTGGTTCAGGCGCGCGTACGAGTCGGCTTCGTACTGTTCAAACTCGCGCGCGAGGTCCAGTTCCCGGTAGACGGCTTTGACGCGCGCTTCGGATTCGGGAGACTTGACGCCGTAGTTCTCCTACGGGGTGGGCAGGGGCGGAAAAGGGTCAGCGATGGATGGATGTACGAAAACAGGAGCGCCGGCACACTCACATCGAGGACCTTGCGCTGCTGTTCCGAAGCCTTTGCCAACGCCTTGTTGATCAACCAACTGCACTTGTTGTCCAAGATGTCGGTCCCGATCTTGCCAATCTGTTCCGGCGTGCCGTAGCAATCGAGGTAGTCGTCCTGGACTTGAAAGTACTCGCCCATGGGGATGAGGATGTCGAGCGCTTTTTGGAACGCCGAGGGGGCGGTGACGCCGGCCATGTGGAGCGAGAGGGCGACGGGGAGGTAGAACGAGTAGTAGGCGGTCTTGTAGACGACGATGAGGTGGTGCCTGTCGAGTCGCCGCCAAAGCTATTGTCAGCCCGGCTGGATGGCGGTCGGCGAGTGATGACAAGAGAGACAGCTTACTTTTCGAGCGAGAACTTGCTCAAGTCGACGACATCCTCGGGCGCCGTGATCAAGTCGATCAACTGACCCATCTCGGTCTGGAACGTGACCTGTTTCCTCGGGGCGCCTAGTCAGCTCCGATTTCTATGTGAAGGGGAGAACAGACGGACCTCGTGGAAGAGTTCGAGCAAGTCGACGTAGTATTTCTCTTGCCGGAAGTGCTTCTTGAGGAGGTAGTAGATGGCCGCCTCGAGCATGAACGCATCGTTGATGGCAATGTTGCCGACGTTTTCCTGCCACCCTCCCGTCCGCAACGCAAGGGACTCGTCAGCCCGAATTCGATTCGATTCGATTTCGCTCGCAGGAGGAGGAGGAGGAGGACGCACCACTCGGTACCAGCACGATTGACCGCGGCGGGTGATACTCTGGTCCATCATGTCGTCCGCGACGAGGAAGTATGCCTGGAGCTGTTTCGGCGTACACCGGGCGGGCTTGAAAGTATCAGCGCCTTCAAACCCGAGTCCGGAAGCTGCCACCTCCCCCGACGCACCAACTCGATGCACCAACCGAGGATGGCAGCGCGCTTGTACTCGTCGTCGTCGAGCGGGGAACCCTTGACGATCTCGACCGTGTCGACGGTCGCGATGCCGCGGTTCAACTTGCCTCCCGGCGTGTTGTAGTCGAGGTTCTGGGCATTTGACCTGTTGATCAGCTTCGAGCACTCGCCTAGAGAGAGACAGAGACAGAGATGGACGGACCCTCTTGAACCACTGTACGGCCTCCTTGGGCATCTTTTCGCCTTCGAGGTAGCCGACCAGTTCGTCGACGAGCGCCGGCCACACGGCGAGGAACGCGTCTCGTTTCTGGGGAGGGGCGGACCGTGAGTCAGCCTACTTGTAAAGTCATGGTAACAGGACAGGGCACGCACCTGAGCAGAGGACATGGTTTCAACTGAGTCGTCGAACGATTCGATTCAATTGTTGAGCGAGAGGCGGAGGCGGGTCAGCACGCAGGGCGACAAGCTGGCTGAGCCGCGTAATATGATGTACCTAATTCCGACTATAGCAGTCCCGCACTTGATTGAAGCGTGTGTAGGAACGCGAAACGCAGAACGCGACCAGAAAAAACTGCTTGGGCGTCGCGTTCATTCGAGATCGCCCTTCCGCGGCAAATTGCGTATAGTGCGAGTAATCAAGCAAAGGAGGGTATATATTGCGCAGTGGGAGACACGGTATCATACACGTGAAAAGATGGGGGCGGTATATGGATATAACGTACCGCTGAGCGGGAGAGGAGAGAGATATCGAGCGCGTGTTTTACTCGCCTTTCCACTTGACTCCTGATCCTCCACCTACACTCGACGGTCCAGAGGTCGACGCCGCCGCCACCATCACCGGAGCTGGCGCAGCTTTTGAAGACGAGGATAATGATCCGCCGCCGCCGCCGCCACCGCCGCTGACCGCCGACGACGTCGCCACACCCCCACCCCCTCCTTCCCCTCCTCCACCGCCGACGCCACCGGAAGAAGTCGCACCACCAGCCGACGCGGATGCCCCTCCACCTCCGCCTCCCCCTCCCTCGACTTCTTCCGCCGCCGCCACCGCCGTCGTCTCATCGTCATCGAGATGCTGGCCCAAGCGGATCTCGATGGCCCACAACAACTGGACGAGAAAGACGTTGCCCCAACGCCAAAAGACTTGGTCGTTCGAAGACGAGAGGACGAGCAGGTGTGTGTAGACTGCGCGCGAGCGGGAGCGGAGTGAGTGTGGAGCGAGTGTGGAGTGTGGAAAGTGTTCTCTTTTTTTCGGTCAGCGCCTGCCCTGTTGGAAGGAAGAAGTGGAAGTGGGCCACGCACCGGCGATGAGGAGCGGCCGTGCATACGCCAACCCGATCGTCATGATCCTCGCAGCCTGTTTCCGAGTCCGATCAATTCGGGAAACGTCCCATGTCAGTCAGTGTCCGACCCAGCCAGCCGTCGGGGTCCCCAGACCCAGACCCCTTTGGAAGGAAGGAAGGGAGAAGAGAGAGAGAAAAGAAAGACGACGACGCACCGGTTCCTCGTCGCTCAGTTTCCGATCGTCGTCGTTCCAACTGCCCGTCGTCTGCCGTTTCAAGTTCAACACGATCCTCGTCGCGGCGTAGAGGACCGCGACCCTGTAAAACAACGTCACGAGGACCGAGAA
Organism: Rhodotorula mucilaginosa; assembly: GCA_034406715.1. Classification (NCBI taxonomy): domain Eukaryota; kingdom Fungi; phylum Basidiomycota; class Microbotryomycetes; order Sporidiobolales; family Sporidiobolaceae; genus Rhodotorula; species Rhodotorula mucilaginosa. The sequence continues at coordinate 46,723 of CP137874.1, forward strand.
CGGCAAGGCCGACGAGCTGCGCGTGGGGTGTAAAACTCGGGGTGGGTCAGCATTTTTTTTGTCACTTCCGTCTTCGTCTTGTCGGTTTTTTGTGCTCGTCATAGGCAAACAAAAAAAAAGCGTGTGTCGAATCAATGAGACCACGCCACACGTTCGTAAAAGAAAGATAGCGAGAGCGTTCCTCGATCCCTCCTCCTCCGCCGCCGCCGCCGTCGCCAGTTCCGGCCACCGAGGAGGAGAGCCTTCCCTTGCTCCTCCTCCGCCTTCGTCGAAGAGGTGACGGTGAGGAGGAGGAGGAGGAGGAGGATGAAGAAGCAGGCGAGAACGTCGAGGAGGAAGCGAGGGAAAGGAAGGGAGAAAGAAAGAGAGAGGAGAGGGTGTGTGTGTGTTATGTTGTGTTCTTGAGAACCGGGAGAGGGAGGAGAGGAGGAGTTTCGGTCGGTCGGTTCGGTCATCTTTGTCCCTCCTCCTCCGTCCTCGGCCGGTGGCCTTTGTCCCTTCCTCCCTCCTCCTCGGCCGCCTTCCGCCTTCCTCCGCCTCGTCCTCCGCCCCCGCCTGACAATTTCGAGACGTCCCCTGTCCCCTGTCCCCGTCCGGCAACGAGCGAGCGAAGCGAAGCGAAACGGGCGGGCGGGACCATCAAAAGACCCGACCCGACCCCCTCCTCGATTCAATCGAATTCGACTCGACTCGACTCGACTCCTCCCTCATTCCCTCCCTCTCTCTCCCCGCTTTAACCCATGTCCCCCCTTCAGATGCCGAAGCAGCTGAGAGGAGTTGCCGAGCAATGACCCCCTCTCTCCCACACTCCCAGAAGAGCGGGAAAAAAGCGGATATCGCTCATAACCCCCAGGACGAGAAAAGAGAAAGAGAGAGAGAGAGAAAAGAGAGACGACAATGACTCACGCGGCCATGACAAACTCGACTCCGGCTCCGAACGTCTGCGAGACGGCTTTACTGATCGCGTCGAGCCTGCCAGGTCAGGTCACTCGTCGACTCATCAGCCCACATCCACCCACACACACACACGCACACACATCCAGAGGGACTCACGACTGCAACACGACGGGGGGTAAGGGTGGATGACCGTTGGTCCCCGTCGCTCGAAAGACGTGAGAGAGGAGACCGCCGGTGTACATCTGAGGACGGGACGAGAGGTGAAAGATCTGAAAGACGGCGTAGCTGCACACACACACACACACACGCGCGCGCGCGCGCGTTAGTCAGTCAGGGATCCGAGCCCAGCCCAACTCAAGAGAGAGGAAGGGGGAACGCAACGCGAGCATGAGGCTTGATTCGATGACGTTGCCCTTTTGGATCGAGAACGAGATGCCCGAGAGGAAGAGGATGGTGGTGACGGCGACGCCGATCAGGGTCGACGAGATCCGGTCCGGGACGGCGCCGTAGCTCTGCGGGCGGGCTCTCAGATCGGAGTTAATCATGATCCAAGGGAGAGAGAGAGAACACGCGAGCGCACCTCCCAGAGGAAATAGGCGGAAGCGACATAGACGCCCGCGGCGAGGATCAAGCTCCCCATCCTGAACAAGTCGGGGGCTCGACTCGCCTGGATGCGACCGAGCGAGAAGCGACTGAGGGCTTGGATGCACAAGAGGGTGCAGAGGCCTTCGAGGATGACAAAGACGGGGGACGAGGTGCGCAAGAGGCGTTCCCAGTACGACGGGGCGGCGCGGACATGGTCGAGCCAGGCGGGGTGGCGGTCCTCGTCCGAGACTGCGAGTGTCGCTTCACCCGTGGACGAAGTGGAGTAGAGGTTGAGGGTGAGGAGGAGCAAGGCGGGAATGACGAGCGGTTGCAGCCACGCGACGAGGGTCGACAAGGGTCTCCAGCGGGTGTTGGTCCTGACGCAGAGGTGCAAGGTGGCCGAGCAGGCGAACGAGAGGGTGAGGAGGAGCGAGAGGGCGAGCATGCAGTCTTGGCCGGCAATGTCGAGGGTGAGGGGGAGGAAGAGGAGGACTTGGAGGACCGAGACGAGCTGGGCGGCGAACCGGATCGAGGCGTGGAACCAGTCCGTCACGCGGCGGCGGAGCACAGCGCCGGCCATCCTGCTGCCAGTGTGGCGGCGAGGCGAGGCGAGGTGGTTGAACGACGACCAAGTCGAGTCGGTTGCAATGCGGTGCCGTGCTATCTTTCCCCCCTTTCACGCAATGAGTATCGCTGTCTGGTGCACCGGGACACACTCGAGTGGTCAGTCGGGAGACAGAGCGTCGCGAGTCCCACCGAATCGGAGACGAGAAGTGATCCTGAAACTGCAGCTTCATCTCAACTTCCTCCTCGCAGAGTATAGAGTACCACTCCTCTTGATTATTATCACAAGGTGGTAACTCTCTACAAGGGTCCTTTCTGAGAATTCGAAGACAGGGTCCCTCCTGGAATCGACCCCTCGCTCAGCCCTTCTCTCTCTCCGCCGTCCACCCGATTCGACTCGTGCTCACTCGACCCCACTCGGCGCGACTCGGACGAGCACAATGGCGCTCCTGAACCTCGACGAGGTGCGCTCCCTCTCCTCCAGCAGCGAAACCCAACGCCGTGATGACGGAACACTCACCCCGACTCTCTCTCGGCCCCACCTCCTCCTATCAAAGGAAGTGCGCCTCACCTCGTCCAACAGCGACCGCGAGCGCGTCGCCGAACTCGCCAACCTCTACTCGCTCATCCTCGCCCTCGACTACCTCGAACGCGCCCACGTCCGCGACGCCGTCTCCCCCCAGCAATACCACCCCGCGTGCACCCGCCTCTTGAACCAGTACAAGACCATCCTCCACCTCGTAGGCAGCCCAGCCTTGGACGAGTTCATGAAACAGTACAGGATGGACTGTACAGCCGCCAGGCACAGGTTACAAGTCGGCGTACCCGCCACCGTCGAACACCACCACGGGGACTCGCCTCACTCAGGCAACGGCGAGTCTCACCCCAAGACCTCGAACGGACAGCCCTCCTCGAACGCAAACCCGAACGGGAACGAGACCGCTCAATGGGTCGCAGAAACCACTCAGGTAGCGTCCCCGTCCCCGTCTCTCCCACTCAAAAACTCGCACTGACGCCCGCTCGCTACGCCCGGTGCAGAATTTCATCACCTTCATGGACGCCCTCAAGCTCAAACTCCGCGCCAAAGACCAACTCCACCCCCTCCTGACCGAACTCATGCAATCGTACGCGCGCTTCTCGCGCTCCAACGACTGGGCGGGGAGACCCAAGATCTTGAACTGGTTGATCGAGTTGAACCAGCTCAGGGGGGCGAGTGACGAAATCTCGGACGAGCAGGCCAGGCAGGTGAGCGCGCGCGCGCGCAACGGGCGTTTCCTATTACTGCGTGTGCTGATGCGCTGTCTGGACCTGTCCTGCGCGCGCGCTCTTGTTTCACAGATGCTATTCGATATCGAGCACGCCTATGCCGAGTGAGTACCCACCAAACTCGTCTTCTCTCTTCTTGCCCTCTCTCTCTCTCTCTCCTTCCCCCACTCCCCCTCTCTCTCTCTCTCTCTCTCTCTCGCTTTCTCTTTCCTGTTCTTGCTCTCGCTCCTGTGTTTCGCCCGACGCAAAGCTCGTCGGAACCGAGGAAACGGACGCAACTAACAACAGAATTCTAACATCTTCCTCTTGTCGCTCGCTCGCTCGTCCCCCCCCCCCCCCTCCCCCTTCTTCTCCGGTGACGGACGGCAGGTTCTTCCGCTCCCTCTCGTCCTCCACTTCTCCTTCTTCGTCCTCCTCTCCTGCCCCGGCTCCTCCCTCTTCAACAACTACCACCGCAGCAGCAGCAACAGCAACAACGGATCATCATCGCTCTTAGAAGAGATCCTCGCCGGGCGCCGACGCCGCCACCGCCTGCCTCTCTGTCTCCCTTGATCTCCCGTCTCCGTCTCCCGTCTCCGTCTCCCGTCTCCCGTCTCCCGTCTCCCGTCTCCCGTCTCCCGTCTCCCGTCTCCCGTCTCCCGTCTCCCGTCTCCCGTCTCCCGTCTCTGTCTCCGTCTCTGTCTCCGTCTCCGTCTCCGTTCCCTTCTGCTCCGCTTCTGTTTGTTTGCCCAAAAGGTTGTTGTCATACTACAATGTCATGCGGATATTGAACAAGCGCACGGTCAAATGGGTTGGGGCGACCTTTGTTTTCCCTTTTTCCGTTCTTTTCGGTCAAGAGCTGACAGAGCTCACTGACGAAGTTTTGTAGTTCTCTCTCCCTCCTGACCTGGGCCTCCGTCTGCAGTACCTCCTCTGCCAGCCTGATCCTCCGCTTCACTCTGCAGCCTTCACGCCCATCATGACCCAAGACCATATGTTGCTCCCGAACGATGGGAAAAAGAGGCGGTTGAGTAGCGGTTGTGCTGGCAAAAGTGGCTGGTGGTGTCAATGCTCAAGCAGGAGAGCAATGAGCTACTGTAGAGACGCTATAACTCTTGTTCAGTCGCGGCGAGAGCGAGCTAGAAGCAGGAGGGAGGGTAATATAATCGGACATCTCGTCCTCCTAGTACATAGACACAGGAAAAAGGCCCCACCTTGCCTTAAGGTGCTCTCCAACCCCCAAAACCCTCGCGCTCGCTCGGGGGGCCCGTGCACAACAACGTTCACACCACGACAACGACAACAACAACAAGCTGTTTTCTCTTATTGCAAGACCCTTCGAGGAGGTCCCCGCCCACCCTTTTCTGTCACCGAATGAACACGCCCCAGGTCGTCCTTAGTTGCCTCATCATCTGGATTCGCCACCCCGTTATCCCACTCGAATAACCCTACTACGCCTTCGCCTTCGCCTTCGAGGAGGTAGAGGGAGAAGAGGTAGAGGTACAACCGGGACAGAACCCGAGCGCCTCGTGCACGACCTTGTCGCACTCGAGGCAAAAGTGGTGCCCGCACTTCGGGCACGCGTACCGTCCCAAGGGGGACAGATCGGAGGAAGAGTTCGTGGTTGTTGTTGCTGGTGGGTTGGTGGTGGTGGTGGTGGAAGAAGGGAAGGGGAATGTGCAGCTGAAACAGGACCGAGGAGCCGAAGAAGGGCCAATCCTGTTTTCCCATACGATTTCGCGAATCTGGAATCAGTCTCGAGGAAATCGATGCTCGGCAAAGGTTTGCCGCGGGCCGGGTTGTAAATCCGCAGGAGAAAAGAAGAGACGAGTTTGGGGGGGGGAGGAAGTCTTACTCGGTAACGCGGTCGTAATTGGTCACCTGCGCAGATGGAAATAAAGACAAAGTCAGCAAACTTAGGCTAGACGAACAGACCGCAGACGAAAGCCAGCAGGGAAAGAAAGAGAGAGAACAAACGCCGCCACGCCACGCACCGGGAACAAGTGCCGATAACTCCTCGCCAACTGGGGCGCATTGACGACCGTGAGTCCGCAGACCCTACACTCGGTCGGGACGTCGCACAACCTCGCCTTGCACCTCGGACAGCCGTACCCGCTCGTCTTCAACTTGCCGTGACAGGCGCACACGCCCGGGTAGGTGGTCGTCAAGAGGGCGGGGAAGCCCATCTGCATCAAGTCGGCGGCGGCGGCGCTCGAGGAGGAGGTCGACGCGCCGCCGAGGAGGTGAGATCGTGAGGAGGCGGTGGCGGCGATGGTCGGTGGGGGCGAGACGAATTCGAACAACAGGTCCCGGAACGCGAGGTCGTCGCGCGCGACTCGGTAGACGCCTGCGGTAGCGCAGAACACGGCATTAGGTATGGTCATCCTAGCAATCGTGTCCAGCGTCCAAGTCACGAGGGAGTTGAAACTTTGGCCAGGGGGGAAAGTTTCGTTCGAAGAGAAAAAGGGTTCGCAAAGAGGTTCGTTCACCAGGCTCACCTCGTGTATGATCACAAATGTCGCGACAAATCTTGACGTCCGCCGAGAGGCCAATAATGTTGACTCGTATCCTGCTCGCCCCGTCGAAAAAAAGCCCGTTGTCAGTCAGTCTTTCCTTTCCGGTAGACAAAAAGTGCGGAGAGAACGGGAAAGGTACGGCTTACCGCTCTTGCTCGACTTGGGAGATGGTGTCGTGGATGTTGGTAGGGTCGCAAGTCGTCAACGATCCGAGAATGATGATGACTTCGCGCGAACCGTGAGGCGGCAAGTGGCTGCCGGGGCCCACGGGGGTGGTGATCATCAGCACTTTTTTCTCGTTCGTAGATCCGAGGTGTTTTCTCTCCCTCCGCCTAGGGGGGGGGCGACTCGAAAGGACGCACGAGAGACCGGTTTTCGCGAGTTGGAGCACATTCTGCAGACTCGGTTGCCCTCGCGGTTCGAGCTTCTTCTTGTTCTGCAACACTTTCAAGTGGTCTGCCGGGTTGCCTGTAAGTACGTCACGGAATCGCTTGCCAGAGTCAGTCTTTGGCGGGACGGGAAAGCGGAGAAGGGGAGAGAAAGACGGCACCGGAGAGAGGGGTGAGGCGTTCGGCGAGTCCGTCGCGGGTGACCATGATGGCCATTTGGCCGATCGGGTTCTGGTCAAAGAACTCGGTCACGAATTCCTGGGTATTACCGAGTACATCAGCGGGCGTTTCGACCCCTGAAAACAAAGACACGGAGGGCCGTACCTGGGCGTACTGGAGGGTGAGATCGAGCCAGGTGGCTTTGTAGTCTCGGACGAGCATGGCGGACGAGAGGTCGATGACGAGGTAGACATGGCGGATGATGCCGCGCTGGATGGAAGCCGAATCGCGGAGGACGCTGTTTATCGTTCGGGGGCAGGAGGTGCGTGAGTTTGGCCGGTCCAACATTCACCGGAGTAAGTGGAAGCGCACCGCCTTGATTTGTACGAGAGGAGCAAGTCAGACACTGCGCCTTCGAGCGTGCCGTGCTCGTCCTCCTGGACTTGATCCCACGTCCTCTCGAACTGGCCTTCCCACGCTTTCCCCCTCCCCGCGGCCGTCTTGGCTTTCGCAGCGGCCGCCGCTGCCGCCGTGGTGGACGACCTCGTGTTGACGGGTCCTTGCCTGCGATTAGCGGCGTTGCGTTTGCGCCTGCGCGAGACGGCATTGTCGTCGTCTGAAGTGAGGTCACCGTCGAGGTCGGATTCGTCTTCCGGGTCGTGCTCTCGCCGGGCAGCAGTTCCCGGCTCGTCCGAGAGCGACTCGTCGTCGTCTACGATGAACCGCCTGCTGCTCATGGCGTGCGGTAGGTGAGAAAGAGCGAGAGAGGACAAGTTTCACGCGGAAGTGTCTCGAATGTCTCCGCGGAGTTAAGATGAGCCTTCTCAAGCTTCTTCCCCTCGTCCCTTTCGTCTCTACACTCTGCCCAGGCCAGCGCCATGGGTCCAAACAAGAGCAGCGGAGCAAAAGGCGGCAAGGGCGGTAAAGGCGGCGGCAAGGGCGGCAAGGGCAAGAGCAAGGCCAACTACTACTCGTCGAGGCGACCCGTCGGAGGCAAGGGCATCTTTGTCACCACCGTGCGCGGCAAGGAATCCCGCTGCGCAGGTGAGATGTACGACCTCCTCGACGAGGTAAGCCACCCCCAGCGCGCGACTCTGCGACCGGATCGATCAGTTGGGTTGACCGCAAAGACCGATACAGGTCGCAGACCGGCTCTACCCACCCGAGCGGATCCAAAAGATGCAGCAGGCGCGACTCGCTTGGATCCAGTCGCGAAGTGACGGACCCAAAGCCGGGGAGGGTCAAGATCTTGATCTCGGCGACGAGGAGGAGGTTCTCATGGAGGAGGAGGAGGAGGAGGAGGAGGACAGGGAAACCGGTCCGAATGCAAACGACAACGACGATGACGACGAGGATGACGAGGACCTCGACATCGAAGCGAGCATCCAGAAGGAACTCGCCGGGTTGCGAGCAGGGCACGGAGGCCAAGTCGCGCCCGCGAAAGCCCGCAGGTCGAAAACGGGCAACGGACGCGACGACAAGGACAAGGACAAGCAGCAGCAACGCCAAGAGCGTCCGCGGTTCCAGAGCATCCAGACCGATACCGAATGCCGTGCGTTTCGATTTGGCCCCCCCTTTCATTTTCGGTCGTCTAGTGGAAATGATGGCCCTCGGTGAGAAGGGACACTGACATGATCCACCCCCCTGCGAGCAACAGTGTGCTTCATCGCGACGGCTTGGCCGTACGACCCCGTTGAATTGACCGAAGCCATCATCGCCGAGGTGCAAGAAACCGGACAATCTCGAACTCGGTTCGTCCTCCCCCTCCCCTCTCCTTCTTTCTCTCCCCGGTATCACTGGCACATCGAGCCTAACCTCCGCACAACCTCTCGACTATCATCACTATCCGACTGGCCCGCAAATCAAAACTCGCGCAGCTACGTACAGCGATTATCGCCCCTCTCGTTCAGCTGTCACTCGCTCTCGGTCGACCAAGTCGAGTTACAAAGTGCGAGGTTGGTCGAGCAAACGTTTACCAACTGGGCTACGGCCAACAACAAAACGTCGATTACCGTGAGTACTCTCTTTGCCTTGCCTGGCGACCCAGTCTCAGTTTTGTTCCACCCCTGACGCCGTCTCAACCCTGAACCTCGTCTGTTCACCCCACCGCCATCAGTACGCGATCGAGCCCTCCGTGCGATCGCACCAAGCCCCGCTCTCGCGCCACGTCCTCCTCTCCCTGCTCGGTTCCCAAATCACCAAGCTCTCCTCCCCGCCGACCATCTCGTCCCCGTGCCCTTCCCGCCCTTTACTCACCGTCCGCGCCGACTTGAAACAACCCGACTTGGTCTTGCTCCCTACCGTGTTGAGGAACGTGTACGGGTTGAGTATCGTCGAGGGCAGGTTGTGGAGGGGCAAGAAGTTTAATGTGGCCGAGATTGCGGCGCAGAAGAGGAACGAAAAGGCGAACGAGGAGGCGGAGGTCAAGGGCGAGGGTGGTTCGGTCGTGACAGAGACGAGGGCAGCAGCAGCAACAGCGTCGGCGGCGGGTCCGGAAGCTTCAGCACCCGCTCCCTCGACCTCTGAAAAAATCAGCAGCGACTGACACGGCGACCGCGTAATACCTTTCTCTGCGAGACATAACCGAGTCCATAACAGACTGGAACACAGAGAAGAACGATCTACACGTCATGAAATAACCAGAGGCAGAGAGCGAGAGCGAGAGTGAGAGTGAGTACGTCACTGCTGCTGCCAATAACGCTTCGCGTACTCTTCCATCAGGGTGTTGGCCGTGATCCCCTCGAGGTACACCTCGACGTCCTCCTCAGTCCAGGGACCACCACCACCAGCAGCAGCAGCAGCAGCGCGCTCCCCGTGTTTGGCGGCGGCGGCGGCGCTCAATACATTCAGTGCCGAGAGGATGTCGGGCTTGATAAAGTCTAGAAAGACGACATCGACGTAGTCTTCTTCCGGGCCCGCGGCCGAAGACGAGGACGATGAGGGAGGAGGAGGAAAGTCGGTCGCGACAAAGATGGGTTGCCAAGAACTCTTGAACGGTCGATGGAGCGTATCATCGCCAAAGCGTTCATCATCGGCGTTCGCGTCGTCGTCGTCGTCGTCGCCACCACAACCGGGAGGGTCGAGCGTCACATACCCTTCCGTGGGACGGCGCCGGGGTCGTCGTGCGAGCTCGTCGTCAGATTGCGAATCCGAGTCTGGGGTGACTGATTCCTCCGAAGGATTAGTACCATCATCCGAGGAGGATATGGACGTCGCGCGGAGGATCGAGCGGCGGTACGCATGTTCGAGCCTCGCGGCGTCTGCAGCTCGGGCAATCTCTCCCTCCAACGAAGACAAAGAAGAGGAGGCCGCGTCTCCTTCCTGCGAGGAGGAGGAGGCTGCTGCTGCCGACAAGCCGTGTTCGCCGACGAGGTTGAGGTACCGCAACAGTTTCGAGGCGAGCGAGCGCGCTACGGCCGGCACGTAAAGGAAGGCGTTGGCTGCGAGACATCCGAATTATGGGCGCGCGTCAATTTTCGGGCCGGGGGGGGTCATGTCGGACACCCTGGATCAATTCGAAAGGAGGATGGAGAACGCACTAAAGGGCAGGATGATCCACTGGGTAAGTAGGCAGGAGAAAGAGCCATGTCAGTCTTCTCTCTTTCTCGCCCTCGATAAGCCTGTTCGGGAGGCGGGGGGGGCAAGACCCATTCTCAAGGGGGACGCGCACCTGATCATTCCTCGTGAACGGTCCCTTGAAAATATCGAACCGGATACTCCCCGTATTGAGCACCACATACGGCTCATACCCCCTCCCCGTTCTCCTCACCATCTTGGGCAACACCTCGCTCGTCATGAGGTTCAACACCGAGTGCGGCGACGTGTGCGGGTACCGGTACAGGTAAAAGTCTCGAGGGGCGTGACCAAACACGTCTGTGAGGTTGTACAACCTCGCGGTGGTGCGGAGTTGGCGCGTGAGCGCGAGCCCGGTCGGGGTGTCGAACTCTCTGCCGCCGGCGTGGTAAGCGTACTGCACATGTTCCACAGACATCGGGGTCCGTTCGGGTCGATTGGGAGGAGGGTTATTGAGGTTGGCCTTGGGAGGTCAGAATCGGGAGGCAGCGATGTTTACGCAGGGGAGAAAAAGCGGGAGCTCCCAGGAGAACGACGGACCGTGTTTCGATTCTGGTCGAGGTACCTCCGCCTGAACGTAGGCGCTCGGTCCTCCGTCTCGTTCAGTCCCGATAGACCTGTCCATGCGGCATCGCGACGTGAGCGTCAGATCACCGCACGCTGCCTCAGCGCGCCTGCCTGAAACGATTCGGAACCGAGTGACCCCAACTCGAATCGAATCGACTCGACACCACTCACTCATGAAGCCGATCGTTTCCATGTACCGACCGCCCGCGAGGCCCATACTGTAATCATCATATCTCGCGCACTGACGAACCTGTAGCAGGAGCGCGTGGGAGAAAGTCGGTTCCATCCGCTTTAGTTTTCCCTCGCCCCCAAACGAAAAAGGATCCAGAAGAAGCGCAAACCGCTCTTTGGGATCAGGAATGCCAAAAGGAACGTACATGGTGATGACCGCCAAAGACGACGATGGGGACTTTGGGGTGCACGGCCCTCACGGCGGCGATGACTTTTCTCCATTCCGAATCAGGCTCGATATCAACCGACATGTGACCGACTGCGTGCGTACATGCATACACACCGAACAAAGTCAGTAACCTCATTTTGAGGGAAAAGCCCACACAGAGGGTCGACACAGAGAAAAGTGGGAAACTGCTGCTGCGGCTGCTCACCGAAGAGGAAGAAATCGGGGCGGGCGGCGATGGCTTCGAGGAACCAGTCTTGGCGGACCATGGCTGCTGGAGGTTGGACGATCGTTCCTTTGGCGTGAGCTGGTGGGGGTATTTCGCGATCAGCAATCAGCTTTCAATGCCATTCTCTCCCGTTGAGAGGTTCCTCCGTCCGGGCACCTTTGAAATCAAACAGCGGTCCGAACGCCGTCACTTTCCGTCCTTGTTCCGTCTCGAACTTGCGAACCCGGTTCCCGTACGGGCGGTCCGTGCCGGTGTCCGAGGGGGAGGTGATGTTGACATTACTGACGACAAAGCGGTCGCCGAACCGTTCGTTCAAGACCCTCCCGACGCGTTCCGCCACCTCGTACTTGTACAGTTCATGGTTCCCCGTCGTGACGACGTCGTACGGGACGTGGGAGAACAAGTCGAGAGCGGACGTGGCTCCGTCGGGAAGGGGCAGAGGGGGTCGAGGTTCGGCGTCGACGAGGCCGTTGCCGTCGACGCGGTCGCCGGCGTCGACGAGGAGGAGGTCGACGCCGAGGGTGCGGGCGCGTTGCTTCAGGCGGTGCGTGAACGAGTAAAAGTCTGCAGTGTCGCTCTCGCTGAGGGGGGTCAGGGCGGGGCGGGTGTCGGAACTACGCGTATAGGTAGGGACTCGAGAGGGTGGGACTGACCTCCCCAGTCGCCACTAAAGCTCGGCTCGTGTCTCTGATGGCCCAACAACCAGCCGTGTCTGCACGCGAGACGGTCGGTCGGTCAACTCACTCCCAGAGCGAGACAGAGAACAGCGAACAGCGAGCAGCAGCGAGCAGCAAAAGCGGGAGAGAGCAGGAGGAGGCAGCAAGAGCAAGAGGCTCACGTGTCGGTGGTGGCGATAAAGTTGACCTCTCCCCAGGGCAGAGCTCTATAGGGCCAGTCGACGGGGTCGCTCGAGTCGGGTTGCTGGAAGAACGCTGCTGCAGCTGGGTCCAAGACGATCTGCTGCTGGGGGTTGGGCAAGGCTGCGACGGCGCTTAGGCAGGCGAGAGCGCCTCCCAGTACGCGCATCGTCCTATGTACTACCCTATGCACGGTCCGTGCGACGGAGTGGGGCCGACTGCAGCTTCTTCTAATCAAAAGTGAAAAACTTGTAATGCTTCGATCAAAGAGGGAAAAGTCTTTTCTCTCGCGGGACTCCGGGCTTGAAGCGCGGCAGTAACTTAACCGACCGTGGGGGAAGAGTCAAGCGCCGGCCGAGGGCATTAAGGCGTGCTCCGGCTCCGCTTGCCCTTTTGACTCTTCTCTACACTTCACCTCACCTCGCCCGCTCCAGAACGCCGTGCACCATGTTCTAAATCACTCGCCCAACAACACGTGCAAACAACCAAGAACGAACCAACAGCGAACCCACAGACAACCCAACCCAACCCGCGCTCTTATCTTCGCACCCCGAACGAACGCCCGCTCGAACCCCCGTCCCATAACCGCGCAACAGGTGCGCTCCTCTCTCCCCCTCGCGCGCGCACAGTATAGACACTGATCCCAACGTGCAAAACAGAGCAGCCCACCATGAGTCCCTCGACCTTCTCCCCGACCACCCAAATCACGCCGTCGCCGCTCGAAACCTCGCCCTGCCTCCCGCACCCCGGACCTTAACTCCGCCGCCCAGCCAACTCTCCTACACGCGCGTACCCTCCAACGCCGCCATGCCTACTAGCAAAATGAACACTACGACCATCAAGAGCACGAAATACGCCAAGACCCGTAGCAACACCACCACCACCACCACCACGACTAAACCCACCACCATGATCCAGTACACCGATACCGAGTTCGTGATGCAGCCGGCTCTGTCGAAATACGGTCAGTCTCCTCCACGCACACACGCACGCTCGCTTGCCCCGTGACTGACCACTTGATACTCGCCCCGCAGACGAGTCGGCTGTCGACCCCATGGCCGCCTACCTCGACTTTTCGTCGTACGCGACCCCCCTCTCCACCACCCACTCCTCCTCCTCTTCATCTTCTGCATTCGAGCACGCGTTCGGTATCGGGCCTCTCCGTCCCGTCGATGACGCTTTGCTCGACTCGCCCCTCGACCTCGAACTGTCGCCCGCGTTGAGCACGTACGACTCGATGTCGTCGTCGTCCGGCGCCTCGAGTTGCTTCTCGTCGCCCTTCCTCGTCGATTTCGACGGCGCACCCGGATCGGGGATGTCCATCTCGCCCGCCCTCGTCGACGACCACCACGCGACTTCTTCTTCGTACCCGAGTCTGTTCGCTCCGGCGCCAGCGGCAACGACGATGTCGACCGAGATCGACATGGTCGCGTTGGCGACCTCGCTCGGCGTCACGTTGCCGCCTCTCATGGCGACGACGACGGGTCCTGCTCCCGCCCCTGTGCCGGCGCCGACGATCCCGACGTTGTCGTTCATCCCCGAAGAGCAGGAGGAGGAGGAAGAGGAAGACGTCAAGCCCAACGTTGTTGACTTGGTCGTCAGCCCCAGCCCCGGCGGCACCGGCCCCGTTGCCGCCGGTGCTCCGACGACGGCGACCGAGAACGTCGCTGTTGCCAAGGCCCTCGCACCCGAGGCGACTCCTCGTTCGGCTGCCGCTCCGTCTTCGTCGTCGTCGTCGTCTAGTTCTGGTTCTGGTGCCGAGGTCACGACGACGACCGCCCAGGCGAAGCGCGACAAGTTTACCGGGATCCGGAACACGAAAAAGCCCCCCGTGGCTTATGACGCTCCGACGCTGCCGAAGAACTACTACACCGAATCGGCGACGAGCAAGAAGAAGAGGCGCGCGTCGTCGTCCTCGTCGTCGGGATCGAACAAGCGCGCGAGGTCCGAAGTCTCGGTCACGCCCGAAGAAGAACAGCCGCCCCTCCCCGTCCCCGTCGGGGTGGCTCGGCTCCCGTCCGCTCAACCCGAACCGATGCCGGAAGACGAGTTTGACGAGTCGCAACTGAGCGCGATCGAGTTGAAGCGGCGGCAAAACACGCTCGCGGCGCGGAGGAGTCGCGCGCGAAAGTCGGCCTACATCCAGGAATTGAAGGACGAGATTGATCAGCTCAAGCAGGTCAATGAGCAGTTGTTGGCGCAGTTGGCGGGTGGTGCCAAGTGCGCGTCTTGTGGCGGCGGTGGTGGTGGCGGTGGTCCGTGAATGCGGTGGTCGGTCGGATCCCTCTTCAACAAAAGTACTTCTCTTCTCTCTCTATTCTCCCATTTTAATCGTGCCCGTATTCTGCCCTACTACCTTTGTTGCAATCTGTGCCCCATTCCCTTCCAGTGCGCGTGCGATTGCGATCGAGAGCAGGTCTCTGTCCCGGTCCTTCTCTCTCTCTCACCTCATCAATTGCTGACTCGGTCGCCGTCATCAATGGCGGGAGACGGTGTGGCGCCCGCTGTACCTGAGAAAGACAAGAGCAAGAGTAGCCTGCTGCCCTCTCTGCGGCTGCAATCGCTCGACGAACTGCTCGTCGGCGCTGTCCTCAAAGCAGGACCGACCGGAACTTCAGGTACGCGCCCGGGGGCGGGTGGGGTGAGGCTTGAGCGGTGCGTGTGCGCTGACTGTGACACGCCGCAGTCCAGGGCAACAAGGAAGCGCTGTCGTTGCAAGCGACTTCGGTCAACTTTCGGCGGTGAGGTCATCCGCTCATCCCCTTTCTCTCTCCGTGGGGACGGGGAGAACTGACGGCGTTCAAAGAGGGACAGGTTTGTACAAAAGTCGGGACCGATCTTTGTCGCGCAGGACGCGGTCGAGAGCGTCGTCCGGTGGGAAGACGCAGCCAAGACGAGCTTCTTTGCCGCAGCGTGGGCCATACTCTGTGAGCCCGAGGGCTTTCATGTTCACCCCGAGTATGCTCTCACTGACCTGCCAGCGAAACCCGCGAAACGAAAACGTCGCAGGCTACTGGCCCTCGCTCGTCGTCCTCATTCCGAACGTCGTCCTCGTCTCGATCCTCTTGACCACCTACCAGGCCCGGAAAGGAGCGGGGGCAGGGAACAACAACCTCGCACCACCCGAGTCTCAAGATGGTCCGACTCCGCTCGCCAAGGACCCTCCGTCCGAAGGCTCGGTCGACTATTTCGCCAATTTGGTGAGTCCCCCCGCGCTCGCTCGCAACGAGTTCAGTTTTCCCCTGTACTGATCTTGCGAGCGATCGATCGCCGGCCGTGCAGCAAAACATCCAGATCATGATGGGTCGCGTCGCCGACCTGACCGACGTCCTCCGGTCTTTCGTCCCCTACCTCACTTGGCGGGACGAGCGCCTCACGCGGTGCCTCCTCCTCCTCTCGGTCCTCTCCTCCTTCCTCCTCGCCACGATCGCCCACTCCATCCCATGGCGACTCGTCTTTCTCGTCGTCGGCGAATCCACCCTCCTCTGCGGGCACCCGCTCGTCCAAACTTTTCTCGCCGACGCGAAACAGAGAGGGTGGACTGCCGGGAGGAGGAAACGGTTCTGGAACGTGGTCGAGAGGTTGTTGGAGGATGACGAGTTGAGGGACGACGAGTTGGATGGCGAGGTCGTCGAGGTGCAGAGGATCGAGGTCGAATCCCGCGTGGGGCCCGCCGGCGGCGGCGGCGTTGCGGCGGCGTCGAACGGGGATAATATGAGTGGTGTCAGGACCGCCGCGACGGCCGGCGCTGACCCCTCGAGCGCGAGCGGCGGAGGAGCACCGGGAGGCTCAACCAGCCCTTCCTCCCTCTCATCGTTCAGCAGCAGCAGCGGCGCCGCCTCCGAATCGTCCGGAATCAACAATCTCGACTCGAACACCCACTCCTCGGAAGGCTGGCAAACCGAAGCCATCGTGGGCGGAGACCTCCCCTCCGGATTCCGCTGGCTCGGTTCGCACTGGCAAGACCCGATCCCCCCTTCATCCTCCTCGTCGGACGCCGCGGAACCAGTCGACGCGCACGGGTGGACGTACATCTTCCTCGATGGGTCGAGAGCTCCGACTCCGACCAAGATGGTACCACCGGCGGCGGCGGGCGGCGACGACAAGCTGACGATGATGAGGGATCGGTTTGTGGTGGCCCAGACGAGGAGGCGCAGGTTGGTCAGGAGGGCGATCAAGAACCCGTTGTTGTGAACGCGCCTCCCCGACGCGTCCCAGGTCGTCAGTCGAGCGAGCCATTCCCTCCGGTCCCCCGCACGCTCTTGAGATTTGCTTATTCTGTACCTTGCCTTCTTCTCCTGTTGTCATTGCCCATCGCTCTCCAGTCCATCGTGATCGCGGGAGGCGCGAACGTTTGTTACTCAGTACAAAGTCTCCGTGGCATCTCTAAGGATCAAACCACAGTGCTCTACATGCATGAAGAGGGCACGTCGTTGATGAGGAGCGATCTGCCTGCGCGGGGACCAGCCCCGAGCCTTTCTCACAGATCGCCGACCGAGACGAGGTTGAGATCTTTCCACAAGGGAGCCTGCGCCGCGGCCGGTCCTCCTTTCGCAGCGGCGTCGGGCGCAAAGTACTTCTGAATCGTCGCAGGTTCGTCGTTCCTGCGCACGGGCACAATCGAGTCGGCAGATACGATAACGATCTTCGTGTCAATATTGGAAGACTCTAAAATAGTAGACGAAATCCCCTTCGGACGCAGAACAAACCACTCCCCGAAGAGGAAAGGCACGCACCACTTTGAAGCGACGCCCTTTTTGAGGAGCGCGTTCTTGACGGGCGCCCAGCTGAAGCGAGCGACGTTCGGGAACCCAAAGATCGGATCAAAGTTGGTTTGGAGCCAAGCGACCGTTTTGGGATCTGTGCGAGAGGGAAGGCGGGCCCCAACGGCAGAAGAGGAGCGGCCGTCAAAAATTGGATCGAATCGATGACAGCGGAGGAGGAGGAGCGCTTCTTGGACTCGGCAGACATGCGGAGACGGACTCACCGCTAGGGTAACCGCTACCAAACAACCTCGCTGTATCCGCCGCCGCCTCCTCGTCCTCGTCCTTCTCCTCTCCCGCCGCATCACTCTCGTCCGCGGCTTCGTTCGTGCCCGCGCCAATCCCAGGCTCCGCAAACACCCACTCGTCCAAGATCCGGTCCCTCGTCACTTTCGCGACGATGGAAGCGGCACTGACGATGGGGAAGAGGGCGTCGGCTTTCGAAGTGACGGTAAAGTCGATGGTCGGGAAGAAGGAAGAAAGTTTTGCTTGGTAGTCGGCCGCGGGACCGACTGTGTCGACATAGCACTGCGGGCGCGGGGCGGGCCGGGGCGAGTCGACGTTAGTCATCGCCAGAACTTTCGGGTTGAGTGCAATGCAGAGATCAAGCGGGAGATGGATCGTGGCGGCAGCTGCTTCAAGTGGATCGGGGTGAAGGAGCAGGAAGCTGACCTCTTTGAGCTTGTAGCCCCGGTCACAGACCTCACGGATCAAGTTGATGGTGCAGTCGTGACTCTGCGCATTCCTGTTTCCGGGAGCGGTTCAGTTCAGCAGGCTCAGATAGCGACGCCTAACTTCCGTCTCCCGTGCAGGCCTTTGTCGAAACGCACAGGTTGTAGGGAGTTTTGCGCAGCATGCCCATCGAGATATCGTTCGGGCTCATGATCGTCGCCGCATATTTCACGTCGTCCGCGTGCTCGAGGATCTGCTTGAACAGCTCTTCCCGCAACGGGTCCGTCAGGGTCTTTGAATCTGGTGGGACAACAGTGCAGGTGATGTCAGCCTGGGTGTGCGCATCACAAACCGAGGGAAGGAGGACGCTGTAAACTCGCCCGTAAAGCCCATCTCCTTGAGCTGATCCGAGTATTCGAGCTTGCAGAACGCGACGCCGTATACTTGCGGACCTGCAGATAACAGGCGGCGTCAGATCCAGTGCGGGAAAAAAAAAGGAAAGGGGGGTGTACGCACCGAGGGCAGGTCCTCGTCCAGCCTCGTCGACACCGAGCATCCACTCTCCCTCGACGACCGGGATGTCGACTTCTCGCCCCTTGCCCTTGCCTTCCACGTCGGGACCCGGGACTGCATCGACAGAGTGAAAGGTGTAGGTGTCGACGAGGGGTTGTCCGCGTCGGACGCTCGGGAAGTGGAACTTGGGCGGAGGCGGTCCATCGGGCGACGGGGAACGGGAAGGCGCTGCTCGCTTCTTGCCAGCCATTGATGCGAGTCTTGAGTGCTGGAGTGGGGAGGCGCAGGACGTGGAGCTGTAGAGAAGGGGAGGAACTAGAGAACCCTCGAAGGAACGCGTCGCGTCGCGGTCTGTCGAGCGCTTTCCTGCTGGGTGGCGACCCAGAGGACTTCCCAGGGCAGGTTACCGTGCATGAAGGCGTTCTTAGCCTGTCCGACGATCGACGTGACCGGTATGCGTTCCTTTTCGCTCGCTCCGGGGCTTCTATGCTGGGCCATGGTCGTGACCTCGCGGCCTTCGCAAACGGAGCTTTGCAAGAGCTGCGGCTCTTCTATGGACTCGTCGTGTCTGCTCTACAGCGACACCAGTAGCAACAGAGCTGTTCAAGTCACCTCCCCGAGCCAGGATAGCCGGAAGGACGTGAAGTGCATCCGCCAGCAAATCTTTCGCGCTTTCAGTTCCCAATTCCCTGAGCTAATTTGGACTCGGAAAGAGGTGATCGGCGAGTTACGCTCCTTCAACAGGTGGCGCCTTGCACTAGGAACGGCTGCGTGAGTGCTCCGAGGCTCGCAGTCCCAGAGCGCCAGGTCCGTGGCTGCTCTTCGTTGTGAGACGGCGATTCGGGACGTGACAGCCAGTCTCAGGTGCGGCTTCTCCGCACTTTGCGTGCACGCTCTGGGAATGTAGAGCTTATGGGAGGCGATCCTGCCTGGAACAGTCAGCTGGCTCCTCGAGCTCGAGCGGAGACCTTCATGTCAGCTGCTCTTGAAGCTGACCCCACTTCGGCTTCGGCCCCACACCCAAATTTCTCATCAGCTCGGGAGCCTTTCGACGGGAGCGCCTCTCCTTTCCACCATCTCTACACTCTCAGCTTGACCACTCGCAGCACCTGAGCAAGCACATGACTTGTGAGTGGCTTGCCTGCAGGGAACCCCCGACAAGTTGGTCCAAGTTTTTGAACTCGTCTTCATCGGAACAGCCCCGCAAGAAGCGTCGTACCTCTCTGCGGACTCGACGTCCTCTCTGCCGTCGTCGATCCCGACTGTCTACAACACCAGTGCGTCAGCCCCTCCTCTGCTCTGCCGCGTGTTAGATCCGGCGCGCATGCGAGAGCTGACCCAAGAAAAGCTCGTTCATCTCCCCTTGAAATTTGGTGGCGCTCTTGTACCCTCCTCTCTTCCTTCCTTGCGTGCCGGATTTGGGACCTCCCATCGTCGACTGTATCTAATAGAGCAAGCTCCGGCTCTCGGAGAACCCACTCTCCCCGGAGGCGGAGACCTCAAGGCCGCCTCGGCGCCACCCACGAGTCAGTCTCGACTCACCCTCGCTCCCTTATGAACATCGCAGCCCCAGGTCACCTCGTCTCACTCTGATTTTTGTTTGACCCACAGGCAAGCTCGGCGCCGTGTTCTGCAACGACCGCCACCACAACTCGGGATACGGCCGCCTCCCGATCTCGCACTGCCACTCGCACGACCCCAAGCTTCCCGGACACGAGGACTCGCTCGTCCCGGGCTTGCACAAGCAGTGGTCGCGCTGAGGTCCAGATACTGAGCCGGCTCAATGTCCCGAAGAGTTACCTGTATATAGTTGCCTCCCCGACTTTTCCCGCCGAAAGTTGTTGGAGTTGATGTCGACTACTTGTTTGAATCCCCTTGTAGCATACTTCTCGCTTTGCACTCCAAACCCGTCGTCGTGAGTCCAGGCTTATAGGTTCTGCTGACGGGCAAAGAACGAGGGGGAAAGCGATCTCAATTTGGGTGCGAGCGAGGTGGGGCTCTCTACTCTCTTTTGATGTTCACAATGCTACGTGTCGCGGGCGGAGCTATCCCTCTCCCCTTTCGTTCGGAACAAGACAGCTCTTGCGTAGTGATGCAGCCTAGAGGGCGGGAAGGTAAGCCTACTGCAGGAGCTTGCCATCTGGACCTCTTTGCGGCGGCAACGCCCCAATCTTCTCGGCCTGATCGGCGTTGATGGCCGAGATCGACTCGATGCCGAGCTCGTACCTGGGCAAGATCCAGAACGTCGAGAGAAGCGCGCAAGTGGATCAGCACCCAAGCAGAGACCGTGCAAGTAGTTCCGCGGGACGGTGGCGGCTTACCTCCCCTCTTTGGGTCCGAGGACGCTGATCCCGACGCTGCGCACTTTCTGCCGCATCATCTCGATCTGGTGCGCACTCAACTCGCCCGAGTTGGTCAATGCGAAATCCGAGAACGGGATCAGGACGTCGGTCCACGAGTGCGGGTCGGATTCCGCGGCGGGTTCGGGCAGCCACAGTCGGTGTTGGAATAGGTCGGTTCGGACTGCAGGTGAGCGACAAAGTTGGGTCAACTTCGCATCGCAAAGTGACGAGTTGGCTGCCCGATCGGGAGGGACTGGAAGAAAGGCAAGAGACTTACTGGGACCGTCCGTCTGGATGTTGACAAAGTACCGCATGCCGTCGCCCGAACTTCGCACCCTCAGGCACAAGAACTCGTGCAGTGACGTATCCCAAGTCCGCGTCCCAAACAAAGTTGTCCGAGACTGCAGCCCAAAGACAACCCGGCATTCCACGAGACGCGCATCGTCAGCGAGAGGGTCCTTTGAGCAGCGGGTACGAGGGCGCACCTTGTTGCGGAATCCGGCATAGCCTCCCTTTTCGAGTACGCCGTCCCTCCTTCGACCCGGGTTCAGCTCATTGGAGAGTTTGCCCCAGAAGCGCCCCTTGCCTTCCGGTCCAAGGTCGACATGGACCGTACTCTTGCCGCCTGTGCACATCAGATGTCAGCCTGACCGTAGCGGTCTATGTATTTTTGTGCTCGCGTATGCTCGTACGCACCGACATCCCCGTCGCAACCGAGAGCGACTTGCTCGAGATCTTCAGGAGTTCGGAACGACAGAAGCTGCAGAGCCTCGGTCGCGCTGCGGGCTGGGTCCATCCGCATGGCTGAATATGACGCATGCATGATTGGGTTCACTTGGTAGGTCAGCACCGAGTGGGAACAGGGCAGGGGTTGTGACAGTCCAGGGTCAGAGTCGAACACACCTTCGGCGGTCCGATCGCGGAGGTGCTCCATCGAGCGGTTCAGGTAAGCGCGCCATGGACTCGTCGCCATACTTATCCAGTAGTCTCTGGCGGTCGCTGGACGGTAAGCAGAAGCGAAAGAAGTTGCGATGATGATGAAGTCGATGTCGAGGCGAAATCTTCGTCTCAGGATGTCTGGGGATGCCCTTCTAGATGATTAGACACTATGACAACTCCCATTTCAGTCAGAACTGCCCTATGAGGCTGCAGACAGCACATAGCAGGACCCCAAAAAATGCTTCTCTCATCTCCGCGGACAACAGCGGCTCCCTTGGTGCGGCCGCGCTCAAGCGCGCCCGCTCGGCCTTCTCACGGCCTCTCCCTCTTATAGAACGCTATGACAATGTCCAGAGCTCTTGCCCAGCTGAGGCACTTGGACATGCGCTTAAAACATCACTCTTCTCGCCTATGCGATCAACCGACGTGGCGTATGTGAGCTAGTAGATGTAGCAATGATGACGCTCTGCGTTCCCCTCCGCCCGCTCTCCGAGCGGTTCTCCGCCTTCGCTCCGCATCCCTCTCCAACCTCGAGTACTAAATCCAGCATCGTCCAAGAAACCAAAATCGTCGATGATGCGCTCTCCTGATCGAAACGAATGAAAGCCCCGCGGGCAGGCGGAGTAGTTGCGTTCACATGCATGCACGCGCGGGTGCCCCCTCGAAAGAAAACGGCGTGCATCATGCTCGAGGGTTGCAGCTGTACAGTTTGGGCACGGACCGGTGCTGCTCCCCCATCTTCTCTCCTTTGCTCCTGCTCTTCACGCGCGTTGCTGCTCCTCCGCCACTCCGCTGCTCTACGAGATCGTCGATTGGAGCGACCTTCATCTCGTCTTTGGTTTTCACGAGCTTGCCTTCAACGCACGCGACCCCGGAGAGGAGCTCGATAGCCGCCCCATTCCAGCATGGCGACTCCGATGCAGCAGCCCGAACCGACGCAGCAGCTCCCGCCGGCCGACACGAAGAAACCCGAGGAGGCTGCACTGGCTGACCCCACCATTGAAGATGCGGCAACAACGACGCAACTGCCGGACGACGCCAAGACGAACGCGGCGGGCGTTCCTTCGTACTTTGGCCTGACGGGCACGAAGCTCATTAGCGCGATTACGGCGGTCGCATCGACTGGGTTCCTGCTCTTCGGGTACGTGGTGGCGAAGCGTTCCAGTCTGTTTCTCGTTTCCGGGCGATCGAAAGCTGATCTACTGCCACCCATGCTTTCTGACCAACAGCTACGATCAAGGGTGACTACTCACTTCGCCAAGCGTCTCCGCTGGAGTGCCGAAGCTGACCCGAAAGTGATCCTACAGAGTCATGTCGGGCATCATCACCGGTCGCGAGTTCATCGACACCTTCCCCGCCTGCGACGCCGCCGTCCAGGGCGCTTCCCGCGCTGCTCTGCTGCAGGCGACCTACGTCGCGCTGTACGAGATCGGTTGCTTGGCCGGCGCAGTCGTCGCTTTGTTCTACGGCAACAGTGAGTCTGATGAATCCGGGCCGCACGACTCGCAGAGTCCCTGGTGAGTCGGCGCTAATCACAGCTCCGCTTCTACAGAGACTGGTCGTCGTCGCATGATCATCTACGGAGCCATCGTCATGATGGTCGGCGTAGTCAGTGAGTTTGCCTTTCATTCCGAGAAGGTCAGCAACCCACGGTCCAGAGTGCTGATGCAACGGCTCTGTTTGCAGTTCAAGTCACTACCTTCAAGGGCCACTGGGCCGGTGGTCAGTTCATCGTCGGTCGTATCATCACCGGTATCGGCAACGGAATGGTACGTATTTTTCTGCTCGCCAGAAACTCTGGTCTGTCACCGCGCGCTTGGCTCACGAAGGCGGCTTATCCCTACAGAACACTTCGACTATCCCGTCTTGGATGGCCGAATGCTCGCGCTCGCACAACCGCGGTCTCCTGATCTGCATCGAAGCGTCGATGATCGCCACCGGAACTGCGATCGCGTATTGGTGCGTCTCCGCTGGCGGCCCCTGCGTATAGCTGTTCGAGGTAATTAACTCCCACTGCGTATAGGCTCGACTTTGGTCTCTCCTTCATCCACTCTTCCTTCAACTGGCGTTTCCCGATCGCTTTCCAGGTGCGCCCTCCCTCTCTCCTCCGGCGCGATCTTAGCTCGTTCCTCCGGCGGAAACCCTTGGCTCAAATCGCCCGGACGCTGACCCCGGTTTCCTTACGCTCCCGTACGCAGGTCTTCTTCGCGATCCTCCTCATCTGGGGGGTCGTCTGCCTCCCCGAATCGCCACGCTGGCTCATGCACGAAGGCCGCCACGTCGACGCTCAACGAGTTGTTGCGGCCCTCGCCGACGACGCCTATGACTCGGAAGCGACTATCCTGCAGACGCGCCTCATCATGCAGTCGATCGAGCAATCGCACCAGCTCGGGGTGATCCGCAAAAGAAACATGTTTTCTTCTGGCGCGACGCAACACTTCCGCCGCATGCTTTGCGGAGCTACATCGCAAATTGCCCAACAATTAGGCGGGTGTAACGTTGTGATCTGGAAGTCTACACTTCTACAGCGCCTCAGCGTATTCGGAGGAGACTCGCGAATTCTCCTCCGGAACCCCGAATGGAAGAAATTGACGATTCCTTCGCTCCCGCCCTGCAGACTTCTGCCCCGTGATCTTCGAGCAGTACCTCGGCACCGGCAGGACACTCTCGCTCATTCTCGGCGGCGTCAACGTTACAGTATATGCATTGGCCGCCTTCGCGTCGTTCTTCACCATTGAACGGTTCGGTCGTCGTAAGATGTTCCTTGGTGGTACGATCGGACAATGCGTCTCCCTCATCATTACGATGGCGTGTCTTATCCCTGGCGAGCCTAAGTCGGCTTTGAACGGAGCTGTCTTTGGTCTCTGTGAGTCCGGCGGCGCCTTTTTACGCCATTCCGATTTGCCTTCAGCTAACGGCTTCCTTCTCCAGTCCTCTTTCTCTTCTTCTTCGGATCGACGTGGCTCCAGCTCCCCTGGCTGTACCCTGCCGAGATCAACCCCCTCCGGACCCGCACCAACGCGAATGCCGTCTCGACGCTCTCCAACTGGCTTTTCAACGTAAGTGGCCTTTCGGGCGCTCTCCCGCCTCTAATGATAGCTCGAACACCGTGCTGATGCCTCAGACTTTGCAGTTTACCGTTGTTCAGTTCACCCCAGTTTTCCTGGACACCTCGGCAGCTGGCTGCTTTGGGTTCTTCGCCTTGATGAACCTCCTCTTCATCCCGATGATTTACTTCTTGTGAGTCGGCTTTCATTCGCAGGCAGTGACCCGATACCAGTTCCACGATTCTGACACTCCCTGCTTGACCGCACCAGCTATCCGGAGACGGCCGGCCGCACGCTCGAGGAGATCGACCTGATCTTTGCGAAAGGGTACGCCGAACACCGCAGCTACGTCAACGTCTCGCTCGAGCTTCCCAAACTCAATGACACCGAGGTCCGCGACGAGCTCGACCGCTTGCACCGCGAGCACGAGTCGAGGAAGGGTCGCTTGCCGGCCGAGGAGGTGGGCGCGGGCATGCCCGGGTCGGATCAGAACACGCTCGCGGACGCCGAGGCCGAGATTGAGGCGGACGCGCTGGCGACGAACGAGAAGAAGCCGGCTGCTGGTGGCGAGAAGCGGAATCTCTGAAGGTGTTGTGGCGCCGTGTCCTTTCATCCCCCTCTTTCGGGACCCACCTTGCCCTTCCCACCTCATAGAACTTCGTTTCCTCCTTAGAGACTAGACCCTAGATCACTCGGTAATAGCATTCAGCATTGCACATGGACTCCGAAGGCTACGACAAGGGCAGCCGTAAGAAAGCCCGCGCAGTGGCGTCTCCGATCCGTTGTCTTCGGGAGTCTGTCAACTCGGCGGACCGGGACCGCGAGGGGCCTGTGCCCGCTCGAGAGACAACTAGAATCTATCCCGGTCGGCAGGGATGCTGTACGCTCGAAACGAGACAGCCCGGCTCAACTTGGCAAGCGTGGGCGCCAGGATCGCCGTGTGACGGAGGGGAGGCTCGCAGCGAGGACTTGGAGCGGGGCCCTTCACACACTCTCACGTCGCTCTCTACGCGGCCAAGAGCGCCGTATAGCTCTACATACACGCAGAGCTAATCAGCCTACTCACGCCCTATCGATCGAAGCGACCTCGCAGAAGGCCGTCGCGGGAACAGCGACTTTGAAGACTTCCGCTCGCCATCGCCGCCTGCTGTGGACGCGCGACGACTAGGGACCGCTTTGATCGGAGCGACAGAGTGCACGCAGAGGATAACTAGCACCGAGTCTGCGGACCCGGCGAGGGGACTCGGAGACGGGCTCGAGAGGTGAGCGCTCCTCCCCGTCGCACTTACGAGCGATCGGGCGATGTCACCAGTCAACTCGGCGACCACGCTTCGAGATGGGCAGACGAAGAGGAGGGATGGTGCCAGACTCTCTGTCGAGGCTGTCGGCACCACCCACGCGGCGCGGCGACATAGATCCTCCGTCACAGGGGCGAGCGGCGTTACGCGCTCTCGCCGCGGCATTCAGCAACCATGTCAAGAGCCCAAAGTGACAACAGGACTCTATGCTGACTTTTCCAGCCCTCCCCGACTCCACAGGATCGTGCGCGGCGTACGAGACCTGCCAACGTGCGGCAACCGCACTTCCGAACCAAAGTTTCATCACCCGTTCTGGGCCTCGCGTTGCTGACTCTAGAAACCACATTCACACAGGTTCTTCCGGCCATGTCGTTCAATCCGAACCAGTACTACCTGCCGCCCAATCTCGCTGTTCCGAACGGTGCCGGACAACTCGCACCGCAACCTCAAGGGGGTCCGCAACCGTTCATCCCCCAACAACCACAACCCCCGCCGCCTCAACAGTATGGCTTTCCGGGTCTGCCACCGTCGGCGCCGCCTCATCAAACTCAACAGCAGCAGGTCGGCGTAGGCGTACCGCAGCGCAACTCGACGCCGCAGCAGCAACCGATGCCGTTCCCGAATTTCGCCGCCGCTCCGCCGTACATGCCCCAGCAGCCGCAGCCCGGTATCCCACCACCTCCACAACAACAACAACAAGCGGCGGCACCGCAGGGACAGCTCAACATGGCGGCGGTCGAACAGTTGTTGCGGTCCGGGCAGCTCGTACGTTATCCACTGCCGGGTCGTTTCGTTCCGGAGGAAGGCTGACTTTTTCTCGAAATAGACTCCGGAACAGTTTGGTAATCTCGCGCAACAGATCCGGAATCACCAGCAAGCGCAAGCGCAGGCGCACGCACAGGCGCAGGCGCAGGCACAGCAGCGGGCGCAGGCCGTTCCGATACCGCAACAGCAGCAGGCGATTCAACAACAACAGCAGCAACATGCGGGCCTTCCAGCTTTCCTGGCCGGACAACCTGCGCCGAACTCGATGCCGCCTCAGCAACAACAACCGCCAATCCCTCCTCCCGCCTCGCTCGGTCCGGACGGTCGCATCCCGTCCCAGTTGCTGCAGCAACACTTTTCGCAAATCAACACGGCCCGTCAGATCCAACAAAAGACGGCCGTGATCCAGAACGCGCTCCAGACGGGCGTGATCGCGAACCCTCCCGAGCAGGATCCGTCGTCCGGTTCGACCGGTGGTGGTGGTGGCGGTGGTGGGAATGGAGGTGCTGGAGGGGGCCAGACGAGGTTGACGCCGCAGCAGAGACCGTTGTTGGAGAAGCAGCTCGAGGAAGCGAAACGGCAGGCCGGGTTGTTGATGCAGGCGATTCATGCGTTCCAGACGCAGTGGACGCCGCAGCGAATCCAGTCAGATTGGCAGGTGAGCCGGCCCCGGGGTCCTCTCTCTCCCTACTCACGTCAATTACTTACACTTCTCTCGGGGCAGTACTATCTCGGTCAGCGAAAAGTCCAGCAAGGAAGTCAACCTTCTGTCCCCGCCGCCGCCGCCGTCGGAGGCAACCAACCGATCCCGCCCGCCTCGATGCCTCAACATCAACAACAACAGCAGCAGCAACGGCCG
This sequence comes from Rhodotorula mucilaginosa, assembly GCA_034406715.1. Lineage (NCBI taxonomy): Eukaryota > Fungi > Basidiomycota > Microbotryomycetes > Sporidiobolales > Sporidiobolaceae > Rhodotorula > Rhodotorula mucilaginosa. Next base: position 73,899 of record CP137874.1, read on the forward strand.
ATCACGCACACTCCGCAGCCTCCGAATCCGTATCCGCTCCCACAGCAGCAACCGGCGCAGGGCTCGAACCTCCAAGCTCACGCGCAAGCGCAGGCGCAGGCGCAAGCTCACGCTCAAGCGCAAGCGCAAGCACAAGCACAAGCTCAGGCGCAGGCGCAGGCGCAAGCGATGCAGCAACAGCAGCAGCAGCAGCAGCAGCAGCGGCAGACGCAGAACGTCGCGGCTGCGAGCGCGGGTCGTTCGTCGCCGTTCGCGGGTCAGTCGAACTCGCTCGGTGGTCAACCCCAACAGCAGGCGGGACAACCGCAAATGCCACCTCTGCATCTCTTACAAACTCAGGTGCGTCTGACTCTCTTTCGCATCTTCCCGTTCCAACTCGGGGCCATGGCGGCGCACTGACGATCGGACACCCCCACGCAGCTGAACCCGCAAGTGTTCATGCGATCGTTGTTCGAAGTGATGCGGAAACGGGGGGAACCGATCGAAGGTACGCCGTACGTGAACGGCAAGGAGGTCGACTTGTACCAGCTCTACCAGGCGGTGATGCTCGCTGGCGGTAGTCAAGCCGTAAGCCCCTTTCTCTCTCGCGATCGTCGAGCTGGGAAATCACAGAGTAACTGACGAATTCGAATGGTGGGAGCAGGTCATGTCGCAAGGAACGTGGCACCGGATCGCGGCGCAACTCGGCTGGCCCGTCGACGCATCGGTCGCCGCGCTCCGAGACGCTCCCCCCGACACGCAACGGATCTCGCTCGAACTCGCGCGGACGTACCAAAAGCTGCTGCGCCCGTTCGAGGAGGTCTGGACCAAATCGCTCTTGAAGCAGCAGCAAACTCTGCTCGAGAATCATCGGAACGGCCAGCAGCAGCAGCAGTTCGGTGGCGGCACAGGAGCGGCGGCAAGTGGACCGTCTGCGCAGACGCCGCTACAGCCTGCTGCGCCGCCGCCGCCCCTGCGACCGCCGTCGCAGAACGCTCAGATCGGCAACAACCACGGTGGCGCCACGTCGCTCGAGGCGTCTCGTCAGCAACTCCTCCAGCAGGCGAAAGCGGCATCGCTCGCGACGCAACAGCTGCAGGCGTCACCGGCGGGGCAGGCGAAAGCGCAGCTCCCGGCCGTGACTTCGACGACGACGCCCGGTACGACGACGAGCTCCTCGAGCAAGCTCAACGTCGACCCGACGATGGAGCAGATGGCGGAAGCGAAGAACATGGTCTCGCATATCCGGCAGCAGATCGAAGCGTCGCGGCGTGAGTGGCTGGCCTGCCTGCCTGCGCGAAAAGTAGCGCGCTCACGAGAACGAGAACGGGTCCGACTGACGCAAAAAGGTGCTGCCCTCACAGCTCGACTCAAAGTGCTCGAGATTCCGCAAGATCAGCGGGTCGCTGTCGCGCAGATCACGCACGACTTGATCCCGGCAGTCCGGCAGGTCGTCGAGACCCTTCCGCTCTTCCTCGCCGTGACGGGCGACCGTGAGGCGGTTCGAAAAATGTTGACTTTCGTGAGTTCCCGCCGTTGAACATCAGCTTGAAACATACTTGAGGGCTCACCTTGGCCTTGCATGCGCAGGCCGCCATCTTCCAAGACCAGCTCCTGTACATGAAGACGCAGCAGTTTGCGCTCGACATGTCGGGTCTCACTCAGCTCCGCGATCAATTCCAGCGGTGCTGGCAATTCGTCAAGTCGCACGCGGCAGCTTCGCGCCGACCTTCAACGTCTGGGCAAGCGCAGGGTGGCAATCCGCCGATCAAGCCTGATCAGTTCTCGGCGGCCGCGACGAAGAATGCGATCCGAGTCGAGGACTTGAAGCCGCCGCCGCCAAAGCATCGACGGACAGGCTCGACTCTGGGCGCGAGTCCGGCCGGGACCGGCTCACCTATCACCCCTTCAGCTACTTTGACCTCTCCGGCACCGACCGGTTCACCAGCAACCACAGCCGGCACCGCCGGTGCCCCTCCTGGCAAGGCAAAAGGTGCCCGAGGTCGTGCGGCTGCGTCGACGAAAAAGGACGCGAACAACTCGGTGGCCGGTTCGTCGCCCGCGGCTGGCATTCCGGGCGCCTCGCCTGCCGCCACGCTCGCCGCTCTCCGGACAGATCTCATACGCGACTCGCCGAGCCCTCGAGGGATCACAATACCCGGCGGAACCGGGGCAGCAGCCGCCGCCACCGCCGCCGCCAACGTGCCAATGGAGGAACCGCCGACGCTGAAACGGAAACGCGAGGAGGAAGAGATTGAAAAGAACCCGGACGCGTTCATCGAAAAGACCTTGCAGACGCTCGACCCGGCCGTCTTTTCGTTCGACGACTTTCTGCTCCCTGGCGTCGTCGATGTTTCGGCACCTCCGTCCGCGCCCGGTTCGACCTCGGGCTTGGCACTCGACTTTGATCCGGCCGTCCCTCCCGTCGTCCACGACGGATCGATTCCGCCTCTCTCTTTCGTTTCGAACTATACCGGCGCCGCATCTACAACAACGCCAAATCACACTCAGACTACTACTACGACTGCACCCGAAGAGATCGACTTTGACTTTTTGATCGATTCGTCGGCGGCCGGATTCGCCGAGCCCGATGCACCGACTCCAGACTTGATCGGCGGCGGCGGTAGCAGCGGCGGCGGCGAAGGCAGCACGGCTTCGGCCCAGACGCCGGCGACGCCCGCGGCTGACCAGCATACCACGGCGACGCCAAAGAACGCACCGGCCACGCTCGCCAAGAGTCCGAAGAAGCCCTTCGAGACCTCGCCGCTCGCCCAGGGTGGTGGTGCGAACGGAGGAGTGCCCGCCCACGTCGACGGCGGCCTCGAGGATGCCTTTTTCTCGACAGGCGGGCTCGTCGTCGAGGACATTGATCGATGGCTCGCCGGCGGTGCCGGTCAGAACGCACCTTCTGGAGCGGGCGCGCACGACGACGACGCCGACCCGCACGACCTCAAGGACAATGTTCCAACGTTCTCGTGGGAGGACGAAGCCGGTCACGACGCGTGGAACTTTTACCCCGAATTCTAGACAACTTCGTCTGACGGAGCATCTTTCGACGATTTCAAGAACGAAGGCGCTCTCACTCTGCCGCCCTTGACCCAAGATCTCCCCTCAAAAGACCTTTCCTACCCTCTATATAAATATAATGATGCCCCCCTTTCTCGTCCCGGTCTCGACAGTGTTTCCCTCGCGCCTCCTATCATGTTGTTTCGTTGATTCCCCCTTCTTTGTCCTCGTCGCTGTTATCATTTACCAGAGTTCGCCGGTCCTTTTCTCCCGGTTCCAGTTCCACATGCGATCCGCACGGCTGTCTGGACGCCAAGGGTGAACCTTCGCCACTGCGGTTCGGACCTGTTGAAAGAGATTTCTCCTTGAGCCTCCCTCCGTGCTAACGCAACGGTTCCCCTTGGCTGCCGGACGTGCTTGCTTACTTCGCTTACCACCCAATCGAGACTATCAAGTAGAACTGGGCATCGACGGGCTCGTCCAGAGTCGACTGCTCGTCGTCGTCGCTGTCTCGGCCGTAACGATTCCACGAGACGCTCATCTGAGTCAGACGCAGCAAAGCCGAGTAGGAGGCGTCGGACAGAATGCAAGGGTTCAACAAGGTGCGCCTTGCCCCTGCATCTTCCTCGCGCCTGTTCGCGAGCGCTGACGGAATCGCTCTCTCCCGATTCGATTCTCATCATCGCCGACAACTGCTTCCGGATCAACAACGTCTGCGGGCACTGCTATGGCTCGGCTGACTCCTGCAGTACTATCCGCCGGATTATGAGCCGGATAAGCACAAGTCGCTCAACTCGTACCACGGCAAGCATGCACTCGGCAAAAGGTCAGGGCTCTCTCTCTACCTCTTGGCTGCCACCGGCGCTGTTCGTGAGGGAGCAGCATGCACTGGGTGGCTGACGAAAGACTTCGTTGTGCAGGGCGCACAAGGTCGACCAGGGCATTCTCGTCGTCCGTTTCGAGTTGCCGTTCAACATCTGGTGGTGCGTTCCGGAACCACGTCGCTCAGAAAGCTATTCCAACGCATGCTGGGCGCTGACCAATCTACCTGCACCTGCGCCGGATGATCTCGCCTCCGCTCTTCCACCTCTGACTCGCTTCTCATTCCATCCGCCGACTGTCGACACCACTTGCGAACGCCACTCGTCACTCCGCCCCTGATAGCGATCACTGTAAAGCCCACATCGGCCAGGGCGTGCGCTACAATGCCGAGAAGCAAAAAGTCGGCAACTACTACTCGACTCCGATCTGGGCGTTCCGGTTCAAATGCCACCTCTGCTCGGGGAGGATCGAGATCCGGACCGACCCGCAGGTGAGTCGCACAGCTACGTTTGGCATTGGTGAACGTCGAAGTGCTGCATGCTCACGAGGCTGAACACGCTGCAGAACACGGCGTACGTTGTGACCGAAGGCGCCAAGCAGAAGAACGAGCAGTGGGATCCCGCAGAGAATGGCCAGATGGTCATCGGTGAGTCGGCGCGATCGGCCATAAATCATGCTGGACGCGACCACCTGCGTCGTACTGGTCGGAAGCTCCGCATGTCGATCTTTGCTCTCCATCGCAGCTGACTCACCAGATCTTGTTCCTCAGACAACTCGGTCTCGAATAACGAGGCGCCTCCGGACCCGTTTGCGTCTCTCGAAAAAGACGTCACCCAAAAAGCTCGAGCTTTGTCCGAATCGGAGCGCCTGACTGCCCTCTTCGAGAAGAACGACTCGCACTGGTCCGACCCTTACACCGCGTCGTACGCCCTCCGCGCCTCCTTCCGCGAGAAGAAGCGCGTCCGGCTCGAGAGCGAAGCGAAAGCCGAAGAGGTCAAGAGCCGGTTCGGACTCGGCGACCGGGCGCGGATCGAGGATCTGAAGACGCCCAAGCCGGGGAGTGAGGAGGCGGCGTGGGAGAAGCGCGAGTGGGAACGAGCCAAGGGCGAGATGGTGCGCGTCAAGGAGGAGAGGGAGTCGAAGAGGAGGAGGGAAGAGGAACAAGCAGGCTGGAAGGTCTCGACGGATCAGGTCTCGAGGTCAAAAGACGCCGAGCGGAAGAAACGCTCTCGGAGCTCGATCGACCAGCCGCAGCGGGAGGCGGGAACATCGTCCTCGTCGTCGTTGTCTTCTCGCAGTCGCCGGTATTCTGAGCCAACTTCGAGCTCGCGGCAAACTGCTTCCTCCAAGCCGACTTCAACTACGCGCCAAATCGCCTCGCTGCCGAAATCCCGATCCTTCTCTTCCGCCCTCATCTCGACAAAGTCCGCTTCCCCCAACTCGACGCGGGCCAATCCCGCTCTGCAGGCTCTGCATTCGAAACTATCGCTCGCGACGGCGCTCAAGCAGGATCCGTTCGCCGCCAAGCCTGCCTCGTCTCCTCCCGCCTTGCCATCGTCTGCTTCCTGTTCCGCGCTCGGCTCGTCCTCTGGGGTTCGACTCGTCAAGAAACCTTGATCCCCGTGGACGCTGAGTTGTGTACATATATTCTGAGACGGTGCTGCTGTTGTTGTTCCTCCTCTTCGTCGCCGTTCTCATTACCTCAGGAAATGTACGTCCAGCACTGCCATCTGAATCGCTGTACTCCATGACTAACAGTGATACCACAGGTCCGCCTTGGTAGCATATTCGATTCTCTGCTTGTATCGAGACGTCTTCAAGCCAAGCGAGACGGTGCGAGCTCGACTCGAGCGAACGGAAACGCGGTTCGTGCGCTCTTCCATTCCGGAACGTCCGGCGGGACGGACGGACGCGTCACGCGACGCGCTCCTGCTCCTCCTCCTTCGCCTTCCTTTGACTTCTACGACGGTGCGCTGGTCGCCCTTGAACATCTGGGTGCCTTTTTACGCCGAAAACCGCGCCTCCCGCCGCCTTATCGACTTTGTTGGCAGGGAAAAGCGCCTCGTCGAGCCAGTCACGGACCCACCACGGACCAAGTGTCGAGAGCCTCCAGTTGAGCTACTCTGCATCTCATTGGAAGAATGGGGACCGGTCCAGTGGCCGCGCGGTGCGGTGCAACAGGCGGCGGTGGCGGCGAGGTGAGTAGCTGTGGTGGCCGGAAGACGGTGGTCGCTCCTTCGCTGACGAACCGCGAAACATGCAGAGCCGGCAACGCACATCCAGTTCAGTTTCGGAGAGGGTAGCGGTGTGGGGTTTGCTCGGGAATGGCTCGCCGGTCGAGCGAGAGGAGAAGCGGTTCGTGGGACCATAATTGGACCTGCTCTTGCTCTCTCAAGATGCTGACATCGCCGTTGCAGATACTTGACTATCCGACCGCGGCTACAGGTTTACATTCCGATCGCCAGTACTCCGCCTGCAGGAGGAGGGTCGTTCAAGACCGCGCCAGCGAGAACGGATCTCGCGCCGTTTCCGTCGGCAGGTTGCAGCCGGTCTCGCTCGGCTTCGGGTGGTCCGCAGCCTGAAGGCGGGCAATCGGTCATGCGACATCGACATAGGCAATCGGTCTCGTCAATTCACGCTCCGATCCCTTCACCGGTTTATAATGCGCGGTCCCAACCGATCGGCCTCTTGTCTCGATCTTCCTCGCTCAACGACGGTCTGAGCTCTGCCTCACGTCAGCCGGAGCCGATGCACATTGCTGGAACGAGCTCAGCTGGCGGCAAGGCGGTGTCGCTGCGGCGAAGCGAAAGCTTGCCCGCGTTTCCGCCGCGCGAGGCAAACGAGTCGAGCCTGCACAAGCGACAACCGAACGTGTCTCCAGAGGAGCTTGCGTCGCTACCGGTATGTATTGCTGTACTGCGACTTTGCCACTCCGCCTGACCGGCTGTATCGAATAGGCCAACCCGAAGCAATGGCGACCCTCGCAACTCTCGCTTTACCTCTCCGCCACTCTTTCCCTGCCGCCTCCGCTTCGCGAGGACATCAAGACCTTTATCATCTCTTCCTCGCTCTCTGGGCGCACCTTCTTGCACATACGCGAAGCCGACCTCGAAGAGATCGGCATCAATGTCTTATGGCGGAAGGCCCTCATCGAGGCGCGCGACGTGCTCAAACGCCAAGTGTACGGCGGTCGCACTCTCTGGGGCTTCGAGGGACCGACGAGGCGATCGGAGGCTCGGGCTCATGAGCCAGCACGTCGACTCGCACGGGATCGCTGCGGCGCTTACGACTCGGACGGCTCGACTTCGGAGGACGAAGTTTCTCACCGCGAAGAATGGAAACAGTCCTGGCGACGCCTCGCGCTGGAACGCACTGGCGGCAGAAGAGTTGGCGGTCTCCGACAAGCTTTCGAAAACCGACAAGAAGAAGGATATTTGCTGCACTCGGCGGCGAGAGCCACCCACCAAGGTCCCACTCGCAAGCGACGAGTATCCTTCCCTTCGACCGCCCCTCCCATCGCAAGCGTGCACGACCAGCCGCTGCTCGACGATGACTGCGAAACCCAGCGTACAGTCCGTCCCCGCTCGGATTTCGCCCGCTCTTGCGCAGCTTCGCCAGCGACCGACCGTCTCGAGCAAGACGACGGGCACTTTTCCGCGTCGACTGACATTTCGCCTTCGCCTCCGCGACCTCCTCGCAACGCTCGGGCTCCGATACCTTTCCTCATTGCGGGAAGCGTGTCGTCAACCGCTCGAACGTCGAGCATCCCAAGTCGGGCTTGTCCTTTCGGTCGTGCCGATCTTGAGGCCGAGTCCGACCTCACTTACGCCTCAAGGAGGTCGCCAGACTCGAGCACTCACGTACCAGGCTGCAGCTTGAAGGAGCAACAGGCAGTCCCGCCCGAGGCTGACAAGGTCTGGCCATCATCGGCCTGCGAAGGCGTCAGTACCGGGCTCGCGCACAACGAGGATCAGCAAGAACTCGAGACTGTCCGAGCCAGTCGGAGCCCTCGAGGCGGCGGGAAGTCCGCGAAGGCGACCGGCCAGTACAAACAGTCACTCGCGCTCGACGCGATTTTCACTTCGGACAAGGCAGCCTCCTCGTCTAGCGGACAAGGTCAAGCACGCGCATCCTTGATCGATAACAGCCCAGATGGTAAAGAGCTGCCGACGCTGTCTACACTTTCGGAATGGCAACAAGGCTTGCAGGGCGACATAGATGGAGAAGGGACAGCCCGAGCCAAGAAGGGAAGTCTGGTGCTGGTCCGCAGTGAGTTCAGTCTGATTTCGCTCCTTGTACACGCCCTTCCCTGACCTGCTCTTGTATTTGTCGACAGAATCGGAGTTCCTTGCTCTGCAGCTCCGGATGCAAGAAGCTGAGGCGCGGCTGGCCGAAACGCTGGTCCGCTCGGTTCAGACAAAAAATTTGACGGAGACGACCAGCAAGGACGCGGTTGTCTCTACTTCGAAGTCGAGCGGAAGCAAGGATCCTGAGCAGCTCAGTATACTAGAGAAGAGAATCAAAGAGTGAGTCTTGCCAGCGGCGGATCTTGTGTAAAGTCGAGCATTGATCACTTTCCATTTCCAGACTCGAAGGCGATCCCGACTGTGCACTTGACCGGAGCAGCAACAGCGACTCGACGCTTTCTGAAACGCCACATTCGGCCAGACTACTACTGCCAGACAGTACGGCAGCCTGTCGAGCAACCGTCTCGACGCAGACAACGCCACTCTCGACGCACTCTGAGCGGCAAAGCGCTCGCCGGCGCCGGCCTCGCGCGAGGTCGTCAGTAGTCGACAATGATGACGTCGTCAATGAAGAGCGGGACGTGGCTGCGTCGGCTTCTCATTCCGGCGCATGGGATGTGGGAAGGAGCGGCTGGCCGCATGATCGGATCGACGAATGGAAGCAGTTGAGCGGATGTGTCGTCGCTGCCAGCATCGGTATCGGGGTAAGCTTACCTCTTCACCTTTGTGACTGACTCGAGTGACTAATCCGCCCCTCCGAATCCTGCAAGATCGTGGTGGGAGAAGTCATCGCCACCAAGCTGCTTGGTCTCCGTCGTCGGTGACGCTTGACAAACCGGAGAAGCCGGGTCCTGCAGCAGTGTGGCTACGGAGGGTCTCAAGGAGTGCGCGGCTGTACACGTTTCCTTGCACGAACGCTATATACTGAGCTTTCGAGTTTTGTAATTTTCTCTGTGACCGCATCTTGTTAGGCTGCAGCCCTGCTCAAGCCCCCGATGACGAGTCTACTTGACCGTATGCATACCCATGAGCGCACCTTGCCAGCTATGAGCCTGCAGAAGTCACGTTGAGATGATCTGCAGCCTTATCGGCCGAGTCCGGATCGGATTTCGGGATCCGGGCAGTCGCGGGAATTGGAAGCGGCGAGTCGCCTCTCCTGCTCGCCTGGCCGAGAGACGCCTGCGAGTGTACCCTACAGCTTCGGAGCTTCACGCAAAGGACGCCCTCACGCCCGCGCTGCTCGCCGACGTTCGCCCTTGACTCGTTGCTCTCTCCCCACTTCAAGATCATCCGCTCTCTGCCTCGTGACTGCTCGAGTCTGACAAACGCTGCTCTAGTCTCGCCATGCCCAACTCGAACGCCCCCGTCGGGGTAGTCATCATCGCCCGTCACGGCGACCGCAGTGCCTTCTACCGTGAGCACCCCGACTTTGCTTGCTTCTTGGTTGGAGCTGTCGACTAACGACAGGCTCGCGCAGAGAACCCCGAGACGTATGACAGCACCGATACCGTCTTGACCGCTCTCGGCGAGCAGCAGAACTACCAGATGGGTCAGATGATGCGGCGCATCTATGCTGGCGCCGACCCGAGTCGAGCCATCGCCGGCTTGTCCAACACGACGTTTGTCGACAACGCCATCTCTTCGGTCGCCGATGCAGGAGGCGAAGGCTCCGTCATCTACGACTCGGCGCTCGCGTTCTGGCAAGGCTTTTATCCGCCGAATCCGACGTGAGTCGAGACTTGTCGTTCATGATAACCCACGAGTTGACCCCCTTCCTCTCGCGTACGCCATATCAGAGCCTCCGATATCACACTCGCGAACAGCACCACCATCACCTCGCCTCTCAACGGCTACCAATACGTCAAGGTTCAGACTGTCCTCCCGGCAGACGATATCGACTTTGAGCCGTGGACCAACTGCGCCGTCTGGACGAACCAGACCACCGAAGTCTACGCCTCGCCGCAGTTCACCGCTCGAGCGGAACAAGCACAGGACGTGCTCACGACGATCCACGACTCGGGCTTGGTCGGAAACCGGACTGTCTCGCTCAAGAACGTCTACAACGTTTGGGATTATGTGCGTTCACTCCGCGCCTGCGATATCGCTGTCAGTGACCTGACCTCTCGACGAATCGGCAGATGAACGTCAACTCGATCCACAACAAGACGTTTGCGGACCAGTTGAACGCGACGAGTCCGACTCTTCTGGCTCAGGCGCGCGATCTGGCCAAGTAAGCTCTTTGCGCGCTGCGTTCCGCTTAAGCGATCGTGAACGACTCCATGGACTCACACGGCTCTCGCGTCTCTTGTGCAGCTTCCACGAATACAGTCTGTTCTCGGCTCCGACCGCCGACGGTCTCGGCAACTTGCCCGGACGAGCCCTCTTCCCGCGGATCATCTCGACCTTGCAAGGCTTCACCGAGTCTGACAACGAGTTGCTCGTCTCGCACTTGCACATGTCGTACAAGCCCTTCATCTCAATCTTCAGTGAGTCGCTGACATCTTTTCTGGCCCCCTCTCGGTGGGCCGGATCAGCTGATACGGAGATGCCTTTCTTTGCCCGCGCCTGCGCGCCACAGACATGACCAACCTCGTCGCTTCGACCGATCCGGTACTACCGTACCCAGAGGCGATGGTCGACTATGCTTCGTCTCTCACCTTTGAGCTTCGGCACGGCGGGTCCGGTTCGAGCGGCTACGACGTCCGACTCGGTTTCCGGAACGGTTCGAGCGCCGACGGCGACTTGACGTACTACCCCATGTTTGGTACGAGCGACGTCGACATCGACCTCAGCACATTCGTCTCGAACTTGCAGGTGCGTGTGAAGAAGAGTGCCGAAAGAGTCGTTTCGCTTTTTGACGGTGGCTCACGTCGAGCTTTCTTTCCTTCTTTCGTACCCTGAACACGCCAGCCTTCACTCGTGCAAAACAACACCGACTGGTGCTCCTACTGCCAGAACAACGGTTCCGTCGCGACTTGCTCCGAATGGGCCCTCGCCGAGCGGTACGAGGCCCTCGCAGCCGACTACAAGCGCCAGTCCGATTCGCACTTCACCTCGGTCGGGAGCGGTTTCATCGGCGCGTGCGTCACTCTCGTCGTGGCGGGACTGGTCCTCGCCGCGATGCGCGGACTCGGGTGGGTCCAGTTTGGGCGGCGGGGCCAGAGGAATAACCGCGAGACGGATCGGTACCCGTTGACGGAAGGTGGCAGCTTCAAGGGCAGTGTTGCGTCGAGTCGGATCTAATTTGCCGGTGCTTCGGGTCTATTACTTTGGCTGTAAGGGACGTAAGGGCCGTTCTATATTTCTGGCAATTTGGACATGCGCAAGCGATACAATCAGATACAATCTTACATACATAAGCTGAGCGGACCTGAACAGTGAATAGGCAAATCGGAGGCGCAGAGGGGAAGTGATCCCGGTCCCGGCACGCGGGACCATCAGAGGATATTCAGAGCGGAGGTAGGACAAGGGAATGTAGGAGAGACTTCGCCGGCAGCGGCAGCTTGATGCCCAAAATTTTCCGCACATGGAGGACGTTTCGCACTGTCGATTTGATTGCCCAGAGTTTCGCCTTATCGTCCCAGCCAATCGACTCCGTCCGCGAGTGCGTACGGTCACTTTTTGGGGGTCAGCACGCTCGTACAAGGTCCTCATGAGCAGCTCATGCAGGAGTACAGCTTCGAAAGCGTGGTCAAAGCGCTGGGGAAGGGAGGCAATGGCGCTATCAGCAGAATGAACTCGGCTCGCGTGGTTGATCGAGTTTTGGCCCGAACTCTGCATTTCGACCTATCGCGGGCTCCTCCGGGACAAGACGATCAATCATCGGGTTTGCCCCGGCTCAGGTCTCTATCTCTCTCCTCTCTCTCCCGTGTCTCTTTCGACTCTTTGCTTCACTCTCGACACCGCTTGCTGCATCGCGCGCAGGGAAAGCCTCGCTCGCACCCGGACCGCTCCTCTTCGCCGACTTCGGGACACGAGAATCGTTTGATCGACGACCTCGAGTTTCCTTATCTCGACCCTCTCTCGCCCTTTCTCTACTCCCTAAGCAACCCTCCGATTGACCGCACGAGATGGTCAACGTCACATACACGCCAGATGGCTCCATGGTGGTCGACTATGATCCGTCATTAGGCGCGGACGGCGTCGCAACCTGTGCGTTCTTGGCAACCGCCGTTGATAAGGAGATTGCCGTGATCCTGACCCACGAACCCCTCTACAGACAGCACCGGTGACATGGCCTGTGCGTATACGGCTCGGGATAAGCACATCAAAGGCATGGGCTGACGGAGCATATCGACTTGCAGTGGTCATCACGGCCGCAGTCCTCGTCATGATCATGTCTCCGGGCATTGGCTTCCTCTACTCGGGTCTCCTCCGACGAAAGAATGCCCTCTCGATGATCTTCCTCTCTCTCGCCATCTACTCGGTGAGCCAACAAGCTCAAATCCGCCCCGGGACCAAGACGGGCTGACATGATAAACTCCCGTCTGCAGCTCGTCACCATCGCTTGGTTCTTCTGGGGCTACTCGCTCACTTTCGCACCCAACGGCTCAGCCTTCATCGGCAACCTGCACAACTTTGGCCTCATGAACGTTCTCGGCGAACCCTCCGTCGCGACGAGCAAGATTCCCGGCCTCTTGTTCGCCTTCTTCCAGCTCCAGTTCGCCACCGTCACGGCCTGCATCGCCGTTGGCGGTGCCGCTGAGCGCATCCGCACTGGCCCGCTCCTGCTTTGGATCTTCTGCTGGACGACCATTGTCTGTGCGTCATCATCGCGGTCCTCGGCCTCCCCAAGCATCAAGTCAACCTACTGACCTTCACTGATGCGCAGACTCGCCTGTCGCTCACTGGGTCTGGAGCCCCGAGTACGCACTCTTTCATATACACTCCTCCTCCTGTGCACAATATGCTGACGCGAGTCTCGGGACCCACAGCGGCTGGGCATTCACCAAGCTCGGCGACCTCGACTTCGCCGGCGGCGGACCCGTCCACATCACGAGCGGCACGGCCGGTTTCATGCTCGCCTTCTTTGTTGGTCCTCGTCGCGGCTACGGCACGGCCAAGTTGGCCTTCCGTCCTCACTCGGTCTCGCACGTCGTTCTCGGAACTGTGAGTCGGCGACCCTCCGTCTTCCTTCGCACCGGGAAAATCACCTGACATGGCTCGTGTTTCCCTCGCCCCCCAGGTGTTCCTCTGGTTCGGATGGTAAGCCACTGCGTCCTTCGTCTTGCGTCTACTCTTCCGCTGAACCCGCGGTGTCATCGTCCCTAGGTTCGGATTCAACGCCGGATCGGAAGGCGGAATGAACCTCCGGACCATTCAGGCAGCGATTGTCACTCAGGTTGCCGCCTCCATGGGCGGATTGACTTGGGCAGCTCTGGACTTGTGCGTGTCTCCTCGCTCTTTCAACCTGCTATGTCGACTTCTTCGTCGCTGACACGGCCGTGCGCACGAACCTCCCTGCAGTATCTACACGAGGAAATGGTCGGCTACTTCGCTCTGCTCGGGTATCCTCGCCGGTCTCGTCGGCATCACCCCGGCGGCTGGATACGTCGGCACGCCGGCTTCGCTGGCGATCGGTTTCGTCACCGCCGTCGTCGCCAACTACGCCACCGGGATCAAGATCCTGCTCAAGGTTGACGACGCCGTCGACACATTTGCGCTCCACGCCATCGGAGGCTTTACGTTAGTCCTCGTCTACTTCCCTGATCTTGTGGCCGCTCCGACTGACGAGGAGTCGTGACAGCGGCGCTTGCTTGACCGGTCTCTTTGCCGACGACCGCGTCACTTCGTTTGATGGCTACTCGAGCGGCAGCGGATGGATCAACCAGTACGTTCCGGTAGCGCACACGATTTTCTCTTAATCCGAAGACTGACGGCTATCACTTTTGACTACAGCCACTACATCCAGCTCGGCTACCAGCGTAGGTTTCGTGGTGATACTGGCGCGCACTCGACGATGCAGTGGCTGATCGAGCCTTCTTTTCTTTCCCCAACAGTCGCCGGCGCCGTCACCATCATGGCTTGTGAGTCACGGCTCTCTGACCTCGGAGACGGAAACGCAACGACTCACTCAGTGCCATCCAAAAACTCTACCCACAGACACGGCCGTCGTCAGTCTGATCCTGTGCTACTTGATCAACTGGATCCCTGGGATGCACTTCCGAGTGTCGACCGATTCCGAGATTGTCGGCATGGACGAGTCCGAGTGCGGCGAGTACGCGTACGACTTTGTCAGCATCCGGAACGAGGTCCACCCCGGTGTCAGTGGCGAGGACGGACACACGACGGCGTACGGGTCTACGCGCGCTGGGTCGCTCGTCGAGCCGGAGCATGAGAAGGTGCCGGCAGGAGCAGGAGGGGGAGCGCACCCTGCCGCGCCGGTACCGAGCCCGCCCGCGTCGACTTCAGCGGCGTCGGGGACCAAGGCTTGAGAAACGAGCTCGCTCGTCTTTGATCTCTCTCTCTCTCTCGCGCCCGCGCGCTCTACTCAACCTCGGAAAGATGAATCCTCCCCTTAGTATTTAAACCTGTCATTCTCTCTCTCTCTTCGTGCTCTCTGCGAGCTATACAATGTTGTGCCTTACATGCACGGTTTTTCGGATTTCTTTGCCTCAGTCTCCCTCCCCCTCGATGGTAATACAAAGTGAATTTCTAAGACGGCTATACTGTACGCTCGTTGTCGAGTGGGGAGAAACGAAGCATTTTTGATTCCGAGCTCTTCCGCTCCATGCATAGTCAATTCTCCGGACAAACGGTCAAGTCGATCAACGTTCGAGTCGGACGGGAACGACGGTATCTCGGCGATTTGAGGGGTGTGCGCACTTGAGCTCAAGAACAGAGATTGTGTGTGTGCACTCGCTGACCCCCGCGGATGTGGGCGCCGTACGCGGATGAGCTCTGATCTCTCTTAAGACGGAAAACATCGCCGCTGCCAAAGAATCAAACGTCAACCTGTCTGGGTTCACATTCGCTTTGTCGCGAAAACGGTCTCGCTGTTCCCCGGTGAGAGCGACGCGGAGGGTCTACAACAGCAGTTCCCACAAATTTCGGAGGAGTCGGAGTCGGTCCGGGAAAGGCGGTTCACGTAGGCGGAGGGACAACTTGAGCGGCGGCGGCCGGCATGACCTTGATTTCGAGTGGAAGACGAGCGGGGGTCGAGGTCAAAGTCGAGGTCGAGTTGGCGAGGAGCCAGGTGCCGAGCCAGGTCCCGCCAAAGATGGGAGCCCAATCTTCGGCGGAATCGGGCAAGAGTCCCATCGAGCGGATCTTCCACAACGCGACGGCCTGGTAAAATGCAAACGCGAATTCGGTCGCAGTCGGTCAGCGCCCACAATGCGAGTTGAAGTTTTTTAGGGGGGGAAGGGGAGACTTGCGAGGAGTCCGAGTTGGCAGACGACGTAGACGACCTTTTGTTGCAGGAATGACTGCGGGGTTGCTGTTGCTGTTGTTCGGCCGTCGGCGTGGTTGGAGGAGGTAGAGGATCGCGGCTTGACGGCGGCGTCGAATCCGGCGAAAGCTGTAGGCAGAGCACGCGGTTCATGAGCACATGTGAGGGAAGAGAGGGAGAGGAACACGCCCCCCCTCACCTTGTTGTACGCCCATGGCGCCTGCGACTGCCTGCTTGAGCAAGAACCACACGCTCATGATACTAAAGATCTGGATGCCGGATCCGGACATGTACATCATAAAGGCCTGCATGGGGACTTGTTTCGCCGGGGCGGTGGCGAGTTCCCATGCCTTTTGCTGGCGCAGCTCGTCGAGGTCGACGGGGGGTCGAGGGCGGGTCGAAGCAGGCTTGACTTGATTCGACTTGGTAGTGGACTGGAGAGCAGCTGCTGCCGTGTAGCCTGGAGGAGCGACCACCTTGACCTTGTTGGCGCTGATGGGGTGCGGGTCATCAACTCGACGCCTCGCTTGGGGAGGGAGAGGGACCTTACGGAGGGAGAGAGTAATCCAGAGTCCATGGACTCGTCGATGCAGCAGCTGTCGGCATCGTCGGCTCGTTCGATCGGTCGGGGTGAGCAGGCGGAGTGAGAGAGAAGCGCTCTCTCTTTCACTTGCTCTCGATTCTGGTGCAAGGGCAGATTGGGGGTCTGCCTGGCTGGCTTGGACTGTGCTTCGAGGGCGGTACTCCGCTGCTCCGCTCAGCTTGTCCTTGCTCAACTCGCTCGCTCGCTTCGTCGCTCTCGGCCCCACCAGCGACCACCTCGTCGGCGCTGGCTTGCCCGCTCTAAAATGACGACCAGATCCAGACCACAACAAGACCCAGAAGCCGCGGACGACGACGAGCGCCCGCGGACGTCCAAACGCGCTCGGAACGGTCCAGGAACTCTGCCCGACAATCCGCTTGTTCTCTTCAAGGAACCGAGCGGCACGACTCAGATCGCCACCTGGAACGTTGCCGGACTCCGATCCTGCAACGCCGAAAAGTGGAAGGTGAAGCAAGCGCACGACTCCCGTCAACCGGGAAAAGCCTCGCGAACTGACGAAAAAGAGACGCCACCGCCCGCGCGCAGTTTGGGTTCCGGCTGTACGTCGAAGCTGAAGATCCTCACATCCTCGCCATCACCGAAGTGAACGAGCAAGACCCCGACGCCGTGTTCGAGACCGATCCCAACTTTGCCTTCCTGCGCGAGCGGTACCCGTACCGGTACTGGTCTCGCAAAGTCGCCGTCGTGAGCAAACTCGCCCCCGTCTCCCCGCCCATGTACGGATTCCCGTTCTCGTCCCCCGAAGAAGAAGCTCGGCGCTACGATCCCGAAGACGCCCGCGCGCGGTGCCTCACGCTCGAATTCGAGCACCTCTTCCTCGTGACGACGTACGTCCCCAATTCGGGGAGCGAGTTCAAGAACCTCGAGCGGCGCAAACTCTGGGCGGCCGAGTTTGAACCTCACTTGCGCCGCCTCGACGCTCGCAAGCCCGTCATCTGGTGCGGAGACTTTAACGTCGTCCGGACCCTCTCGCCCGACTCGAACGAGACGAACGATCTGCAGTGGCCGCAGAACATGGGGCGCGTCGCGGGCACGCACCAGGTCGAACGGGACGCGCATGAGAGGTTGTTGGGCCCGCAACCGTGGTTGAAGGATCCGAAACGACCCGGTCCGGTGTTTGTCGACGTCTGGAGGCTCATTCACGGACCCGAATGGCGGCAGTACACGTGAGTGGAGTGTTTCCCCCCGTCTTCCGTGGGGGTGTTGTTCACTCTATTCTCTCCCTTTCCACATCTCGACACCAAAACCAGGCATTCGTCGAAAAAGTTGGGCGGATGGCGCAGTAAGTTCCCTTTTCCTTCTTTTGGGTGTCCCACCCACCCGCGACGGAGAGGGCTTCCACGACAGAATGGGCTAACGAAACTCTTCCCTTCACCCAATAGTCGACGGCTTCATCGTCTCGGAACGGTTCCTGTGGCGCATCCGCAAATGCAAAATTCGGCAAGAGGTGCGTTCGGTCCGGGCAGCTTGGCCTCTTCCTCCCTTCCCATTGTTCCACCACTCAACGGAGTGAAAGGTGGTTTCTGTCCACGGCTTGCTCATGTACGCGGGACTGTGGGATCGTTCGACCACGACGAGCGAGATGAGCATAGCGCCTTCGATAAGGGACGACAGAAACGCTGACTCGCGGACTTTTCATTGCGCTCTATGCACGTACGTGAAAACTTGCGGACGTCTACACCTACGTATGTCCCAGGTCAAGAGAAAGTTCTGGCCTGCCCAGGACGTCGTCAAGCTCGGTGCATTGTCGGACCACTGGCCCGTCTGGCTCTCGCTCGAGATGGAGTCGCTCTGAAATCACGGCAGCGGGCGGCGCTCAAAACGTCATCTCTAGAGCTGCTGGACTTTGTTCTTCCGGACGATGTACAGACACACCTCTCTCCGCTTTTGTTTCTCGCGACCTGTCTCTCTCCCTGTCGTCAACTTACTTGTTGTTTATATGATTCTTGCACTGCATCAACACTGCAACAGCTTCTTTCGTTCTAGGTTACACGTACGATCGCAGCGCTACAGTTGAAATAGTTGAAGTTAGTGTATGTGTTTAATTGGCGATTGAAAATGAACCGTTGGAGAGAGAGACGCGCCGTCGGCTGCCGGCCGGCCAAGCGAGCGACGCGTGCACTTTTGATCAACAACTCGACACGCCAGCTGTAGCCATCCCGCTCAGGAGGAGCCGAGCAAGCGACCAAAGCTACGGAGGGCAGACCGGGATTCAGAAATGGCGACTGCAACATCAGGTGCCAGCGGACCCGGTCGAGGAGGAGGAGGCGGAGGCGGAGTCCGGACGACGAACCGGTACTCGGCGCTGCAGAGCTTGATCGCAGACCAGGACGACATCGAAGATGAACTGGCGCACGGTCAGTCCTCCGTTCTCCGCCCGCCTGGAAAGAGAGAGTCCCCCTTCCGCCCTCTCTCTTTCGTGGTGGGGCAGCGAGCGGGTCAATATTCGCTGGATGAGAGGGGGCGGGCATGTCATTCAGGGCTATGCTCTCTACTGAACAGGGGGGCACTGCGTAAGAGGTCACTGACGCCTTGCTCCGTGCCTGCGTGCAGCCCAGAAACGACTCCGCGACCTCAAGTCTCGCATCTCGGCCCAGTCCAAGAAGAACTTTGTCCTCGAGAGGGACGTCCGTTACCTCGACGGCAGGATCGCCCTCCTCATTCAAAACGTGAGTGACGCGGGACGCGGGGGGGGGGGGGGGGTCATCTCAATGACCTGCCGGAAGCGACGTAGCACGGGATCTGGGAAACTGATATCGGATCTTGCATCTCGCTGCTGCAGCGCATGGCCCTCGACGAGCGAGAAGAAGTCAAGGAACACTTGGAGGATGTCGACGTCGATGGCGAAGCAGAGATGGACGAGAGGAGGATGCAGGTTCGTTTCCCCATTCCAGTTCGATGCGCAAAGAGTTTCCTAGAATTCGCTTGACTTATGACGAGCGTCTCTTGCTGCAGCAATACTCGAACCTCTTCTTTCTGCTCCAGTCCGAGCCTCGGCACATCGCTTCGCTGTGTCGACTCGTCTCACTCAGCGAAATCGACACCCTCCTTCAGACCGTCATGTTCACCCTCTACGGTAACCAATACGAATCAAGAGAAGAGCACCTCCTCTTGACCATGTTTCAAGTACGTGGCTTCTTTTCCCAGTCCAGGCGACTAGAGACACTGATCCGTAGCACCGACTCGCCCCCGCAGTCGGTTCTGACGGCTCAATTCGAGACGGCGACGGAATTCGGTTCGCTGCTGCGCGCCAACACGCCCGTCTCGCGAATGATGACGACCTATACGCGCCGAGGTCCCGGCCAGAGCTACCTCAAGAGCGTGCTCGCGGAACGGATCAATAGCTTGATCGAACACAAGGACTTGAACCTCGAGATCAACCCCCTCAAGGTGCGCCGTTCGGGAGTCGCGCGTCATGAGAAGCCGACTGAATCACTCCTTTCTTTCTTGCGCTGCGCCAGGTGTACGAGCAAATGCTCAACTCGATCGAGGACGAGACGGGCCAACTCCCTCCCGACTTGCCCCGGACCGTCACGCCCGAGATTGCCGCCGCAAACCCGGACGTTCGCAACATTGTCACGCCGAGGTTGACCATGTTGATGGAGATTGCCAACAGCTTCTTGCTCACCATCATGAACAGCCTCGAGAGCGTCCCTTATGGGATCCGGTGGATCTGCAAACAGATCCGCAGCCTGACTCGAGTGAGCCTCTCCTTTTCTCGAGTACGTGCCTGTATGTATATCTCCCGTGCGCTGACCGATGGCCTTACGTGCGACGCGCGAAAACCACAGCGAAAATACCCCGAGGCGAACGATTACGCCATCTGTTCCCTCATCGGCGGCTTCTTCTTTCTCCGCTTTGTCAACCCGGCGATCGTCACCCCGCAAGCGTACATGCTCATCGATTCACTACCGACGAGCGCGAAACATCCGCGGCGGACTCTCACCCTCGTACGTTCGTTCGGACCCAGCCAGCCTCGTTCTCCTCCGTTCGCAAGCATCCTGCCGAGGTCCCCCAAACTAACCGGTATGAACATGCGGCACACACGCCCAGATCGCCAAGATGTTGCAAAACCTGGCCAACAAGCCGTCCTACTCGAAAGAGGCGTACATGATGTCACTCCAGCCGTTTATCGACAACAACAAGGCGCGGATGAACCAGTTCCTAAACGCCCTGTGCGAGGTGCCAGATTTCTACGACTCGCTCGAGGTGAGTTCCTTCTGGATCCTGGAGAGTTTAGCGTGACAATCGCCATGTTTTCTGTTCGATCTGACTTTGTTCGCCCGGACGCTTCTTCTCCCGCGCAGACGGACCAGTACATCGCCTTGTCGAAGAAGGACTTGCAGATCTCGATCACGCTCAACGAGCTGTACAACACGCAGAGCCTGCTGGTGCAGCACCTGGATATCCTTGTCCGTATTTCTTTTAATCTCGACCGACCCACCGAGCTGGAACTGACTGACGTACCTTCGTGACCAACTGCAGGCCCGGCAGGACAAAGACCACCTACGCGTCCTGCTCGAGGAACTCGGGCCGGCGCCGGGTCAGGTCCCGCGGAAAGAGAACCGGACGGTCGAGTTGCCGCTCTTCTCACGGTGGGAGATGCCGATCCAGGACCTGACCACCGCGCTGATGGCCGAGAACAACGTCACGCAAAACGACATCCTCTACCTCGAGACCAAGTCGATCTTTGTCCAGCTGATTCGGTCGATCCCGCGCCTCGCCGACAAGCGACCGATCATCCTCCCGCTCGTGGCCGAAACGGCGGCGACGGCGAAAGACGCGACCCTCGTCCGGAAGGGGATCAAGGTGCAAGAGATGCTCCGCGAACTCGAAGAGTTGCGCCTCGTCGATCGCAAGGACAACTACCGCCTCTTGACGGACGAAGTCGGCGCCGAACTCGCCCACCTCGGCAACCTGCGCGAAAAATTCGTCCTCGAGACGCGCTCGCTCGAGGCCGTCTTCAAGACGATCTGTGACCACAACGCGTACCTCCGGTCCCAACTCGAGCAGTACAAAGCCTACTTGCAGAATGTGCGCCAGACGAGCGGAGGCGGCAAGAAGGGCACGGGCGGCGTCGGGGTCGTGACTGTCGCCGGCAAGGACAAGAAACCCGTTCAGAACCAAGTCCTCGGCCCGTACAAGTTTACGCACCAGCAGTTTGAGAAGGACGGAGTCATCATCGAGACGAACGTGCCCGAGAACCGGTCAGTGCGGGGCGCGTCTCTGGCTTCTCTCGAGTGCGCAAAGGGAAATTGACCCCTTTTCATCGGCGGGAAACAGGCGACCGAGTATCTACTTCCTCGTCACTTCGCCGTCTCCGGGCGCTTTCCTGATCGCCCTGCACTAGTAAGTGCTCTTGCGCTGTCTCTTGATCCGGGAACCCTCTAGCTGACGACCCCCTTTCTTTCGACCCCGACAGCAAAGGACGAGAGAAGGCGATTCTCGAGATGGACCTCAAGATCGACGACCTCCTCGAGAAGAAGAACCAAGGCGTCGACTCGCTCGACATGGAGTATGTCAGCCTCAACGTCAACAAAGTCCTCGCGCTGTTGAACAAGTACGTCGCCGCGAATGGTTTCGCACATTTGAAGGCTCTCGGTCCGGGACTGATTCTATATACGCTGCATGTAGGACTTTCCAACGCAAGAAGTAGAGAGCCGTCTCCGTCGCACCTTCAGATAAAACCCCCATCGCTATACCCTTCCCCCTAATCTTCGCTTTTCTCGCGGCGCGGGCGCAGGCCGATCCGGAACTCTCCTCCGCCGCGCTGTTTCGTCTTTGAACCCGACTTCCAACCCTCCATACCCGATCCGGATAGTTTACTTCAGTGTCTGTCTAATATTGTTTCTGTAACACCCGATTTGAGGCAGAGTTTCCTCTAGCGAGGCGAATCATCGCGAGCAGCGTCCGGCTCGCTAGACAACTTCCGTCGAGCTGGTCGAGCCAAAGACCATAGGCCAGAGCTTTCGCATGGAGGAATAGTCATCAGCCAGGCAGTTGAACTCACGACAAGGCTCTTCTCGACGCACCTTGACGTCTTTGTCTTGTTCAGCGACGATAATCTCGGCAAAGTCTCGGAAGCCGGAAGAGCGATACAGCGGCAGACCAACTGGACAAGGATCATGGCGCATCAGCTCGAATCACATGTGGCCCCGAACGGAGGTACTGCTCACATTCGGTTGACTCGAGAGTGAGCGGCAGGTTCTCCGCCACCGCGAGGTCGATCGCAGATCGGAGCAGACGCTTGCCAACGCCGGCTCCTTGTGCTGCCGGGTCGATCGACAAGATGTGGAGATCTGGATAGATTGGATTTTCAGCAAAAGAGGATGGGTCTCCGGTCTGGAGAGAACTTGACACTGACTCCAATGAGGGAAAGGAACGGTGTTGGCATGGCGATCCAGCGCGCCGAGGAGTTCACGCGAGCGAACGGGATCCGCACCCTCCATGAGCGGACGCTCAGGCTTCTCTTTCTCCTCAGCCGGGCGATCCTTGGCCGCTGGCTCCCTCGTAGTCCACGCAAAGCCGAGAGGTTTCCACCCTCGTTTCGCCACCGTGATGACCGACCCGCCGTTGTTCTTCTCCTCCGCTTCGTTCATGACCTTGGTGAATCGCTTGACGAAGAACTCGTTAAATACGTCTGGATCGACATCCGTATGCAGGTAGCGCATGATCTTGGTCGGCTCGAACGCGAGGCGGTGTAGGCTCGCAAGCCCTGGAAGGTCATCGCGAGTGGCGGAGACGAGCACGATGGGTTCGCGACGCAGCGGGTAGAGCTGTCGGAGGTCTCGTCAATTGAGAACAGGGACGCTGAATGACGAGGAAGAGAGATGAACGCACGACAATATCCGGATCGGACGTAGGACGCTGCGGTTCTCCGTGCAATTCAAAGCCGAAGCGTTCGTACAGCGAGAGACCTCCTGCGCGGGAAGCCTGATGAGCTCCGACAGGTATACATAGTCTCAGAGTCGGTAGCTCGCACCTGAGGTGGCGCTGAGATGGACAGGAACGGCCTGCTCGTCTGCTTGTTTGCAAATGTGGCGTAGTAGAGCCGAGCCTATACGCCCTCCTTGTGCTGCGGGATCCACAGCCAAGGTACCGACGTCTATGCGGATAATTGATCAGCTGCGGCCAGTGGCCTTTGGAGGAGATGAACGCAGAGCTTACAAAAATGCGGTTCCTCGATCTTTTTGTGTTCCGATCCGAATAACTCGTTCGCCAGTTCGAGATTAGTCCCTGGAGGGAACCGGTCCCCCGAAGTATCCGGCTCCGAAGGGTCGCCTTCCGTTGCTGCCGGATCTGACGAAGGAGTGGTCCACACGGCGTAGCCGACCGGAGTTCCTCCCCGAGTGGCTTTGACGATTTGGCAATTCGGCTTCTGAGCGGCCGAGCGAGCACGGGCCGCGAGTGAGGTGACGTGCACAGCTGGGTCGACGTCGCCGAACACGCGTTGGTGCATTATCAAGGGAGAGAACGCCCGCAGAGTCAGAGCAGCGAGCAACTCGTGTTCGTCGTCGGCAACCGGAGAGATGACGAGCGCTTCCATCTTGGTCGTCGCCGCAGTGCACACGAGCAAGAGAGGCGCCGCGCGAGGAGTCCGTCCAGTATGCTCGACAGCTCAAGGGAGTCAACCTGCAGCCGGCAAATTCGCTTCGTCGCTCGGCCGAGTCGGCTCGGTGGTGCACCGCATGGTTCCGCACGCTTGACTCGCTTACGATGGAAATTGCAACAGCGTCGTGTGAGGGGATATGTGCACAGGTTCCCTGCTATTACAATTTGTCCGTACTTCCGATCGTCTTTCTTCCATTGAGTGTCGCAGAACGTCAAGTCTGCGCCGACTCCAAGTCTGTCGACGCTTTCCGCGTCTTGAGCACCATTGGCCATAGCTAGTGCGGAACGATTTGTCAGTCTTGAACCAGAATGCAACCGAAGGCGGGCGTTCCAACCCACCCTGACCGTACTGTCTTCCGCCGCAACCAGGGCGTCCCCGAAAAGTTCAAAGCCTCCCGACAGGTACATCGGGATTCTCTCTGCAGCTTCGGATCAGTATACACATACCCAGCGTCTTTGCGTTGCATGTTTGGTTTACCTTCTTCCGCCTCAAGCACGACTGGCAGGCCCTCCGAAGCCGCCTGCTTTATGACCGAGTGCACCAAGCGTTTACCGACTCCCGCGCCTTGCGCAGCCGGATCGACGGAGACGGCCAGCAAGGCTGCGTTGAATAAGATCAGCTGAGCAAGTTCCTGACCCCTGTGAGACAAGGACAAAATGGCGGCATGACGCACTCCAACGCATGAAAGGGATGCTCTGCGCGTGTCGCATCAGCATGGCATCGAAATCGCGTTTGCGGACCGGATCAAATCCAGCCGGGATGGGATACTCCTGCTGAGTGCTTGTCACAGGAGGCCAGTCCTTTGCTGCCGGTTGGCGCACGCTCCATACGAAACCGAGCACCTGGTCGCCTTGACGCGCGACCGTCATGACCGAATTACCGCGATATTGTCCTTGTGCATCCTCAATTACCTTGGCCCAATGACACTGGTAGGATTCCTCAAGCACGGCCGGGTCAACGCTTGTACAGAGATACCTTGTGACTGGCATGGGGGCGAAGGCGCGGCGATGAATCGGAGCGAGGACCGCAAGGTCTCGGACCGTCGCAGGAACGAGTTCGAGGGGTTTCCTGAGCGTTGGATACAGCTGAAAGCGCAAGGTGTAAGCTGACGGTCACGGAACAACAACAGGTGGTATGAAAGGCGCACCGCAAGCTTGGGATCGGAAGCAGCGCGATGAGGCTCGCCATGCTGACGAAAGCCAAACCGTCGGTACAAAGACAAGGCTTCTGTACATATACCATACATCAGCAACAGCCTCGGATTGCACTACCTGGCTGTTGCGCGTACCGGGCGACGCCCTGAGATACACAGCGACGCCCAGGTCGTCTGCTTGACGGCAGACATGACGCAGCAAAGTCGACCCGACGCGAGCACCTTGCACTCCCGGGTCAACCGCAAGCATATCAATCCCTGTGAAGAGTAGGCAGATGAGCGCAAGAGTCGCAAAGGGGTAGCGAGGGGGATAGAAGCCTCACGGAAATGTGGTTCGAGGAGCTCCTTCTCGGGCACCTCAAGCAGCTCTTTTGCGAGGTTGATTTCCGATCCAGGCGGGTAGTGACCGTCTTGCGACCAGATCGAGGTAGCATTGCCAGCTTTTTGCTCGGCATGTGTGTCCGCATCCTTTGGCGTCGTCCAGCGGGCAAAGCCAACCATTTTCCCGTCGCGCGTCGCTTTGACCATCTTGCAACGAGGGTCCTGCAAGGCGGAGCGGGCTTGCACTGCAAGGAATTGAACATGGGTAGCCGAATCGACCTTGCCAAAGATCCTCTGGTGAAAGAGCGAGGACGAGAACGCTCGCAAGACGAGGCGAGCAAGTTCCTTGTGTTCCTCGTCCGTGACGGGGGCGATGACGGCGGCCATGGTCCCTGTAGGTCGAGCAGGTTTTAGTGTGCTAGAGTGTTTCCAGTAGTCTGCTGGACTACTTCAAAGGTAGACGTGTGAGGAAGAGAGAGAGAGAGAGAGCAAACGAACGAGCCGGGACCGCTTTGTGAGAGCCGACTCGACTCCGCGGAGAGGCGGTGCAGTCAGTCGTCACCGTCCTTGATTCAGCCGGACTGATTTTTTGCTCATTTTGGTAGAAGCGGGGGAATGGAAAAGCAGGGGTGACTGCAGCTCATTGCATGGCGATGAAGAGGAGAAGCGGCAGCGGCAGGATTGGGCGGGGCCGCCGAAGGGTTGCAGAACCTGAATAGCGCCGCAGACTGCCTTTTAAAGCCAGCCATGTTCTCTCTCACAACATGCTTGCTGCACACCCTGCGGCGACCTCGAAGCTCGGAGGGAAAAGAGCGTGGTGGCAAAAGATCTTCCACCGCGGCGCTCTCAAGCTCGAGCCTCGAGCTCGTCGGCAAGGTATATTGCAGATGGCCCACGCTCGTTGTTGACCTAAGTAACCCTGCAGTGCTTCGCGTTCCTCAAGCTGCCTCTATAGAAGATTTCACGCCGCTTCTCAAAGAAGATGCGCAGCTGGAGTTCCCACTCGATCTCGTCTCCATCATTTCTCCTGGGCGCGATCGTCTGTTACTTGCCCGGCGGAGGACAGGGGCTGGTGAACACGACCGCAGCCTGACGGCAACGGTGCAAAAAAGCCCGCAGACGGTCTAACATTCGGCAGGCCGGCCAGTCCTGTCAGCGATAACCGCAAGTTGTGGCCGCAGTTTATTTCCCACAGATTCGGGTTTGATGCAGACTCGTCGAGTACAAGACTACAAGTTGTACATATGGTAGCTGGCCTCGTCGCGAGGCCTACAGGTGCGCCACGCATTCAAGGTTGGGGACCGTCGATCGGGCTTGCGTCATTTTGTGGTCCTTGAGAAGGTCAATTTGCATCGCGCGACGAGCGATCGACGTCGACGTCGTTTTTCTTCCTGCAGCAGTCCAGCAGACGGAGATCCCCAGCGCTGTGGCTTTCTTTCCTGATCGTAGCTGCGCGACCCACTCGTCCTTGTGAGCTCCCAAGGCAGCGCACACGCCCTCCGCTCCAAGGAAGGCTCATCGTGGCTCTTCCCGCAGCTTCGACCGACCATGTTCCCCACCGCCGCTCTCCTCCTTCCGCTTTTCGCTGCGGTGATCCCGCTTACGCAGGCGCAGCTCCCTGCCTCCGCGCCCCGATGCGCTCTCAACTGCTTCCAAATCAAAATCGCAGAGGCCCCGTTCCTCGCACCCGGCGTCGCAAATTCAGACATCGCAGGACTCTGCGCTACGCCCACCTGGTTCAGGGCGTACCAGGTCTGTATGCAGCAGAACTGCGTGAGTCTTGGGGAGGACTTTAGCAGGAAGTGGGTCGAAAAGGGCACTCTTGCTGACCCGCTGGTCTCGACAGCCTAGCCCTAGCGACGTAGCGAACGGGCTCACGACCGGCGAGCAAGTTTGTGCACAAGCACTACTCTCGGTCGGATGTAAGTTTGCCGCGGCGACTTCTGCGCTCCGATCCCAGAGACGATATCTGACGGGATCGGTGACATCTTTCACACAGCGAGCTTTACTGCGCCTTCTTCCAGCGCTTCGGCCACGAGCGGTCAAGCGGCGGCGACCACGACCTCTGACGGCGGGGCAGCATCTAGCGCCGCGTCGGCCACTTCCGCAGCTTCCAGTGCTGCCGCAGGTGGAGCGGCAGGCGGCATCTCCTCCGCCACGAGCGCGGTCTCTTCCGCCAGCAGCGCGGCTTCGGAAGCCGGCTCGAGCGTCTCTTCGGCCGCTAGCTCGGCGTCGAGCGCTGCGAGCGGAGCAGCCGAGTCGGCCTCATCGGGCGCTTCTTCCGGAGTCAGCAGTGCCTCGTCCGCGGCCGAGTCGGGCGCGAGCAGCCTTTCCTCCGCCGCCTCGTCCGCAGCGAGCGACCTCAGTTCGGGCGCCTCGAGTGCAGCCTCTTCCGCCACGGGATCTGCCACCACCACTGGCAGCACCACCGACAGTGCCTTGCAGACTGGCAGCTCGACTTCGACGAACGGCGCCAACACGGGTTCGTCGTCGTCCACCTCAATGGATGCCGCCGCGTCTTCCGCCTACGCTGCCTCACTCAGCTCGGTCGCTTCTCGCAACGTCGCCTCTATCCTGAGCGCTTCCGCCGCGGGACCAACCGCTTCGGGGGCCGGCTCTTCCAGCGTGCGTTTCTTTTTGTCTTCCAGCCGTGCTTTCTCCTTTCGCTCCGGACACTCGCATCTGACCATCTTTCTCTACGGACAAAACAGGGAGCTGTTTCACTCAGCGCTCCGACAGGCGCCTTTGCTTTCACCGCCCTCTTCGGCCTTGTCGTCGCGGCGCTCGCGGTGGCAAACTAGACGATCTCTTAGACGTCCACCTTCAAGGGGAATCCGCTATCCCCATCACCCATCGCAGCGTTTCGCGCGAACCCCGACTATTTGCCTCAATAATTATCCTCCAGCATGCGCCGTATACTCGAAAACGCATCGCATCCCATGTAGCCTTTCGAAGTCTGAAAACAGAAATTCCCGGAGTAAGTCGATCGGTCAATCTCAAGGTCCTCTGGCTCTTGATCTTTGCTTTGCATGGGCGCCTATAAGCGGAAGCATAGTTCGCATTTGACTCGTACGACTGTAGCTCTCTCTGTGGTAACTTAAGTTAGGGGAGAAGATTTTCACCGAACTTCCTCGGCGGCCCCACTTCGCTGCACACCTTTCTGCCTCGCTCCAACCTCGTCGTACGCTCGACTGCAAACATGTCCGAACCATCAGCGCACACGACCGCGCACGCTGACGACGCAGTCGCTCCCGCGCCGTCCGACAAGCCGGTCCTCGCGCTTCCTGCTCCTTCGGATGATGACCATGTCAAACTCGAAGTCGATGGCCAGGCCTTCTCGCTGTACGACAAGATGGGACCTACAGTGGTCAACACGGACGGGGTGAGTCTCCCATTCCCGCCCCGCCCGGAGAGACACTCCCCCGGTCGCGGCAGTGGTTGGAACACTATCGAAAGGTTTCCATGCTGCGTATACTGATCCTGTTGATCTGGCACTAGACACTATCCCGAATCGCCGATTGGGCTGAAAAGACCCCCGCGGAACGAGAACGGATCTTGCGCGTCCTCGGAAAGCGCAACATGCTTCGACTCGAACAGAAGAAAACGGAACTCGGAATCCGAGAGGACGGCGATGCGGTGCCGGCTTCAGAGGTGGCACCGACAGAAGGAGCATAACACGCTGAGAACTGGACTTCCTCGACCGTCTGTACTCGCACCCCTTTCGTCCGTGAGCCCCAATTTTTCGCGACGTTGGTCCAAGCAAGATATGCTGACGTCGTATGCGCAGACTCGACCAGTCTGTAGCCTTGTATCTACCGTTTGTCGCACAGAACTACCGTTACCGAATATCTGAGGGGCTGCCTACATCAACGCGAGCAGGACCTCCTCCGAGAACGTCAAGAAACCCGAAGACGGAGAACAGGTTTTCGAGCAGAAGCCTCCTTCGGTCGCAAATACTCCGCCAGCTTGACTGCACCAGTGCAAGATCTGTGGAGAGTGCCCTCGGCTAGTCCGCCGAAAGTTCATCAAGAGGCGGATTCTGCGCCTTTGCCTTCGGAAAGACTGCCGAAGACTTGGATTATCGGAGATGCTGGTCTGCACCGGAAGGGGGACGCTGGAAAGCGGGGTGTCCAGCGTTCGGCAGGTCGCGGCACTATCCCGATGGTATCGCAAAGAGCGAAACTCCGTTCGAGACCAGCCAATAGTTGCAGCGTCAAGGCGCACTGCCACCTGGAGACTCTGGTCACTCGCGTCTTCTCTGCGTGCCTCTTCTGACAAGATGCAACAAGTTGACATAATCACTGCTAGAAGAGAAGAACGGAGGTGGTCGTCCGGAACGGGGGAGAAACACATCAAGGAGTCGGGGGCAGTGGCGAAACAAAGATCGGTCCCCAGAACATGCCGCTCTGTGCGACTCGGCTGTGCAACTCGGGAAGAGTACAAGGCGGCGCCACTCTCCTGCGACTGCGGAAGATGAGACGCAACTAATGACTGATTGAGAAAGATGAAAGGGAAAAAGGGGAAGAGGAAGGAAAGGCAGTCGGAACCAGGCAAGGAAGAATGTACAGCGAGGGAACTGAGTTTGGTGTAGCGTCCGTGGGGGTTTTGCGTCAGAGCGAGAGCGAAAAGGGGGGACGTGGATATGAGGTGGGGCGGCGCCAGAAGGCTTCTTTCTCTTGAGGGAGACGTCGTGGTCTCCTTACGACGGAGTCGAAGCGTTCGACGAACTCGACGAAAGCCGTCGTCGAGTCTTGGCGAGCTCGCGCTTGAGTTGGGCCGTGTCTAGCGGCTGCGAAACATCGGTGTGTCAGTCCGCAAACCTCGCGAGCGAGGACTCGAGTGATAGTGAGTCGAAAAGCGATACGGACCTTGAGCAGCTCGAACGCGCAGAGTAGGTCTTCCGACACCGACATGACACTCCCGAAATTGTCAAACTCGCCGCAGTAATTCCTGCACGAGGTTTTGTTTTGCGTCCAGAGAGTCAGTAATAGTCCCCGGGAGATGGAGGAAGAGTGTCCTTACGGTGCGGAAAAGATCGTGACGAGAGTCCGCTCGTTCCAGAACTCGTAGCCGTCTAAAGGGAGGGAGGGAGCAGCGGGTCAGCACCCGGCAGCGAGATCACACGGGAGTTCGTCTCTTGCCAGCATGGTGTCCTCGTCAAGAAGAGCAGGCGCGGAGAACTCACCTTCGACGACCATATGTGCGCGACAGATCAAGTCAAAGTCGTACCGAGCCAAGAAGGCGCCAATGACGCTCTTGCCAAAGCAATAACTGACTCCGCGCTCGTTGTCCTCCCAGTCGAGCGCCGTATCGGACGGGTCACTCCACAACAAGTCGTTCAGCAAGCCGTAATCGGGCACGTCGGTCGGGCGCGAGATCTTACGGATGTCGTCCATCGACGAGAGCGAGGGGGAGAGGCCGCCGTGGACGCAAAAGATTTTCGAGGCGACGACGGCCGCGATCGGGAGGCAGTTGAACACGTCGACGAACGTCTTCCAGATCTTGATGTTGCACCGCCGTTTGCACTCGTCGTAGAAGCCGTACACTGTGCGCGCAAACATCACTCTGGATCAGAACCACATCCCCATCGTCCGTAAGACGCGCAAGAACATGGAGACAAGAGGAGAGGAGAGCGCACCTCGGGTCACGTTGGCGCATTCGTGGTTGCCTCGGAGGAGGAAAAAGTTTTCGGGGTACTTGACCTTGTAGCACAGGAGGAGGAGGATCGTCTCGAGGGACTGCTTGCCTCGGTCGACGTAGTCCCCGAGGAAGAGGTAGTTGGCACTCGGCGGGAACCCGCACATCTCGAACAAGCGGATCAAGTCGCTGTACTGGCCGTGGACGTCGCCGACAATCTTGACCGGCGGCGAGAGTTCGATCAGGGTCGGTTGCGAGAGAAAGACTTCGCGCGCGGCTTGGCAGATGGCGGTGATTTCGGCGTTCTTGAGGCAGACGGATTTCGTCACTTTGCCAGAGTAGCCCGCGTCGAGCAACCGCGAGATCATGTCGTCAATGTCGAACGTCTGCTGCCGTCCGCCCGCCGCCGTCGCTCCTGCTCCCATCCCGGCTGAACCTGAACTTGCGCTGCTGACGAGCCCACCACCACCACCACTTGCTCCACCGGGCGCAGTTGTCGGCGAAGTCGACAGGAGTCCGATCGGGCCGCTGCTACTGCTACTGCTCGCGGCGACGGGCGTCGTGGAGGAAGAAGAAGGTGTCGTAGAAGCAGCTGCCGCCGTCGTCGGCGGCGGCGGTGTTGCTCCGATCGGGTTCGAGAGGATGGTCTGCGTCGTGGTCGGGGAGACGTCGCTGATCGAGTTCGAAGGGGTGAGGGAGCCTTGCTGCTGTTGTTGACTCGACGAGCTGGTCGGTATCCGTGCGAGCTGCGCCGTCGCGGTCGTCGACGACCTGGACCGGGACGGGCCGAGAGCCGCACCACCACCACCGCCTGCTCCATTCAGATCTGCATCTGCTGCGCTCGCCGAGGACGCCGACGGCGGTGCTGCCGAGTCTGCTCCTGCTGGTGGTTTCCTGTCGGCGGCCGCCTGCTGTGCCGCTGCGGCTGCCTGCGCCTGCGCCTTCTTGCTAGCCTTTTTGTCCTTGGATGCCGAGTTGCCCATCGAAGAGCGGGCGTTTCACTTCGAGCCTGCTGCTTTGCCGAGTAGTATATGTGTCCGTGCTCTTGTGCAGTACTCGGGGTTTACTCTTCAGGGCGACGGTCGAGCGTGAGCGCGTGCGTGAGCGTGTGCGTGATCGGGGAGACGGCGACGACGAGTGGAGAAAGCGACGACGACGACAACTCCGAGGCGAGAGATGTGCGCGGAACAAAGTTGTGCTGTGCTTCGAGTCTATGGTCCCTGCAGGTGTATGTATACCCCGCTCAAGTGGACGCTGCACCGATCGCACAAGAGAGAACTCGCCGCAGTCGGAGTCGAGACGTCGACCCCCTCCTCCACCTGCCAAGCATCTTTAGTTCGAACCCCTTGCCGACCCCCCGAGTCCTTAACATCGCCAGCAAGTATAATATCTCTCCTCGCTGTAGTCCGGCTCGAGATTCGCTCGTCGAGGGGCGCCGACTTCCCGCAGCTCCGGCGGGTCATCATCATCTCTTCGCACAGCCGTGACCCCCCCCCCCCCCCCCAGCCGCGGCCGTACTCTACGACTCTCCTCTCATCGAAAGGCTCGCACGCATCCACGTCGGGAAAGGGAAAAAAAGAACCTGATCTCTTTAATGCACCTCGCATCACCACCACCACCACCGCCCATCTCTCGAAGATACTCGAGGTTCCTCCTTCTCGCCGGCTCACAACCGCAACAAGACGAACGAGCAAAAAATTGGTTTACTCGTCGGCGCCCTCGATCGGGATGTTGACCTGCATGAACGAGAGCAGAGCGGGGGGGCACCGTCAGGGAAAGGAAAGCGCCCCAAGACGAGACTGGGGAATAGCGACAACGGAACTCACGCGCGGGTTGTAGAAAGGAGTGTACGGGCCCTGCGCGAACGACGAATCAAGGGAGAGGGGGTTAGTCGGCTGTGCAACGAGCGCAGGCGGGGGGAAGCGCGTTGTCAAGAGCATCGCGAGGCGTACCCAAGGCAAGTCCTGCAAAGAGCGGAGGCAAGCTGGTCAGTCTCTCTTGCACACGAGACCGTCTGCGCAAGACATGGCTGTCTCGGCCGGAGCTTACCTTCTCGCGCTTGTTGAAGTCTGTGCGATTTGTGAGCAAAGGCAAGGGTCAGTGAACCTGTTCCCGGCGAATACACCGAAACCCCGGAAAAAGACCCGAGAGTATGCCGCCACATGACGCACAGGGCTGCCAAAAAGAACAGAAGCACTCGAGTCAGTATGAGTATGCTGTCGGGTGGAGATAATCGATTTGAGGGTGATTCCGGACGCACGTAGACGATACGCTCCGGGAGCTCGCCGCCGTTCTCCTCCTTCATGTGCTCAATGTGAGCCTCGTGCTCGGCAGCGAGGTTCTTGGCGTTCAGGAGCGCGATAATGACTGGCGGTCGGGGCCGGGTTCGTCGAGGGGAGATGAATGGTCAGTCTCGGTCGCGGAACTGATGTAGCGCGGGGATGCCTCCTGCTCCTCCTCCTCCTCCTTGATGGGCAGGGCGTTGACCCGCAAGCAAGTCCCTCCCCACTGTTGACGAGACCGCGGCAATCGATTCCCCCCTCCACCTCCTCCAAACTCTCCCTTTCCCCGGATCCCGAGCTCGTGGAAGCTGTGCGTGACGCGTTGACTCACTCGCCGGGAAAGCGACATAGTAGCTGTCGCGCGGAGCAGGTCTATGCGTCAGTACCTTGCCAAGGGAAGAGTCCCGAAGGTTGCTTGACCTGAGAGAGGGGTCATCGTAGCTGCCCGTCCTCCTGCTGGCCATACTCGACGGGGTGCCATACCGCAACCAATCAGGCATGGATCACTGCCGGTCCAACACCGCGTGCGAGTCGGGAGACGTGACCCCGTCCCCTTCACATCCTCGCCTCGCCTCTCCGCACCAACAGCAGCGCGGCTCGAGCCGGCCCGCTTGTAGCACCCTCCTAAGGAAGTTTGTGGAGGACTCACGTAATCTTGCGCCAGAGCTCGGCCGACTGAGCGGCGTGGTGCTCGATCGCGAGCCGGGTCTGCTCAAACTCGGTCTTGGACGCCTGGCCCGGAGCGGCGGTCGCAAACAGGCGACGGCCGGCGGTGGCGCGGACAGCGGTACGGAGCGCGGAGAACATGACGGGCAGTGTGTGCGGGTTCAAAGAGGTGGGCGCGGCCTTTCGGGATGGGGACGAGCCAATCGGCGGCGGCGGGGTCGACTCGCGTCGGTGAGAAAAGGCGGGTCTGTATTCACTATTTGTTATCTCAATACAACCACGCGAAATTCGCCTCGCCCCGAACTGTAGAGCTACCCAGTCAGGCTGCAGGACAACGGCATTGACAGTCCGATTGCCTGATCTTTGCACTACTGCTCATCCGCATCCTCGTTCGCGACATTGTCGCCTTTTTCCTCCCGGAACCGATTCAGCGCCTCCGTCGTCGGATCATAGCCCTGTTTTCGGGTTCCAGTCAGCTAGTAAAGCGAGTTTAGAATTAAGAGGAGATCGACTGCCCGTACCCAGTGCTGCAAAGTCTGGCGGATCCCGGGCGAGACCTCCTCCTCGTTCGGTTCCACAAAAGCTGTTTGTCGCAAGGGAGAGTCCGCAGCGAGTCAGTATTCGAGGCGCACGTCGATAGGCAGGCAGACCAGACAAAGTAGCGGTCAAAGGCATGGCATTGGGGCGGGAATGGGAACGGGGGACTCACAGACACCCTTCTGTCGATACTTCTGCAACAGGATCCTCCGCCACCGACCGCTCGCCTCGCCCGCGACCCGGTCCCACCGCCCGACTTGCCGGTCATCGTCCTCACATCTCCGGCCAAGAAAGAACTGACATGGCCGTTTCGAGAAGAGGGAGAGCGGGGCGGTGAGCTCTCTTACTTGGCTGAATAAACGACGAAAACGAGGAGGAGGACGCACGCGGTAATACCACTGGAACCAGCCTCTTGCGTCATGTTCAGCTGCGAGCGCGCACGAAAAAAGTGGCGCAATCAGTTATTGCTGCTCTCCGCAGTCCCGACTTTCGCCGCTCGCTCGCTCACCTCGGATCCACCCGTTCGCTTCCCACGCCTCGTACGGTTGACCCATCCTCGCCTGCCACTTGTTGACCGAGTCTTCGGCGCCTTCCGGCCTCGTAAGATACTGTTGCGTGGGGAGAGTCAGCTCGTCCGCGCATGGGAAGGTTTTATTCCTGATCCGGAGAGAAGGAGAAACGCACCATGCCGGAACTGAGCCCGCTGTACCATTCTGCGAGGGCCAAAGGTCGAACAGAAGATCAGCTTAGATCTAGCAACCTAAGCAGAACTGAGTGCACTTGTGGACTCTCACCTTTTGGTAGATCTGCCCAGTCCTCGTGCAACTCTCGTCCCGATTGTTTGCTCTGTCCGAGCGAGCGCAGATTTACAATCAGTCTGCCGCCCGCGTTCTCTACGCTAGCTCAGAGGGTCAGAGAGACTCTCACCTTGACTGGTCGGAAGAAACCTCCGTCGAAGGAACCGCGACGGATAATCTCCCTGTCGAAACACGCACGCGCGCAAGAATTGAGTCGCCTTTTGGCGTTAGTTGAGAGCGGACTGGGTGAAAGGCTGACGGCCCGACTCACTCGGGACTTAGGTTGGGTCTGAAGCGCGGATAGTCCTCGAAGATGAACTCGCGCGAGACGGGATCTCGTTCCGGCAAAGGAGCAGCTGCCAGTGCGTGAACGAGGAGAGAGAGAGAGAGAGAGTATCAGCGACCGATTTCGAAACAGAGACAAGCATAGCACGCACTGATTGTATAGTCCAATTGACCGTCTCCGGGACTAAACTTTTGCCCGATCCTGCGTACGAGGACAGAATCCCCCTCGCCGTCGTCGTTGTCCCCTGTCTCGTCCCGATCCGGCGATTGACCCCTCGGGGCCTTCCTCAGCCTGGGCTTGGCTCCTGTTGGCGCTTTCGAAGCCTTGCGCTTGTTGTTGGTCGCAGGACTCGGAGTCGTCGTGGTCGGAGCAGCTGTCGAGGTTGTTGATGATGACGTCGCCGATGACCTCGAGGGAGCGACTTCGACGGGCTCGTCGACGGCAGGAGCAGGCGGATCTAGAGGCGCTGCTGGAGAGTGGTGCGCTCTTGAGCGTGTACGGACCATCCTCGTCTGTTCGAATTGCTGGTGGGAACTGAACCGCGAATTGTCTTTTCACGCGACACTGCTCGATCGGTTCCTCTCTTTTCATGTAGATCGACTAGCCCAGCAAGTATAGCGGATCAAAGCATCTCTGGTCAACGTCGGCTATAAGAATAGGCACTTTATTTCATGAACAACGAAGGGAAAGAAGAGGAAAATGAACTTTGTACCACAATACAACCGCACATAGCCCGGATCTCCTCAGACTGGTTCGAGAGCGTCGTAGAGATGTTGTCGAAGCTCAGCCGCAGTACGAAGTCGCGTCGCCGCGCGCGCAAACGTACGGCCGGAGCAGCGGTTCCGTCTTGGTCCTCATCGCGACGGCGGTCGTGCTGTATGATACCAGTAATGTTAGCATCCACCAGTCGGCCGATCGAGGGAGACCGGTGTCGAAGGTCGACTCACTAGACGGCGGTCAAGTCCTCCGCCAGGAGGCCAATCCCGATCCGGAACTGCGTCAGCAGCGCGCCCGACTGCACCCAAGCGCACAGCGAGCTCGGGACGGCCGCAGGATTCGCGCGCGCCCGGTTGGTGAGAGCGTTGACCGCGAGGTAGTACGGATACGAGGCGTACGGAATCTGCGTGTGTCCGACGAGGTAGCCCGCACCGCAATAGTCCTGGACGCGGACGTTGGTGGCGCCGTTGAGCTGGCTCGTGACGGGGTTGATCTCGGGCTGGATGACCTCGTCGTAGGTTGTGAAGATGCTCGTGGTCGGAACCAAGGCTTGGTTGCCCTTGGTGAGGAGAGCGCCCAGGAAGTGGGATCCTATCGTTTGCTGAATGATGCTGGACTGGCAACCGCCGAGCGTGATGTTCTCTGCGAGGCAAGCGAGACCACCTTCACCGGTACCTGGAACAAAGACAATCTGAGGGTCAATCCATTGCGCAGCAGCAGCGCCTCCAAACTCCGCGGCGGAAACGAACCGTGGAAATCGGGAGCGATGCCGACAAAGGCCGACACGAGCGGGCGATAGGCCGGCCAAAAGTCGAGAGCCCACTACATCAATCCCCCAAACCGCATGTCAGCCCGAGCACGAGAAAAGCTCTGCAAAGAGAAAGACCCGGCTCACCTGAACGTTCAAGCCGCCTTGCGAGTGCGAGACGAGGCCGATCTTGCCGGTCTTGCTCTTAGCCGCGAGCGACTTGATGTTGTACGCGACGTACTCGGCAGTAGCTTGAGCGTCTCCGAGACCGGCGTTCGGCAAAGCGACCCAGCACACGTCGAAGCCAGGTCCCGCCTTGGGCAGCAACTGGACGTAGGGACCGTTGGCCCAAGTACCTTGGGCTTTAGGGGTGGCGTGTCAGTACAGCCTATACGGGGTGCTGTTAACATCGAAAAGCTGTACTCACGACTTCCGGAAGTCCCGTGCACGAGGAGGACGATACCGCCGGCCTTGCCTTGAATGCCGAAAGGGCACGTCACGGCGTTCGTGTACGTCGCACAAGACTGACTGAAGGTGCCGGCGTTGCCAGCATCGTTCGGACACAGACTTTGCCTCGCGACGAGGTCCGTACGGGGAACAGCCTGGGGAGGGACAGGTAAGAAATCAGCAATCACGTGCAAGTGTGGGAGAGGAAAGAACGAACTGACCGCTGCGAGAGCTGTGGTCGCCAGGCAGACAACGCTGAGCCAG
The DNA here is from genome assembly GCA_034406715.1 of Rhodotorula mucilaginosa. Lineage (NCBI taxonomy): Eukaryota > Fungi > Basidiomycota > Microbotryomycetes > Sporidiobolales > Sporidiobolaceae > Rhodotorula > Rhodotorula mucilaginosa. Next base: position 111,414 of record CP137874.1, read on the forward strand.
CTAAGAAGCGCCATGCCTTTGCGCAGAGGTTGTTGAATGTAAGGAGAGAAGCAAGATGCAGCTATGCTACTGTACAGGCGCGGCGAAGGGAGCGTTCGCGAGCGGGGACAGCCACCAAACGCATTTTTTCTGCAAGCGCGAGGGGACATCGATCGCCTCGGCAATGTGGCCGTGTGTGGCACATGCGCTAACTCTGAACCGATCTGCGCGCCTGGAAGCTGGAAAAGGTGCGTGATCGAGCGCGCGATCGTGTGAGTTACCCTGAGTGGTAAGTTGAGCTCAGCGACGAAAAGTGATGTCCAGGTTGAAGACGTAGTATCCCTTGGTACATGTGTCTAAGCTCGTCTCGTCGTTCCTCGAGCTTAGTATGCAAGCGCTGGCGGATGGAGCGTTGCGAGCGGCGGATCATCCGGACCATTGACCTGCAGAATGACCGAAACAACGACGGCGCTATCGCCGACCTTCCCCTCCTCCTGGTCTGCAGAGCAAGTACATATTTAGCATCTGGACAAGTCTTGGGCGGTGTGGGGACTGAGAAGAAACAAGACTAAAGACGAACCAGTTCGCCGGCGTTCTTTTAAGACCGAAATAGCCGGGAGACAAGCTCTGGCGATCGTTTCCTGCGACTGGTGGCGGCCGCGGTGGCCAAACTTGCAGGCTGATCTGCTCGGGCATCTGGCTTCGCGGCCAAATAAGAGAGCCGCGGGAAACTCCCGAAGACGAGCACAGTTTGCGCGGCCATCGGTGATCAGCCCTCTGCACGCGCATGAGGGGCCGGGGCGGAAAAAAGTCCAGCTGCGTTACAACAAGGGGTCGACTCTTTGCTCTTCAGCGACCCAGCCGCATCTCGGCGCGACCATATACATCGAGAGCCTTGCGCAAGATATCGTAGGTGAGCTCGGGGGGTCGCGAGAACCAAGTCGGCCACGAGTGATGGCTGCGCAAGTGTGACAAGGGATGAGCTCTTTCGGGTGCAAACGGAGCTCGAGTCTCCGGAGGAAGGACTTACTACATCTCGGTGAGGCGGAGCTGCCAGGGCGGGAATCCATGCAGACGTAGGTAGGAACCTCCGAGGACGAGTAAGAGATCCGGTTCGCCGAGCGGGAGAGCTGCAGATTTGCAATGTACGAGGTGAGCGGCGCTGCGCAGTCTTGCTTTCGGTATGAGGACTTGCCGTCCACTTGCTCCGCCACTCGCTCCGTAGTCAACTCTTCTTCCGAATTCCTGACGCGGACTGCGAGATCTTGTGCGAGTCTGGCGAGGCGCGGTCGACCTGCGGCTCGTGAAAGGAGATTGAGCCGGAGGTGCGGCGGGCAGAGGAGGCTCTCTTCCGCTACGAGCGTCGTCGAAGAGTCGGCTAGCGGTTCAAGCGTCAGTGTGGTAGACTTGAGCCTTTCGAGGAGCGACAGACTCACCGCTCGCGTCTTCATCTGCTGCTCTTGGCGTGCGCGCTCCTTCTCCCGCAGGGGACGTCGCGACGCCCGACTTGGCGGCGGCCACCCAAGGCTCAGCGAGCGTGACCATTCCTTCCAGCTCTATTTCGTCTTCTTCTGAAATGATCTGGAGGTTCAATGCTTCGGCATAGCCTGCGGCGTTTCGCAAGAGAACGCCTGTGATGACACCGTTTGTCTCAGTCCACGGCTGATCGGGCGATTGAGGAGGCTAGGCGACACACCAGTCTCGTCGTATACAGAGAGTGTCGTCACTCCGAGCTGTCTCGACCACTGCAGCAACTTCTGGAGGATACCGACGTGGCGTTGACGCTGTTCTCCTCCTTGACCGCCGCTGACGAGCGAGACGGCCAAGTGCCGCGGCAGTTTGGACCATCTCTGATTTGCGAGATCGTCTGACAAGCTGCTAGCAGGTGCGGAACGGCGTCGGCGAGGGAACCACGGCCGGAAGACGAGGTGACCGAGGCGGAAGGCGAGTCGGGTGGCTCGAGACGTTGCGAGGACGGCGTGCAGCGAGACGAGGACGGCGAGATGCAGAGGATACAGCAAGCGCTGCACCGTCAGCGACATCCCTCGCCGCAAGAGCTTGACTCCCTGGTGGTGAGTAGCGATCATTCGTTTTGACACGCGCAAGTCGACTCGAAGGAGGAATTTCAAACGCATGTGGTATAAATGAGATGCATGCATGCGTGGTATAGAGACAGGACATGTACAGATAAGAGAGAGGGAACTAGCGACCGGACGCGAAAATCACACGTCTTCTTCGCTGATCCTCGCCAGTCGGTCCTTGACCCCGGCTGGTCTCGTCGCCAATTCGCCACCTTCGTCCCCTATCGCCGCCCCTTCGCCCTTCATCTCTGCAACGATCAGCACCGCAAACGCGCAGACGATCATGCCCCCACCGGCCAAGGTGCTTCGAGTCATGGGTGGAGCCGAGGGGACAAAGAGGGCGTCGCAGAGCGAGACGAGGAGGAGGGTGAGGAGGTTGGCGACCGAGGCGGTGACGGGACCCCAGAGCGAGAGGAGGACCATGAACCCGCCGTTGAAGACTGTGGCCCAGAGAAAGGGGCAAAGCGTGAGTTACCGCCGAAACTCGGCGGAAAGGGTACCGAAGAGCGACTCTCGGCTTTTCGAATCCGCAAAAGCATCCGGCACCCAAACGGGAGTGAAACGTACCGATCCCTCCGAGAATGATCCCGACCATGGCGAACCCCGCCTCCTTCGGCGGAACTTGAAACTCCTCCCACCCGATCCAATGCAGTAACGGGATCGGGATCCACAGCAAAACGAGCGTGCACAACCCGATCAAGGACGTGATCGCGTTCGAGTAGAGGAGGAGGAGGGTCGGAGAGACTGTTTGGGGGGAGAGCGAAGTCGAGATGTTGTTTCGGAAGTGGGCAGCATGAGAGCCGGAAGAGGCAGCGGATGCAGAAAGGGGCGAGTGGAGTTCGCTGTCGTGATTTACATAGGCATCACCCGCCACGCCGTACCCGTCCGCCGCCGCGGGGGATGGTGAGGGTGCTCGGAGCAACGAAGAGGTTTCGATATCTGCTCCAACTGTCGCCGCCTCTTCGGGATCTTCGGTCGGCGCGGGCTCGTACGAATGAGGGGTGAGATCCTGCAAGGGTGTGTCGTCCGATCGTTCCGGTAGCGAGATCTGTGTAGTAGTACCGAGAGTTTGGTCAGCGTCCTGTTCCGGAAGTTGTCCAGCGAGACGAGTCCACCGCGCGGTGAGGAGCACCAGCCGCAACTCGTGGACCATCTGGCTGGCACTGGCACTGAGGAGTGAGGCTTACATGGAGCTTGTACCACACTTCATATCCGGCGTACGCCACACTCCCAAACAACGCCAGCGCGTTCCCCAGCAATCGATTCTTGGCGTCGTACCCGCCCGGCTCTTGCGACTCGTCGTCTGCTCCCCCTGCTGCGAGGGTGTCACCGTAGGCGATGACAAAGACGCCGGTGACGGCGAGGAGGACGGCGACGAAATTGAGGATCCGGAGGAGAGGCGAGGTGCGGACGTGGGCAGGCGCGGGGAGGTAGTACAGCGAGAGAAGGTAGGCCCACTGTGCATTCCCCGTGTCAGAAGGTGGTTTTTTTTTTTTTTTTTTTTGCGGCGCAAGGGGTTCATAGGCGTGAAAAGACGCACGAAAGCAAAGACGTTGTAAATCGCCGTGATGTCTGTTTCCGATGAGCGAAAGCGGGATGAGCCCCCCTGCGGCAGTCAAAAGAGTAGCAGAGAAATGGGATATAGACTTGCCGGTCATGCTGGTGAGGGGCACTGCTCCGTACCAGGACAAGGCGGGAGCGGAAATGAGGAGGGTCAAGAGCAAGACGCGTTTCGCGAGGTAGTCGATCCACGGTGCGCGGACCCTGACCAGCAGGGACTTTTGTACGGCGTCGACAAAGCCAAAGAGGGACCTGTGCTCGACATGCTGGTTCGGTTTCGGCGAAGACGGCGGCGCGAGGCCGCTGCTCGTGGCGGCACTTTTCCGCGAGATGCTGCCGCCGCCGCCTCCCGACGGCGGCTGGAACTTTTGCTCGAGGGTGGTGGCCAGGCTAGCGAGCAGTGCGGGGACCGAGGCGGACCTCGAGAGGGCGGCGAGTGCGGCAAGGTGGAGCGGGAACAGGAGCAGGTAGGACGAGTGGGTCAGGTAGAACAGGAAGTACGGCTTCTTGTACCCGAGGCCGTGCTGGACGTGGCTCGCCAACTCGGTCTGGAGCGTGTACGCGACCAGCACGACCGCCAGCAGGATGCCGGCGCTGCGGGTCTGCATCCCCGTCGTCTGCGTCAAGAGCTGAGCGAAAGAGGAGAGAAGGTCCTGGTTCCTGCTTGCTACCGAGACTCGGACTGCATCCGGGCTCCTTCTGCGTCTGGGCTTGGTCTGTACAGTCGATCGCTCGGGACGCGGGAACGCGATCGGAAGCCCCGCCCCCATTACAAATGCTCAGTAATGGTGAATACAACCACGTCAAGTTGGAGCACCGGCAGCAGCCAACTCTCACTGTCGCTCTCGTCGACTTCGCACAGCCGGAGCGCAGAGAGCAGACGCCATGGCGAGCGACGGCGGCACTCCAGGGGATCCGTTCCCGCTGTTCCACCTGTGCGACCTCGACTTTGCCGTCTCGGCCGAGCTGATCCCTCGCCTGCCGGCGTTCCAGCTCGCGCTCGCGCCGTGGTCCACCGCGTGGACTCCGGACCTCGAACCGGCCCTGAAACGCACCTGGAGACGCAAGCGAGAACGCGCCCGCGCCCACATCACCCAAAAGGCCCCGTGCGGCGTCTTTGCCGCGGCCGACGACAGGCAGAAGGAACAGTTTCCGAAATTCGAGTTGATCCCGCTCGACTTTGACCTGAGCCAAGGGGAGGCTGCGCTCGATGCCTTGACGAGCGCCCAACTCGCGGCCATCCAGTTCCACCCGAGCGGGTCAAAGGACCTCGCCTTTGCCGCAGAAGACGTGCGTTTTTCCCTTGCTCTTTTTCTTTTTTCTCCCCTCCCCTTCTCGCGCTCACGCACGGGTTGTTTGTCCCCCTGCAGATCTTCTTCTCGCGCAGGGAACGCGATTTTGCAGCCGGCCTCTCCCTCCCGCCCTTCACCCCGCCGCCCGCAGCGATCGCGACCGCCCCAGCTCCAGCTCAGCCACCTGCGGTCGCTCCTGCCGCAGCGGCGCCCGTCCCGACGCCTGCGCCTGCGCCGGCAATCGCTCCAGCGGCTCCCGCTGCTGCTGCACCCGTTCAACAGGCGATCGCGGTGCCTCCGCCGGTCGTATTCGCGCAACCTTTGCCCCCAGCACCTCTCGCGCCGCAGTCGACGTCTGTCCCCACTGCAGCGCCTACTAGCACGGTGCAGCCCGCTGCTCCTGCTCCTGTTGCTTCTTCCTCCTCCTCTGTCGCTCCTCCCGCTCCCGTTCCCGCTCCCGCTCCCACTCCCGTTCCAGCTCCAGCGGCAGCGGCAGCGGTGCAGCCGACGCCGCCCCTTTCGCCCGGCACGAGGCAGCGCGAGTCCGAGCGGGCAGAGTACCGTCAAAGTCTCAACGGTCGCCACGAATCGGCGGAACGCGCCGCCGCTGCTGCCTCCTCTTCGTCGGTCGTTCGGCGGAACGGAGGCGATCGTTCGCGGTCGAGGTCGAGAGAACGGTTGCGCGAACGCGATCGCGATCGCGACCTTGAAAAGGAAAAGGAGAGGGAGCGCGAGCGCGAGAAGGAGAAGGAACGCCAGCGAGAACGCGACAGGGACAGGGAACGCGAACGTGAACGCGAATCGAGGTCGCGTCGGTCTTCGAGGGAGAGGTCGACGACGACTACCCGTGACAGGGACAGACGCCGGCGGTCTTCAAGGTCGCGCGACCGTGACCATGGTCGCGACCGCGAACGTGACCGCGACCGCGACCGTGACCGTGGTCGCGACCGCGATTGGGAGCGAGAGCGGTCGCCGTCGAGGCGGTCGTCGCACCGCGACCGGTCCAGATCCCGCTCGCCCGACAGGTCGAACCTCTCTCGCCGAATCGCAGACGAGAAGCGCTTGTCCGTCTCGCTCAAGTCGGGCGGCGGCGATTATCCTGGACCGAACGGAGGCGAAGCTGGCTCTTCCTCGATTTTGTCGTCTTCGAGCGCGTACCGGAAACGCTCCGCTGCGAGTCCGGCGCCGAGTGATGCGTCGTTGCGCAGCTCGGTTCGTCGCAGGGTCGACGACGACGTTTTCGGTGGCGGTGGCGGAGCTCGGCGCACGCCGCCTCCGCAGATGCCCCTTCCTCGCGAGGACCTCCCGCCCGAACTGTGCGCTTCGCTCAAGACGGTCTTTATGCGGCATTTCCCCGGCCAACTCACTCCGGGCGATGTCGAAGCGTGGCTGCGAACGCTCCCTCCCGCTCAATCCCCGATGGCGATCACCCCGATAGGGATCAAGACCTCGCACCGGCGCAACTCGGACCAGAGTCCGAATCAAGATCCGTGGGTCACGCTCTCGTTCGTCGCATTCCGGACCGACGCCGAGGCGGCCGAAGTGCAGTTGCGCGCCGACAAGCAGATGTTTGGGAACCGCGTCATCGTCGCGAGTTGGAGTCGCGACGCCGGCAAGAAGAGCAGCTCGTGGAGGTGGAGCGACTTTACGCCCGAGTTCGTCGAGGAGGAACATAGTCGCTCGCTCGCGCTGTACGCCGCGCGTGGCTCTGGAGGAGGAGGAGCGGGATTCCCACCTCCTCCGACTGGTCCGCTCGCGTCGCGCTTGGGGGCGATGTTGCCGCCGTCGGCGCCTGCGGGCACGTCGATCAGTACGGCAGAGCTCCCGACGCACCTCGTCAGTCGCCTCCACGTCCTGTTCGCGACCAACCTGCCTCGCACGACCTCGCTGGAAGAATGCCGCAACTTTTTCGACGTCTGCGGTGCGTTTTGCCCCTGCCCAGGCGTCTTCCCAAGCGCCGAGTCAAGCTGACATCCTTGTGTTTCGCGTCCTGCAGACGACCTGGTCGGCCTTGCGCTGCAGCCTCCGTTGTCCGAGTACGATTTTGCGAGTGCTTGGCTGGCTTTCGAGACATCAAAGGCCCGAGAACAGGCCAAACACTCGATGTATGGCTTGCAGTACCCGGGCACGTACAAGAAGCTCTGGTTGGAGAACGCGGAGGATCGGGCGAGAAAGACCGGAGAGTGTACGTCTCAACTCGATCAAGATGCCCTGCGAGCGGACTTTGCTGACTGACTATTCTGTTTTCCCGCACCAGGTTACGTGTGGATGTGGAGTGCGTGGAGCTGGAGACCTTTTTCATGCACGGTGACGGTGCTAATCTTTCGCTTCCTTCTGCGGAAAAAGGCAACATGAGCAAGGTGCGTCTCATCTGGCCTCGTCAGTCTCTTGTTCACCTCATACCGAAGCTAAAACGGCACCGGTCTGCGCGACAGGACTACCGCCAACAGCATGGGGGCGATCATGCGCGAGCCAGAGCCTTTTTACCGGATTCGCCGGCCCTGAGCCGGACCGCAGTGGGTGGCTTGCCTTCGGCACCGCCGACTCCTTACGCGGCGGCGCACCCCGTCATGCAACGTCCGGCAGCTGCGGGATCGTTCGTGCCTAATGCGGCTTTTACCAGCGCTGCGCACTCCTACGGCCCAGTACCTCCGTCCACTTCAATCCCAGGCGGATCTGCTGCGGACAACCAGCAGCAGTACATTGCCGCGACGGGTTCGGATCAAACTTACTCGCCGATGCAGCCGCTTCTTGCTTCTTTCCCGCCGCGTCCGCCTGCCTCGTTGGTCGAGACTACTCCGTCTCTTTACGCTGGTCTTCCGGTCCCGGTCGCCGAATATCCTACTCAAGCAGCAGGTTCCGCGGGAAGTCACATCAACCCGGCGCGTCTCGCAATGCTACAGGCGTCTTTGAACGCGGCCGGCTTCTCGTCGCCCGAATCGCCCGAAATCAGCACAGATCCTCGGCCCAACGCCGCCACCGAGAAGATGCAGGTTGACGAAGCCACGCGAGGCGCATGGTCCAGCGTTCGCAAAGGTTCTGTTTCGGCTGGCGTTACCGGCGGCTCGACGCCGACTGGATCTAGTACCGCCATCAACGTGAAGGGAATCGCAAGTCAAGCCGGACAGGGATTGGTCACGACTGCCTCCGAAGTAACGACCATCGCTCCGGCGTCACAAGGTGCCAGTTCGGCCACGGGAGGCGAGGCAGGACAGTCCTCAATGGGAACCTCGCAGGCAGCGTTTGAACCGCCTGTGAAACCTTCGCCATCGATCGCGGAGGTCGAAAATGGCGTTCAGCAAGTCGAAACAAACCTTGAGCCTACGGCGACGGAAGCCGCCACAACAGGAGGAGCGCAGATCACACCAAGCACGACGGCCTGAGTCGGGACATTGCTTCTTGGAAAAACTTTGTCGATGGGAGGGAGGTGCGGGGTGGAACGGGATCTGAACGCTTGAAGGGTAAAGATGGAGGAACGAAACGCTTGACGGGCAAAGATGGAGGGATGAAGGAATGAAGTTGACGGCGGCGGTTACCTGTACACACATACAAACTCTGCATACGCATTTCGACTCCTCGTACCGTCAACTTTCTGCGAGCTCGTGCTTTGGGACTGAGCGCTGAGCGCTGATCGCTCGGAAAGTAGAAAAGCAAAAAAGGCTGCAAATTTATTGTCACAAGCGGGGCACGAGAGTACAAAACACACGGCGTGGAGAAGAAGAACTACAGATACTCGAGAACGCGGTATAGAGGGAGTTCAGGCTAACCCTGACGGACCTGTACGCCGTTCGGAGGTCCGTTAGCACCAATGCGTTGGCCGCCCGCACCCGAGTTGAGCAAAGCCATCAAGTCGGCGCCGGCGTTGCCACCCAAATTCATCAACGGCGACGGCTGGTTCGGACCCCCGGGCGGCGGCGGCGGGAGGGGCATGTGACCGGGATTGAAGTGCGGCGGCGGGAACATGAGGTGAGGTGGTGGTGGTGGTGGCATCTGACCGTGTCCCGGGAACGGGAACTGCGCGGGCGGACCGCGGAGACCGCCGCCCGGACTGTGTACGACGGGAGGGCTAGCGAGGGCAGGCGAGAGAGCGCCGCCGGGAGGCATGCTTTGCGGCGGCATGTTGACCGCGCCGAAAGACGGGAGGAACCCGAGATGAGGCGGCGGCGGGATCGGACGTCCGTCCGGTCCAAAGCCGAAGGGAGGAGGCGGAGCCATGTTCGGTCTCGGCGGCTGATTCGAACCCGGCAGAGGTCCCAGTCCCGGTCCCTGGTGCGCGAGGAAACGACCATCAGGCCCGTTCGGCGGCGGCGAAAACGGTGGCTGCGAAGAGGGAGGAGGAGGAGGACCACCGTGGCCGAAGAAAGGCTGCTGCGGGTGCGCGAGACCTCCGGGAGGAGGTGGCGAGAAGCTGTTGCCGAGAGGACCTCCTGGGGGTGGTGCCGGCGACAAGATGGTCTCCGGTGCTCGAGCTGAGCGCGGCGACTGCGGCGGCGCACCATTCGAGGACAGCGTCGTCCCTTCGGTGGTGGGCGCCCGCGAGCGAGCCGGCGACGCGAGACCGGGCGGTGGGTGCGCTGCAGCCACGAACGGGGATTGCAAACTCGCGTGAGCGGGTTGCTGCCCTTGGGGACCTTGCGAAGACGAAGCAGGAGGCGGATTCGAGAACTTGAACCGGCTCTTGGTCCGCCCTGCTTCCTCTTCGCCACGCGAGGCGGCCTGCGCAGGCAGGGGGGCCGGAGACGGCACATCTGCGTGCGAGTTCGTCGGTTCCTTCGACAGACCGGGCGGTAAGGGAGCCATCGCCGCCGCCGAGGCTTCGAAGCCTTTCGTCGGGACACCCGGCGACGCTCCGCGATTGCCCGAGACTTGCAACATGCCGAGTAGCCTCGCCATGCTGTCGGCGTCCTCCTTGCTGGGTGCGTTCGCCTGCCCGTAATTCGCCGCCGCCGGACCGTTGCTACCGTTGCCTCCGCCGCCCATGAGCGATTCGAAGATGCTTGCCGGTCCCGTCGAGTTGGTGGGAGCTTCAGCTGGCGCGGGCGCGGGCTTGCCGTCAAAGAATTTGGCGAAACGGGACGAGCGTCCGCCGCCTCCACGTCCCTGGTCGATTCCTTCGACCGGCTCGCGCGCAGCAGGCGACGGAGATCCAAGACCGGGAGGGGCGCGTGCGATGCCGAGATCTTCAAAGATCGACTTGCTTTGAGGAGCGGCTGACGACGGCTCCTCTGCCCTTGAAGACGGAGACGGCTCGTCCGACTCGATCGGGAGTCCCTTCGCCCGCATGTCCCGTTCGCGCTCCCGCTTCTCGCGTTCCTTCATCTGCGCCTTGAACATCTGCATGCCGTCCATCCCGCCACCTGCAGCCGCCCCGCCAGTCGGAGTGTACGTCTCGAGTTCACGTTGCCGAGTGGCTTTCGAGCCGGCGTTGCGCTTCTCGCGGGACGTGTCTTCGGGCGACGCGCGAGCTTTACCGTCGGCGTCGAACGACATCTTGCCGGTCGAAGGAGCATCCATCCACGCTGGCGACCCGCCGCCGCCGCCGCCGCTCTCGCGTCTTTCGGAGGACTCGTCGTCCATCCAGGCAGGGCGGCCTGTTCGCGCGCCGAAAGCTCCGCCGTCCCGCCTCGATGCCGGTGAGTCGGTCACCGAGCTGTTGTGGTTCCTTGCGAGACGCTTTTCGCGCTCTGCGTCGCGTGGGGAAGATGTTGTCAGCGAAGAAGGGGTGTGCGATCCGGGCGGGCTCGACTCGCCTTCTCTCGTCATGCCGACGTTACGCCAGCCGCCCTCGTCTGCCGGTCCGAGACCGCGCCTCGCGTCACGCTTCGACTGCGACTCGGGTGCGTCCCAAGACGATCCGCCAGCGTCGAGGCCGCGTCGCCGCCCCGACTCGGTCATCTCTGCGCCTCCTCCCGCGTTCCTCCTCGGCGTATCGTCGAGCCCGGTGCGAGAGCGAAGTCTGTCCCCGCGGTCGGCGTTGCGGTCTCGGCTCAAGAGGTGGGGAGCCGTGTCCTTGTCGTGCTCGCTGGACGAGGCGGCGGCGAACGCTCCCTTGGCGCCGCGACGGTTGCGGGTACTGGCCGCATCTGCTTCGCCGCTGAGCCCTCCGTCGACGCCGAAGCGACCAAAGTTGGCAAAGGGCGAAGAGTCGGCGGCGTGCAGGCGCCGCGAGGACCGTTCCGAGTTTGCGCGTTCGCCATGCGAGGATCTCGCATTCAGGGAGGCGCGCGCTTGCGGCGGAGATGGCGGTGGCAGGACTTCGCTGTATGTCCTCCAAGCGAATGCGAGTGAACGGGAGTTTGCGGGGAGGAAGGAAGAGAGGTCAGTCGGCCGGATCGGTCTCGACGCGCATCTAGAAGCGCGGGTAGGCGCACCCATGCCATTCTGAGAGCTCCTTCATGCCATCGAGCTTGTTCGGCACGAGCGGACTGCTGTAGAGCGCGAGCAGCTGAGCTCGCGAGTAGACGGCCGTCGGACGCTCACTCGACACGATCGCCGGGTCGAGCGCTGCAGGGCAAGGGCAGCATCCCGTGGATCAGTATCGATAGCTGCGAAGAGACCTAAGCCTCGAAGTGGACTCACGCGGTTGCGACGGCATTCTGTTGGTCGACGTCTCGTGATGAGAGAAACGAGCAAGCGACAGTTCGCGGGCACGGCGATGCTCGCGGTATTGCGTAGTGCGATGGAACGCCCAACAGCGCAGCGATTACCGCCTGATTACCCGTCGGTGCGTGCGGACGTGGGCAGAGCAAGCGCGAGCAGTTGCACTCTCTCTCGCCGTCAAACTCGCTTTTCTGGGCTCGCCGAACTCGGAAAGCCATTCTGTGCTCGGGAGAGCCGCTTTAGATTCGAGAAACTGACCGTGTACAGTAGTGCAGATCGTGTACAACGGAAAGAATTGCATCAAAGAGAGAGAAAGAGAGGGAGAGCGCGACATCTTTTCGCCGCCTCGGGACGGACTGCTTCCTTCTACGAGTCGATTATACGAGGTTCAGGGCAAAGGTGATGGCGAAAGGGCAACTCGGGAAAGAGGATATCTCATGCCCGAGCAGGGTGGAAACCCTTTTCGGGCATGCCGTCGTCGCCGAGCACGGTGTTGCCGGCAGTCGCGTCGCCTTGCTCAAATGCGCGCTGTGCGTGCAGACCAACCCAGCGTACAAGGTCAGTACAGCCTCGAGTAGAGGGTAAGGTTCCGAACGACCATCAGGAGGTGTCAACGCAACGCACCACACACTGTCCCATGGTGACCGAGTTTCGCGAGATGGCGTCGGTGCGGTAGAAGCTCGAGATGGGCTTGACGAACGCGCCGGTGCGGCCGCCGAGGCCCTTCCTCCGGTCTCCCTCGCGCTCCGCCTGCACCTTGAGCGCCTTGATCGCGTCGAGGACGCTACTCGGCTGCTCGAGGTCTCCGTACCGGACGAGCGACGGCGAGAGGTCCCACATGCGGTCCCGGAGCGCGCCCGTGTCGTCGTACGGCAACGTCGAACCGAGCACCTCGGACAGCGCGCGGACAATCTTCCAGTCCTCGCGCGCGGCACCCGGTGGCGGCACCGCCGCGCGACCGAGCTGGGTCCGACCTTCGGTGTTGACCCACGTGACCGACTTTTCCGTGTACGCGCACCCGGGCAGGACGACGTCGGCGTACTGCGCGCCGACGTCGCCGTGGTGACCCTGGTAGACGACAAACGCGTCGCGCGGGATCTGCGACGGCTCAAAGTCGTCCGAGTTGAGCAGGTAGACAAACTTGGGCGTCGCCTTGGACGCCGCCGCCGACGGAACAAAGCCGACATCGTACGCCGCTGTCCGCGAAGCCGCCTGTGTGTGACGGGCGTCAGCAATCCTGGCCGTCAATCACAACAGCCCCGTGCCTCCCGGAACAAGAGAGCGAGGAACGAGGCAAAAAGAGCACTGAGAAGACGCACGCGCTGCAGGACGTTGTAGCCGGTCCACTCTGGGGTGACAAACTTGGCCTGGTTGGCCTCGACAAACTTGGCGACCTCGGCGAGGACCTTGGCGCCGTCCTCGTGCTCGGCGACGGCCGACCCGACAATGATCATCGGGCGCTGCGCGTCCTTGAGCTGCTTGGCCCAGTTGCCGTGCTTGCCACTCAGGACGGCCTGGACCGCCTTGAGGTCCGTCCCGAGGTGGTCGTACCCGAACGTCGAGTCAAACTCTTCACCGATCAGGGCCAAGTCGGTCTCGTTCCGGAGCCAGGTCTTGCGGATCCGGGCGTTGATGATGGCCGCCTCGTGACGCGGGTTGGTCCCGATCAGGAGGACGCGGTCGGCGTACTCGACTCCGCCGATCGAGGACCCGAACGTGTACGCCGAGCGGTGGTCGACGCCGTGCGCGGGCGCGACCGACCCGAGCGGGCCTTCGAGGCTCGTGTTGTCCGACCCGAGGCGGTTCACGAGGTCCTTGAGCGCGACGAGCGACTCGGTATCGGCGAGCGCGCCGGCGATCGCCTGGATCTCGTCGCCCTGGGCGCCCGAGGCGGCGAGGCCGTCCTTGATCGCGCCGAGGGCCTTGGGCCACGCGACGGCCTCGAAGCGGTCGCCGACGCGGACGAGGGGCGTGTTGAGGCGCTGGGTCTTGAGTCCGTCGTACGCGAAGCGGGTCTTGTCCGAGATCCACTCCTCGTTGATGTCGTCGTTCAGGCGCGGCTCGATGCGCATGACGAGGACGCCGCGCGAGTCGACGCGGATGTTGGAGCCGACGGCGTCGAGGGCGTCGATCGATTCGGTTTTCTTGAGTTCCCACGGGCGGGCCTCGAAGGCGTACGGCTTCGAGGTGAGGGCGCCGACGGGGCACAGGTCGATCACGTTGCCCGACATTTCCGAGTTGATCGTCTTTTCGATGTAGGTTCCGATCTGCATGTCGTTGCCGCGGCCCGAGGTGCCGAGGTCCTGGACGCCGGCGACCTCGTTGGCAAAGCGGACGCAGCGGGTGCAGTGGATGCACCGGTTCATGCTCGTCTTGATCAGGGGCCCAAAGTTCTTGTCTTCGGTCGCGCGCTTGCCGGTGATCTCGTGGAAGCGGGTGCGGTCCGAGCCGTACCGCATCGACTGGTCCTGGAGGTCGCACTCGCCGCCCTGGTCGCAGATCGGGCAGTCGAGCGGGTGGTTGGCGAGCAAAAACTCCATGACGCCCTCGCGCGCCTTGTGGACGGTCGGCGAGTTGGTCTTGACCTTTTGTCCGGGCCTGCAGGCAGTACGGGGCTTTGTTAGCGGGGCGGGGAAACACTTGTACAGGCAGCTGTGGCTTACATGGCGGGGAGAGCGCAGGAAGCTTGCGGCTTGGGAGGACCGGGCGAGACTTCGACGAGGCACATCCTGCGCGCGGAACAGAGGGTGAGCATCCAGATGCTAGAAGAAGTCGGACAGCCTGTGGGACGCACCGGCAGTTACCGGCAATGTTGAGACGCTGCGATTTTCATTGGGCGGGTGGAGTCGGCGATGTCAGCAACGACGAACGGGGAACGGGGCGGGCGGGCCTCGAACGAGGAGCGTATGGTGAGGCTAGGTGACTCACGTCATGGTAGCAGAAGCGGGGGATGGTGGCGCCGGCCTTTTCGCAGGCCTGGATGAGTGCCGAGCCCTGCGGGACGGTGACAGGGACGCCGTCGACCTCGAGGGTGATGTCTGCGCGCCGCGGTGCGGTGCTCGAGAGGGCACGGACTGCGTTGGCGCTGGTGCTGGCCTTGGCAGCGCGCGGGAGGCGCTGGTGAGCCGAGAGACGGAGCATCCCAAGGTGAGGAGGAGAGGTTCGCGAGGCGGGCGAGGGAGAAGGCGCGAGGGAGAGTCGGGCCTCTTAAAGATTCGGGCGAGTTGAAACTCGGCACGCGACTCCTGTTCGCAGCGACACGCACGTACGGCGGGGCTGAAAGAGACTCGTCGGCAGAGGCGCGCAACTCGCCCCTCTGAAGCGGGCCAATCACCAACTCTGCATCGCTTCTCACTCGCACACATCCCATACGTGAATCGACTAGTCCAGACACCATGTTCTCTATCGCTCGATCTCGCCTCGCAGCCACCCCGGCCACCGCCGCCCGTGCCACCGCCGCCGTCGCCGTCCGGAGCGTCTCGACCCTCCTGACGCCCGCCTCGCACCCGAGCACCTGCTCCTGCGCCCGCTGCGCAGTCCGCACAGCTCCGACCTCGTCCATCTCCCGCCCGGCCAAGCCCTCGGCGCCGCGCGCCCTGTCGCACCTCGCAGCGAACGAGGCTGCCCACCCGCGCGGGTGCGGATGCGCACGCTGCGCAGCGAGGACCATCGCAGGGAACGGGGGCATCCTCGGCGCTCCGTCCAGGCCAGGAAGTGGTGCCAACGCCGTCAAGGCGGCAGCGTCGGCGGTCGGCGGCGAACGAGGCATGAAGGTTCGGTCGTCCGTCAAGCTGTACTGCGACGGCTGCCAGAGCGTACGGAGGAAGAACCGCGTCTACATCATTTGCCGCAACAACCCCAAGCACCGCCAGGTAGGCCTCCCTTGTTCCCTTGCAATCTCTTGTGGTTACTTGACACTGACTCTCGCGCTCTTCTCTGCAGCGCCAGGGTTAGACAGGGTCGCCCCTCTCGAGTACACCCTCTCCCCCTCCTTGTTGTAAAAAAGCACGAGTGTATCCGATCGCCCGTACCTTGAGTCGTGGTGACTACTTGCAGTCGCGATTCGCAAGTCGACGCCCCGCCGGGATCCTTCTTTCTGCCTCTAGCGGGCACCTCGTTCAGCGACTGCTTCCCTGGCTGTGTGTCTAGATTCCTTCGCGTTATCGCTCTCGCTGCCGACTCCGAGGCGGGCGTAGCTTCTTGCTATCACTGCTCAGATTTGGATATGGGCTGCGGGAGATGCCTCGGCTTCTCTCGCTTTCTCGCTCTCTCCTTTGCTCTCTTGGGTCACTCCGCTGGTCATAGAGGCTGGTAGTCTGGTCCCAGAGTGGAAGTAATCTGGTCCCACAGCGGAAGACAGGAAAGCTCAGGCTCTCGCTTGGCGAGCGAAGCCCGATTTTTGCTTCCTGTCGCTTCTAATGCGGTCTATGGCTGGCGTAAGCAAAGCAATGACGGGGACTTGACTATACCACCGTGAGATCATTCCTACAGTCAAGAACCTCTTACCCAGCTTCGTGCTTGTCTTTCTCCGGCCTCTACTTGCTCAATCAGCTTGAATTCCATCATCGTGTGGCGGCGGATTGCACTGCGCGCGAGCTCGAGAGAGGTCCTACAGGACACGAAACGACACGCATACGAAGCTTCGATCTGAAACGCTCCGCCGTTGGAGCACGCCATGATGACGGACCCCTTCCAGTCCGTTCCACCCAAGTTGGATGGAAGGCAGACTACTGGTCGGCGGTGCCGAGCTCGCCGAGCAAGCTCCAAGCGTCAAATTAGCATGTGCAGGTGCGAAAGCCGGACGGCGAGCGGCACTCGGAGGCGCACGACTCGTTGCTGCTTCGGTTGATCCCCGGGAAGCTTCGATTTTATCGGTCGGCGCCAGGCGGGTCCAACGCTGCCAGCGTATTGGGATATGCCGGCATAGCATGAAATCGGTCTCCTCGACTTGCGTGCGCGTATGTAGAAGAGCGCGCAGTGTTTAGCGGTCGCGGCAGCATGGCGCACGCTGTCAAGCTGTGGCGGCTTTGGTCGATGCATGGCCCAGCGCCTCGAACGGTCACCAAGCAGCGTTCGGAGAGAAGAGGCGTACTGTATACTTGAGAGTCTCGAGCGACGGTGACGTCTTGATGCGCGCCAGCTGGCGAAGGGAGAGCCAAACAGGTGCGTAGTTCTGCGAAAGAGAGAGTCGAGAGAGAGAGCGCAAGCTGGAACGTGGCCCGCTGCGGCGACCTGAAAAATGCGGGGTAAAGAGAGCAGCCCGCACCTCGATGTACACCGCATATCGCAGCTCCCTTTCCACAGAGCGACCTCCAAGCCGACACTCGAGCACTCGAGCAGTCGACGCAAGCGCACCAAGGCCACAAGTTGACCTCCGTCCTCCTCGAGCCCTCACCTTCCCCCGGCCCCACTCAACTTGGGAATTTGAGATCACGCCGACATGAAGTGTGCGTCCCACGAGCCCTCGCTGTGGACACGCCTATACTCAAGGACTGACGCAGATAACGCCGCTGACAGTCGGCGCGGTCATCAAGGATGCCCTCTGTAAGGCGGACGGGCAGAGACTCGTCCCAGTCTGGAAAACTCACTTGGCTCATCTTTGCGACCCTCTCACCGCAGACCAGGACTGGCAAGCCTCTTATATCGATTGTGCGTACCATTTACTCAGCTGAGGGGGTAGGACTGCTGCCCCTTGTGGCCAGCTTGGGCTGACGCTGGTAATCAAACCCCGTCATCGACCGCGATCACGTTCCTCTCTCCGCCCACGATACATCTTCATTACCCCCGAGCGCAGACAGCGGCTTGAAGCGCTTCATCAAGGATCGTCAGGCGAAGCATCAGTGGGACGATGCCGATGAGGCCGACTTTATCCGCGGTGCGTTGCGGATTGGTTCCGAGATGATGCCGCTTCAGACGTTGTCCGCGGACGAGGCTGACTGGATTCGCCTTCTCCGCATACGCAGCGCTTGAGAGCGAGTTGGACAAGGTCGTCAAGTTCCAGGAGAACAAGGTTCGTTCTCCTAGTTGCGCTGCACGTCCAGGAGAACCAGACCGGGCTGATCGATGTCTTTCCCGACCGGGGCAGATCAACGAGTTGACAGACAAGATTGCGAGTTACGACCGTGAAGTTCGCGAGTTGATCGCCTCCGCAAAGGCCGCGCGGGAGAGGAAGCGTCACGCCGAGAGCGATGACGAGGACGACGAGGAGGGGCATGGCGGACAGGCGTCTCATCCGGAGGCGGCAGAGGAAGGCGACGATGACGACGACGACAGCTTCAGTGACACCTCGAACGATGAGTTTGAAGACCGGTTCGTCGACCTTGAGGAGGACCTGGCCAACGTGATTGCGGATGTGCACGACCTCGGTGAGCCGTCGAGAGATCTCCTGTCCGGCGCGGTCTGTTACTGATCAAGGTGAATGGGACGATCTGCAGGCCACTTCTCCCACCTGAACTACACCGGCTTTGTCAAGATCGTCAAGAAACACGACGTGAGTTGCCCGTCGACGTTTTTGGTCGATCGCGGCTAATTTCACGCTACGAGCGCGCACAGAAACGGACCGGCTTCACCCTCAAGGGTGTCTTCATGCGCGACTTTCTCGAGAAGCGGCCGTTCTACAAGCAGTCGTACGACGAGATCATCCTGCAACTGTCTCGGCTCTACAACCTCGTGCGGACGCGAGGCGCGCCGGTGACTGGCGACTCGAGCGCTGGCGGGAGTCAGAGCGCGTTCGTTCGTCAGACTACAAAGTACTGGGTGCGTCAAGGACGATGAAATTAGTGCAGCCTTGACGTTGGTTTGCTGATAATGCCGGCGGAGAAACTGCAGGTCCACCCGGACAACTACGTCCAGCTCAAGCTCGTCATCTTGAAGCATCTGCCAATCCTTGGTCAGTACCATGGGCATCTCACAGCTCATATCGGAGCGGGTGCTAAGTTCTCCCCATGATAGTGTTCAACCCAGACAAGCCGTTCGAGCAGGACGATGCTGCAATCTCGTCCGTTTACTTTGGTCAGTTTCGCTCGCTTTCAACTTGGGCATTCTCGCATGACCGCTCACATCGCTACTGCGACAGACAACGACAAGCTCGACTTGTACATGGGTCGTCTCGAGAAGACCGAAGGCGCCGAAGCGATTCGACTGCGTTGGTACGGTGGAATGGGCGTCAAACAGATCTTCGTGAGTCCGAGCGAGCTAGGAGGGGGTTGTTCTTTATGCTGCAGTCGGACTGAAGACGCTGCCTGCTTCAGGTCGAGCGCAAGACCCATCGCGAGGACTGGACCGGCGAAAAGTCGGTCAAGGCACGGTTCCCGATCGCCGAGCATCTCGTCAACGACTACTTGGCCGGCAAGATCACGATGGATGATACGTTCGAGGCGTTGCGCAAGAAGGGCAAAAAGAGCGACAAGGAAGTCGACTCGATGATCAAGCTCGCACGGGAAGTCCAGGCGGCGGTGAAACACAAGAAGCTCGGTCCCGGTGCGCCTCACCTCCTTTTGCTTACAGTTTTGTCGTCGACTGATATATTGAGGAAACTGTCAACGCAGTCATGCGAACTTTCTACAACCGCACGGCGTTCCAGCTGCCGGGCGACGCGCGCGTTCGAATCTCGTTCGACACGCAACTCACCCTCATCCGCGAAGACAACTGGGACGGACAAACTCGCTCAGGCAACAACTGGCGCCGGACCGACATCGGCATCGATTGGCCGTTCCCGCAGCTGCCGGCGGCCGACAAGGAGCTGTTCCCGTACGGAGTGCTCGAAGTCAAGTTGCAGACGCAGATGGGGCAGGAGCCACCCGAATGGGTTCGCGAGCTCGTCAGCAGTCACTTGGTGCGTGACTGCTCCTCCTCCGCTTTTCAGGAAGTGGCGAACATCGGAAGCTGACGGCTTTGCGTCGACTGATCGCAGGTGGAGGCGGTTCCCAAGTTCTCGAAGTTCATTCACGGTGCGGTTGGTCGATCCCGATGCTCTCAAGGTTCTATAGAGCTGACGTTGCCCGTCGTAAACAGGTTGCGCCACCCTCCTGCCCAACCGCGTCGACCTCGTGCCGTTTTGGCTTCCTCAGATGGAGTGAGCTCTTGCAGTCGCTCAAGCTTACTCGGGCCGCTTTTCGCTGACGAGCCCATGTACAGAACCGACATCCGAAAGCCCGCGACGCAGAAAGCTCAGATTCAGCGCCCGATGACCTCGCAGTCGGCGACGAACTCTGGAACACCTTCCGAAGTTCGGTCCGCCGATCTCGCGCAGTACACGGAGCCGGTGTCCGATGACGAGGAAGACGAGGGGAACCGACATATTGCGACGACCTCTCACGAAGCGGCGTGGGCGGACGTCGACCCGCAAGCTGCGGCGGAAGCGCGGGCGTTCCGCGAGGCGCAGAGCAAGATGCAGAAGGGCCCGGGAGGACAGCCCGACCAAAGTCACCTGACGGCGGCGGTGCCGTCTGCACCCAAAGAGCTGTTCATGAAGCTCACGCCGGCCAACCTCTCGAAGCTGGTCCAGTCGCGGTACGAGCTCGAGCGGGATACCGGGCTCAATGAGTCGCAGGACTCGCGCGCGAACAACGGCAACGCGAGCGGCTCGGGCATTTCGCTGGTCCCTGGTCGAGTCGAGTACGTCTCGTCGTTCCGCGCGCAGGAGGGCAAGAAGATTGCGGTGCCGGTGCGGGTCGAACCGAAAGTGTTTTACGCGAACGAACGGACGAGTGGGTCGCCCGTTCCTACCCTATCCTGCGAACAGACGCCTAGAGCTGACTTTGCACGACGTGCGCAGCTTTGGCATGGATCGAGTTCTCGGTTGTCGTATCGGCAATCGGAATCGGCATCATCTCCTACTCGGATCCGCATGGTCAGTCCCCTCTCGCACCTCTCTGTAGGCTCGCGCGCTGACACTCGTATGCATGCGCTGCCCCAGATGACATTGCACTTGCTGCGGCTGCGACCTTTACCGGAGTGGCTCTCCTCTCCTTGGTGTACACCGCGGGCATGTACTGGTGGCGCGTCCAATCAATCCGGTGCGCTTCTACGCACTTTCGCCTGCGCGTTGAGTCAGGTCTCTCCCGCTGACCATCTCTTCTCTTGCAATGTAGGAAACGCCGTGCGGTCAATTACCACGACGTGTACGGCCCGACGGCGCTTTGCGGCGCTCTCCTCATCGCGGTGATTGTCAACTTCAGCTTGCGCTTCAAGCAACTCGATTAGCCGTACACGGAGTACGGTGCATACAGTACAGTACATTGAAACCATGTCTTCACTAATAACTCAGCTGAGCGCTCGCTTGGTCCTTGAAGAGCTTGCCAACACGAAGTCGAGGAATCCCGACAGCGTATTCATGTATCACCAGGACCACGCGAGGGCTGCGCGCAGTCACTGACAACGCAAGCCAGTACTGTATGATCCGGTTAAAGGCCCAACTATCTATAGTTGGGAATTAGAATCATCATTCTGGACGATCGGGAATAGGATCGGGACAGGGGGAAGCGATTGAAATTGCCGGGAAATCTGGGGCAGAGACTCGCGCACCGTTAGCCGGCTTCATAGGCGTCCACGCTCTGCTGCAGCTCGAGCAAGGGCCTGAACGCTCGACTCGAGGCTCCCGTACGCTTTCAGCGGAGCTCGCGTGCCCCGCCGACCGAGGCCGCGGGAACCACCACGCGCGACGACTGTCGCTTCCTGCAGTTCAATTTCGCCGCCTCTCGTCGGATCGTGGATCGAGCCGCGCCAGTCTCAAGTGACTCTGCTAACGAAGCTCGACAGCATGGCGCCGAGCGCGGGCTCGTCAGCCGGTGAAGAGAACGGCCAGAGGTCGCGCGAGAACTCTGCGACCGAATCGCTCGATGCCGAGACCGCCGACGTCGAGTCGCCTCTCCCCGCTTCTGGTCTCGCTCGCGCAGGCTCGAGTGGCAGCCGTCAGCACGCGCAGGCCGACCAGGGACCGTCCTATTCGCGGACGTACCCGTTCGCTCGCACCATGTCGACGGCGCCACACGGCGGCAACGCCAAACCGACGAGCCCGGCCGCCGCAGGAGCGTCTCCGCGCAGTCGTCCTTCGTTGGCAGCGCACTCCCGACCGTCGTTCATCGCTATGCCACCGCGCCACTCCGGCTCGGATCCGGCGGCGTTTGCTTCTCCCGACGTGACGTCGCCTTCCGGCCGCTTATCGGTCTCGTCCGCCGGTTCGTCCGCCGGCAGCCGTGTCACTGCTCCCGATCTTGCAGGATCGTCGGCGCGGTACTTCCCCATTCGCAGCGTCATGTACCCGTCGACGTCGTCGACGGGGAGTAGGGGCAGTCGGAGCGGGAGCACGGCAGCGTTCTCGTCAGGCAGCGGCGCGCCGCCAGAGTCCGCCGAAGCCCTCCTCGCAACGGAAGGGTTCCCCATGTCGCCGCGAGAACAAGACGAGCTCGACTTTGCGAACGCCAACGCCTGGGTCCCCGCGCGCGAAGGCGATTCTGACAAGTGGCTGACGGACCACAACCGTCACAACGCGACGCGGCCGCACGTCCGCCCGCTACCCGATCGACGCGGCAGCAGCTCTCGCACTGAGGGAGGAGGTCGCAGCGAGACGAGCGGGTACTCTTCTTCCTTCGGGACCGAACCCGGCTCGAAGCCCGCCTCCCTCGATCCGTATCTCTCGGAACCGACTACACACGCCAAGATCGGCGACCCAGACTCGGACGACGAGGTCGAAGAAGACAACCAGGGTGCGCAAGGAATGCACGGCGAACAACAATCGAAGGACAGGCACCGGGAACATCGCTCCGATGTCCAGGAGCACGACTTTGGTGGCGAGAGTGCCAGATCGGCCGGTCATGAAGGGGACCGTCGCACCCGCACCGATCAGTCCCGCCAGCTCAACCCGAACGAGTCTCGATACGAGAGTGCGGCGCGAGACGCGGGGTCGGCGAGCCCCAGTGATCGGTCCTATATCATGACTTCGCGCTTCGAACACCAAGTAACAGGGGATGGGGAGCACATTGTCCTGACGGGACGCGAGGGGGAGCTGCAACGATGCGAGGACGAGGTGAGTCTGTTAAATCGACTCGCTTGGGACGGAGGGCCCAAGTGCGTAATCTGACCCGCTCCCCTGCACAGCCCATACACGCTCCGGGTGCGATCCAAGCGTTTGGCGTCTTGATCGCTTTCGACCTCCGGGACGACGATACGATGGTTGTGCAGCAGGTCTCGGAGGTCCGTCTCGTAGCTCAGGTTCCGATTCGCTGCTCCGGGATGCTGACCTGTTGCGTCCTTTCACACAGAATTCCGGTTTCGTCATCGGTATCCATCCCCGCGCGCTCTTCAGAGCCAAGTGTTTCTCGGAGCTCCTTTCGGAGGATGAGACCGACGTTCTACTCGACGCGATCGACGCCCTGGACGAACGCGACGCCGATGAAACGAACGAGGAGGTCGGACCATACACCTTCATCCTTTCCGGGCAGGGCGAACCAGGGTCCGGCACCACCGATGCCCACGCTCGCGATCGCCTTCAGTGGTCCTGTCACGCCGCGATCCACCGACCGAATCCGACCCAGCAGCCAGAACGCTTGATCCTTGAGTTGGAACTGGTCGACGATCAGGTCAATCCGCTCCAGACCAGGTCGCAGGAGCCGCTGACTCCGGACGAGCGCGGCGGCCTCGGCAACCCTGAGGATTACGGCGAGAACGGCATCAACCCGACCGAGGAGGAGCTGATCGAGAGCACGGTCTCGATCATCAAGCCGCTGCGACAGCTTACGCGGAATCGCAACGCGCGATCCTCTCGGCGTCGGGGTCGCGGCGCTCGTCGGACCGATGACGACGTCGACGTCGTCGGTCTCCTGAGTCAGATCAACGATCAGCTCAGCAAAGCTGACGACCTCGACGTCTTCCTCAAGATCGTCGCCGGCATCTTCCGAGAACTCACCGAGTTCGACCGCGTCATGGTGTACCAGTTCGACGAGGAGTGGAACGGGAGGGTCGTCGCGGAGCAGGTGGACTGGTCGCGAACCAAGGATCTCTTCCGCGGCCTCAGCTTTCCGGCCTCCGACATCCCCGCACAGGCCCGTGAGCTGTATCGGATCAACAAGGTCCGCGTACTCTACGACCGCGACCAGCCGACAGCGCGGTTGTGCTGCCGCTCGATGGACGAAGTCAACGTTCCGCTCGACATGACGCATTGCCACCTGCGGGCGATGAGTCCCATCCACATCAAGTACCTCGGTAACATGGGCGTGCGCGCTTCGACGTCCATCTCGATCACGGCGTTTGGCGACCTCTGGGGCCTGGTCTCGATGCACGGCTACGGTCGCTACGGTCATCGCGTCTCCTTCCGCGTCCGCCAAATCTGCAAGTTGCTCGGCCAGTCGGTCTCGCGCAATATCGAGCGGATCTCGTACGCGTCTCGCCTCCAAGCTCGCAAGCTCATAAACACGGCCGGCAGCGAGCAAAACCCGAGCGGATACATCGTCGCAAAGGCGGAAGATTTGCTGGATCTGTTCCACGCCGATTTCGGAGTCCTCAGCATCGGAGACGAAGCGAAGGTGAAGCTCTACCCTTGGCGCGTCTGCACCGGCGTTGGCCAGATGGCACTGACATGCCTTTGCCCCTGTGAAGATTCTCGGCGCCATCGCCAACTCGCAGGAGCTCCTCGCTCTTCTTGAGTACCTGCGCATGCGGAACTTCAGGACCCTCGTGACCTCTCAGGACATTCGGAAAGACTTCTCCGACATCGACTATCCGGATGGCTTCAAATTTGTCGCCGGAATCTTGGTTGTCCCGTGAGTCGATGCAGTCTCATTTCCCCTCTCGTGCTAGAAGTGACATACCTGTTCGCTGCGCAGTTTGTCAGCCAGTGGCAACGACTTCATCGTCTTCTGTCGTAAGGGTCAACTTCAAGAGATTCATTGGGCCGGTAACCCGAACGCGAACAAGGTTGCCGGCGGCGGCGACTACCGACCTCTTGAGCCCCGCAAGTCGTTCAAAGTTTGGTCCGAAACGGTGGTCGGAAAGAGTCGCGCTTGGACCGACGAGGAGAAAGAGACGGCCAGTGTTCTGTGTCTCGTCTACGGTACGTGCCGACTTTTGTTCGCCGCCGCCGGCGGCAGCGTTCTTCCAGGCTGATAGCATTTCTTGGAGCGCAGGCAAATTCATCGCTGTTTGGCGGGAGAAGGAGAGTGCGCTGGCGGCCAGCCAGCTTACGAACCTCCTCCTGCAGAATGCCAGTCACGAAGGTGCGCTGTTGAGTGTTTGCGTCGGTGTGTGGTCAGCGGCTGACAGTTAAACTACGCCTAGTCCGCACGCCACTCAACGCGATCATCAAGTATGTCCAATCCGAGTCACGACACATCTAATTTATCCTGATGGTGTCGCTCCCTCTGCAGCTACCTCGAACTGGCGCTCGACGGTCCGATACAAGGCGAAGTGCGCGACAACCTCGTTCGCAGTCATGCCGCTTCCAAGTCGCTCATCCATGTCATCAATGACTTGCTTGTGAGTGCCCTCAGCCTAACTGTGGGCGGCGTCCGCTGCAGGTGCACTGACGCCGATACCCCCTCAGGATCTCACTCGGACGGAGAAGGGCAACGATCTTTTCCTCACCGACCCGTTCGACATCGCGGAAACTCTCGAAGAAGCCGTCTCGACCCATCGCGTCGAAGCAAAGCGTCGCGGTCTCTCTCTCGACGTCGTCGAGACCCCATCCGGCACTCCGCCAACTGTTCTTGGCGACCGTGCCAAGATCAGGCAGATCGTTACGAACGTCGTCGCAAACGCTCTCAAACACACGGACGAGGGCGGCATTCTGATCGAGTGGGGCGAGATGATCGATGAGAACCTGCGCGACGCCCTCGACGCGAAGCAGGACGGCATCCGGATCGGCATCTCGGTCTCTGATACGGGACACGGCATCACCGAGCAGAAGCTTGAAAACATCTTCCGCCAACTCGAGAACGTCAGCACTGTCGGTGACCGCGAACGCGACGCAAGTGCGGATACGGAACAGGCGGTCGGTCTGGGTCTGGCTGTCGTCGCGAGGATCGTTCGCAACCTGGGTGGACAACTGCAGGTCGAATCCAAGGTCGGCAAAGGCTCGAAGTTCACCTTCATCTTCCCCTTCCGTCTTCCGCCCGGTGAATTCGAAGCACCACGCAGACCGACAGCGCTTACCGATGGCGCTCAGCACGCTATCCAACCTGCGGCGGTCCGGGCACCTCTTGGACGTCGAATGAGTGGCAAGAGCGCCGAGTCAGAGGGGTCTCGCGGGTCGAAGGCCTCATCAGAAATCGACTCGCTCATCCAGGTCATGTCTGGCGACCACATGAGCTCGCCGTCCGCGTCGGCGTCAGCCAGATCGCATGCTTCCCGATCGATCGAATCTCGGTCGGCGGGTTCCGCACCGTCACAGCGATCTTTCAAGACCGCCGCCAGCAGCCAAGCCTTGTCCATGGAAAGGCAGGATTCAGGCGGAACGTTGCCGGGGCAGGTGGAAGTTCGCGATTCTGCGATTCCGCTACGCGCTTCTCGTATGGGAGACTCGTCAGGATCTCCGGCCTCGACGCCCAGCCTCGCCTCCTCCCTGGAAGGCACCGCGTTTTTCGGCAACGGCGGCTCCTCGGGCCAGAAACGCCTCACGCAGTCGCCCGCGAACCGCGGCAATCAAAGCCGAAGGACATCTCTCTCGACGGTCTCGGCCGGAGAGTCGCCGACATCGGGCAATGCTACGACTCCTCGACCTGCATCGCCCGAACAGCGAGGACCTGTTCCCGCCGCGAACTCGTCCCAGAGTCCTGATCGTCCTCGACCGGCCAAGGCTACGGCAGCCGAGGATGCGATCGACCCCTTGCGTGTTCTCGTTGTCGAGGATGAGGTGAGTTTGTCAGACCCTCCGCTCCCTACATGGACGAAAAATCAGTTTGCTGACTTCCGAGACGTCGGAACCAGATGGTCAACCGCATGATCATCTCGCAGCGTTTGAAGAAGGACGGACACGAGGTCGTCGTCGCCGAGCATGGCGGTGCGGCAGTCCGAAAATTCGAAGAGGACCGCAACTTCGATGTTGTCCTCATGGACCTGCAGATGTGAGGAGCTGATCTGCCGTTGCTGCTCGTTCGCTGCTTCTGTGTAGCGAGCGAGACTGACAAGTGATCTTGACCCCCTCGCAGGCCTATCATGAACGGCATCGACGCCAGCCGGAACATCCGCCGCGTGGAGGGAGAGCGCCCTATCGCCGAGAACGAAAAGCGGCCGTCCGCCCGCCTCAATCGCGGCATCCCTATTCTCGCCGTCACCGCGTCGCTCCCCGAGCGCGACAGGCAAACCATCGTGGACGCCCGATTGGATGGCTGGTTGCTCAAGCCCATTGATTTCAAGAGGCTGCGCACCCTGTTGCGCGGCGCGACCGACCAGGAGGCTCGACGACACGAGCTCTACCGGCCCGGTCAGTGGGAACGAGGAGGCTGGTTGTCCGACGTCTCGCCCCGCGATGGCGACGTTGCCGCAGACTCGACCGCCAAGTAACGCTCCTGAAGGTTTCTTCTTGTTTTTTTTTCCCCTTTCCTTCCGGCCATGGTCCAGTATACACGATCCCCATGCCGGTGTTGTCCATTTTATACCGTTACTACCTTCATAGGATACCTTGTACCACCACTTCGCAAAGCCAGCCGCCGTCACACACACTCCGCAGACGCATACTTCTACTCCCCCTGTTGTGTTTCCCGCTCGCTTGCATAGGTCATCACTTTCATCTTACGTTCTCCAGGGTCGTCGATTTGAGGTGCAAAGGGTTTTTCGTCATCTCCCTGCTCCTTCATGGCCGCAAGCGCGGCCGTTCGCCACGCACTTTGGTCGTTACGAAAAGTCTATGCACAAAGAAGAAGAGCTACGCTACATACTGTCCAGTAAATCTCAAGCCTTGCCTGTCAGTTGCAAACCTTGGCGTCGCAAGTGAGCGGCGGCTCGGGCGTCACGGTCTTCGCTCGCGGCGATGTCGCGTCGTTCGGCGCGGTCGCGCTGTGAGCCCGAGAAACCGTATAGTCAGCACCAAGCCTTCCGCCGTCGAGAGCGCCCCCCGTGTGGGTGTTTCTTGTAGAACTCACCTGGAGCTCCGCCACGAACTCGGTACTGCAGAGGCGGGAAACACGGTCAGTTCTCGGCTCGGATCTTCTCGGAAAGTGCGTTTGCATCAGAGGCGAACTGACCCCCAGTGCGCTGCCGTGTACTGGGACACGTAGCGGTACAACTTGTTGTGGTTCTCGCGCTTCTCGTCCTTTGGCATCGTCAAAGCCCGGTGGATGGCTTCGCCAGTCTCGGCCGTGTTCCACGGGTTCACGATCAGCGACCCGTTGAGCGAGTGGGCTGTGACAAAGTTCAAGTCAGCTTCGGGGCGTTCGCGGATTCAGCTATGGCGGAGCACGCACCAGCGCCGGCAAACTCGGAGAGGATGAGAACACCGTGGTTCTCCTGCTGGCAAGCGATATACTCGTACGCGACCTGCCAACATCGAGCGAGTTGAGTCAGTCGGAGCCCAGAGCGGCGTTGCCCAGTCAGGAGATCGAGCTCACGAGGTTCATCCCGTCACGAGTCGACGTGATCAGGCACGCGTCCGAGACCGTGTACAGGGCGGTGAGCTCGGTGAAGGGAATCGAGCGATGCATGAAATGAATCGGCATCCAGTCGACTGTTCCGAAGCGGCCGTTGATGCGCCCGACGAGCTCGTTCACCATCGCCCGCAAGTTCTGGTACTCCTCGACGTCTTGCCTCGAAGGGACAGCGACCTGGACGAGGACGACTTTGCCGATCCACTCGGGGTGCTCTTCGAGGAAGACCTCCATGGCGTGAAGCTTTTGCGGAACGCCCTTGATGTAGTCGAGGCGGTCGACACCGACAATGAGCTTGATGCCCTCGAAACGGCGGCGCAGGGAAGCGATGCGTTGCTGGACCTGCTCCTTCTCGAGCGCTTCGTGGAACTGGCTCGGCTCGATACCGATCGGGAAGGTTCCGACAGTCGCATGCCGCCCAACGAGCTCGATGCGATTCGGCGTGCACTTGAGGTTCAGGAGTCGAGAGCACGAAGAGATAAAGTGGCGGGCGTAGTCGTACGTGTGGAAGCCGATGAGGTCGCAGTTGAGGATGCCGAGGAGGATCTCGCGGCGCACAGGCAGCGTACTGCAATCGAGTACGGTCAGAGTCGCCTCAGCCACACCAGCGCATTGCGAGCTTTTATTGCACTCACCGGAAGACCTCCGAACTTGGGAAAGGCGTGTGAAGGAAGAAGCCGATCTGCACGTCGCCGACAAAGCTGGACCCGTGGGTTCCGTTGACGCCCGCCGGCGAGGTGGAATTCGGCTTGCTGGCGGCCGAAGGCCCGAGTGTCAAACCTTCAAACATGGCGTCGACGTCCTTTCGTCCGTTCTCTCCCATGGAAGCCGGGTCCCTCCCGAGAAGGTCGCGGAGGAAGACGGGCACCAGGCACAAGTGGTAGTCTGGGTGCGCGAGTCGGTATGAGTACACTGCAGTCTTCAAATGGCAGTTCCGCTGTGACCGCAAGTCTCGACTCACCTTGAACCCAGACGATGTCGCCCGAATGGACCTCTTTTTGAATCGCTTCGGCGAAGAGCAGGTTGGCTTGGCGGTAGGCCAGCCAGTCCGTCTCGTCGAACTGGATCTCGCCCGGGTGATCTATGGGGATGGCGGGCCGACACATCAGCACCGGTGCAAAAGGAGAGCAAGGGGAGACTGGAGACTTGCAGTGGAAGAACGGCCACAGGATCGAGTTCGAGAAGCCGTTATAGTACCGCTCGGCAACTTCTGCCGAGAGGTAGACGGGAATGCAGGAGAACTCGGTCTGGAGCTTCTTCGTGATGAAATCGCGATCAATCTCCGGAACGTCGAAACCTGTGTACGTTGGGGGTGAAGAAGGTAGACAGTTAGTCGCTGAGGAGCCACGGGGTCACCCGTTCACAGTCTTGACTGTCGAGAGGAGCCTCTGCTAGAGACTTACCGGGCCAGCCGATCCACTTCATGACGGAGCGAGCGTCGGGGAAGAGGTCAAGTCATCCTCGTCAGTATGGCGGCGGCAACAACAAAAGAGTCTTGACCGAGGCCGCAAGAAAACTCACGACAAAGTCCATCTTCTTCTTGCATCCTGACAGAGCACTCGCGAGCCCACCGCTCGAGACGGAGAAGCGGTAGCCTCCCTCGGCGGACGGGTCGGCGGTGACCGAGACCTGCGACAGCCGGTGATCATCAGTATGGTGTGCGCCATTGTGACCAGGCGGCTGGGCTCACGGGCAAGCGGTTGGCGACGACGATCAGCTGTCCGCCGTTGTTCGAGAGCCTGGAAACGTGCATCGAGACGTCGGAAGAGACGGAGCGGTGACGCTCAAGTTTGACAGAGCGCTGGCGGTCGGTCGAAGGGACCATCGAGTGAAGCGAAAGCAGGAACTCCGCAGGGACCTCGGGGAAGCGACCAAAGGCGAGCGAGGCGAACCTGGAGCTGCGTTGCGGAACGCGCAGCCGCGAACCTCTCGCCGCGTCATCTCGAATCACGCGGAAAAATGTCGTGGCAGCCGCGGGGTCTCACCTTTTAGCATCCGGGTCTCGTACATAGTGCAAGGGGGGGGGGGGGGGGGTACACGATATGAATAGTCCTGCCATAAGATTGTCAGCCCATGTATACTGGTAACGTACGTGTTTTGTGGACCAGCGAGAAAATTTTCACCGCCGCCGTCGACTTCAACACGCGCGAGACGAGCCGGCGGGGCCTCGTCGGAGGTGCTCCTCTCAGCGCTGTCTACACTGCGACTGAACGCTGCGCCGGCCATGTCGACTGGATTGCAAGAGCGGGACAATGGTCAGTCAGAGATCGGCCCGCCGCGCGTAAGCGGTCGCGATTGACGGCCTGGTTTGACGCGACGAAACAGGCTTGTCCTTCTTCCTCCTCATTTCACGACAAGGCAAGGTCCGCCTCGCGAAATGGTACACGACCATGTCTCCGCGGAGCAAAGGTGCGCTCGTCACGGGCGGAGCGAACGCCCGCCGCAGACCCCTTCCAGTTGACACATTTCGTCCCCCTTCATCGATTCCCCTTCCTGTGCGACAGCCAAGATTGTAAAGGACGTCACACAGCTCGTGCTGGCCCGGAGAACGCGCATGTGCAACTTCCTCGAGTACAAAGGTCCGTCCGTCTCTTCTTCGTGACGGGCGTCGTCGCTTCTTGTTCTGATGTTCCGCCGCGTCTGCAGATTCCAAGATCGTGTATAGGCGATACGCCAGCCTCTTCTTCATCTGCGGAATCGGGCAGCAAGACAACGAGCTCATCACCCTCGAGCTCATCCATCGGTACGTCTTGAGCCCGGAATCGTTCGCGAGACTTTGCGTGGCTGACCCGCATTCCGCCATCCTTATGCAGATATGTCGAGCTTCTTGACCGGTACTTTGGCAATGTTTGCGAGCTGGATCTGTGAGGGCATTCCTGAACCTACAGCTTCTCCCGCTGAAGCCCTGATGCTGATTTTGCCATCGCCGGGGGAACGCAGCATTTTCAACTACGAAAAAGCATACACCGTGAGTACCTTGTTGCGACCTGCACCTATGACTTGCTGACAACCCTTTGGCCCGTCAGATGCTCGACGAGCTCATCATAGCAGGCGAGATGCAGGAATCGAGCAAGAAGTCGGTTCTGCGCGCGGTGAGTCTTGGTCTGCAGTGGTGCGAAGCAGCTTGGGGTACATCGCAGGGAGCTGACGGGGCGGTGTCTCTACTCGCGAATACAGGTGGGTCAAGCGGATTCGCTGGAGGAGCAAGAGCTCGCTGAAGATCCCCTTTCGCGATTGAGCCGACCATGACGGCCTTGGGAACGTGCCCTCTTCGTTTTCACTTTGCTTGCTTGTAATAACTCCATTAGTCCATTACGAACCACGAGGATCGACCCGGTGTCTCTGTCGACAGTGCCCTGCGCGCGCCTTGATTGCGCCCCCGTCCTCCCGCGACTCTATCGCTGCTTCTTCGGTTCCGATACGGCGGCCTGTGCGGCAGCGGCATCCTCTCGGTCTTCTTCCTCCTCGCGCACGTCCGTAGCTTTTTGACCTGTCGCCATGCGGAACAGGATGCGCCAGATGAGGAAAGACCAGAAGGTGTTGACCAGCTGGAGGGCGAGGATCGGAGCGAAGATCTGGTACCTGTAGGATGGCGATGGGCCGTGCAAGGGAGAGATTAGTCTGTGTCGGCAGGATAGGCTCGAAGTGAACCGGGTCCGGCTTACTTCATCCATCGCGGGATTTCACCGCTGCCGAATCCGTAGAACAGCCACCATCCTTTGTCTGACGTCCACGAACGCCACTCGACGGGGATGAGGTCAAAGTGAGTCCATACGGACTGGAGGATCCGAATATTGAGGTAATGGCGCATGTACCTGTACGTCGACAGGCCCGAGATGTGAGCGCCGTGACCCCGCATGAGCGGGTAAGAGAAAGGATCACACTACTCACGTCCAGACCACGAGGAAGATCACAAACGAGACCTCCGAAGTGCGCTGCAACTCGATGTAGTTGAGGCACTTGGAGAACTGCAGCGTGTATTCAGCGTTCCAAGTCCGGAGCCTTTCTCAGACATGGGGGTACCACGTACAGCCAGGAAGATGTCAGGGATGTCCATGGAAACGAACACCGCCGTACCGATCATCGTCAAGTTGATCATGTCTGTCGGGGGTCAAGAAAAATGGCTCAGTCGATGTTTGGGGAAATCTCCTTGTACCGGAAATTGGTCGCGACTCACAACTCCATCCGACCAGCCACAGCGTGACAATGTGATGAATCACGAGCTCGGTGAAATCCGAGCGCGGTTTCTCCAGGCTATGGGAAAAGAGAGGTCAGTCAGGATAAACCGATAAAGATCGGGACCCACTGGGCAGCGTACCCCATGACGAGAATGATCATCTGCTGCAGCCAGTAAGAGCTGCAAGGTAGTCTTCATCAGTTTTCCCCGCTGACGACGGCGCGAGACCCGCGTTCGCACAATTGCAGAAGGTAGTAACTCTTGAGCGCTCCGTCCATGCGCCTGTGTGGAGGGGATTTGCGTCAAGTTCAGCGGCATCGTGTGAGCACAGAAGTGCACGGTACGTACCAGTGCGGGTATTCCAGCCAGAAGTGCTCCGTCTGATACCACCACGAATCTTGCCTCGACATGACGTACTGCGGCATGTCTGTGTGAGCGCGGATGCCTTCGGAAGGACACGGAGACCCGCCTCACCAATCCGTATGCGCCCGACGCCGAAAAATAGACGACCGCGTATGCTTGCTCCATGAATCTCTGCACCTTGCTCTCGGTCCTGAGGCCCAGGTTTCGCGCGAGAGGGCGAACAAGGTATTCGGTGACTGACTGGCGGAGGAAAGAGAAGACGATGATGTAGAAGCCGAGGAAGGCGAGATCGAGGGGGCCTTTGCCATAGCGCTGGCTTGTTTCGCCCGGTGCGGTCGGCAGCGGGTACGAGATGAAGAGGAAGGGCGTGATCGGATTCCGGTCGGCGCCCACAAGTCGATCTGTCGCGAACCAAGCGGCGAGAACGGCGACGATCACTTTGAGTGCATCCGCTGGCCTGACCAGCCAGGCAAGCGGCCCTGTCGGGCGAGTCCACGCCGGTCGGTTCGCCTTTGCTGC
Source organism: Rhodotorula mucilaginosa (assembly GCA_034406715.1). Lineage (NCBI taxonomy): Eukaryota > Fungi > Basidiomycota > Microbotryomycetes > Sporidiobolales > Sporidiobolaceae > Rhodotorula > Rhodotorula mucilaginosa. The sequence goes on from CP137874.1 coordinate 144,559, forward strand.
AGTCGGCCTCGTCGGTTCGAGTTGCGCCAACGCCTCCTTGACGCTGTTGGAGCGCTTCCGCCCAACCACCGTTGGTGCGGTCTGCGGCGAAGCCATGATATGGGTCCCGGCGACCACTGTGCCTCGCGACGTATTGCGAGTGGTGTCAAACAATTCCACGCCGCTCCACTCCGCATCCATCTCTCTCGTTCCGCGCCGCTGCGCACCGTCAGCTCTTTTCTCGCCCACGAGTGCACGTATGCAAATACTGTGTTTTACAGGACTCGGAAGGCTGCCTACTCCTTGCTGTATATCGAGCTGAAGACTGGCTCTGACTTCTGCGAAAGGTTCGGAGACGGTACGAAGCCGGGCAAGGGAGTTTTTGGGACGCCCGGCGACAGATTTTGTAGGAGAAAGTCGGCAGTCCGAAAGCCAAAGTCGGAACAGACTAGGGGAGAAACAGAGTGTCAACGAGCGTGTCGGTAAGCGTGACATCTGCGGACGTTGGACGGCGCACCAAGAATGCCTCCCACAATGCCGGCGAGCCGAATGAGGAACTGGACGAGCGTAGTCGTGCGTTCGCGGATCGTCAAAGAGACGGGCTCGATGTCATACTTGAAGAAGATGCCTGGTGATGCGGAAAGAAGTCTTGTCAGCTTCGGGAGTGCATCTCGGTTGCGGAAAAGAAGCGCTGCGTGGCGCACCGGGGACGCCGCGACCATGCTCTGTGGTGCGACCCATCTCTGTCACAGAGTACTGGTGCGTGTGGAGCACTCGTCTCGACACGTCTACGTAGGTCGTTGATACCACGCTGAGAAAGTATTGAAAGATGTGGAAAGCTGGAAAGAAAATCGTCGTCAGCTGGGAAGCATTCCTCAAGAGGCCAGTCCATTTCCTCACGAGCTTGAGTAATCTCGCTGTGTGAGGGCCTGTGTATCAGCTTTGTTGCTCCCGACCGTGTCATTTGCGCGAGTACGTACGCAGAGTTGTCCAGAGGCTGGACAATTCTTGGGAAATAGGGCCCGAAGGAGAACTCGTCGATAACGTGGCTCAAGTTCATTACTGTCGGCTTCGTCAGTGTTGACCAGCAAACGTTACCGGACGTCCGGAGACGTACATGAATGATCCGTGTGTTCCCAGCTCAGATAGCCGTGTCCGAGGGTAGTCTGCGAATGGGGCCCTTGAACGGATCAGCGCGAGCATGTTGCTGAGCTCGGGTCGCAAGTCACAAAGACAGGACGCACTACATGCAGGTTTCCCGTGACCTTCTTGACCGTAGTCGAGCCGTAAATCTGCCCCGGTTGAAGTCATTAGTACCGGAGGGCTGCCGGGGGAAAGCGACTCGTTGCCCTTACTCGGCATGCTGGACCGTTCTCTGCGAGCTGCTTTGTTTTGGCAAAGACGCGACGACCTCGCGAGTCTCGGACCATCTTGGAAGCGGTCGAGCCTTGGTCCCCGTGTGTGCTTTGCAGCTCGTGCGCCTGGCCCGCAGAGAAAGACGTCTAAAACGCGTGGCTGGTCAGTAGTCGGTTGCGTGAGCCTGTGAGGGACGCGGACTCACTCCGTCCTTCTTGAACTCGTCGCTGATGTGCAGGCGATCGCCCACAGCGTCCCGTACGTCCACCGTCAGATCTGGGTCCGCCGATTCGCGTTAGCTCGTTGCAGGAGAAGCTATCTCGCAATGCGGCACGCACAGTGACACGGAGTCGCAATTGTGATGTCGACGTTGAGCTGCAGTTCGTGTGCGATGCCGCGGTCGACGCTAAACGTGTATGCCGCCTCGCCGTACAGGTAGTCGTGACACTCGTGCCAGAGAAGGAGGGCGACCACGACTCCGACGATGAGCGTCCAGATGCCGCCTCGCGTAGTCCGTTCGCGATACGTTGCGTTCGTCTAGTAGTCGCATGGTCAGCGGTGCGGTGTGTACAAGGGTTCGAGAGAACCGTGTCGTCTTGCGACTCCAGCTCACTTTCTTGAAGGCGTCGAACGCGTTCAGCGGAGGCGGCTTGGCGAGGATAGCGGCGAACGCACTGCCGCTGTTGCTAGGGTGCCCGTCCATGCCGTCGCAGTGCTAGAAGGAAAGGCGCGAGCGTGTCTTGAAGGCGTTCACAAGTTGAATCTCGCGAGGTTGGGGCGGTGCACGAGACGAGATCCCACTCGGTTGTATAGCCGTCTTGTGCGCGTGTGGTGCTGCAGCAGCCGGACGTCCCGTAGTTACCGGGTATCTTGCTCCATCAAGAGTTTGGCCGCGGCGCTGGCGCTGAAGCGCTCGGCGCTCATCGCTTCAGTGTGGCGCCTCTCGCCCGAAGCTCCCGATGTGGGGCGGGTGCGCTGGGGCGCGCCTATGTGTGCAGCCGTGACGGCCTTTCGTGAGGGCATCGCCCTGATTGTCCAGAAGATATCGTCAATGCCTGCCCTGCGAGTTGCCCTACTTGTCTTGCCCTTCCACTCAGGAATGCACACGGGTGCTTCGCAAAGTCCAGCTGCAAGACGTGACCGAACGACGCCGAGTCAAGTTCAACAATCCCAGCGCAGTGCAACCCCGGTGGTGATGCTGACAGTGGGGCTGATGTACTTTGTCTTGGAGCATACTCAACAGAGATGGGTCGAAAGTCTGACAGAAGTTCCGGGTAAAATGGTGTGGCCTTTCCGGCAGTCAATCTGCACGCTTGAGGACATGGAGGTGTTCCACAACTGGAGGCCCAACTGCCGGCAGTTTTGAGTGCTTGATACCTTTTGTAGGGGAGAAGAGGGTGTGAGGCCTAAGACTCTCAGCCAGATTTGCACCGGACAGCCGGTTCGAGCCTTGACCGTTTGTGCTTTTACTCGTCAGGTCCTCTCTCTTGCTTGATTGCGCACACACTGGTGAGTGCCGTAGGAGCACCCCTCTTTGTAGTCCTTGTGTGCATACAGGCTCCTACGATAATCTGCTGCAAAGCCCCTTACAAGTCCACTACTCACTGAACCTATGCCTGGCGAGCGTGTTTGCCAGTTCATGTTTACGCCTGTGTTCTCATTTGTCACTGACACACGCACACTCACTCATAAACAGAAGAAGTCCGTGTAAGGACAGGCAAGCCGCAGTTTCATGGTTGGAATTGTCCTGGGTGCAAGAAAAGGAACGTGATCTTGTGAGCTTTGTTCAGCAGATGTTTGATGTAAGATCAGGTATCTCTGCCCAAACAGTATTTTGACGTGAATTATTTGAGACTGCTCAAGCACAGGGGTGTGGGGTGCTTCAGAGACCAGCAAACCATGCCGGGGCATCCACCAACAGCCTCCGACCCACTTGACAGTGCAAGGATGTCAGCAGCAAGTGAGTGGGTTCCCCACTGCATGTACAGAAGAGGAGTCTCAAAAACGAAGAAAGTGGGCCGTGAGTGTCTCACCCACTGGTGCCCAACTTTGTGCCATCACCACTTCTCCTCCCGGCCTCCTCTTCACCCGCCTTCACTCAGCCCTCTCATGCCACCAGTTGACTCTGATTACACGGCTACAGACTAATGCCTGCAACCTCGGCGTGTGAAAGTGCGCCTTTAACCAAAGTGACTCATGTGCCCTTCCAAGTTCCTACAGTGAACCGGAAACCCCCGCAAACAATCTGTTGAATTGAGCTCTGCCCTCGGCTATAGACCCATCTGTACATCTTCTCCCACACCCTCCTGCCTATACCCCCACTCTCTCCAATCTGGTTTTCCTGACTAAGAATAGCAGGGGTGTCTTCTGGCCTTTCCTTACATCCCTCACTTGGTGTAGTATCCTTGGTTTACATGAGCACTCTGGTTCAATATGACTTGAACCAACATTTATCTATCTATCTATCATGTCAGACAGTGAGTAGGACTGAAGAAGGAGAACTGAGGCCATCACACTCTAGCTTATTCAACTTGTGTTGTCACAAGGATGCAGAGTTGTGCTTGAGCAACAGCAACAAGGAGGAAAACAAGGAGGAAAGATGAGGAGCAGGACACCTCCTGCGAGTGCAGTGTGCAGCAACTAATGTTTGACGGAGAGCAAGGCGAGAAGTGCCACTGCCCAGGAGGCTTCGGGTGCTTGAACCTGATTCAGCAGTGACTCCGGCACTCGACAATGATCCTGTTGACTTGAACCACTCTGTAATGCTGTTGACCTGCGGAGAAAACTGTGGTGGTGTCTCATGATGGATCCCGTGTTCAGCCAGGAAGTTGCAGAGTTTGTGGGAACTGAACTTGCTGCTGTTGTCGGAGCAAAGGTTCTGAATGTCCAAATGTGTTATGTCATGATTGTTGTAGATTTACGAGGCGCTGACAGTGAGATGAGGTTTGCCACCATCCTGGAGACAAGATCTTGCTGCACATGGTCATGGCCATCTACATGGGCTCTCTAGCTCGACGTGACTTGAAACTCAAGTTCTATCTACAACCAGTTCAAACCAAGACCTGGGAGCACCAAATTGCGGCAAAACACGAGCACGCCATGGTTCTGTTCATCAACAGCAAAGTTGTGTGCAACTTGTTCATTGCAGGTCTCACCCTGACCCTCAGAGAATACACGTCTACAAGACGCACTTTAAACCTGAACAACTCCTGTGCGCCTGCGGCGGCAAACCCGAACTTGAAAACATTTCTTCCTCCACTTCCCGCTCTACACCACTCCGCGTGCCACCCTTTGTTCCTCCCTCTGGCTTAAGCCCCTCTCCTGCAGGGCAAGAGCATGCCCATGTGGCTCGAGTCTTGACGCACCTCGAGGTTCCTCCGCGCTCAGAACGCCCTATTGTCAACATCGCCACCGCGACAGGACGTCATGCAGTACTCCCAAGCACACCAATTGGAACAAATGCAAACAACTTCATCGCTTGCATGACAGTGAAGCCAAGCAAGCGGGGCAAGCAAATTCCGGGACACCTCAACATCGCCGCATCAACCGAACCAGCCCGCTTTCAGCCTCGGGATTGACCGGCAAGACTCTCCTCAACCGCCTCAAGAAGGAGCTCATCAATCGGATGACGCCGGCTGTTTACGCGGTGCAAGCTCTGAGCACCGGAAAGACATGGATGAAACTCGGGATGGACAAGTTCTTGTACGCCACTGCCACGCTGATTCATCTGAACAACAACAAAAGTGTACTGCACGACGACTTCAAGCACCCGGTGGACCAGTAAATCACGATTGGGGGCCCAATTCGGGGTGGCAGAAAGGCAATCAGGCGGGGCAAATTGGTTGGTGACTTTCATCGCTCTGATGGGGCAGGACGTCTATTACGCCCCGACAATCAGTCACTGCCTTCTTTCAGGTTACCAGCTCACCGCGGCCGGATGCCATGCGGCAATCAACAGCCAATCGCTCAAGTTGATCGCTTCAAATGGTGCGCTCCTCGCGGTCATGCCGATCGACCACTACCACTGAGGGTTAGTTGTCACAGCAAGTTGGAACTGCTCCGCTCCTCCCCGCACTGAAGGCTGACACCCTTGTCGCCGCAGATCACAACCTTTGGCACGCACAGCTAGGGCACACCAGCATAGAAAAGCACGGGAATGGAATCCAGCTGTCAGCTACAAACAAAGTCTTCAAAGGAATGGCCACTGGAAACATTGCGAGGAGCTACATGGGCTCTCTAGCTCGATATGACTTGAAACAAGACTTATCTATCTATCTATCATTGCGAGGAGTCCAGTCCCAAAGTCCGCCGACTGTCGTAAGTGCAAGCCGCTTGCCTGCCTTCACTCCGACGTTTGGCAAAAGGCTTCCAAAAAAGGATGACAGGATAGATAGATAGATAGATAAATCTCGTTTCAAGTCATGTCGAGATAATGCGCCCATTCAGACCGCAGATACTACAGGGAAGGGAAGCGAGGAGAGGCCTAAAAATATGAGCTGCTCTATGAGTCAGAGAAATCAGGTTGGAAATGGAGGAGGGGTATATAAACGAGCAGTATTTCTTTGGTGTCATTGACGACTATTCGAGGTTTTGTGGATGATCCCCTTTCGCACGCGCGACAAGGTCGGGCCGATTATTGTCAACTTCGTCACCATGCTCGAACGACAAGGCTTCCCGGATCTCAAGGTCAAGCTCTTTCGGCGAGTTGGCATGAGGGAGTACAACCCGTCCGTTGTGAACAGCTTCTTCCTCAAAAATGGGATTGTTAGCGGAGCTACTGTGCCGTACGCGCACAATCAAAACGGAGTGATCGAGCATGCGTGGCGCACAATCTTTGACACAGCGCAAACAATCGCCAACGACGGCCTCACTCCGTACGAGCGATACTTCGACCGCGTCGCGGATGTCTCGCATCTGAGGAAGTGGGGATGCGTCAACCACATCTCGATCAGACCCGGGACTGCGCGACAAGCGGGAACCGCGGACTCAACAATGCTCTTTTGTCGGCTACCTCAGGACCGGGGAGCGTGACGAACGACCCGGCTGGCTGTTTTACAAACCCAAGCACGCGCAAGCGCGTCAAAGGAGCTCAAGTTGTTTGGTTAAAAGACCATGTCCTCAAAGATGTCCAACCCGTCACCGACGGGCGGCCAACTTTGCGCCGTTGCCTCCTCCCCTCCTGGTCCTTCCTTCTCTCGCTTCCACTCTTCGCTCTCACGCCACCAGTCGACCCTGCTCACTCGACTCCGCACCGGCGCCTGTGACCTCGGCGCCTACAAGGCGCACTTCAAACCCGAACGCCTCCTCTGCGCTTGCGGCAGCGAGCCAGAGACTCGAGAACATTTCTTCCTCCACTGCCTACTCTACGCCACACCGCGCACCGCCCTTCTTTCCTCCCTCCGGCTCAAATCCCTCTCGCTCGCATACCTCCTTAGCGACCCGCGCGCAACAAAGGCTACACTCCGCTTCCTGGCCGACTCCGGCCGTTTCAACTCCCTCTACTCCCCGCCCTCCGAGGACCCGTCTAGCTGAGTCTCCCACCCATTATCCCTCGCTGTGCACCCTCTTCCTCTCCCCCTTACCTATACCCCTCACTCTTTCCTACCTGATTTTCCTGCCTCAATGAGGAGGTTTTTCTTCGGGCCTTTCCTCGCTTACCCTACTTTGAGTAGTATCCTTGGTCTACATGGGCTCTCTAGCTTGATATGACTTGAAACAAGACTTATCTATCTATCTATGTCCAACCGGAATGGCTCGAAGAGGAGCGCAGCGTTGTCGGCCTGGGATCCGCTTGCCGGAGACGACAAAGTCGCGGGGGTGGAGCTTGAGGGGGTGCAACTCAAGACGACGTCACGCCAACCTCAACTTGGGAAACTCCGCCGGTGAATCTGTTGCCTCCCTGACCAGCCCCCTCCTCTTCCCCTCCCCCAAGGGCAAGTCAGCTCCTCCAAAAATGCTTTGTGTAGTCAACTGCTTGACTGCACACAATGCAACGTGCGCAAGCCAGAGAGACGGCGCAAGATTCTCGAGGGGAGCCTGCGAATCCTTCCTTTCATCAGACTCGCCCCCACTGGCGCAAACAGCGCCCTCCCGGGTGCAACGGACACGTAGAAGTCACCTGGAAATATGTGCTGAGACTGTAGAGTACTCTGACAGAGGTACAAGATGGAGGATGTGGAAGGCGGACGCTGTGCAAAGGAGATCACAGAGGAAGGACCGTGGCGAGCGGCGCGCGGACCTTGTCGTGCAGAGAAGTGTTTCGCCACATGAAAGGAACCTCGCGGCCCGCATGTGAAATTTAGCCGCCATCATCGAATACGCAGTACTTCATCTCTAGCTAGACTAACTTGGGGTCTAGTTGCACAGGCAGCGTAGCATGCACCGAGTACAAACCTAACACCTTGCCTGCAGCCTACCGCCATTGCTGCTAGATCCGAACCCAAGAAGGCGGAAACATTGCTCTGCGACATTCCCAGTACACTCAGTACTTGGCACGTGTTCGACCAGAAAAGGCGCCGGCAGGCAGTGAGTGCAGTATTGCACTCGGAAAGAGAGTCTTGTGAGATAGAGCGCAGGTCGCGCGCGGCGGGTGCTGTCGAGCTGAGGGAATGATCAAGTTTGCACCACGGAGTCGGCAACGCTCACGGGCCGCGCTAACAACCTCGGATTCGATAGAGAGACAGATGTGTTCGTCGACGCGCATAGAGGGTCATCGCTGCCTAGGATGACGAGCAAGCCTGCCAACAGGTAAGGACTCTTGTCTAGATAGATATATAGATAAATCTTGTTTCAAGTCATATCGAGCTACCACAGAGCCCATGTGGAACAATTGAAATTTATCCTATCCTATCCATGTAGACCAAAGATTCTACTCAGAGTGGGGTAAACGAGGAAAGGCCCAAAGAAAAAAGCTGCTCGTCTGAGTCAGGAAAATCGAGTTGGAAGAAGTGAGTGTCAAGCAGGAGTTCTCGTTCGCATGAGGATTGAAGGCTCCCTCCATTTTGGTAGGATACCGCTCAGACGTGACACGGGCTCTCCTGGCCGGGGCAGCAGTGGACATTGATCTGAGCAAGGAGAAGCCCAGCGTGTCGATTGCCACCGAGATCAGACTTGACATCAAATTGGTACCACACCTATGCAGTCCAGCAAGCCCTGCAGGACCCGGATTTGCCAACGGTCAAGACCTCGAGTCAGGACCGTCCGGCTTGGTTGGCAGCGCTGGGGGACCGGGGTTGAACTTGCTACCTGTGCGCAGAGAAGAGTTCGGGACGAAGACCCCTCGACCCCCCTCCGGACGCTCGCCTGATACCACTCAAGTGGGTCCTGCTGGTCAAACAAGATGAGCATGGCCACGTGATCAAGTACAACGCCTGACTTGTCACATGGAGGGAACTCCAGCAAGTAGTAGTCGATTACGGCGAAGTGTTCTCATCAACCATCAAATTGTCGACGATCCTTGGGTTGCTTGCCACTCAACTTTACAGAAGTGGGACTTTCGCCAGTTCAACGTCACTACAGGATTCCTGCAAGGGAAGATAGATAGATAGATAGATAGATAGATAAGTCTTGTTTCAAGTCATGTCGAGCTAGAGAGCCCATGTAGACCAAAGATGCTACTCAAGGTGGGGTAAGCGAGGAAAGGCCCGAAGAAAAAACCTGCTCTTTGAGCAGGAAAATCAGGTTGGAATGGATGGTTAAGGGATATGTGTAGGAGGGAAAGGTGGAGTACATGGGGGGAGGGTCAGCACGGAAGGGTGGCGCTATTCAGAGGGGATGGAGGGATCTGCCGGGGGCAAGTAAAGCGAGTCGAAGCGGCCCGAGTTCGCGAGGAAGCGGAGGACGGCCTTGGTGGCAGAGGGATCGCCAAGCAGAAAGGGGATGGGTGGGAGGGTGGGTTTGCGGAGTTCTGAGAGGAGGGCAGCGCGGGAAGCGGCGTAGAGGGGGCAAAGTAGGAGGAACTGTTCGCGGGACTCAACTTCGCCGCACTCGCACAGCTCTTTGTCCGGACCGAAGTGGGCGCGGTAGGCGCCGAGGTCGCATACGCCGGTGCGTAGTCGGAAAGCAAGGTCGATTGTCGATGAGTGAGCTGGTCATGGAATCGAGAGAAAGAGGGGCCGGGGGGAGCTTTGGTGATTGCGCGGAGTCCTTTGCCAGTCGTCGCTGCCGCCCAGTCCGCGGCCCATTGCTGGCGGAGAGTAATTCGGTAGCCTGCTAATATAGCTGAGATGCTTCTGGGGAGCTCCCAGCCGCCGCTGAGACGTCCGTCGCCAAGGTCGCGATCTTGCGTTGAAGGCACCCCTCAGGCAGCGATCCGACCAGTTGTCATTGCGAAGTTGCTTCTCCTGGCTCCTCCGTCGTACTCGCTGTTGCCTCCATCGCTGGACGGTGATTCGCTGGCAGCCTTAGGGTCAAGGGCCATGGCCCTGAGACCTCGCGAAGCATTCTCGAAAGACTAACGGGCCGCGCTCGCCGCCATCAGAGCCGCCAACGTCAAGTTCGAGACGGTATGCTCGTCGCACCTCCTCAACGCCCTTCCGCTCGCTCTCAGCGCGTTCCAGACGAGCCTCGCCTTCACCAACTCGTCGGAACCGCCCAGCACGGATCGCATACTCGATCTCGTCCGGAACGAGGTCCTCCGCCTCTCGTCGTCGTCGTCGTCGTCCACCTCTGTCGCGCTCACCGCAAGCTCAGAGATGTCGCCGCCTTCGCCGTGCCCCGCCTGCAAGGGCGCGCACTGGCTCCGTGACTGCACCAGTCCGGAGGGCGACAAGTTCCGCGCGCAACGCAAGGAGCGCAACTTCAAGAACCGTCTCAAGGCCGAGGCTCGACTCGCGCAAGATAGATAGATAGATGAGTCTTGTTCCAAGTCATATCGAGCTAGAGAACCCATGTAGTGACTCGCGCAAGCCGGCGAGGCCAACGCGCAACTTGCGTCCCTTCTCGACGAGGACACGGGCATCGAAGTCTGGCTCACCATGAGTTTCAGCGCGACTCCGCGCAGCCTCAAGCCTACGGTTGACAGCGGCGCCACTCACTCCATGTGCGGCAAGATCTCGCTCTTCTTCAACCTTCGCCGATGCCGTCTGTCACCGGTCGGTGGCGTCTCCGGTGCCAAGAACGGGCTCGTGATCACCGGCGTAGGCTTGCTCCTTGTCAAGCTCGTCAGCGGCAGGATTGTGGTCATCCATCAGGCGCTTCTCGTGCCCGGGATCGCAGCAAACCTCATCTCGTCGTCGCAACTCTACGACAACCACGGCGTCACGACAACCTTCGGACAGGGAGCCACCCTCTCGCGCAACGGCGTGGTGATCGCCACCGGCACTTGACTCCGGAAGCACCTCTAAACTGGACGGCGAGCTGATTGCTCCGAGCACGACCCAAGGTGCGACCGCTCTCCTTGCCACAGGTACTGCTTCTAAACCTGAACTGACCACCTGGCACTGTCGCTTTGCGCACCTTTCCCTCAGGTCGCTGAAGTCGCTTGCGAGGTCGGAACATGTCAAGGGTTTGGAAGTAGCTACTCAAGGAAGTGGGGAGCCTCGCCCGTGCAATACGTGTCATCTCTCGCACGCTTCCCGGTTGCCGTTTCCGCGGTCGGATCGTCAGACGACAGAGCTTCTCGAGCTCGTGCACACGGATGTGCTCTCGATCAACGTACCGTCGTATGGTGGTTGCCGCTACGTCGTCACGTTTGTCGACGACCACTCTCGCATGCTCTGGGTCGAGGCGCTCGCCCGCAAGAGTGACGTCTTCGGAGCCTTCCAGCGCTTCAAGGCGGCTGCCGAGAACGAGTCGGGCAAGCACATCCAGCGCCTGCGTTCCGACAGCGGCGGCGAGTACACGTCCCACGAATCCCGTGACTTCCTGGCCGAACATGGGATCCATCACGAGATGCCACCGCCGTACTCTCCGCAGGCCAACGGCGTCGTCGAGCGGATCAACCGGACCATCGTCGAGGGCATGATTTCACTGCTCAATCAGGCTCACGCACCCAAAGCCCTCTGGGCAAAGGCGCTTCTCGCCCTCGTTTTTGTCAAGAACCGGTCGCCGCATGCTGCACTTGCCGGGAGGCGTCCCGCTCGCCGTCTGGCGTGGTAAACCTGTACGGGTTGACATGCATCGGGTCTGGAGTTGTCGTGCTTACCACACCGTCACCAACGGTCGTACAAAGCTCGATGACAAGCCCGTGCCTCTTGTCTTTATCGGCTACGATGGCAACACGGCCGCCTACCGCCTCTTCGACCCGGCGACACGCAAGACTGTGCGATCTCGCGATGCCCGTTTTGTAGAGGACGAATTCCCCTTTGCCGCCGCCACGCCGAGTACTGCGCAAAGCTTGCCGCAGCCTGCGCCTGCTCCAGACAACTTGATCATCCTTGCCTTGAGTCAAGCTCCCTCCGCTGCCAACAATGCGACGCCGTAGACTCCCGCGCGTGCACCGCCGGTCGTGCCACGTCCTTCCGTACGAGCTGCTCAAGCCCGCAAGGTTGTCGTGACACCGCCGCCACCGCCTGTCTTCCACCGCGCCAGCGCCCCTTCGCCGCCTTCGCCCGAGCCTGTTCTCCCTGACGACGAGTCCCGTGACGAGCTCGACTTCCTCGGTAACGACCCCTTCGGGGCCACACTTGCCGAAGTCGAGGCTCTCTACTCGGCCGCCGGTGAAGACCTCTCTGCCTCGGACGAGCAATTTTCGCTTCCGACGTCCGACCCTCGCAACCACCGCGAAGCGATGCGTGACACGGACTCCGAGCGCTGGAGTCTCGGCGAGCACGACGAGTTCACGTCTCTTCAAAGCGAGTACAACGTCTTCCACCCCGTTGACCGCAGCGAGGTGCCTCCTGATGCAAAGATACTCGGGGCGCGCTTTGTCTACCGACGCAAAAAGGACCAGAACAGCCAAGTCACCGGCCACAAAGTCCGCCTCGTTGCACAAGGGTTCACCCAGCGGCCGAACGTCGACTTCCGCGAGACGTTCGCGCCCGTGGTCAAGTTCACCTCGATCCGCGTCCTACTCGCTCTTGCCGCCCGCCACCGCCTTCATGTCCATCAGGCCGACGTCGACAAGGCGTACCTCCACGGCGCACTCGAGGAGGAACTGTACATGCGCGTACCGGAAGGCATCGACGACAGCGAGTACGCCGGCAAGGTCCTCAAACTCGATCGCGCGCTGTACGGCCTCAAGCAGGCCGGCCGCATCTGGAATCACCGGATTCACGCGATCCTGACAAGACTCGGCTACCAGCGCACCAAGTCGGACGCCTGCATCTACGCCCGCGCACATGCACTACATTGCCCTCTACGTTGACGACCTCCTCTTCGTCTCGCCTGACCTCGACGAGATCCAACGGATCAAGGACGGCCTCAAACGCGAGTACGGCATCAAGGATCTCGGCAAAGTCAAGTTCATCTTGGGCATCCAGGTGCATCGCCGCTCGCATGGCGGAATTTACTCTCCCGGCGCGCGTACCTCGAGGACGTCCTGCCCCGCCTTGGCTACGCCGACGGTCGAACCGCCCCAACGCCGATGCAGCCGAACTTGCAGCTCGCTGTTGCTCCGGAAAATCACCAACCCACCCCCGCCTTCCGCTCCCGCTACCTCCAAGCTGTCGGCTCCCTCATGTACGCCATGCTCGGGGCGCGCGCCGACCTTTGCTGCGCCGTGGGCGTTCTGGGCCGCCACGCCGCGCGGCGGGACAACTCGCACTGGGCCGCCGTCATCCGCGTCCTGGCATACATCAAGGGAACGCTCGACTTCGGGCTCGAGTTCCAGCTGGACAACTTGCCGCTTGCCGGTTTTGAGGCGTACTCGGACTCTGACTGGGGTGCGTGCCCCTCGACCTCCCGCTCCCCGCCTTCATCCAGCACCGCGTGGCCTTGGGCATCCGACCGTTTCGAGCGAGGGGGGGGTGTTGCTGCAAATGCTCTCTCCTCTGGATGAGAATCCCCTCAAGTCCTTGGGCACCTCTGAAACCTCCCCTGAGTCAATTGTCATGAGACGCGCGCTCGCCGATTAGTAGATTTGGTTAATGAACCTTGCCGGTGTTAATAAGATTTGATACAAAAAAAAACTCCTCTCCCTCTCTCTTGTTCTCCCGCAGTTCACTCTCACTGCCTGGAGAGCAGGTGTGTAGCCTCCCTCGTACACTCTTCTCTCTATACTGTCATACTCACTAGCAGTTCACTCATAACCTGTTCAAGGCTGCTCTCCAAGCAGTTCACTCTCACTGCCTGGAGAGCAGCCTTGAACACTTTCTGGCGGGGCTTCTCACAGGGTTTTCCCTCCGGCATGTATACTCCCTTTCCTTCGCTTCCCTTTACCCCTCCCTAGTTAGCGGATTTGTGATAGATAGATAGATAGATCAATCAAGTTTCAAGTCATGTCGAGCTAGAGAGCCCATGTAGACCGAGGGTACTACTCAAAGTGGGAGAGGCAAGGAGAGGCCCGAAGAAAAAACCTGCTCGTCTGAGTCAGGAAAATCGAGTTGGAGTAAAGGGACAAGGGTATATGGTGGAGGCAGAGTGATGGGCTATGGTGGCGGGTCAAGCAAAAAGAGGAGGGGGGGGGGGGCTATCCAGAAAGAGGGGGGTCTGCTGGCGGCGAGTAGAGCGAGTCGAATCGCCCCGAGTTGGCAAGGAAGCGGAGAGTCGCCTTGGTGGCGGAGGGGTCGCTGAGCAGGAAGGCGATGGGTGGGAGGGTGGGCTTGCGAAGTTCTGAGAGGAGGGTGGCGCGAGGAGCGGCGTAGAGAGGGCAGAGGAGGAGGAAGTGTTCCCGGGACTCAACTTCTCCGCACTCGCACAGTTCCTTGTCCGGATCAAAGTGCGCGCGGTAGGCGCCAAGGTCGCATACGCCGGTGCGTAGTCGGGAAAGCAGGGTCGATTGCCGACGGGTGAGCTGAGCATGGAATCGAGAGAAGGAAGGGCCGGGAGGGGATCTGGCGATCGCGCGAAGACCGGCGCCGGTCGTTGCTGCAGACCATTCCTTGGCCCATTGCTGGTGGAGAGCGGCTCGGTAGCTAGCCCATATCGCCGAGACGCTTCTGGGGAGCTCCCAGCCGCCACCGAGACGTCCGTCGCCGAGGTCGCGGTCTTGCGTTGAAGGCGCTCGGGCGGCGATCCGACGAGTCGTCATTGCCAAGTCGCCTCTCCTGCCTCCTTCCTCGTACTCGCTGTCGCCACCATCGCTGGAGGACGACTCGCTGACGGCTTTAGGGTCGAACGCCATGGCCCTGAGTCCCCGTCTTGCTTTCGCCCGCTTCTCGTGAGCGGTTGTCGACTTTGCTAGCGCACGACCCGCCTCCTCGACGGCCGACTTCGCCAACTCGTCGGCTTCCTCGTTGCCGTCGATGCCGATGTGACCGGGAACCCAGTGCACGACCACGCGAACCTGAGGGTGAGTCTCCTCCATTGAAATGAGCGAGTTGCGGATCGCGAGGCGGATTGTTTGGCCGGGCGAGGGTCGGGGGTCAATCGGGCGCTGGACGGCAGAGAGGTTATCAGCGAGGATGTGGAGGGCGTTCTCTTGGTTGGTGGGCATGAAAATGGCGGCGCTGCTGAGGGCAATACGCAGCCCTTCGAGCTCTCCGTCGTAGATCCCGAAGTGCTGACCCAGCTCTTTCCTCCTCGCAGCCTTCGCCTCCCTTCCTCCTTCCACCGTCACCCTGAACGCCACGCCGGCGCCAGCGATCCCCTCCATCAGACTTCCATCAGAGAAGGCAACCACATCACCCTCGATGCGCCCCTCGAGCATCGTCATCAACGCCTTCACCGCCTCCTCTTTGCTCGACGCGATTCGCACTTCCAGTGACCTTGGCGCCTCTGACCACGGTGCGACGGCATGGGGAAGCAGGGTTTCAACGCGGGTGAGCGGAGCGGCGACTGGGCCAAGCAGGTCGAGGGCGCGGTGGAGTGGGGATGGGTGCGTTGGTGACTTCTCGGCGCGTGCGAGGGCAAGGCGGGGGGCTATCGGGTTCGAAGGCGGGGCGGCCGCTGCGCGAAGGGCGAGACGGGCGAGGGCGCTTCGGAGGCGGAGTCGAGTCGGCAGTAAGTTGGCTTCGACTTCCATCGCGGCTGTCGAGTCTGACCTAAAGCACCCTGTCACCAGCACGAGCGCAGCTCGGTGAACAGCTTCCACCACCCGTACCTTCTTCCCTTCCTCACGCCTGCCTCCCTTCGCCGGCTCGAACCACGCCGCCGCCGACCAGTCGAGCCGGGGGAGGACGATCGCGCGGGCGAGTTGGACGGAGTGGTGTCGGCGGAGGAAGCCTCGGGCGCTGCAGAGCAGACGGATACCCGTCAGCGCAACGGAGGCCTTGCTTGCGCAGGCGGCGACGTGTTTCTCGAAAGTGAGTCGCTCGTCTGGACGAGCCAGCTCATCAATGCCTTCCTTTGCTAAGTTGTCTCCCTTTTCCTCTTCTTGAATGGATCACTTACACTCTTCTTGAATACAGACCACTACACTTCCATTGTACCGGACCCAAGGTGCCGGACTTGGAGGATTGGCCAAAATCAAGAAGAGTTGTTGATGGAGGATCTTGGGCACTTGTCGTAGCTCAGGCCCTCCACCCTTTCTCTTCAGCTATCTGTTGCCCTTTGTATAGCCCACGCAATAAAGACTTGATACACTGTTTATGGCCTTGTATGGCTTTGCCTTGCTACAATCCCCATCTGCGCAAGTTGCCAGGTCTTGCATCACGCTTGAGACCGGTGCGCCTTGCAGTTTGGTGGCTCACTCCAATTAGTGGCCCCAGTTGACATGAGTCTTTGCTAGGCTCGAACGACTTTCAACTTGGTATTTATCATATCCGATCCTATCCACAGTCTCAGAGGAGAGCTCCGGGTCATGGGGCCGAGATGAGGTGCGTTTTCCCCAATTGCCTCGAGTTTGATCCTGACTGGCAAACAAGGTTTGCTTCCCGCTCTGCCTGCTCGCCTTCCTCTCACTTCGGCTATTGCTTCCCTCAAGTTCCTGCTTGCTTGATAGGCTGCACAGATCTTACACTGCTTTGCTTGGACCATGGTCTGGGAGATGCACTCTGGGATCAGCTGATGGAGGTGTGGAGCCGGATGCGTTTTCCCGGATCAACTGAGCTGTGGAGTCCTGATTCCCTTGGAAGGCTGTTCCAGTGGCTCGCTTTTAGTCCGTGATCCTGGACATGCGCTCCGGTTGCAGGGGTGGGGCTGGTGTGCATTTTTTGGCCCCATTGACCAAGCACAACCATGCCGCTTCCCTCTGACAGCAGCTATCACTTCATGTTTGATGTCTCCAGCCCACTGCTCAAACAACACCTCATTTGAGGTATGGCTTCAGAGGTAAGCCTTGGGCAAAGAAACAGAGGTGAAGCTGTTTTTCCGGGTCTGCCAAGCTGGACCACCTTGCTCCGCTCTCACTTCAGCTGTAGCTCCTTCAAGCTCTTGTTCCCTCGTCAGCCAGACAACTACCACTATACCTGGGCTGTGGTCTCCGGGATGTGCTCGGAGGACACAGCGCAGATCCAAAGGTTCTTTTTTAGGATTCCACATCACTGGAGCTTTGACCTTCTCACTTACCCCTCACCTCGAATACTGCCACGTTTATGGTCCACTTCCTTCGGCAGGCTGTACAGCAGCCTATATACATCTGCCATAGTCCCCAAAGTGCACTAAGGGGACCAGGGGTGGTGCTCATGGGTGTTATTGCTGATTTACCCAGGTCCACCTTTCTCGCTTTGCTCTGTCCTTGATCATTGCTCCCCTTGAGGTTCAGCCCGATCTGCTGGTGCCAAGCTGGTATTTCAACTGAACTATGGCATTTGAACTGAGCTCCGGAGTCCAGATACGGAGATGATCATGAGGAGGGTTTTCAAGTTTTGCTGCCGTAACCGAACCCGAGCATCCAACCTCGCTCTTGCTTCAGATCTGGGCCCCTGCGACAGCTAGATCTCTTGACAGGCTAAGCAATTATCTCTATACCTGCCTCCACGTTCCAGAGGTGAGCCCCGGGGCCAGTGGGGCGAGTTGAGGTGCGTTTTACTGTCCAGCCGAGCTTGACCTTCTCGCGGGGCTCTCACTTTGGCCGCCGGCCCCCTTGAGTTCTGGGTTGACGACCAAGTTGCGCAACTCTCCCCTGATGTGGACTATGGTCTCGGGCATGTGCTCCGGGGTCCAGCAGCCAAGTTGCGGTGCGTTTTTTCCCCATCGTACCAGGTTTGATCCTGGCTGGCAAACAAGGTGCACTGTACACGTGGTCCCCCATGAGTTCCCGGGTTCCTAGCCGGCTAGATAGGAGGTACATTGCGCGGATTATAGTCTTGGGGATGTGCTCCTGGGCTGGACACGTCTCTGCCCCTCTGACCAGGCTGGACGTTCTCACAGGGCTCTCACTTTGTTTATTGTCCCCCGTGAGTTTTACTTTTTCGTGGTAGACTGCGCAGCCATTCCTTTGCTGGAGCTATGGTCTCGAGGACGCGCTCCGGGGCCATGGCGCAGAGTTGAGGAGCATTTTTCAGTTCAGCCGAGCGCAACCTTCTCGCTTCGCTCCTACTTCGACTATTGCTCCCCTCGAGTTCCGACTTGATTGGCAGGGTGCGCAGCCCTTCTTTTGTTTGGACTATGCTTCTGAGGATGTGCTCCGGGGTCAAGGGGCAGGTTTGGGGGCATTCTTGCCCTCCAACCCACCTCAACCTTCTCGCTTCGCTCCTGCTCTGGCTGTCGCCCTTTCTGTGTTCCGGTTTGAACGGCAGGGTGCGCAGCTGTTCTCTTGTTTGGACTATGGCCCTGGAGACACGCTCCGGGGTCGAGGGGCCGAGTTGCGGTGCGTTTTTTCTCCCATTGCTGCCGGTTTGATCCTGGTTGGCAAACAAAGTCCGCTCTACACGTGGGGGGGGTCTAGCTCATCGGTAGAGCGCTCGCTTAGCATGCGAGAGGTGCAGGGTTCGACTCCCTGGTCCTCCAAAACTTCTTCTTTTGCCACCTTGCGCGGGTTTCCCAAGTGTGTGTTCCTTTTTCTCTGCCACGGAATTGCCAGCATCCCTGATCCGTGTCTATCAATGAAGGCCCAACCCGTAGGCTCACCCACTTGCTGCTTACATGACTAAGATATGCACAAACTGTACATGACAAGGAGAATTAGAGAATGACGCAGTGAATTTTGCAGGCGCTGGACCAGACTGCATCACCCTTATCGGGACTGAGCAGCCTACATACACTCAGCCAAGCACACAGCAGACTGCTCAAAGCACCCTGAGCTGACACACAGCCCCCGAAAAGTTGCCTAAGGAGAAGGTAATGTGTGCGGGATATAACTGCATAAAGATTTCGATCTGAGCTGGGACGGAGCGATAGCCAAGTGGTCAACGGCGTGGAGCTTAAGCCTCCCTCTCTTACGAGTTCGTGGGTTCGAATCCCACTCGCTCCAACACCGCTTTTGCTCCTTTTTGGCGCCAGCGAGGTACTCGAGCTGGTCTAGTTCTCTGCCCCTGCCTATATAGACGAAGCGGATGTCCACTTCCGCTGATCATTGCCCACTGTCTCGACGAAAAGCGCGCACAACGAACTGCGCGGCAGCCGAGCGTCATCGTTTCTACCCCACATCGGTGCCGAGCCAAACGCCTGCTCGCTCTCTCGCAAGACCTCTCACCTCCTCGAGACTCGCAAGCACAATGGACCCTCGTCCAGACTACGTTCTCGTATTCAGCATCGACCCGAACTACAACAGCCCGATCCGCGGCCTCAGCACTGAAACCGACTCGACCGTGCGCGCAAAACGGGCTGCGCAGCTGTCCTCCGAGTATGACCGCCTGGTCACGACGCTCAAGGCGGCAGACTTGCGCGTCACGAGTCGCAAGGCAGCCGACGGCACAAATGCCGTCCTCGTCTTTGTGAAAGCGGATGAACGTCGTGTGCGGGAGGAGGCGACCCGGGACCGGTGAGTGACGTCGGCGACACGGACCAGGCGCACAAAGAACCTGATATCTGACACGACGACATCTCGCCCCAGGATGTCCAACTGGCTGCATGGGGTGGCGGGCCCGCAGGCGAGCCCACGCGAGCCCCGGGACTTTGCTGTCGAGCCCATCGAAGAGGCAGAACGCCTGCGCCTCGTCTACGGGATTCTGACGTCGCCGCGGACCACGGGCACGCCGTCTATCCGGTCTGCCGCAGCCACCGGCATGACCTGCGGCCTGCCCCTGACTTCACAACTGCCGCCGACGCCCGCGAACAAGACCGACTTTCCTCACCTCGTCGACATCTTCCCGCCGCACGACACGACTTTCAATCGGCTCTGGCTCCAGCGCTGGGCCCACTTCCCGACGGAACGCCTGAGCCAAGACCCGCTCGGCGTCCTCTCGATTCCTCAGCACGAACTCGACGACTTGAAAGCGCATCTCGGCGAAAAAGTCGCCGTCTACTTTGCCTTCCTAGGCTTCTACGCCCGATCCCTCGCCTTCCCCTCCGCGCTCGGCGCCTTCTTCTGGCTCCTCGGGCTCCGGTTCCACCCGCTTCTCGGCCTTGGATTTGTCGGATGGTCGGTCCTCTTTGTCGAGACTTGGCGCGTCCGTGAGCGCGCGCTGGCAGTCCAGTGGGGCACTCACCGCCTCGATCGCGTCGAACTTGAACGGCCCGGCTTCCAAGGCGACGGGACGGAGGCGGATCCGGTGACCGGTGTCACCCGCCAGCGCTGGTCTTTTGGCCGAACCCTGACCCGTGGACTGGCGAGCCTCCCCGCGTACGCTTTCTTCGTCGCATGCCTCGGCGCAATCGTGGCAGTCATCTACACTGTCGAGACGTTGGTCGGGGAAGTCTACGACGGACCGCTGAAGCGCGTTCTGGTCAGTTGCCCGTGCTCTTGCCTTATGGAAAACCGCGAAACTAATTAACCTGGATCGCAAACTAGACGCTCCTTCCGACGGTGGTCTTTGTCTCCGTTGTGCCTCAAGTGAACGCGCTGTGCGTAGTTGTGCATATGAAGGCAAGGCGCTTCGATAACTGACCCGGCAGACAATCATTAGTTGGGCTGTCACGGCCGCCAAGCTTACCGCCTTTGAGAATCACCCGCGGCAATCCGACTACGACGCCAGCCTCGCGCTCAAGACGTTCGCGCTCAACTTTGTCTCGGCATACGGCAATCTGTTGCTCACAAGCTATGTCTACGTGAGGATCGCGAGCCTCCCAGAACAAAGCTCGGTCCTTGCTGACCAGACGCGTTGCGAACAGATTCCCTTCGGATCCGCCCTCGTTCCGCACATCATCTCGCGACTGCCGGCACGGTACACTGCATCCATCCGGGCCGCAGCGACCGGCAGCTTTGGTATCAACACGACAAAGCTGCACTCTCAGTTGATCGCGTACACCCTGACGAACCAAATCTCCGGCGCTTTCCTCGAAGTCGGTTTGCCGTATCTCAAGGCCAAGCTGGTCCCCGCGGTACAGGAGAAACTGCACCACAAGACACCGGACACGACGCAGACTCCTCCGGACGCCGAAGACCTCGAGGAGGAAAAGGAGTTCTTGCACCGGATCCGCCAGGAGCAGCTCCTTCCGACGTGAGACTGGTTTTCCACGTCACCCGCTGCGTGAGCTCTATTGCTGACTGACGCTTGCATACTCGCAGGAACGAAATCTTCAACGAGTATGCCGAGATGGCCACGCAGTTTGGTTACCTTACCCTCTTTGGTGTGGTCTGGCCGATCAGCCCGCTTTGGAGTCTCATCAACAACGTCGTAAGTGATTTCTTGCCGGCGCCCAGACGGCGACAGCTGATGCTGATCCGGACCGGTCGGAACAGATCGAAATCCGTTCCGACGCATTCAAGCTGGCGACGCAAGCCCGCCGACCCATCCCGACCCGAGCTGCTTCGATCGGCCCTTGGCTCGACATCCTTGTGAGCGGACTTCCCATGCCCCGAACACATAGAGAACCACTCTGCTAATCGCCCCGTCGACGCTAGGGATTCATCACCTACATCGGGAGCTTGACGACGTCGTCGCTCGTCTATCTCTATCAGGAACGCGCGGTGGCCCCCGGAAAAACCGCCGCCTACCTCGCGGAGCTCACGCACAAGAACGTCACCCTGCCAGCCAGCGGCGCGTCGTCTTTCTGGGCCACCCGACTCTCCGAAGCGCAAAGCATCACATTGCCGCCGCCGTCCGACGCCCCGCTGCTCATGGGTGCGTTGCCACCGGCGACGGGAGGGACAGACGCCCTCTCGGCGGTCAAATCGCTCCTCCTCACGGCCGCGATCGTCGCGCTTGTATCGTCGCAGGCGTATGCGGCTGCCAGAGCCCTCGCCCGCTGGCTGCTGATCCGTCTTGAGTGGGATGGCTCGATTGCCCACCAACTCGTTCGTCGTCGCGACCTGGAGCTCAAGCGCGCCTGGCTCGACGAGCACAACATCCGCCTTAGTCCGAAGGAGATGACCCGGCGCGCGTTGGGTTGGGCCGAGAAAACGAAGGAAAACGACACCGACGACGACCACGACGAGTCGGACAAGGCTGCTGCGAGTGGCAGCCTCCAGGAGGGCCTCGTCGGCACGCCAGCGGACGCGGCTGCGGCTCCGAGCACGGCTCCGCAGTTTTGGCAGCAGGAGGACGTCGGAAGGCGCCTCGTGCACATCAACGACAAAACCGAGTAGACTCTCCCACGCAGACATTGCGGCCAATTGTAGATAAAGCGGAATTTTGCACATCGCTACGAAGGAACTGCACAACAAGGAAAGCATGCAAGAGCGCCACGCCAGGCTTCTGAACCCGATACCTCAAGCATACACCGCCGACAGCTCGCTCACTTCTTGATCTTGCCGATGATCGTGTCTTTGGCGTACTTGGTGATGACGCTGCGCTCGTGCAGCATGTCGAACTCTTCGGTGGCATCGCGTCCGGCGTACAACAGGATCGCTGCGAAGAAGAGGAGGGACGCGAGCTTGAATGTCAGCTTTCTCTATGTGCGTTCAAGGCCAGACAGGCACGGCTCACCTTTGGCGCCGCCCGGGTGGTCCGGCAGGAATTTGGTGACATCGAGCACTTGGCCGTCGATGATGACCTGCGCAGACGGTCAAGACGATCAGCGCGTCGTCACCTCGCCGAGGCGCCACGGAAACCTACCCAGCAATCATCTTTGGTCTTGTGCTTCGAGACGTCCTCGACCGTGTACTCCTTCATTTGCTTCTCGCCCGACTCGGTCTTCTCGTTGTGTTTGGCCGCGGTCGAGACTTCGTTGGCGGGCTGCTCGGCCGTGCTCGGACCCTGCGGCTTGACGTCGCCGGCGTTCGCTCCCGAACTGCGGCCCTCGCCGTTGCCCCACTTGAAGGTGAGGTTGACCTGCTGCGAAGACGGGTCGATCTGGATCGTCGTGGAGAGAGGCGCGGCCGACAAGTGTCCGTTGACCTGGGTCAGGCGAGCCAGGGCGCCGGAACCCGTCGAGAGCTCTTTGAGAAGGTGCGAGGCCGCCGAATCGCCCGCAACGCGACCAAAGACCACACAGCCGCTGTAGGCAAATGACCGGAACAAGGTCAGCACGGCACGAGACGGGAAGTAGCTGCCGACCCTGACCGCGGACGTACAGCAAGGACGAGCCTCCGAGACGGTTCGCGCCGTGAACGCCGCCGGCAATCTCGCCGGACGCGAAGAGTCCCGGGATCGGCTGCTTCTGCGTGTCGAGGACTTCGGAGCGGTTGTTGATCTCGAGGCCGCCCATGGTGTAGTGCAGGACCGGCGACATGACGGCGACGTGGAACGGACCGGCGTTGTTCTTCCAGTTCGTGTTGTGGAAGAACTTCTTGCCGAAGGGGTCTTTCTTCGGATCCTTGCAGATCTCCATGTACTTGTCGAACGTAGCCTGCAGCTTGGCAGCCGGGATGCCCATCTCCTTGGCGACATCTTCGACGGTGTCGAACTTTTTCATCAGCCCGCGACCGACGTAGTGCTGCGGGCGAGGATAGCCTTGTAAGCAAGCAGGTGCAGAGAGCGGAGCGAGACAGTTTACGAACCTTGCAGTGCCATTCGATCTCTTTGCTCGCCTCGCCGTTGAGAATGAGGCGGACCGGCAGCTTGTTGTCCTCCCAAATGCGACCGGTGACTGCGAAGGGGAACATTACGTCAGTGAGCTGCAAGCGACTGTCGGTCTCAGCGAAAGACGGACCATAGTCACGGTGACCCAGCTCGTCAGCGAAGCGGTCGCCCTCTTTGTTGAGGAGAAGGCCGCCGACGCCGCGCAGCGCCTCCGCAGCGAGGAACTTGACCTTGGCATCCGGCTCGTTCGGGTCGACGAGACCAGTCGGGTGGACTTGGACTTTGTCGAGATCGATACCGTTCGCGCCAATCTCGAAGGCCATCTTGGCACCGTCACCCTGACAGTGCTCGCCGTTCGTCGTCGGCAAGTCGAGGAGATCAGGGCGGTACTTGGCGAGCAAGCCATCTTTCGCGAAATCCGCAGCAAAGCCTCCTGGAGAATGAGGTAGCGCACCGTTGTCAGACACACTGCGCATGCCGATGCCAAACGCAGCTTGTGAGAAGGGTACAAGCCGAAAACCCACCGGTAGCCA
Organism: Rhodotorula mucilaginosa; assembly: GCA_034406715.1. Taxonomy (NCBI): domain Eukaryota; kingdom Fungi; phylum Basidiomycota; class Microbotryomycetes; order Sporidiobolales; family Sporidiobolaceae; genus Rhodotorula; species Rhodotorula mucilaginosa. The sequence goes on from CP137874.1 coordinate 168,410, forward strand.
GGATGACGGGACCGTGCGCCTTGTGCTTCTCTCCCTGGTACTCGTACTCGCAGCCGACAACCTCGTCGCCGTCGCGGATGAGGTGACGGACGTTGGCACGCTTGAGGAACTTGACGCGGTCGGGGTGCGCCTCGGCGAGATCTTCGAGCTTCTCCATGAGGGCGTACGTAATAGTCATGCCTGTCCGATAGTTCCACCGTGGTAAGCATGCAGATGAGCCGGACAAGGACGAACGCCTAGCATACCAGGGAACTGAGCACCACCGCGGTGCGTGCGCTCGAACGAGTGACCTCCGAGGCGAGAGACCTTGGAAAGGTCGAGACTGTGCAGGTTTCCATTCACGTCGTCAGCGATTGTTGCGCTATGATGGACGCAGATGACGAGCCAACTGACCCGAAGCGCTCGACGAGCCAGTTGACGGCATCGGCGGAGCGTCCTTTTCGGGTGGGGAACTCCTTCGTCAGGACCGGTTCCCATCGTCGAAGGAAGCGGAGTCATGCTCACCAGTCAAGACCTCGATGAGATCGTCACGCGCGAGCTCGCGAGCCTACGCGAGAAAAGGCAACGTCAGCTAGTGAGTATCAGGCGCCCGAGGCAAACCGAAGGCGCACGACTTGCCGATTTCTTGGTGTCAGCAAAGAAGGCCGCGACAGAGTCTTTGATACCGAGCGTTTGCTGAGCCTGCAAGAATCAGGACCCAGTCGATTCAGCCTTGCAGCCGAGCGGAAAAGACGAGCTCGTTTTGGAAGCAAACCTTTGTGCCAGCACCGTTGATGCCCGAAGTGGCCTCTGCGAGCAGAGGGTTGGAGAGTCAATACTCGGGGAACAAGAACAAAGGGAGCGGTTGATCTGAGCACGTACTGGTCGAGTTGCCTGTGGGGGCGGCAAGGGCAGCCCAAGAGGAAAACGCGAGTCAGGCTTTCGACGCCGAACAAACAAGAGGGAGAACACGCGCATCGCTCGACGAGCGATCCACGCACCTCCACCGAACGGGTTCTGCGCCGCATGAAGAGGCAAGGGTGAGTGATTTCTGCCGTGCACTCGCCGAATTGACCGTAATTGACCGTTGAAAGCCTCCCGACTGACCTTTTCGAGGACGAGGACGTTCGCGCCCTTCTCAAAGAGCGTATGAGCAGCGGCGAGACCGGAAAGACCAGCGCCTACGACAATAACTTGAGGGTGCGACGCCATGGGGAGCTGTCACGGGAGCGGTGGGGGTGGTTGCGGGGAGGAGTTGCTGGACTGATAGGGCGCGGCGAGGGCAAGTCAGCTCCTCCAAGAACGCTTTGGTAGTCAACTGCTCGACTGCACGCAACGCAACGAGCGCAAGCCAGAGAGACGGCGCAAGATCCTCGAGGGGAGCCCGCGAGTCGTCCTTTTCATCAACTCGCCCCTGGACCCCCGCTTCACGCGACGAGCGCGCTCCCGATTGCGAGACACGTGCAGTTGACTCACCTGGTGGTCTGTGTTGAGGCCTGCAGGAGGCTCTGACAGATGTACGAGGAGCGAGGATGTGCAAAGGGGGAGTGCGAAGGTCAAGAGAACCGCGGCGAGTGCGCGCGGACCTCGGCGTGCGGGGAAAGCCCACAAAAGGACCGTCGCGCCTTTGCATGTGAAAACCGACCGCCCAATCACTGAACGCGCAGTATTGCACCTCTAGATCAGAGTCTACTGCAATCGCAGAACGGCATATAAATTGGCTCTGTCAAAGTTTACGGATGTAATGGAGCCCCGACGGTGTTGCAAGGTGGACTGGCGCCAAGAGCTGCGATGCGAAACCGGTCTCAGAGCTTCAGGCATGCGCCGGTCTCAGAGCTTCAGGCATGCGCCTGCCGCCCTCAGTGACCTCCCCGCGGATCCGACAGCGCACAGTCATTCCAGCCAGCGTGGGACTAGAGCGCAGAACGAGCGCGCACTCCGAGCGGAATCCAGGTCTCGCGAGTCGAGCGGGTTTCGTCGAGGGAAAGATCAACTTTACCCCGGAGTCGGCAAGCTTGTGGTCAATATGAGCGCTGCGGTGAGTCAGGAGACCGACAATCTGTTCCTCGACGCGCACAGCGGGCGGTCTCCGTGCAGGATGGCTGGGAAGCCGCCGCTGCTGCCGCCAATCGAGGATTCTTCCCCCGCGCGTTCCTCCGTGAACGGCGACGGAGTGAGACTGTATTGTCCCTCGCGGGTCTTGACGGACTGTTGAATCGTAGCTCTTCGGCCACAGCGAGAAGCAATGCAGCTCGTAAATGGCACAGCCGCAAGCCGACCTGCCCTTGCGTAGAAAGTTGGCGGATGACCCCCCAACAGCCGCAGGAAACGCAGCTTTGTCTGTCCGAAAGCTTTATGCGCGCATGTACACGCAAATGTTTCCTGCCTGCCTTTCCCCTCGCGACGTCTGTCAAAATTGCGAGAGCCGGCAGGAGAATCCCGAAGCGAGGCGGTGGCTGTCGAACAGCGTGGAGCAGCGTGCAAGCAGCGGATTGAGCATCAATCTGTGCGGTAGAGTCGACGAGACCACGTTTGGCAGCAAGCATGGGCGCAGAGGAAGAAGGAGAAGAGAGCGAGCCCCGAGGTGCGCGTCAGTCTTTTCGAAGGACGATTGAGAGAACGGTTCGGCGCCGCTGCCCTGCCACCTGCTGCACCCTCTTCGAGCCAGAGTTATCTTGACGAGCATCTCCTTTGGGACCAGTCCTCGCAGCGTCGGTGCACGCAATCCGGTCCACCCGCAGGAGGATTCGTCCGAACCACTCCGCCAGCCTTCAAACCCCCAACCCTTCCACAGTCTCTCGACGCGCACCGGATGCGAGTCGTCTGACAGGCGCCGTACATTGTCTTTGTCAACGTGCGCGGCGGTGGCTTGGGTCGCGTCGACTGTATCGAACAGCCGCTGGCCGTGTCACCTTTCCTCGTCGAAATCGCCCCACAACTTGCTCCCATCTCGGAATTGACGACAATCTCCGGCTCGCGCACGGCCCATCCGGACACAGATGAACACGATACAATATTTCCTCTCGACTCTGCGACCGGCGCCGCCCCAAAGCGCGCGGGCGAGCACTTCCGGACTCCGCATCGACAACGACCTCGCTCCGACTACATCGTCCTCTCTGCCTTCCGCCCCGGGTCTGCATGACTACCCACCGGTCGACGTGCAGATGCGCGAATTCGACGAGACTGCTGCGAGTGACGCCGCTGCGGGGCGAGACGTCACCACCAGCGTTCAGATCGACGCCGATGTGACCGCGGCCGACGACGACAGTCACTCGGACTCGAGCTCGGAGCAGAATCCGCCTTTGGGTCCGCATCGGCCACGAACTCCGAAACACCGCGGCGGCAAAGCCCCCGACCGAGACGGTCCGGCGGAACCAGCGAGTGTGGTGCCCGAAGATCCGGTGCGAGACGGAGCATCGATCCGGACCGAGGTGGAACGAGACGAAGGGATCGAGGTCGGCAGAGATGCTGTATCGCGAGAGCATCCTGGTCAGCACAGAGCTGAGCGAGTGCCCGCCTCGCCATCGGCAGACAACGGCTCGGCGGCAGGAACGGTCGCCGGTCCTGCCTCCTCGGCAACCGCATGTCAGGACAGACCGATACATGTCTCTTCGTCCAGCTGGCCTTGCCTCGCGAGGCTCACAAGGTGGTGGCCTCTTCGAGTCACGGCGTCCATCTTCGCCCTCTTGCGAAGATTCCTCGCCCTCTTCCCCTTGCCTTTCCTCACCCGGCCCGGCTACAACGCACTTTTCGCTCCTTCGCACCCTCCGCAGAAGCGACTGCCGTCATCGTCGCTGCTTCTACGGTCGCCCTCTGAGCTGGCGAACGACGAGGAGCAAGGCATGCGAAATGCCAAGGTCGTCTCCCTCGAACTCGCCCGCTCGACTCCGGCCAAGGCACCACCACCGGCAGCTCTGCAGCGTCAGCGAGCACACTCACTCAGTCCGAGATCAGCCGCTTCGTCGCCAACGACCACCTCGATTCCGCGCGCTCCTGCCGCTCCGCCACGACTGACGCCAAAGACCCTCGTCCTCGATCTCGATGAAACTCTGATCCACTCGACTTCACGCGCTGTCGGTCTGGGAGGAGCGAGTGGCAAAAGAGGAGCGCCAAAGGGGCTCAAGACGCGAGTGGTCGAGGTCGTTCTCGACGGCCGGAGTACGGTCTATACCGTGTACAAGCGACCATGGGTTGACTTTTTCCTTCGCAAGGTCCGTCCACTATGACGCACGCTGCGCGCGGATCTCTATCTCACGCTGACGTTGACATGCATCTGCTGCAGGTGTCATCGTGGTACACGGTCGTCATCTTCACGGCGTCACTTCCAGAATACGCGGACCCTGTGATCGACTGGCTCGACGGGGGCGACGGGCGAGGTGGCATGGTCGGCGCTCGGCTGTTTCGTGCGGTGCGTTAGCTGCGGCGAGGCTCAAAGTGTGTCAACGACCTGGCTGACGTTCTTCGTGCTCTCGTCGCAGGACTGCGTGGCTCGCAACGGCTCCTACATGAAGGATTTATCGGTAGTCGAGCCGGACCTGAGCCGTGTCTGCCTCGTGGACAATTCGCCGGCAAGCTATGCTATCAACCAAGGTGAGCCGTGTTGTGCACCTAATCTGCGCGCCGGCCGTGGCTGACGGTCTTGCCGTCCACAGCGAACGGAATCCCAATTGAGGGATGGATCAACGACCCGACGGACGAGTGCCTTTTAGACCTTCTCCCCATGCTCGACTCGCTGCGGTTCACGAACGACGTGCGGCGGGTTCTGGGCTTGCGCGGATTTTCAAAGAGCAGCGGCGGTGATTCTCTCGCAATCTCTCCCCGAGTCAGGACACGAGCACGTTAACAGCGCCCGATACTCGCTGCCCACTTCATGTACAGACAGACACTATCTTGTAACCTGAGCACCTCTTGCAGAACAGCTCAAGGGCGAGAAGGGAGACAAAGAGAGGGGAGGAAAGTATTGTTTTCTGTCCGTTGACCGTGTGATGCACCTCCCGCCCAGCCCTCACATGCGGGAATTCATGTTCGGAGCAGTCACCGAAGCAACTTCCGGATGCTTAAAGTAGGTCATTCTCGCGTGACCGTGACCCGCAAACGGTGCACAATGCGATCATTTTGATTTGCTCTCTTGCGCCTTTTCTCTTCTCCCTCTCCGCCCCCTCCCTCGGTCAAGTCACCTGCACTCGACGGTGCACTCCTACCTACACAGTGCCAAATACTCGGCGGCGTCGCTCGCACAAGCGTGGGCGAGGAACGTGCACAAACCGACCGTGTCGCTCCGCCGTCCGCCCGCGGAGGTGACGAGATTCAGTGGAGTCGCAACTTGGCACAGCCCCTCGGACAAGTCTTCCTACCTGCGCACGACTCATCCGGAGCAGGTTCGGAGCCGTACGAGGCTCTCGGGACACTTGCAGCTCACCGCCACTCGCTTGCGCGGCAAACGGTTCGGACCCCTCTCCGCCTGTTCCTGAGTGCACAGAGGAGGCTCGAGCGACATGGCCAGGAGGTATGAGCCCTGTACCGAGGTCGTCCGGCCCGGCCACGAGCACGAGCGTCGCGCCAGCGATCCTTCTTCGTCCGACTTAGGTTCAAGGCTTCGTGGATCCCCTCGCATCATTTCAACCGACGTCCGGACCAGCGTCTTCTTGTACGCCAATTCACCGACAACTCGCATCGTTGCCGATGATGACGGAGACTGCCTACCCGGTCTCGTCGACTCCTTCGGCCAGGTTCGGCTCGGCAGCGTCGCACCGGAACCAGGACCATCATGGCAGGACGGAGGGACACGTCAGTGCCCTGATCACGTCGGAGGAGCTGAGCCAGTCACCACCCTGTCTGCCATGGCGGAAACGACGCCAGCAGTGTCTTCGACCGACTCGGGCGGGTCGCTGCAGGCGCCGCCCGTCTTCGCAACTGCCGCGACCGACCAGCAAGCGATCCAGCCGCGGATGCAGCAGCAGCATTGGATACACCCGACTCGTCGCAGATCCCCGTACGAAAATCTGCACGAGCACGACGAGGACCGTACCAAGGAAGAGGCCGTCCGCGTGGAGCAGAAGAAGGACGAAATCATGCGGAAGTGCATCGCAGAGCGGAAAGAACGTCTCCGGCGGAGTCTGGTCCCGGTTTTGGATCTCACGGGCGACTGCAGCTCGGAGGAGGAAGGTGCGGGCATGGAGATCGACGGGACGCTTGGGTAACGCCAGGGGAGGCCACGTTTGAATGGGTATAATAGCTTGTTTCCATCATGTGAATAGTCACCCTCCACTCTGAATCGATAAATGGGAATGCACGGGGGAGTTGCTTGAACGAGGGAAAGACGTCGCCGGAACGCGAGGGTCAAGGCGCTCGGAGGAAAGAGCGAGGTCGCGCTCGTGTCGATGGGAAGATGCCGCTGCAATAAAAAGAGAGTCCTCTAAGGAGTGACGTTCGCCACTGCAAAACGAGAGTTGTGTGAGCGGGCGCAGCATGTGCAAAGATCAGAGTCCCCAAGACTTACGGACTGCAAGGCGAAAGTCAGATTAGGACGAGCGGCGGTCAGTAAGAATTGCGGTACTAGTGCAGGCAAAGGTGGCTTACAGTTCGAGGCAGGGTAGACGTTGCCAGGCGGGTTGTACTCGCAGACGAGGAAGTACGCTGGGCCATATTTCGCATCGAAGAGTGTGCCAGCCGGGCAAACCTGCTGCACGCATCCGAGCTGAGTCGAAGCCTTCCAGACCATCTGGGTGAAGTGGCTGTAGTTCGGGTTCGCAGGGTCGTATTGCGGCGCTTCCGCCTCCCAAGCGGAGATGCCTTGAAGCGCAGTCGAAATGCCGCCTGCTCCGCCAGCGGACGCAGCGAGGTTCTCGCCGTAAGGCCTGCGACCGGCGCCACCAACCAAGTCAGACCCGAGTGCGCGCGAGTTGAAGCACGAGAGAGTGGTGCTCGAGGTTGTTGTGGAGGACGAGCTGAGCGTGCTCGATCGGGTGAGAATAGATTGTGACGTACCCGACCGCTCCCTGGGAGTGCTGGAAGACACACTTTGACGCCCACGTCGCCGCCGCGCTCGCCAACGAGTCGCTCCAGGTCATCGCCGGTGCCGCGTGCAGGGCGCGGAAGCGATTGTGTTCGTTGAGCACTGCAGTGGCAAGCGCAGCATCGCCAGTGGCCGACGGAGCCGGCGCCGCCGAAGTGGTCGTCGTCCGCGCCGCCGTAGTGGTCGTCGCTCGCGCCGGCGTCGTGGTCGTGCGGGCAGGCGTCGTGGTCGTAGTACGCTGGTACCAAGGACGACCTTGTCTTTTCTCGCGGGCAAACCTGGCGCGTGAAACTTTGATTTCGCCGTCAGGACGATCGCCAACTCGCACAACAACCTCGGTGCCGGAAGGTGCTGCCTGCACCGTGAGACCCGATGTGATAGCTGAGACCAGCACAGCGATGTTGAGAAGAAGCATGTTGGAAGAAAGACCGCGAGTGGCGAAAGGACAAGCGGGGAGAAAGAAAGAGAGAAGCTTAAGCTGGCCGCACCCTGCAGCGTGCAGGTGGTTCGCTCAACTCCTCTTGCCAAGATCCGGCAGCTGCGGAAGAAGCAAACAAGCTCGAGCTAGCGCGAGGGATCGAGCCGTTGACGATCGTACAGCTCGGCGGTTAGCGGGCGGCGAGCAGATCCCGAAGAAACGGTTCATCGCGCTCACCGCAGCTCCTCGAACGGACGCGGAGCTGAACCTGCGCATGCATAGGCACTCACAAGCTGCTGTTCGTGGATCAGCCTGCTGGAGGACGCATCGCTTGAACGTGTGGGACCGTGTCGTCGACAACTCTGGTGTGCGGGCAAGCCGCGACGAAGAACCAGCAAATGACCTTAAACGCCTCGGCCAACTTAAGCCAGCAGGCCTAGACCTACACGCCCAGATCTCGCATGATGGCGCAGTCGACACTGGCCTGCATGGTGCTGTGTCCACAGCCAGCGTCAGAGTGTGTGCGTCAAGGCGTCAAGGCCTCCCGCTCGCGCCCGAACGGCTTGACGACTTAATCCACGATGGACCGGCGCTCGCCTTTGTTGCAGGCACAGCAAACCCGCCAGCTTGCCGCCAGCTGGCTTTGAAGCTCGAGCTTGCATCGATCATGAAGGGCGAACGGAGCTAAGATGCCAGCGGCGCGCACTTGCCGGATGCGGGTCGACTTTGCCCATCTCGTGGCACGGTGGCGTCGACGTCGGTACAGTGCTCGATCTCTCCTGGGCCTGTGCACACCCGCTCTCGTGCTGCAGAATTGGATTCACCAAGATCGAGCTTCAGGATCAAGTGCCGACTTGCTCATACAGCGCCTGCGCTAGAGGGAGCGGCTATCTCATCTGCTTCGATTCCCCTATGACGTGCTTGACGCCATTAGGCCCTTCTCTTTTTCACCGCCTACTGCAATTGTTGCTTCCACAGTGGTCCGCGCCGAGGCGAACGGAGCTCCTCGCCGGCAGCAAACTGAGTATGAGCCATCTCGCCCGTTCCTTGACTCCAACCCTTCCTCGCTACTCCGGAGCTTTCGTCCTCATGACGCCAGGCTCAAGATGTCTCTCAAGGGACGGTCGTCAAAGCGGTTACTGTCTACAGCTACAGCAGGGATGCGGACGGCGAGGAGATTAACGTGCACCTCGGGTGGCCTGCGTCGCCTGCGACACCTCGTCGACGATTTCGAGGTCGAAGGTGATGTCGTCGTTGTTCTCCCCAGGCCGCTTACCGTCCCAGGCTAATGGCATATGCTTTCATAGCTAAGCAGTCTCACCCTGTCGAGAGGTGATGACGGCGAGCGTCGAGTCGCGGGATTTGCCACTCTCCATGAGACGCCACTCTCTTACCTTTCACCCTCTTCAAGCGCAGGCCGGACCGCCGAGTGAGGATAAAGAGCCCCACTACTAGCCTCTCAGTGCTGGCCCAAAGCCCCTGCGAGCGCCGCTCCGTCCGTGACCGCGACTGTCGTTGGACTCTTTCTTCTGCGGGGGAAAGCGCTTTGTCGCTCACACAGCACTCGCATACACTTCATAGACCGCAATGCCCTCGTCAAGATGACTGGCAAGGGTTCCGCCGCGTCGCAAGCGCGGCGTCCGAGCCGTCCCAGCACGCCGGCGCTCATCGAGCTCCCAGCGCCGCCGCCGTTCCGCCGGTCTGTCGCTGGCGGATCTTTCCTCGCATTCTTGTCTCGCATTCTTGTCAGATACGAGCCGAGCTATTACTCATCCGTGCATCAGTCACTTGTAGCAGCGGCAATGTTCCCAACAGCACGCATCCAGAGCTCCAAAGCTTTGTGATCGACAGCATTTGCAAGGGACTCTACGTTAGGGAAAAGCGAGGAAGGTCGTGAAGGGGAGGTGCGATACAAAGGCAAGAGAGGGAACCTTCGCGCGATTTCGCATCGAGCGAGTTGCGGGTCGTTTTTGTCCCCTTGTAGGCAGAAGCGAATGTCTATTGGTCATGAGGTAAGCGTGAAATCAGGGTAGCCGATGTGCCGAGCGGAGGGTGGAACTTGTCGAGGTTAGCGTCCTTGCTTGGCGCGGAGAGCGCCCTGGCCGGAGCCCGCTTCTTCCGCAAGGATCGCATCGTTGGACACGAGCTGCTCGCCCAGCATGGCAGCACGACGCAGCGGACCGTCCTCGCCGCCAGCAGGAGGAGCAGTCGGCGCTTCGGCGCTCTTGGCCGCGGCAGCCTCGTCAGCGGCCTTGACTTCGTCCCACGGAACTTGGGTGTACTTGACGGGGTCGGCAGCCGCAGCTGCGTAGTCACGGGAGAGGGCCAAAGATCAGTCGCTGCCTTTGAACACGTTGGTCCAAGGGCACGAGCACGTACGAGCGGGGTCGCCAGCTCCGGCGGGACCGAAGATTTGGAGCTCGGCCAAGGCGACTCGAAGAGCGCAGATCCACTTGTTGCGGCGCTGCATCTTGAGGGTCACGTTCTGCCAGTTGCCGCGGTAGTTAATCGTCGCGGACAAGCTGAGCTTGCCTTGAGCGGCAAAGTCTTCGACGGAAATATCGACAAAGGGACGGAAGTCGCGGCGCTCCGTCTGCAGGAACTCGAGCATGCGGGCACGCAGCGCCTCGATCTGCGAGAAAAGGGGCCGCATGAGTCTCGAGCTTGTCCTGCGATCGCGGCGCAGCACGTACCTTCTCGAACGTGGTTCCAAAGTCGACGTCGAACGTGAAAGTCTCCGAGATGAAGTTGGAACGGCGGTAGCTGTAGAGGAAGGTCAACATCAGAGACGTCATGAGGACGGCGGAAGGGAAGTTTGCTCACTTGAGAATGAACTTGAGGTTCAACTGCGAGTGCGGGGCCTGCGTGACCGTGCCGTCGATGCGCTTGAAGACAGTCGACAGCAAGTGCATCTCGAGGACGGTGTAGTCGACGGTGTCGATACAGACGCGGTCACCGACGTCGTACGGGTGTTTGATGAAGAGGAAGATGATCGAAGCGAGGATCTCTTGCGCGGTCGTTCCGATCAACCACGAGAGACCGAGGATGAAGGTTCCGGCCCTGCGGAGCTCGCACAGGTCAGTCAAGAGGCGACTGCGAGCCGAGATATAAAGGCAGCTACGCACCCGGTGATCATCGTCTGGAAGGATGCGTTGAGCAGGCCGAGCATGATGAGGATGGCGACGATCCACCAGATCGAGATCAAAATGTTGTCGAGACGGCTGACCGCCGAGTCGATGTCGCGCATGCTACGGCTGAGCGAGATGCGCTCGCGGTGGATGTCGAGACACGACATCTCGATCTCGTCGAGAGTCGCGTCACCGTTGCCGTCGCGATCGAAGATGGCGAAGGCCTGCGCGGGAGATTTTGCGTCCGTGAGCACCAAGCGCAGAACGGCGGGCGCCTTAAAAAGAGATGGCGCACCCTGTCTGCTTCATCGCGGTTGCGGAAGCACCTCGAGATGTCGGCGAGCACCATTCCGTCGCGGTACCGAGGCGTGAACGAGTAGTAGATCCGTCGGGCGAGCTGTTTCGTCTTGTTGGAACTCTGGAGGGCAGCCGAGACCATTGAGGCGGGCGAGTTGGGTTGCAACACGCGCTCGCCGGCAATCTCGGACGCAACCGTGCCGATGACGGTGGTCGCCGTCTGTGCGGCTTTCTGCGCTCCCTTGAGGGCCTTCTTGACGAGGAGAGTCGGGTCGGACATTTGGCGACCTTTCTTCGGGCGCATGGCACCATCGAGCGTGTCGGACCGGCCGATGTCGCGCGATCTGTAGGCGCTTGAAGCATGAGCGGAAGAGCATGGCGGAAATCGTATTAGATCGGGGACGTACTGGAGGTACAGAGTGACGAGGGTGGAGATCTGAAACTTCTGCTCAACGATACGGTCTTCGTACGAGCGCTTGTGGAAGTTGTGGGCGCTGTGGAGACAGCGTCGGTCAGTCGCAGACTTCGAGCGATGCTGGCGGCGTCGAAAGTAAGCCTACATGATCTGGATGAGCAGCTTCTCAATGAGAAGGACCATCAACGACAAGCTGTGAAAATTCGAGATTCTCAGCTTCTCCGAAGCTAGAGCGTGTGAATGAAGTCGTCTCACTTACAACACACCGAACAACCCTTGTGTCAAGAGGTAGAGTGTATTGTTGGACGAGTCGCTCGTGGCGCGAGACCGAATGACGGGCAAAAACGTGATCCAGTTCGCTGCAGTTCCGGCGACTCGATGAGCTTTTGCTCTGACGGGCGAGCATAGACCGTGAATGACTCACTGAGGGCCCACCCAGCAGCACCAGCATAAAACTGGACCGCCTTGACGTACGCGATGTAGTGACGCAGCTCGGGCGCGATCACGCCGAGGGTGCGCTTCAGGACCGAAGGGCCGAGGCGGGCGGTCAACGCCGCGCCCCACCATCCACACCATACGATGGTGAGCCAGATAGACCAGTAGTACAGGGGGACGGTCCAAATGGTCCCGTTCGGTTTGGCCGTGAAATAGATGATGCCCGGAATCCAGATGATGATCAGGAGCGGAAGGATGTAGATGCTGCAGGGTTCAGGAGGTCCATGTCAGCTTCCGCTAGCTTTGGCTCGAAGACCGAGTGGACGTACACCCAGCGAACGATGTAGTGCGAGTTGTAGATGGCGAGGACCATACGAGAGAACCAGTTGCCCTTGCCCGAAACGATAAAGTCACCGTCGGCGAATTGCAAGTTCGGGTTCGACGACGCAGCCGAGTTGAACCCGCTCGCGGAGGCGTCATTCTGGTCGCCCAAGCGGCCGTACGGCGAGTTGTTGCCCGCCGGTCCGCTCCACTGGCCGAGCCCGCCGCCGCGCGAACGGTCGCGCGATGCCGACCTCGGGGAGTTGTACCCGCTCGAAGGGGTGCTCCCACTCGCAGTACGCTTCTCCGAAGATCCGTACATGCGTTCGGCGCGGGCCGAGTTGACTGCGCTAGAATCGATCGTGACAGTCGGGTTGACCGGGCGCGAGTCGGCGTGCATCTCGTACGCGCCCGTGTCGTCGTGCCTGCTCGTCGGAACGTATGCGCCGCCCGCTTCGACTGCCCGCAGCTGTGTGAGCGAATTGTACGTCGAGAGGCTGGTCCGAGGCGGGGTCGAGTCGTCGTGCGCCGGAAGAGGAGGGTACTCGATCGGACCGGGGCCGCGAGCGGTTCCGTCGTGCGGACTTCCGAGCGAGATGGCCGTGTAGGCTTCGTCGCCGTGCTGCTGCTGCTGCTGCTGCTGCTCGCCTTGGTTCGCCGCCGCAAAGTCGTGGGCGCCGAGGTACGGACTGGTTGCAGTCGCCAATGGATCCGTCTCGGTGTGCGTCGGCTGCATGCCTGAATAAGCAGTGCCGTGGCCGTTCTGTTCCGGACGATACGTGCCGCTCACGGGCGGCGGCAACGCAGCATTGCCCGCTCCAGCTCGCTGTTGTTGCTGCTGCTGTTGCTGCTGCGCACCCTGTGCGCCCGGAGCACCTCGCGGACCGGGGTGTTCGTCGACGGGGCTGTACGCTGGCACTTGCCCCTGCATGGTCGAGTGTGCGAGTACTGCTGCTCTCTATGCACGCGTGCCTGTGCGCTGTGACCCGTTTTAGCGCACGAACACTCGCGAGGAGGCGGTGCAGTCGTTGTTGTCCTGAAGCGTGTCAAACACCGTGTCGAGCCAGCTATACGTACGGGTGAGCGCGTCAAAGGTGAACAAGGCAACCTGGCCTAGTCTGCGATACGTCGGCCCGCAAGCAGAGCGCGTTCAGAGCGAAAGACCACTCGAACGCTCGAGATCGACGACGACGTCGTTTCCTGACGATCAAACAAAATTTTCACTCGCCTGCACAGTAACGAGTCCGTGATCTTTGCAGTCTCTATGTAATGCTGCGTGCGAGCTATATTTACATGATGCGATGCGAGAGCAAACGGTGAGAGGAGAGCAGGTTTTCCATCACAAGAACGATTTGATTTCCTGCGCTGCCCTGATCAGTCGTCCGAGTCGGACGACGGACGACGCGCCATGCCGTACGCTTGACGCTGAGTGACGCTGTAGCCGCTGCCGAGACCCTGGCGGTTCTGCGCGAGCGCGAGGGGACGCACAATCACGATCAGCTCGATTGGTCTACCTGGGCAATGTCCGCAAATACACGACTTACTGTCTTGACTCGCGCGGCGACGGGCTCGTGAATGCCACCAGAAAGACCAATCTGTCCGCCTTCCGTCCATCTGCGCGATTAACCACCGTCAGCGAGCTGAAACGATGGACCACGGCAGAGCCCCCGGACTCACCCCATCTTTTTGAGCAAGGCAAAGCCAATGTTCTCGGTTCCGAGCTTGTCGGCCTAATTGAAGTCGAGCGAGATCAGTACAGAAGGGAGGACGACAGGACGAATAAACCAGGGGCACGTACCCCTTGTCCGACCACGGCGCCTTCGCTGTTCCTGCCCACCCCACCGCCGCCGCTCCTTCCGGCTCCACCGCTTGAACGCTTGCCACTGGCACTTTCGAGCGCTTTCCACAAGCCAGACATCTTGCCTCCTCCTCGTGGCCGACCTCCGTAGCCGTATCCCATCGACATCTCGTCCTCACCATCCGCCGTACCGACGATGGCGACGATCTTGCGCTCGCTGACACCCACGACGGTCGTCCGACTCGTCCGCTCGAGGACCGGGAACCGCGCGTTGCCCTTGCCCATCGATCGCGACTTGAGCCCGTACGCTTCAGCGAGGAGATGCACGGCGATGCGCGATTTCTTGCTCATTGGCGGCAGCGACATGGTCGCCATGCCGATCTCGTACTGGATGAACTGCCGGATCTGCTTGTTGATTGTCGCCGCGTCGTTCGATTGCGAGGCCGCCTCGCGAGCTGCCTTGGCCTTCTTGCCGGCGGTCCGACCACCGCGGTAAGCATCGCGCGACTCGGCTTCGCGAGCGGCAGCGCGGACAGCGGCCCGCTCCGCCTTCTTCTGCGCCTTGGACTTGCGGTCGAGCTCCCACTGTTCGGCGAGCGAGGCAGAGAAGGCGCCTCCGTAGTTCTTGCCCGCATTCTTCTTCTTTTTCTTCTTCGAGGCTGGAGCAAGTTTCCGAGCCGTGTCAGTCAGTGGCGATCTGCGTGGGAGATCAGCGCGCGTTAAACCACGCGGAGAACTCACAACCGAGACCCATAGCGCGTTCCTCCTCCTCGGCCAACAACGCATCGACCATCTCGTCGTCCAGATCGTCCATGTCGCCATACAAGTCAACGTCGTCAAAGTTGCCGTTCGAGATGGCCTTGAAGAGCTTGTTGCGCTCTTTGCGATTGGCCCGGCGAGCGTCTTTGCCGCCCTTGGCCGTCTCGAGCAGGTCAGCGTTGTCGCGAACGATCCCCTGCATCTTGGCGATGAAATCTTCGTCATCGTCCGCCCAGGTATCGTTCCCGCCGCCAAACATCTCGGCCTCGTCGCTGCTCGTCTCGTCGTCATCGTAGTCGGCTTGACGCATCTTGCCCTTGCGGGCTCGCCGCCGCTCTTTCTTGCGTTCGCGCTCGGCTTTGCGACCCCCGCCTCCGCTCTGTCCCATCGAAGAAAGCTTGATCGTCCGCCCGGCCAAGAGAGCGCTCTGTACGGCGAGGTCTTCCGCCGCCGAGTCCGTCGACGACGAAAGCGACGAGTCGTCCGAGTCTTCGGAATCGGACGAATGGAGGGACAGAGAATGCTCGACGCTGGTGATTGTTGACGGGTCAGACTCGGGGATAGAGGCAGTTTGAGAACCAGTGGCGCAACTGACCGGCCATCCGCATCGCCGAGCGAGTACTCCATCTCGAGCTCTTCGCTCGAACCAGCCTCTTCGCTGACGTCCTCCTCTTCCTCCGCGAGACGTCGGTCCGCCGCATCGGCAGTGTCCTCTTCGCTATCGTAGCTGCCACTGTCGGTCTCACTGCTGCTGCTGTTGCCAGTCGTGGCGTCCTCGTCCGAGGTTCCCCAAGCGTCGCTGTCATCCTCGTCTTCGGCGATTCGGCGATCGAGATCGTCGCCACGACCATGCGAGCCACCGAGACTCCCCACCGCGCCGTTGGCGAAAGCAGCCATAACAGCCAAGCTGTCATCGCCTTCGTCGTCATCCGCTGCCTCGAGATTGGCGAGGTAGTCTTGCTCGAGGCGCAAGCGTTCTTCAGCTGCCTGCGCACGCTGCGCGCGGCCTTCAGTCACTGCCAGTTCTTCGGCATCTTGTCGACTAGCCTCGAGCGCCATCGCAAGCTCGACCTCCTCGCGGGTCGACCCAGCCGCGATGAGCCGCTCGAGCTTCTCCGCCTGTCGCTGGTCTGCACGCTGCTGCCGCTGGAGTTGCTTCTTCGCTCGACCCCTCACGCCTGCGCCTCGACCAACGGGAGGCGGCGAGGTTGATCCCCATTCCACGTCCGAGTCGTCCATTCGGGGTTGACCGTCCTCGTGCGTCGCGGCAGCGTCGGCATCGAGCATGTCGTCCATGTTGACCACACCCCCTCGCATCTGGGCAAAGAGAGCTGCACCATCGGCGAGATCATCGTGGTCTTCCTCGCTGCCGGATTCGTCCTCGCTGTCGGCGAGCGTCCTGCCGCCGAGGTGACCGTTCCCGCTCCGAGGGTGCGCTCGCCCGGCCTTGCGAGCCGCACGCGACTCGCGCTTGAGGGCCTTTTTCGACTTTTTCGCAGGCTGTTTGGGCTGAGAGACGCGTGCGGTGCGAGCGCTGGCCGGAGGAGGTCGTGATGCGGCTTGAGGCAGGGAGGTAAACTCTGACGTGGTGGCGGTGGTAGTAGTCGTCGATGCCGGCAGTGTGGGGTTTGCAAGGACGGGATCGGAACGAGTGACGGCGCGGGCAGAGTACACGATCTGCTCGTCTTCCGACTCGTCCGACTCGTCCGACTCGCCGCCATTGCCACGATGAGCGGCCAAGCCAGCTGGAGGCGCAAACTCGACATCGACGACAACTTCGGACCTGGCGACGGAGATCTCAAACAGGGGCGGTTCCTCGTCCTCTTCTTCGACGTTGTTTCCCGCTCGGGGTTCTGCAGCTGCGGCAGACGGCGCAGGTTCGGCGACGACTGCCGGCGCGGGAGCTTGCTTGCGAGCAGTGTGTGACATGCCGATGCCCGGGTGAGTCGACGTCTCGTCGGCGGCTCCGCGAGCGTCCTCGAGTTCGTCGAGCGCCATAGTGGCGGTCGTTGCCGGTTCGGGCTCGAAGGCCGTCTCCGGGATGGAGTAATCCGGGTGCTGCTCCTCGTGCGCCTCGAGAGCAATCTTGCCGACCTGATCGGCCAGCTGCGCATCCGCGGATGGCAGAGCTGGCGGCGGTGGCGAAGTCGGGACATCGGCTCCTGCCTTTTCGAGCCCGTGTTCGTCTTCTCCGCCGACGGTGCCCAAGCCTGGTCCGGTCGCGGGGACAAACTTGACGGGTACGAGGAGCGGGTTCGGGCCGGCATGGAAGCTCCCGCCGCCGCGAGGGCTGGCGGTTCCGGATCCCCTTCCGCCTCTGCCTCGGGCGTTGAAAGCGCCGAGTCCGGAATGACCTGCGCCGCGCCCTCTTCCTCGACTGCCATACGTAGGCGAGTCTCGTCCGCTGTCTGGCGCGTACGGCGAAGGCGAGTTGCTGTGGTTGAATCCGCCTCCTCGCGCTCCTCCTCGTCCTGCACCGCCTCGTCCGCCTCTATTTCCTCGCGTAGGGGTGGACGTGCCCGACTGAGCCGGTGACTGGAAGCGATGCGGGCTCGCAGTCGTCAGCACCGGGATCTGGAAGGCGGGCGACGGGTTGAAGCCTGCGCGATGATGAGAGTCATCGATGATGAGGTCAACTCGAACGTGCGGGAGGTCCAAACTGTAGACCGAGGCAGGGGGAAGGGAAGGGAGCGCACCGAGCATTCCTTCCGAGATCAAGTCGTCGTACGAGAATTCTGCCATCGAATAGTCGACCATAGTCGCTGCGCCGCCACCCCGTCCTCGACCTCCTCGCCCTCGTCCGCCTCTTCCTCTGCCGCCACCGCCTCGCTGTGCTCCACGTGCCGGTGATCCAACCGCTCCTCGTCCGCGTGGCTGTCCGCGTGCCATCGTCTTTTAGTTGAGCGTGTGGAGGAGTGATATGGGGGGAGGGCAAGCCGCGTCGAGAGATGTCAACGACGAGAGTTGGCTTTCCACTTTACACGTCACACACTGCGCTCTATAGGATCGATCTGCGCCCATAGACACTTGCTAGGGCTTAGCTGACTCTAGCGATAAGCGAGCACCACTTTCTCACGGCGCGGGATGCCCGCCCCTGTCGCTTCTCGCTCGCTCTCTGCAGACACGACAGCTCACCCGCTCGCTCCGGCTTACATCCTGCGCGCCCATGCTGCACCAGTGTCGTGCCTCTTGTTCAGTCAGGATGGCCGCTTCTTGTACAGCGGGTGAGTCCGTCCTTGCACTCAACGAACCCGTCAGGTGTTTACACTTTGATCCCCAGCGGCACGGACGGCTACGTCGCCATGTGGCGCCTGCGGACCTTTCGACCGCGCTACTTGTGGAAAGCGCACGAGGGAGGGATACTCGGTCTCGCCGAATTCGATGGCGGTGTCCTCACGTAGGTCGTTCTCCTCGCCGTCCCATGGCGGTTGCGCATGCTGACCACGTTAACCTTATACAGACAGGGACGAGACAACCTCGTACACCTGTATCGCTTCCCCCTGAGCGGCAAAGGAGCAGAGGCAACGGCTGGCACTTCCATCGACATCGGAGCCGCGACGGCAGTCCCGTCCCCGTCTCACCCTTCGCCAGGTTTCGGCGAGCCGGGGTGGACCCTCGACGTCAACGCGATGAACTTCTGCCGCATGAGCGTACTCCCGCTCAGACCGACAAAGTGCGTGGTCGTCGATCGCAAGGGCAAAGGTCGTGCGGATCCCGACTGCGACTTGGAAGAAGCAGAGCAGGACACGCACACTGGCGGAGGCGCCTTGATCGCAGTGCCTAGTCTGACAAAGGACGATTACGTGCGTTCGTGCGCAGATTCTCGTATCCGGTGCTGCACAGACCCCTGACTTGACACCCTCCTCGAGAACAGGTCGACGTTTTCCATTACCCTTCCAAAGCACGCATCCACCGATCGATCAGCAAGGACGCCTTTATCGGCCACAAGACGGGTACGTCCTCTCTCGCGGTAACTTGTGCGGGTCCCAAGGAGGCTGAACTGGAGCCGGTGAACAGGAAGTGTCATGGCGGTGCATCTCTTTTACCCACCTCGCGCCGGTTCTAGCCCGACAAATCCAACATCGGCGACGGCCAACACAGCTTCGACAGACTCGGCAGCAGCTCCGGACCTGCACATCTTGATTGGCTATGAATCCGGCCACCTCGCCCTCTTCCGCTTCCACCCCAACCCTTCTTTCGAACTCGTCACCACAGCCGACTCGCAGACCTACCATCGACCTCGATCGGGCAAGATGGTTGAAGAGAATGAGGGGTGGGAGCTCGTCTGGGCCGAAAAGGGTCATCGCGATGCTGGTCAGTTTTTCTCTCTTAGGCGGCCAACCTCACGTATGAGTGCATACTGAAGGATCTACCTCCGTACTTCCGGGACGCAGTCATGTCCTTGGCCGTGGACTCGAAAGCCAGATTCGCCTACACCGTCGCGGCGGATCACTTTCTCTGCAAGTATCGGATCTCGGACCTGGTACGTTCGTACCGCTTTGCCGTTCACTCTTGGATTTTTCGCTGAAGAGGCGGTTGCGTCCGACAGAGTACCGAGGAGGCAACTCTGCCGAGGATCCATGTCGAATCGACGCCTTCTCCCGGCAAATCGGGCGTGGCGGTCCGTGGCGATGGCAAGCTGCTCGCGACCGCCGGCTGGGATGGCGAGTAAGTCAACTCCAGACCAGCTTCCGTTCCCCGATATCTGCTGTTGAACCGACATGCTGCACGCCTGTCCTGCAGATTGCGGCTCTACTCGGCCAAGACGCTGGCGCCACTCGCAGTTCTCTCGCTTCACCGTCTCTCGCTCCAAGCCATTGCGTTCGCACCCGTCCCACCATCGAGAATCCATCCCACAACAGCAGCAGCAGCTCACGGCGTTTCTTCAGACCCGGGGACCGGATCCGACACCGACGACGACGAAGACGGCGGCGGAGGGGCGTCGACGAGTAACAGACGGCGGCTGTGGTTGGCGACGGGCGGACAAGAGACCAAGATCTCGCTGTGGGAACCGTATCCTGCGCGTCCTTTGTGAAGGCGGGAATGTGTAGCTCGCACGGGAGAGGCGGATCTGCAAGTGTGCATTGCCTGCCTCGTGAACTCTCAGACGAAGTCGACCTGCAGCGGGTGGATTTTTTGCGGATCAAGCGTCTCTCTTTCGTATTACTATTGCTGCTGGCCATGCCTAGCGTACTGAAATTCCCTTTTAAGGCTTCGACACGGCCGTAATACTCCGGTCTGAAGTTTCGCCTCTCCCTGCCTCACTGCTGGCCGGACCAAATCTCCTTGCTTCCATTCTTCCACTTGTACGCCGAACTTCAAGCTGCCATGCGTGCCAGCTTGATCGCTACCGTAGCCGCACGCTCCTCTCGCTTCGCCGACAAGCTGGCACTTCCTCTCGACTACGTGCGTTGTTCCCTCTCCACATCGCGGCCAAGCTGCCGAGCTGATGGACCACACCCACCAGTTCGTGAACCGTACAAAGGCTCTGGCGCTCTACCGACAGTTCATCCGGGCGACCAAGAGCTTGGGCGATGCGCGCACGCGATGGGAGACGATGGAGTGGATCCGGAACGACTTTGAGCGAAACCGCGCCGTGGTCGACTCGGTGAGTACATACAGCGCTGCTTTTTCGGCTGATACCTCGAGCAACGATACATGGACTCAATGCCGCTGCCCGCCCCGCAGGAAAAGTGCAAGACGCTGCTGTCTCTCGGCCATCGCCAGCTGAAGCAACTCGGCTCGACCAGCAGTCTGATCGGCGGCAACACTTCCAAGTTCCGAGGAGGCCGACGCGCGTAGAGCACACGCAGGGCGTGCGCATACAGGTGGACGGCCAGATCGGAGCTACTTCTGGACTTCCAGCGGCGGGAGAACGACGCCCTCCGCCCTCAGGAAACTCATGGAGGACCAGGAAACTGAGCAGGGCAGGTACGCCTCCTGTCTAAGCTCAACTACAGCTGCATGAGAGTGTGCTGACACCGGTTTATCTCTCTCAGGACGCGGTCTTCAGCGGTCAAGGCGCTGGAAAAGGGGCGGCAGTTTCCGAGTTTCCGCTCCGGCGCCCTCAAGACGGTCAATCTGACACTCTCAACCCTTCGGAACGACCGCGGTCTCTGACGACCAAGCGCGCGGACTCCTTCCGACTATCCCGCCGTGGAGATCTCGATGGACGGCGTAGGACGGCTGCAGGATAGATTACGGCCGTTCTCTCTGTCGAAGCCTTGTGGCGAGGATCCTCCCGTCCTGCAAGGTGTATCTGCAGCGCAACCCTTCGAACCCGTGCCGTCTTTGCATCCAGACTGTTTTGGCCATGTCACGGCGAAGCGTATGCAAGCGTATGAGCCAGATTGCTATGTCCGCGGAGGTTTCTGACTCTCCAGCGATGAGAGAGGAACTCGACTCTTGAGTCGGACCCTACACGCCTGGCTCCAGTGATTGCACGATTGCCCGTGTACAGCACAGTCTCTAGCCGAGTCAACGGCCGATGCTGCGCGGCGCTTGCCGCTGCTTCGCTTCATCGCTGCTCGCCTGGACCGCTCGACCCGTCTCACGATCACCGATACAGCAGGCAGGCAGATATGAGCTCTTAGCACAGCAGCAAAGGGCGATCTCGACTACGTGGCCGAGATGCGCCGGCGGCAAAGGCAAAATCCCTCGCGACTCGTCGGTCCTCGACCTGTTCCTCGGCCCCTCGGCGGATGCATCTGGCGCAAGCTCCCCCGACGCCAGTGCGGCAAAGGGCCAAACGCATGTCTCTCAAGGGCAGTCTCCTACCAGCCTGATCGCGGCCGCAGACTCGGACCCACCGAAATCAAAACCGGGCATCTTTGCCTCGTTTCTGCGACGAGGACCGACTCGAAGTGCAGGGCCGTCGACGGCGGCAGCAAGTCGGCGGAGTGGCGGATCTGTCGACCTCGAAGAGGAAAGGAGGGCCCGTGACCGGAATCTCGAGACCGCCAAGGCGCTCGAACGGACTTTGCGCTCGTCGAGGGGGACCGCCGTTTCCGGTGGCGCAGCCGGTTCGGGTCTCGACGTGCGCTGCACGACGCTCGATGCACGCGGCAAGGTGTCATCCATGGTGGCGCATGTCCCGAAGGACGAGCTCTGCAGGAGATACGGCATCCAGCCGCGTGACTTGCGCAAACTCGACTCGGCCGTTCCCACCAGCGTCCCGACCATCTTGTCGCGGCGGAACTGCATCATCTTGACCATGCTGCACTTGCGCGTCGTCATCACGGCGCAAGAGGTGACTATATTCGACTCGGTCGGCTCCGAAGACAGGTGCGGCTGTTCCCGTTGCCCCTAGCCCCCCCCCCAGTGACCCTGCTGACACGGTCGGCTCCACCCGCAGTTGGCTCAAGGGAGTGTTTATCTGGTCTCTCGAGCACGCCCTCAAGGCCACCGGCAAAGCGGCTCACGGCCTACCTTACGAGTTCCGAGCCCTCGAGTCGTGCCTCATCAGCGTCGTCACCGCTCTCGAAACCGATCTCGCCAACGTCCGCAGCCACGTGATTGAGCTTCTCGCGCACATGGAGGACCATATCGATCGCGAGAACCTGCGCTTGTTGCTGCACTACTCGCGCAAATTGTCGGTCTTTCAGAAACGAGCGACGCTCGTGCAGGAGTGCCTCGATGAGCTTCTCGCGAACGGTGGGTCTTTCTTCGGCCCTGTCGATGCGCGAGCCAGGTGCTGACTCTCTGGTCTGCTTTAAATCTAGACGAGGACCTTGCGAATATGTACTTGACAGCAAAGGCGCAGGACAAGCCGCGGGCCAACGACGATCACGAGGAGATCGAGCTGTTGCTCGAGTCTTTCTCCAAGCAGTGCGAAGAAATTGTCAGCGAGGTCGAGACGCTCGAGGTGGGTCGAACTTTATCTTCTGTACAGGGCTCGCTCCGGGGAAGATCTTGCTGACGCTTTCGCTTGCCTGCAGGCGAATGTCCGCCATACCGAGGACATTATCGAGCTCATCCTCGACTCGAACCGGAACTCGCTCCTCGGCCTCGACCTGCGCGTCAGCATCGCTACTCTCGGCCTGACTGCAGGAGCGCTCGTCGCGGGTCTGTTCGGCATGGTGCGTCTTTTTGTGCTCATTGCTCGGGATTTGTCCCTTCTGCGACACACTACTGACGGGTATCTCTTTCCTACTCGTTTACTCCGTATAGAATGTGAGTGTCTTCCTTTGCCGTTGTGGGCGAGAAAGGGCCTTGTGCTGACCGCTGCCCTTCCCCACAGCTGCTGAACCGCATCGAGGAGAGCCCGTTCGCCTTCCCGCTCGTTTCCTTGACCACCTTTGCCCTCGCTGCATTCGTGACCTCGTTCGGTCTCCGCCGCTTGGCTCGCTTGCGCCGCGTCAACCTCGGCTGGCGAGACGAAGTCCGACAGCTGCAGGTCGGCGACAAATGGGGCATGGGAGGTCGGCGAGGCGGCAAAGGCGGGCATGCCAGCACTACCGGTGCGGCAGCTCGGCGTCGCAGAGACTGAGGTCGATTCCGCCGCCTCTTATAGATTTGTACAGATTTCCTCGATAGATCACATCTCTTTTTTGTTGTTGACAATCCTAGCACCGCTCATCCCTGCACCTTGACCTTTGCCCGCAGGCTGTTGGAAGACTTGTCAGGTCTGTCGACAAAGCCAAGCACATGGGAAGCTCCGAAGAGGTCGAATTGTGCTGGAACAAAGGTTCCTCGCGAATGTGGACTGTGATCTCAGGAATGCTCTCTGGACTCTAAGGGCGGAGCTGAGGCTTGGCTGAGGACATTTTCTCTGATCCGTTGAGCTCCGCTTTCTCGCCTTACTCGTACTTCGGAATTGGCGCCCTGCAGCTTCCGGTGTTCTGGTCACCCTGGAAAGTCGTCGCTTTGCTCG
The DNA here is from genome assembly GCA_034406715.1 of Rhodotorula mucilaginosa. NCBI lineage: Eukaryota > Fungi > Basidiomycota > Microbotryomycetes > Sporidiobolales > Sporidiobolaceae > Rhodotorula > Rhodotorula mucilaginosa. Next base: position 191,847 of record CP137874.1, read on the forward strand.
GATTACAGTCTTGGGAAAGCACTTTAAAGGGTGCGTTTCGCAGATCAGTTGACTGAGCTCCGCCTCCACAGCTCGCACTCACTTTGGCTACTGCTCCCTTGGCTTCTGGTTTATTCTGCAGACTATCACCTGCTCTATACTATAGCCTCAGGTCTGCGCTCCGGGAGATCAAGATGTGGTGTTTTCTCGGGTTGATTGAGCTGGACCTTCCCGCTTCGCTCTCGCTTCAGCCTTTGCTCCCCTCACGGTCCAGCCGACTCAGTAGGCTACTCGGATGCCACTATATCTGGAGCATAACTTCAGTAATGCGCTCCGGGGCCAGGGAGCACCTTTTTGCTTTGTGAAACCGTGCTCGACCTTCTCGCTTTGCTCCCATCTCAGCTATGGCTCCCTGCCACGCACAATCTGCATACGAGGCTGCGCAGCTACTTCTTATCCAGACTATGGTGTCGAGGAGGCACTACACGATCAAGATGCGAAGCCGGTGGCGTGCTGCGTCTGTCTCGCGCTCGACCTTCTCGCTTCGCCATGCCTTTCCTATTGCTCCCCGTGAACTCTGGTCAGGTGAACAGGGGTTGCAGCTGTTATTTCGCTTGGCCTATGGTCCTGGGAAGGTGCTTGGGAGCGAAGGGCCGGGGCTGAGCACGTCTCTGCACGATTGAGCGAGCTGGACCTTCTCGCCTCACCCCCCTGCTTCGGCTCTCCATACCCTTGAGTTCTGCTTTATGTGCCTACGAATCTGTCAGTGTATCTGAGCTATAGTCTTTGTGCTACGTTCAGGGAGAGTTGATTCGACCTTGCGGCCGATTCGGAGACGAGCTAGCAAGGGGAGCTGGACAGCCACGAGCGACGTGAGTGTTGGCGCAAGTGCTGAAGCCTGTAGGGTTCCCGCCGCGGCTAGAGAGAAGTGTAAACGTCGGTGCTATGCAAGGACAAGCGAGATCATATCTACCTAGAGAGAAGTGTAAACGTCGGTGAGGAGAAGGAAAGAAAGAGGGAAACATGATGAAACTGAACATGGCCCTCGGACCTCCGGACTCGCCGGAACAAAACTTCCTCCGAAAATCCTCCCGACCACCACTCTCCGTACTTCCCAACACTCCTCCTAACAGGCACCCCAAGTCCCATCCGTCGGCCACCCGATGAGGCCGTACCGCTTGCCGAGTTCGAGGACGCGACGAGCCGGCAGCGCCTTGGTGAGGAGGTCCGCGATGTTCTCGGTGCCGGGGATCCATTTGAGTTCGACAAATTCGCGCTCGATCTGCTCCCGGACGAACTTGAGCTTGACGTCGTGCTGCTTCTTCTCCTCCATATAGGTGGGAGAATGGAGCGCGTCGACGCCCGCCTTGTTGTCGTTCAGGATACGCAGGGGTGCGCTGTTGCCGATGGGAAGCGTAGAAATGATCGACGAGTACCACTCGAGCTCGGTGAGAGCGACTGAGATGGCACTCAGCTCCGCCTGGAAGGTCGAGAGCTGAACGGATTGCTGGCGGCGCGAGACCGTGTGGATGGTCGATCCGTCGAGCTTAGAGAATGTTGTCCCGTGCCCGTGACCTCCCGTGCGACGGGCACGGGCGTGAAAATTTTGACTTTTGCTCGACGGGGGAGCGCACGGGGCACGGCCCCCCGTACCCCGTACTGTACGGAGGTACGGCCCGTGTGACGGGGGAGACGGGTCGGACTTGTCTGCTTTCGAGATCAAGATCTCTCCTCACTTCAAGAGCTCTCCTCGCTTTCTGACTCGCCAGTTTGTAGCGCAAGGGAATCTCCTATCATTGTCACCCAATCTCTTCCTGCTCTACTTGCGGGAACTGACTACGAGAAGCGAGAGCTGAGGCGCTGAGGAACAGCTCTTCAGCTTCCCCGCGGCAAGTCCCTCTCTGCCGCCGACGGCTTCCCAAGTCACGGCATAACCGAGACTGCTTGGTTGGAGCCATTCTCCCAAAGGTGACCACATGGAACCCTCCGCATCAAGGAAGACTGCGTACAGGCAAAAGCAAGGTATGATCAGCTTCCCATAACCAGGTGGTGGAAGGAGCGTCGGCAGAGAGGAGGCCGAGGAAAGGAAGCATCACGGATGAAGGAAGAGCAGGAAATAGTGGTGACAGGAAAGAGCAGAACTCACCCAAAATAGCGACCGATGGCCACGAACGAGTCGTTCGAGTCGGAGGAGATGGCGAGTTGGAAGACGAAGCAGTCGATCTTGGTGCTGTAGAGCGACGTAAACGGCTCTAGCCTCTGAAGTAGGAGAAAGAGGATCATGGGTGTAGCGTAGATTCGGTGTCTGGAGAGTGATTCTGCGCGAGGTGTGAGGAAAGATGGGGAAGAAAAAGAGAGCAAGGTCAGCAGCGGTTGCGCCAGTCCACATCGCACACCTTGTGTAGCGTAGCATGTCTCCACTTCATAAGGCGCCCACAAATCTCGCGTGGGCTGCTGCATGCTCGGACCCGTCGCCGTCTTCACAGCCAGTGCCAACAAGAGTAGGGGCAACCCGGGATTCTCTCTCGCCCCCAGCCCATGTGGGCGGTCCACAATATCGGCAGCCTTCCGAGAGTCGGCGATACAAGCACATGTTGGTGGCCGAGGTAGCTAGCCCAGAGAGAGGGAGCGGGGGAGAGGGGACAGCAGACTCACTCGACGTGCCCAATGTTTCCCACCCAATTCTGGTCCCTCGAGGCACATTCAAGCGTTGCCGAGAGCTGCTGGAGAGTTCATGGTAGCAGTGCTCCTCTCGCTGGCGCCGGGAGCATGAGGACAAGCGTTGCCAGTGAGCAGAGAGAGCAAAAGAGACGAGGCGGACTTCGCTCAGGCCGACTCTTGCCGCTCAGGCCGCTCGACGCCGCGGAGCTTGCAAGCCTTTTTTGAAACCTACTCTTTGAGGCTAACGAAATGCTCAGAGACGCTATTTATGCAATGTAAAATCTTCTACAGATGCTACAAGTTTCTTGAAGCCCGTACTTTCCCGTCAGACGGGACTTTGATCGTCGCGACGGGTGCGGCACGGCGTATGGGGCCCGTGCGTCCCGTACGTACCGCCGTACAAATCCCCGTACCCCGTTCAGGCCCCGTTCTGAACGGCAACATTCTCTAGTCGAGCTGGATCGCAACTCCGGTCGTGCTGCGGCGCGATTCAATGTCGCCGGCGTGATCGGTGTCGACGTACGCGACGAGTTCGCCGCCACTCGACCTGTCGGCTCCGATGCTGAGTCCGACCATGGTCGTCGCCTTGAGATAGGCAAAGATGCGCTTGACGAGATCCCAGTGCTTTGGACCAGGATTCGAGGAGAAGCGACTCGCGATTCCGACCGCGAACTGGATGTCGGGACGGGTCGTCGCGATAAAGAGGAGCGAGCCGACTGCAGAGAGGTACTCGCGAGGCCTGATCGCGCTGCCATCGTACGACTTGTAGACGATGCCTGGCTGGATCGGCATGTGGACGACCTTGGCATCTTCGAAGCCGTGAAGCTTGAGAGCCTTGGCAATCTGGCTCGTCACGCGGACGACGGTCTTGCCGCTGTCTTGGTCGAAATCGATGTCGCGACCGAGAAAGGTGCGGCCATTGACGGCGCCCTTGAACGTCACGTCGAACTCCTCCTGGAGCTGGCCAGTGACGTCCTCAACGACGTCCTTCTTCCCGGCGATGAGCCCGTCGTCGACGTACAGGATGAAGAGGACGTAGTCACCTTTGCGACGTCCGACGTAGAGAGTCACATCGTCCGAGATGGAGACGAAGTTCAGCTCGTCGAGCTTGGTCTTGACGCGAAGGTGGAACGCGCGGCCGGACTGAGGTAGTCCGTAGGCGGCGCGGCGCAGCTCGTAGACGTCGCTTTCGCGACCCGGGACTTCGTAGCCCGGCGGCTGCTTGACGAAGACTGGCTCGCCGCCGCTCGCGACTTTCGCACCGAGATACGCCTTGGCGAAGTCGGTGATGAAGACGGGCAGCTTGAGCCTCGTCGCGAGGACGAAGAAGATGGCGACGACGTCCCAGCGAGGAAGCGGGGTGAACGTCGGGCCGAAAGAACTGAGGAAGGGAATTGTCTTAACTCCCTGGACGACGAGGCGAGACTTGAGCTGCGCCTTTTTGTCTTCGGGGAACACGCGGGTCGTGTGATGCCAGCGCGTTCCCAGAATCTTCATCCCCTCTTGACGGGGGACGAGGTCGCCGACGACGTCCTGCTTCTGGAAACCTTCCCACTCATCGTCCATACCGGCGCGCCACTCGGTCGCGTAGATCGAAGAGAGCGCGTCCTTGGTCAAGGCGGGCTGCTCCGGCTTGGGACGTCCGGCAATCGAGAATGCCTCCTTGGAGGCAGCGGCGACTGGAGCGGCAATGATGGCCGCTTCGTCCGGCTCCTGCGGTTCGCTCGCAATGTTGACAGCGACGATGACCGCGCCGGCTCGAAATTCCCAATGACGGGTCTTCCAAGTCGCCTGCTTGCGCTCCCTCGAACCGCGCCTTGGTCCACCGCTCCCGATGTTTGATGGAGGGGTTGAAATCCGTCGCTCTTCGCTGGCACCCGGAGGAGGTTGCTGGACCTGCTGAGGCGCTCGCGCGGGCATTTCCTCATCGACGGAGGCAGGTCCTTCTTCCTCCCCCTCGATCGTCCAGCTGAAGTCGTCCTCATCGTCGACCTCGGCTCGGTGGTAATCGCCGGGCGACGACTGGACGTTGCGCGACCATTGGACCTTGGCGTTGCCCTTGTCCTCGACACGCTGAACCCTGAAACCCTTCGTACCACGAAAGACGCCGACGCCGAGGAAGATGGCTCGGTAGGCCTTCTCGTCGAAGAGACCTGCGTCGGGGTCATGCACCCAAACCTCCTGGCCAATCACGGGGACGACGGCACCGGAGAAGAAAGGGTTGCGATGGTGGTGGAGGTAGTGGTACGGGGTCTCGCCATTGTTGGGCGAGTAGGGCAGGTTGTCGATGAGAAAGAGGGCGAAGTAGAAGATCTCGGCCCAGTAGGCCTTGGGAAGACGAGCCTGGATGAGGCACGTCGTGATCTTCTCCTTGACGGTTCGGACGGTGCGTTCGGACAGCCCGTTCTGCTGAGGCGTGTACGGGATCGAGAGGCGGCGAGAGATGCCTTGCTCGTTCAGAAACGTCTCGAACGCCCGTGAGGTGAACTCGGAGCCGTTGTCGGTCTGGAGAGTAGTCGATTCGGCAATGCCGACCTTAGACGACTCAAACTCCGCTCTCATGCGAAAGTAGACCTTCTTGAAGGCCTCGGGGACCTCGGTCTTGTCGCGGAGCGGCTCGCCGTCGACCCATCCCGAAGCTTCGTCTCGTACAATGATGAAGTACTTCGCTCCTCCGAAGGACGAGAACGGGAAAGGGCCGGCGAGATCAGAGTGGAGGCGCTGCAGCGGCTTGGTAGCCTGGCGCTCGATGATGGGGAACGACAACTTGGTCGCTTTGGCGGCTCGGCAGACCGCGCACGACTTGTTAAAGTACGAATCGAGATCCGTAGTCGTGAACCCCTTGACTTCGCCGAGGCGAAGCATGTCGCGCATCGCCGCCTTCGACGGATGTCCGTGCTGCAGGTGAGCCTGCTCGACAAGCTTGAGACGCTCCTCCTGAGGGGTAGCGAGGACGAGCAGGACCTGATCGACAACGGCAATCTCAGGCAGACCGAGACGACCAGTCGTTCCTTCGAGGACGACGAAATCGTCGGACGTGACGATGCGGAAGTCGTCACCCTTGTCGAAGATGACGCGGAAACCGGCTTTCTGGAAGCGGGTACCGGAGACGAGGTTGAAGGCCGAGTGGGGAACATGGACGGCTTCGAGAAGAGTGACGACGTGCTGACCGTCGCGAGTCTTGACCTCGAGCTCGACCGTGCCTCGCCCGACCCCTTCGAGAGCCGGACCCGAGGCAGTCGAAACCGGAATGCGCATCGGTTCGTAGGTGATGAACTTGGAACGGTCCGTGACGACGTGGCTCGTGGCGCACGTGTCGAGGTACCATTCGGAAGGGAACGAGTACTCATCGTCGGGAATCTCTTCAATGGACGCCGCGATCGTGACGGCGGCGAGAGAGACCGGCTTGGACGAGTCCTTCTTGTCCTTGTCGTTCTTGTTGTTCGAGGACGACGACGACTTGTTCGAGTTACCGGAGTTCGAGTTCGACTTGTCGAGACGGTTGTCCGGATTCCTCGGGTTCTGCCAGCACTTCTCTGGAGCATGGTTCGGCGACTCCTTCTTGCAGTGCTTGCACTTCTTGCGCTGAGCGTTCTGCTGATTCGAGTTGCTCGACTTCTTGCCGGAGGTGCGGGTGACCGCAGCGGTGGCAGACGAATCGGCGTTGTTGCCGTTCGCGAGGATGAGGCCGCCGGAGTTGGCGGTGGCGTTCGCGCGGAGCCTGTTGTACTCGGCACGGACCTTGTCGAGAACCTCGCGAGGAGCAAAGGTCGACGAATCGCTAGTCCGGTAGACCGCCGCCCAGGCCTTCCAGTCCGCGGTAGGCGGAAGACCTTCGAGGATGAAGTCGGAATAGACGTAGTGGAGGTTCGATGCCTTCTTGGTCTGGGCGGCGGTCGCTCCGGCTGCGGCGTCGCGGACGAGTGCAAAGTCGACTTCGCGCGCCCGCGAAAGGACCTCTTCGTGCTCGTCGAGGAACTTGCCCATGGCGTCGAGATTCTTGGCCTTCAAGGAACGAAGTGCGGCAAGAATCGACTGGATCGATTCGCGTCCGCTCAGCTCGAAGCGAGAGCAGAGCCAGGTCCAAGCTTCGGCCGTCGAGAGACCGTGAAGTTGGCCGGCGAGCGAGTCGGAGAGTTTGGCGACGAGGTAGTTCATCGCGCGAGCGTCGTCGTGTTCCCAGACGACGAGGGCAGCCGGGTCCGTTGGACGGGCAGTCGTGCCCTCGAGATGTCCCGTAACTCCTCCTGAGGCGGCGGCCCTCTGCATGCGGAACTTCCACCCCTTCCACCCGTTGCCTGACTCCTCCAAAGTCGGAACGTTGCGGAGGAAGGCGTAGACGGAGGCGTCGTACTCGCGCGCGCTGATCGGAGCGGGCGCAGCGGCTTGCTGAGATGCCATCGCGACTGGTGACGCGAATGCGAGGACAAACGGCGAAGGTGGTGGCGAGTCCGGAGGTGAAGCCAGAGCGGAGGAAGCCGGAAGAGGTGTGTGCTCAGAGGGTGTCGGACTCCGAGGCAGGCCGGCGATGGACAGGGACGATAGAAGGTTGCTAAGACCAGCGACCGCAGATACACCTTCGTCGGTCCGGTCCGAGTCGGAGCGGGATGACGAGGAGGAAGCCGTGGCGAGAAGGACTCTGACTGCGAATCTTGTGTTGGCGCAAGTGCTGAAGCCTGTAGGGTTCCCGCCGCGGCTAGAGAGAAGTGTAAACGTCGGTGCTATGCAAGGACAAGCGAGATCATATCTACCTAGAGAGAAGTGTAAACGTCGGTGAGGAGAAGGAAAGAAAGAGGGAAACATGATGAAACTGAACATGGCCCTCGGACCTCCGGACTCGCCGGAACAAAACTTCCTCCGAAAATCCTCCCGACCACCACTCTCTGTACTTCCCAACACTCCTCCTAACAGGCACCCCAAGTCCCATCCGTCGGCCACCCGATGAGGCCGTACCGCTTGCCGAGTTCGAGGACGCGACGAGCCGGCAGCGCCTTGGTGAGGAGGTCCGCGATGTTCTCGGTGCCGGGGATCCATTTGAGTTCGACAAATTCGCGCTCGATCTGCTCCCGGACGAACTTGAGCTTGACGTCGTGCTGCTTCTTCTCCTCCATATAGGTGGGAGAATGGAGCGCGTCGACGCCCGCCTTGTTGTCGTTCAGGATACGCAGGGGTGCGCTGTTGCCGATGGGAAGCGTAGAAATGATCGACGAGTACCACTCGAGCTCGGTGAGAGCGACTGAGATGGCACTCAGCTCCGCCTGGAAGGTCGAGAGCTGAACGGATTGCTGGCGGCGCGAGACCGTGTGGATGGTCGATCCGTCGAGCTTAGAGAATGTTGTCCCGTGCCCGTGACCTCCCGTGCGACGGGCACGGGCGTGAAAATTTTGACTTTTGCTCGACGGGGGAGCGCACGGGGCACGGCCCCCCGTACCCCGTACTGTACGGAGGTACGGCCCGTGTGACGGGGGAGACGGGTCGGACTTGTCTGCTTTCGAGATCAAGATCTCTCCTCACTTCAAGAGCTCTCCTCGCTTTCTGACTCGCCAGTTTGTAGCGCAAGGGAATCTCCTATCATTGTCACCCAATCTCTTCCTGCTCTACTTGCGGGAACTGACTACGAGAAGCGAGAGCTGAGGCGCTGAGGAACAGCTCTTCAGCTTCCCCGCGGCAAGTCCCTCTCTGCCGCCGACGGCTTCCCAAGTCACGGCATAACCGAGACTGCTTGGTTGGAGCCATTCTCCCAAAGGTGACCACATGGAACCCTCCGCATCAAGGAAGACTGCGTACAGGCAAAAGCAAGGTATGATCAGCTTCCCATAACCAGGTGGTGGAAGGAGCGTCGGCAGAGAGGAGGCCGAGGAAAGGAAGCATCACGGATGAAGGAAGAGCAGGAAATAGTGGTGACAGGAAAGAGCAGAACTCACCCAAAATAGCGACCGATGGCCACGAACGAGTCGTTCGAGTCGGAGGAGATGGCGAGTTGGAAGACGAAGCAGTCGATCTTGGTGCTGTAGAGCGACGTAAACGGCTCTAGCCTCTGAAGTAGGAGAAAGAGGATCATGGGTGTAGCGTAGATTCGGTGTCTGGAGAGTGATTCTGCGCGAGGTGTGAGGAAAGATGGGGAAGAAAAAGAGAGCAAGGTCAGCAGCGGTTGCGCCAGTCCACATCGCACACCTTGTGTAGCGTAGCATGTCTCCACTTCATAAGGCGCCCACAAATCTCGCGTGGGCTGCTGCATGCTCGGACCCGTCGCCGTCTTCACAGCCAGTGCCAACAAGAGTAGGGGCAACCCGGGATTCTCTCTCGCCCCCAGCCCATGTGGGCGGTCCACAATATCGGCAGCCTTCCGAGAGTCGGCGATACAAGCACATGTTGGTGGCCGAGGTAGCTAGCCCAGAGAGAGGGAGCGGGGGAGAGGGGACAGCAGACTCACTCGACGTGCCCAATGTTTCCCACCCAATTCTGGTCCCTCGAGGCACATTCAAGCGTTGCCGAGAGCTGCTGGAGAGTTCATGGTAGCAGTGCTCCTCTCGCTGGCGCCGGGAGCATGAGGACAAGCGTTGCCAGTGAGCAGAGAGAGCAAAAGAGACGAGGCGGACTTCGCTCAGGCCGACTCTTGCCGCTCAGGCCGCTCGACGCCGCGGAGCTTGCAAGCCTTTTTTGAAACCTACTCTTTGAGGCTAACGAAATGCTCAGAGACGCTATTTATGCAATGTAAAATCTTCTACAGATGCTACAAGTTTCTTGAAGCCCGTACTTTCCCGTCAGACGGGACTTTGATCGTCGCGACGGGTGCGGCACGGCGTACGGGGCCCGTGCGTCCCGTACGTACCGCCGTACAAATCCCCGTACCCCGTTCAGGCCCCGTTCTGAACGGCAACATTCTCTAGTCGAGCTGGATCGCAACTCCGGTCGTGCTGCGGCGCGATTCAATGTCGCCGGCGTGATCGGTGTCGACGTACGCGACGAGTTCGCCGCCACTCGACCTGTCGATTCCGATGCTGAGTCCGACCATGGTCGTCGCCTTGAGATAGGCAAAGATGCGCTTGACGAGATCCCAGTGCTTTGGACCAGGATTCGAGGAGAAGCGACTCGCGATTCCGACCGCGAACTGGATGTCGGGACGGGTCGTCGCGATAAAGAGGAGCGAGCCGACTGCAGAGAGGTACTCGCGAGGCCTGATCGCGCTGCCATCGTACGACTTGTAGACGATGCCTGGCTGGATCGGCATGTGGACGACCTTGGCATCTTCGAAGCCGTGAAGCTTGAGAGCCTTGGCAATCTGGCTCGTCACGCGGACGACGGTCTTGCCGCTGTCTTGGTCGAAATCGATGTCGCGACCGAGAAAGGTGCGGCCATTGACGGCGCCCTTGAACGTCACGTCGAACTCCTCCTGGAGCTGGCCAGTGACGTCCTCAACGACGTCCTTCTTCCCGGCGATGAGCCCGTCGTCGACGTACAGGATGAAGAGGACGTAGTCACCTTTGCGACGTCCGACGTAGAGAGTCACATCGTCCGAGATGGAGACGAAGTTCAGCTCGTCGAGCTTGGTCTTGACGCGAAGGTGGAACGCGCGGCCGGACTGAGGTAGTCCGTAGGCGGCGCGGCGCAGCTCGTAGACGTCGCTTTCGCGACCCGGGACTTCGTAGCCCGGCGGCTGCTTGACGAAGACTGGCTCGCCGCCGCTCGCGACTTTCGCACCGAGATACGCCTTGGCGAAGTCGGTGATGAAGACGGGCAGCTTGAGCCTCGTCGCGAGGACGAAGAAGATGGCGACGACGTCCCAGCGAGGAAGCGGGGTGAACGTCGGGCCGAAAGAACTGAGGAAGGGAATTGTCTTAACTCCCTGGACGACGAGGCGAGACTTGAGCTGCGCCTTTTTGTCTTCGGGGAACACGCGGGTCGTGTGATGCCAGCGCGTTCCCAGAATCTTCATCCCCTCTTGACGGGGGACGAGGTCGCCGACGACGTCCTGCTTCTGGAAACCTTCCCACTCATCGTCCATACCGGCGCGCCACTCGGTCGCGTAGATCGAAGAGAGCGCGTCCTTGGTCAAGGCGGGCTGCTCCGGCTTGGGACGTCCGGCAATCGAGAATGCCTCCTTGGAGGCAGCGGCGACTGGAGCGGCAATGATGGCCGCTTCGTCCGGCTCCTGCGGTTCGCTCGCAATGTTGACAGCGACGATGACCGCGCCGGCTCGAAATTCCCAATGACGGGTCTTCCAAGTCGCCTGCTTGCGCTCCCTCGAACCGCGCCTTGGTCCACCGCTCCCGATGTTTGATGGAGGGGTTGAAATCCGTCGCTCTTCGCTGGCACCCGGAGGAGGTTGCTGGACCTGCTGAGGCGCTCGCGCGGGCATTTCCTCATCGACGGAGGCAGGTCCTTCTTCCTCCCCCTCGATCGTCCAGCTGAAGTCGTCCTCATCGTCGACCTCGGCTCGGTGGTAATCGCCGGGCGACGACTGGACGTTGCGCGACCATTGGACCTTGGCGTTGCCCTTGTCCTCGACACGCTGAACCCTGAAACCCTTCGTACCACGAAAGACGCCGACGCCGAGGAAGATGGCTCGGTAGGCCTTCTCGTCGAAGAGACCTGCGTCGGGGTCATGCACCCAAACCTCCTGGCCAATCACGGGGACGACGGCACCGGAGAAGAAAGGGTTGCGATGGTGGTGGAGGTAGTGGTACGGGGTCTCGCCATTGTTGGGCGAGTAGGGCAGGTTGTCGATGAGAAAGAGGGCGAAGTAGAAGATCTCGGCCCAGTAGGCCTTGGGAAGACGAGCCTGGATGAGGCACGTCGTGATCTTCTCCTTGACGGTTCGGACGGTGCGTTCGGACAGCCCGTTCTGCTGAGGCGTGTACGGGATCGAGAGGCGGCGAGAGATGCCTTGCTCGTTCAGAAACGTCTCGAACGCCCGTGAGGTGAACTCGGAGCCGTTGTCGGTCTGGAGAGTAGTCGATTCGGCAATGCCGACCTTAGACGACTCAAACTCCGCTCTCATGCGAAAGTAGACCTTCTTGAAGGCCTCGGGGACCTCGGTCTTGTCGCGGAGCGGCTCGCCGTCGACCCATCCCGAAGCTTCGTCTCGTACAATGATGAAGTACTTCGCTCCTCCGAAGGACGAGAACGGGAAAGGGCCGGCGAGATCAGAGTGGAGGCGCTGCAGCGGCTTGGTAGCCTGGCGCTCGATGATGGGGAACGACAACTTGGTCGCTTTGGCGGCTCGGCAGACCGCGCACGACTTGTTAAAGTACGAATCGAGATCCGTAGTCGTGAACCCCTTGACTTCGCCGAGGCGAAGCATGTCGCGCATCGCCGCCTTCGACGGATGTCCGTGCTGCAGGTGAGCCTGCTCGACAAGCTTGAGACGCTCCTCCTGAGGGGTAGCGAGGACGAGCAGGACCTGATCGACAACGGCAATCTCAGGCAGACCGAGACGACCAGTCGTTCCTTCGAGGACGACGAAATCGTCGGACGTGACGATGCGGAAGTCGTCACCCTTGTCGAAGATGACGCGGAAACCGGCTTTCTGGAAGCGGGTACCGGAGACGAGGTTGAAGGCCGAGTGGGGAACATGGACGGCTTCGAGAAGAGTGACGACGTGCTGACCGTCGCGAGTCTTGACCTCGAGCTCGACCGTGGCTCGCCCGACCCCTTCGAGAGCCGGACCCGAGGCAGTCGAAACCGGAATGCGCATCGGTTCGTAGGTGATGAACTTGGAACGGTCCGTGACGACGTGGCTCGTGGCGCACGTGTCGAGGTACCATTCGGAAGGGAACGAGTACTCATCGTCGGGAATCTCTTCAATGGACGCCGCGATCGTGACGGCGGCGAGAGAGACCGGCTTGGACGAGTCCTTCTTGTCCTTGTCGTTCTTGTCGTTCGAGGACGACGACGACTTGTTCGAGTTACCGGAGTTCGAGTTCGACTTGTCGAGACGGTTGTCCGGATTCCTCGGGTTCTGCCAGCACTTCTCTGGAGCATGGTTCGGCGACTCCTTCTTGCAGTGCTTGCACTTCTTGCGCTGAGCGTTCTGCTGATTCGAGTTGCTCGTCTTCTTGCCGGAGGTGCGGGTGACCGCAGCGGTGGCAGACGAATCGGCGTTGTTGCCGTTCGCGAGGATGAGGCCGCCGGAGTTGGCGGTGGCGTTCGCGCGGAGCCTGTTGTACTCGGCACGGACCTTGTCGAGAACCTCGCGAGGAGCAAAGGTCGACGAATCGCTAGTCCGGTAGACCGCCGCCCAGGCCTTCCAGTCCGCGGTAGGCGGAAGACCTTCGAGGATGAAGTCGGAATAGACGTAGTGGAGGTTCGATGCCTTCTTGGTCTGGGCGGCGGTCGCTCCGGCTGCGGCGTCGCGGACGAGTGCAAAGTCGACTTCGCGCGCCCGCGAAAGGACCTCTTTGTGCTCGTCGAGGAACTTGCCCATGGCGTCGAGATTCTTGGCCTTCAAGGAACGAAGTGCGGCAAGAATCGACTGGATCGATTCGCGTCCGCTCAGCTCGAAGCGAGAGCAGAGCCAGGTCCAAGCTTCGGCCGTCGAGAGACCGTGAAGTTGGCCGGCGAGCGAGTCGGAGAGTTTGGCGACGAGGTAGTTCATCGCGCGAGCGTCGTCGTGTTCCCAGACGACGAGGGCAGCCGGGTCCGTTGGACGGGCAGTCGTGCCCTCGAGATGTCCCGTAACTCCTCCTGAGGCGGCGGCCCTCTGCATGCGGAACTTCCACCCCTTCCACCCGTTGCCTGACTCCTCCAAAGTCGGAACGTTGCGGAGGAAGGCGTAGACGGAGGCGTCGTACTCGCGCGCGCTGATCGGAGCGGGCGCAGCGGCTTGCTGAGATGCCATCGCGACTGGTGACGCGAATGCGAGGACAAACGGCGAAGGTGGTGGCGAGTCCGGAGGTGAAGCCAGAGCGGAGGAAGCCGGAAGAGGTGTGTGCTCAGAGGGTGTCGGACTCCGAGGCAGGCCGGCGATGGACAGGGACGATAGAAGGTTGCTAAGACCAGCGACCGCAGATACACCTTCGTCGGTCCGGTCCGAGTCGGAGCGGGATGACGAGGAGGAAGCCGTGGCGAGAAGGACTCTGACTGCGAATCTTGTGTTGGCGCAAGTGCTGAAGCCTGTAGGGTTCCCGCCGCGGCTAGAGAGAAGTGTAAACGTCAGTGCTATGCAAGGACAAGCGAGATCATATCTACCTAGAGAGAAGTGTAAACGTCGGTGAGGAGAAGGAAAGAAAGAGGGAAACATGATGAAACTGAACATGGCCCTCGGACCTCCGGACTCGCCGGAACAAAATTTCCTCCGAAAATCCTCCCGACCACCACTCTCCGTACTTCCCAACAGTGAGCAACGGTCGATGCAATGTAGGAACATCTGCTACAAATAAGAGAACACACCTGGACAGCCGCGAGCGACGTGAGCAACGGTGAAGAGTTCAACCGTGCTGCGCTCGCGGCCGTCGTCTTCGGCGCATCTCGCGAATGCAATCCGCCTCCGCCCCTTCAGCCTCGCCCCTACTCTCCCGTGCTCCTCGCCCCTCTCTCACAGGGAGCAAGGAGCGGGGCCGGACGCGTTCCGAGATGGGCGCTTCGGAGCGATGAGGTCGAGTTGCTGAGGATCTTTTTCAGCCAAGCTCGACCTTCTCGCTTTGCTCCCTCTCTCTGGGATCCGCTTCCCTCTAGTTCCGGTTTTCCTGGCAGGGTGCCCAGTTGGTTTTTGAGTAGTTCCAGCGTTGCAGAGGATGCTTCCGGAGCAAAAGGTGTGGAGCTGAGGACGTTCTTGGCTCTAAATTGAGCTTGACCTTGTCGCTTCTGGCTATCACTTTCTGGGACTTCCGGTCTTGTTGGCAGCGTACACGATAGTTATCTGGCGAGGATGATGGCCTTGGGCATTAGCTCCGGGGCTATGAAGTGCGGTTTGCGTTTTGACCGAGCTCGACCTTCTCGCTTCACTCTTGCTTTGGCGACTGCCCCCCTGGAGGCCTGGTTTTATCAATGAGATGCCCAAGAATCTTTTGATTGCACTATGGTCTCGAGGACGCGCTCCGGGGCCATGGGGCAGAAGGGCGGAGCAATTTTCAGTTCAGCCGAGCGCAACCTTCTCGCTTCGCTCCTACTTCGACTATTGCTCCCTTCGAGTTCCCACTTGATTGGCAGGGTGCGCAGCCCTTCTTTTGTCTAGACTATGCTTCTGAGGATGCGCTCCGGGGTCAAGGGGCAGGTTTGGGGGCATTCTTGCCCTCCAACCCACCTCAACCTTCTCGCTTCGCTTCTGCTCTGGCTGTCGCTCTTTCTGTGTTCCGGTTTGATTGGCAGGGTGCGCAGCTGTTCTCTTGTCTGGACTATGGCCCTGGAGACACGCTCCGGGGTCGAGGGGCCGAGTTGCGGTGCGTTTTTTCTCCCATTGCTGCCCGTTCGCTCCTGGTTGGCAAACAAAGTACGCTCTACACATGGTGGGGGTCTAGCTCATCGGTAGAGCGCTCGCTTAGCATGCGAGAGGTGCAGGGTTCGACTCCCTGGTCCTCCAAAAGATCTTTCTTTCGGGTCCTGCCTTTTTGCGGTCCCGGGGGGACTTTCGGAGCAGTCGGACGTTTTTCTTTTGCATTTTGGCGTGTGCAGTCCTGACATCCAGTCTATGGTCTGTGCTGTCAGTTGACCCGAACGGGTGTACGGCCTCCCCGAAGAGCGATCGCGCCACCCGACCGTCGAACGGGGGCTACTTTTGCTGCTATCCTCTCTCCGGAACTCTGCGCACCTCTCGTCAGGATCCACACCACACCACACCCGATCAGAACGTCGGCTTTTACACAGCAGCACTACAGCGGAGTATTGTAGCGACCCAAAACATGCACGTCCACCCTCTCAAGCCTGAGTCCGTCCGAGCAAGCGCGTGAGCTCTGCGAGAATCGGAAGCAGGGTCAGCACAGGAAGTGAAGGCAAACAGCGCAGCACAGAAAGAAAGGAAGGCCGGAACGCACGCTCGATCTCGATCCGCTCGTGGGTGACCTGGCCCTTCGGGGTGTTGCTGTCGTTTGCCGGGAGCTGCACCTCGCTGTCGCGGACGGTCCATCCTCGTGCCGACGCGAGCTGGCCGAGTTGAGAAGAGTCTGGGGAGGAGTGGCCAGTCAGTCACTGCAAAATTGCAGTCGAGACGCAACCCCACAAGAGGACCCACCCGAGATGCCGAGGAAGCCTTCGAGGGTCGACTTTTTGATGCTCCGGAAGCTGCGCTCCATCTCGTGTGCCATGCTGGCGCGCACGCGCTCCTCGCAGCCCTGAGCCGCCTCGACGAGACCCTTGACACGCGCGCGGACCTCGTCCTCGCGGTCGCCTCCGTCCTGCCCTTGCCGGAACAGGGTCCAGAACGCGCGGAGTTTGCGAGCCTGGAGGAGTTTGCTCAGCTCAAACAGGCGGAGAGCCGTCTCCTTCTCGCCGTGCGGTTCGGCAGGTCGCGCGGGAGCCTGGTCTTCCTCGTCATCGTCATCCGAGTCGGGAGCGGCAGGCGGGAGGGCGGCACCAACGA
The DNA here is from genome assembly GCA_034406715.1 of Rhodotorula mucilaginosa. Taxonomy (NCBI): domain Eukaryota; kingdom Fungi; phylum Basidiomycota; class Microbotryomycetes; order Sporidiobolales; family Sporidiobolaceae; genus Rhodotorula; species Rhodotorula mucilaginosa. Next base: position 208,003 of record CP137874.1, read on the forward strand.
CGAACGAGTCGGAGAGGAGGGCCCAGGCGAGGGAAAAGTCGGGAGAGAAGGGGGCGTGGACAAGCGAGAGGAACAGGACCGAGAGCGTCGCCGGCGGCGAGAGGATGGCCGGGTTGAATTGGCTGAGCGCGCGCGAGGGTGGGGATGGTGATCGTCGTGGTCAGTTTTGGGTTCGCTGGGACCAAGTCCATCGCCAGTGTGAACTCACTAGAGCTTGAGGAGGGCGAGGTTGGCGAGGAGGTCGTACTGGTCGTTGGCGAGCTGCTGCTGGAGGTAGTCCTCGAGCAGGTGCACGTCTGCAAGGCCGTGTGGTTAGCCAGAGTAATCTTGGACCTCTCCCCTGTCTCGGTCTAGGCTGCTGGCTCACTCGAAGGGTTGTAGCGGTCGACGCCCGAGATGAGCGTCTCGATGTGCGACGGCCGGTTCGCGTTGGCAAGCATGCTGGGCGAGTCGAGGATTGATCTGCACGCGAGTTGCTCGTGTCAGTCTGCTGCTATGCACAACTTGTTGCGCGGTTGAGGCGGTGCGGTTCTCTCGCCTTGAGCACCACGATGAGCGAGTGAGGCGCAAGCACAGGCACCAGGCTCACCTAGATAGAGGGCTAGTGAGGAGAAGAGGAGACTATAGCTGGTGTGTTTGCCTCGTTCAAAGCGTAGTCGTGCAGCTGCGAGATGCGAGCAATCGAAACTCTCTCACTCGTGCGTGCACGCGAACGACAAAGTCGAACGAAAAGATTTTCCCCAACTTCTTTCGGAGAGAGGCCTACATTCTAGACGGTCTAAGCACTAGAGCCATGGAGGTGTACATGCAACGGTGGTGCTCCCACTTCCGAGAGCCGGAGCCAACTTGGCGAGCGTCCATACGTCGAGTCGTCCGAATCAGTCGGCCTGCGTCCGACGGAAGCCTGCTACGCGTCCATTCGTCGGCCGCTTTGGGCGAGGTCAAGCTGACGGAGAATCGGACAAGCACTCCAGGCCCGCCACTGCCCTCAAAGTCCATTCCCCGTACAGGCGCAGGCTCTTGACCCGAAATTTGCATTGTCGCCGGGAAGAGGAGCAGCGCTGACACCATGTCGATTCGCGAGGATGAAGGGGAGCAGAAGCCTGAGGAGCTTGATCTTCTCCGGAGAGTGACCCCGGGCATGGTCTTATGCCCTGATGCCGGGTCGCTGGAGGCGAGAAAGTTTCGAGGACGGTCGGACGCGGCCGCGCGCAGCCAGCGTGCGGATCTCGCGCGAGTTGGTTCGGTGAGCAGGGGCAGCATGAGCAGTAGAACCTGAGCCGTATAAGAATATGATGAGTGCCGGTACAGTTCCCTCCTCGGACACCGTCGAACCCCATCCCCGAGCGCCGAGGATTGTGTCCCGGAGCGCGCGGTGCGCACACATGGACGCGCGGGTCAGCGTCCACGAGCATGATCTGCGCTGGGCGTGTAGATGGAAAGCCAAGCGGCATACATAGCAGTGCGAGGCGAAGCAGGTCCATCGCCATCTGCTGCCGTCGCGACGTCCTCGGCGGAGAAGGGAAGCTGCAAGCCTGCGGGACAACACGGCGAGCTGGTCGTTACTTTGGCGCGTCTGTCGATCCACTCGTGAGTGTAGCTGCAGCGGTTCAGCGAGGAGGCGAGTGAATGAGCTGCGGAAGAGAGACGCGGTCGTTCAACAACGGCTTTTGGCTTGCACCACTCTAAACGCACTCCCGCCAAACTGTCCATCGAAAACGAGCGCATGAGCGCACCCAACACCCCGATCCGCTCGCGCACCCGGCCACCGCAGTCGGTGCGCGGCGACGCTGCCACTCCAGATCAACAGCAGCCGTCTCGTCGCGCTGCCCTCTCTCCGCGGTCTACAGCCACAGCGAGCCCACAGAGTAGGGCTGTTCATAGTCGAAGGAGCCTACAGACACTGTACTGACACGCTGCCCCGACTCCGCAGTCAAAGCGGCACTCGCAGCGCTCCGAAACCGCCGAAGTCCGCTCGCCGAATCATCCAACTTTAAGGCTGCTGAAACTCGCACCGACAGCCCGAGTCGGGATGCATTCTCGACGCCAGTCAGGCAGCGTAATGCTCCCAGTGACGAGCCCGTGGAGCAAGCCGAACAAGCAGGAGAGGACGCCGAGATGAGCGAGCCGGTGCAGCTCGAATGGAAATTGACAGACGAGGCCGCCATGGTCGAACGCGCAAAACGCACCGGTACAGTCTCTCCAGCCCGCTTGAATTTGTGCCACCGAGAGAGAATAGCTGACCCAACTTGACCCGTTCCGATAGGCCTGCTCAACCTCGCCTCACGCGGCCTGACTGCAGTCCCTCGCAAAGTCTACTCGTCTCTCATTCATCACTCTTCGCCGTTCCACCCGTCACGGAGACGACCGTTCGACTATCGCACCGAGGAGCAGTTTGACTTTAGCATCGCTGTCGACAACGACAACGGCTCGTCATCGGGAGCGGAGAAAGCCGAGGGAGAGGGCGCAGTGCCGTGGTACGAGCAAGAAGTCCTCAAGTCGCTCAACCTCGGCAACAACGAGCTTGAAGCAGTTGAAGAAGAAATGGGAGGCTTCGAAGAGCTAGAGTTCCTGGATGTGCGCTCCCTCGAATCTCTCGAGCGAAAAGACTCGCGATCCTGACGACGTTGCCCCACCACCAGCTGCACAACAACCGCCTCACCGCCATCCCGTCTTCCCTCGCCTTCCTTCATAACCTCACCTCCCTCACCCTGTCACACAACCGCCTCTCGACCTTCCCACTTCAGGTCCTCAACCTCGTCTCGCTCCGCGAACTCTCGCTCGCGCACAACGAGCTCACGTCGCTCTGGCCAGTCGATTGGCGAGACCAGCTGAAGGCAGCAGTCCAAGCACCGGATGCGAGTCCGAGCGCGACGCCGGAACATGTCGACCGATTCGCGGACGTGCTCGGACCGGCATTGGGTCAACTCGGCACAGCGTCCTCCTCCTCCTCATCATCATCGCCTCCTCCTCCTCCTTTGCCGAATCTCAAAGTTCTCTCGCTGGCGGGGAACCGACTCGGGACGACTCTGAAACAGCCGGATTTTGCGTTGCCGGCTCGACTCGCCTCGCTCGACCTGTCCGACTGCGGATTCGTCGACTCGGACATCCCGATCCACCCGCTCGGGCAGCTTCCCGACCTCGCCGAGCTCGATTTGTCTCGCAATCAACTCGGCGACCACTTCCCGTCGGCGCTTCCCGCAGACTCTGCGACAACACAAGCGACGGAGGCCCTCCTCTTTCCTGCGCTCGAAAAGCTCCACGTCGCCGTCAACCCGATCGAGTCGCTCGAACACCTCGAAGCGTTCTTGACCGCACGCGTCTCAAGACCGATCAACTACTTTGGGTTGCCGAAAGTGGTGGAGAACCTGGTCCGGAACCAGGAGAGGCGAGATGGGAGGAGGATCGGTGTGCCGGTCAAGAACGACAGTCGCTCGCCGGCGTCGATCGACGAAAAGTCGGCCCCAAAAGCTGTCGAAGCTGTGCCGCCGTCCCCCGATGACCCTCAGGTTCCAGTCACTCCGCTCGAGGTGGATGTCCGCGAGTGTTTCCTCCGGAACGAGCAGGCTCGGAGACGGGCCCTCTTCCCGCCGACGGCATCGAGTCTCGCTCGGGACCGAGCAGAACGGCTGCAACGCGCTCGTGTGGGACCTCATACCGGCACTTCTTCCATGGCGGAAAACGGGTCCCAGGAGGTCTCGAGACCAGCCTCACCCGGAGTCCCGATCAGTCCGACCTCGTCGATGTTCGATCCCAACTTTGTACAAGCGCCTGCAGTCGAAGGTTCTTCCTCCGACACGCCGTTGACTCCGACTCGGCGCCGGCAGGTCGTCCTCGAGGCGTGGGAGATCGAAGCCGCAGCGGGGTTGTCGACTCCGGCGGGTCGGCGGAAAGCCGCTGCGCGAGCCGCGCGCGAAGCGGAACAAGCTGCTGCTGCAGCAGCCGAAGAGGAGAAGCGTCGGCGGGAGCAGGTGGAGGAAGCGGCGGAACGGAGGAGGAGGAAGGAGCAAATCGAGCGGGAGGCAGAGGACCGGAAGGCGAACGAGCTGGCGGACCTGATGCGAAACGTCAAGCTCGATGATGCACGCGAAGATCGAGAAGTACCGGACGACGACGACGAGGCTGAAGGCAGTATGGACGAGTCGGTCGACCCGCCGCCGTACTCGCCTCGCTCGCCGCCCCGCTCGCCGTCACCGGTACCTTCGCCGGCGGTGGTCCTAGCGCCGACTCTCAATCTTGCCAACGGCGGCGGCTCAATCGAGCACGACGCTGAAGACCCCGCCCTTGCTCTCGTCCTCTCCTCCATCACGCGGACTGCCGGCAAGGTCTCGGTCAACCTCACCTCCCGCGCCTTGTCTACCTTGCCGCCGCGGTCATCCCACGCCTCTGCCGGCTCGGGCTCGAACGAGCTCGCCAAAGTCACGCACATCGACTGCTCCCAGAACCAGCTCACGAAACTCCCCTGTGCGATCCTGCACGGGTGGCAGTCGACTCGAGCCTTGCGCGTGCTCGACCTGTCGAGGAACCGCCTCGCCACTCTCGACCTTCTCCCGACCGCCGCGGAGAACGACAACTTGTTTCCTTGCCTAGAAGTGCTCGACCTGTCGAGCAACGCTTTGCCGAGCACGGTCTCGCGCGCGGCCGGTGAGGCTCCGATCCCCCTACTCGCGGCTCTCGCGTCGTTGGCGCCGTCGCTCTCCGTGCTCAGGCTGCGACAGAACCGTCTCACCAATGTCTCGGGAATCGAAAACCTCGTAACGGGAACGTCGTCGTCGTCAACCCGGCCGGAGCGCAAGCGAAGGCTGCGCGTCCTCGACCTCGGCGAGAACCGCATCTCCGACCTCGACGCCTTGTGTGCCATCGCCGAAGATCGCACCGCCGTCTCAACCTGGCAATGCGATGAGCTCGACTTGGGCATGAACGAGATCCGACAACTCCCGCCCAAGTTGGGCCTGTTGCCGGATAACCTGATCTTGCACTTGATCGGGAACGCTTTCCGGTTCCCGAAGCGCGAGGTGTATGAGCACGCGGGCGAGCGGAGGGTGATCCCGTGGTTGCGGGAGCGGCTGCAGGCGTGAGGGTATAAGAAAGGAGACGACGTAGACTTGGGGGCTGTTGATTCGCACCGAATTTATTCATCCCGAGCCTTCTCATGAGCGTCTTCTCCTTACTGTACATCGAGGCCTAGGGAGTGGATCGCAATGCGACAGTGGATAGTATCTACATCGAGGAACAGTATCTACATTTAGGGATTCCGCGCTCCGGCTTGTTCGGCCGCCGCGACTCCGCCTGCTACTTCGTAGACATCGCCGGCGAGCTCCAGTGCAGATCTGCGCGGCAAGGTCTCGGACCAGAAGCTATAGCACAACGAGACTGTGGATCAGTCTCGAGGAAAGGAGGTCCGGAAAGAAGGTGAACTTCGAACCCACCGCATGATGTCGCGCCACTCGTCCATGCCTCTGGGCATGCCTTCTCGGCCTCGACCCCCGGGCAGTTTGACCTCCTTGACCGACTGGAAACCTTTGCGCCAACTGGGGACGCCGATCGACCGTTCCTCGGGCGCGCGGTACACGAGGCACACCTTTGTCGCCGCCGGAGTTGACAGAGTCGGATGCGAGAGGAGCGGAGCCGACACGCAAACGAGCGAGCCGAGGTGGTCTGCGGCGGGTCGCGATCGTGACCACTGGAGGGCGAGTTCGGCGGCGCAAGAGCCACCTTGGGCGAAACCGAAGCAGTGGATTCGGCTCGAGTGCCAGCCGCACCCTTGTGGAGTCGGGCTCGTCAAGTACTCGAGGACGCGGGTGGAGAGGGCGAGCGTCTTTGTAGGATTCGGATTCTGGATAACTGCAGGAAAGCTCGGTCAACAATCGGAAGGAGAAGCCAGCGAGCGAAGAGACGAGTGGTTTTCAGGTTGCCGGCTGGATTCGGACTTCCGATCTTACCTTCTCCGAGCTGGTCAAAGCTGTCCCACCACTGGTACGCTTCTTCTTCGAGTACAGGAATCTGCGCCGGTGCCTGTAGCGCGAGGACGGCCGTTTGTGGCAAATTGAGAGATTGACCGAGTTCGGCGAACGGTTTCGCAGTATCGCCTGTATTCGTGCGCGGGGAGTAAGATGTAAGCTCTGGTTCGAAGGAGCTGTAGTCCGGTTACGGGCAAGGATTACTCGCCTAGACCGTGGAAGAGGACGAGCAGGTTGGTTTCGATGCCATCTTTTGGCGGAGCGTAGACGGACCGGAGAGCGCGATCCACGGTGGACAGGTCAGGTTTCGGGTGGGACACGTCGCCCTGGACCGGCCTGACCGACAAGTGCGCTGCTTCCATCTCGATTTGCCGAGTTGTGCGCGTTCTCGTCGCGTCGAGGAGCGAGTCCGCGTCTCTCTCCTTTTGCTCGCAGCTTGCACGGCTCTAGACGGGCAGCCGACTCGCCAGGATGGAGCACCAGCGAGCGTTCACCAAGCTCACGAAGCGTATCGCCATTGAAAAGACCATCGCAAGCCCTGCTCACTCGCTCCTTCTTGCAGCTCCACTCTTCTGACCCCTCTGCGATGACCACAGCTTTCGTACCGCCTGGCTGCCCGTGAACTCGGTGTATCCGTACACGATGCCAAACAGTACGTTCTCCTCTTTCCTCCCGACCGCAAAGAGAGCTCCTCTCATCGTCGTCCGTTGGCTGATCATCGCTTCTTTCCAACCCTCGTGCAGAATTCTCGCCGCCTACCTCGCTTCAGATCCAGCAAAAGAGCGCGGCGTGACCGCGACCTACCTTTTGACCGGCTACCTCAAAGAAGACACTGCCGAGAACGGAAAGGGCGCCGACGCGATGGACATTGACGGTCTCGACGCGACTCAGTCGAGCCAGAACGGAGCTGGAGGCGATGAAGTGGCCCTTGCAGAGGTCGTCAAGACCAAGACCATGATGGTCGTGCAGCAGGATGAACTCGAAGGCAAGTCCGGAGGCTTGTTGTGTCGCGCGTCCGTATCCTGCACGCGAGCTAACCGACTCCGCGCAAAAAATGCAGCCAAAACCGCCCTGTTCTCGTCCGCGCCCACTTCGCACGTCTATGCCCTCGTCCCGACGCGCTTGACCTCCCTCGCCCTCCTGTCCGCCTCGGCGCTGTCCTTGATCCGCCCCGAGATCCGCGAGCAAAAGTGGAAAGTCGCACCGGAAAGTGCGCCCGCGTATGGAGGGATCGTTCACCCCGATGGCGAGCGTAAAGTCCCGCAAGGGAAGCGTAAGGCTCCCCCTATGCCTGCAGCAGCAGCGGCGGCGGCGCCGAAAGCGGGACCGAGCGGGACGTCGAAACCGGCCAAGAAGGACCAGGAGGTGGCGGCGGCTTCCAAGCCGGTCAAGGGCAAGGGCAAAGGCAAGGAAAAGGAGACTGCGTCGTCGGCCGCTGCAAGCAAGGGCAAAGCCAAAAAGGAGGAACCCAAGATTCGCCCGATCGGTCAACTCGGCGGTTTGTTTGCTAAAAAGTTAGACGACTCGGCGACGAAGAAGAACAAGGGCAAGAAGAAGGCCGACTCGGATGACTCGGACGCCGACGGCAGTGACGACGACGAGGACGAGGAAGAGGTCAAGCCGAAAAAGTCCATTCCCGCGAAGCGCAAGTCGACTTCGCCGGCCGTGTCGCGCAAGAAACCCGCCCCGGCGGCTGCGCCTCCCAAAAAAGCGACCACGGCACCTGCGAAGAAGAAGACTCCCGAGATCATCATGGACGACGACGACGAGTTTGGCGCATGGGATATGGACGAAGAGGCGATGCTCGAGGCGGAACGCGCGGCAGAAGAGAGTTTCAAAGCTCAAGCCCAGGCCAAGGCCGCCGGCATGTCGCGAGGGAACTCTTCAACCTCGACGTCGAAGGAGGCTTCCGAACCGAGAAAAGGCGAGACCAAGGCGGAACGGCAAAAGCGCGAACTCGAGGTGCGTGTGACTTTTCTTTTTCTCGGCGCTTCGGAGTACCCGCTCTCCTGACGCGACGCCAAACTGTTCGACCTTTGCAGGAGATGATGAAGAGCGACGACATGGAAATCGACGAGAAGAAACCGTCGCGGGCGCCTTCACGTGAGTTCAACCTTGCTTTTCACGGCCGTCGAAGAGAGCGTCGTCATATTGACCAGGCTCGGGCCCTCTTTTCACAGTCTCGCGCACTTCGTCGTCCTCGTCTGTTGCGGCGAACAAGTCTGCCGCCGAGAAGAAGAAAGCCGCCGCCGCGCCTGCTCAAAAGAGCCTCGGATCTTTCTTTAAAAAGGGCTGAAGACGGTTCGTGGGAGAAGGCTTGGTGTAGGCTTACGACCGAGGAGGCTGTCATTTGGGGGATCCGTGCATGTCGTACAATCGTAATGTAATGCTCCGCCGTACGGCTCTACAGGCAGAGAAAGATGGATCGCGCGCGATTCAGGGTTGGGGCAAATGCAAGGGACGTGCATGAGGGAGATGTAAAGGACAGCGGAAGAGAGTCAAGGGTCGTCATGGTACGTCGGAGAGAGAAGTGTCTGCTGAAGAGAAAAAATAGTGGGAAATGGAGAAAAGAGGGGATCGTCACACGTAGCCTGCGCCGGCTACTCCTTCTCGATACGGGGACCCGGCTCCCTGACCGAGCGCCACGCCAGAATCGAGCGAGTGGGCGCGCATGTTGGGATGCGGCAACGGCGGCGGAATGTTTTCCTGCTTGCTCTTCTTGCCGAACGACATGGAAAAGATCTTGGACCGACTGCGAGCTTTGCGGATCGTCTGGCCGTCGAGTGTGACGGTCGCGCTCCGATCACGCGCGCCGCCGCCGGATCCAGGACGACCGTCGTATCCAAACTCTTCGATGAAGTTGCTTTGCGACGACGTCGGGTCGAGAGAATAGGCCGAACGAGACGCGGTGTAGTGAGCGTATGGAGCGTTCGGCGGGACCAAAGGCAGAATCGGGTCGCCGTAGGTATCCGACGGAGGTCGGTACGCGTACGCGTTTTCGGAGGGCAAGAGCGGCAGCGACTTTTGCGCTTGCGGCTTCGGCGAGCCATACTCGCCCGCCGAATCTTCGTCGCCGGCCAGAACCTCGTGCTCGCCGCCAGTATCGAGGCCTGCAGGGTCGCGCAACGAGTCGGCAGAAGGCCAGCTCGTCCCGTTTCGGAGCGAGTCGTGGCCGCTCGCCGCGATCGGCCGCGAACGAGTCGAGTTGAGCGAGCCCATCGTGAGGACGCTCTGTCGATCCGCAGGGGTCCGCAAGCTACCACTCTCGTAACCCATCGGGCCGTTCGAGCGCAAAGAGAGTCCGCCCGGTACGGGCGGCGTGGCGGGTCCGAACGAGTCGACAGACGAGTTGGAAGCCGACCGTTGATGATATCGCGGCTCGTTGACGAGCGCCGACAAGGGAGGCGGCGGCGCGAGTTCGCTGTCGTCGTAAGACTCTTCGTATGCTGCTTCAGCGCCCGGTGTCGGCGGCGCCGAGACGGACGTTTGCGTCGATTTTTTTGCGCCGCCTCCTCCGCCGACGAGCTTGTTGAAGAAGCCTTTGATCCCCTTGCGCTTCTTCTTCCCACCCGAAGTCTCGCCAGAGACGCCTGTCGCCTGTGAGGCAGCGAGAGCTTCCTCGCGCCGAGCAGTTTCGGCGTGACGCGCGACTGCCGGATCCGAGCGCGACGGGTAGGTCTCGTATGCCGGATAAGTCGTATAAGGCATGTGCTTGTCCTGCGAAAGACCGAGGTGCATGTCGAGCATCGAGCCGGACGGCGCGTACGAGAAGACGGACGGGGAGCCGCTGCGGCGGAACCGAGACCACATCGAGGTGCGCCGGTCGTCATTCGTTCGCGCGGGAGAGACACTCCGAGGAGAAGGAACGCCCCGCAGATCCACTGCGCTCCTTGAGAACGGCGAGAACGTGAACCGGTGCGAGCGCGACGAGTCGAAAGAAGCGTTTGCGGGAGGCAGATCGCGGCCGGCGGTGGAGATCCGTCGGAGTTGGTTGCCGAGCCACGGCTGGTCGCCGGACGAGTAGCTGCGCATACTGGCGCCGGACGATGCCATCGCATTCGGTCGGCGTGGTGGTAACGGCATCATGGGCGCCATTCCGATCGGGGGCGGAAGCAGCGAGGCGGACGAAAGCCGGTTCGTTTCATCCGCCAGCGTGCCTCGCGAAGGATTCCTGCCTTTGCCCTTGGGGCGTCGAGACCGCTCTTCTTGCTCCATCGCTGCCTTTTCAGCGGCGAGGGCTGCAGGGGAAAGCATCGAGGACGACCTGCTTCGGCTGCCTTGCGAAGTCCGCACCGTGTGCTGCGACAATCGAACTGGCAGCGACTGCGACTGTGAAGCCTCGGCATCACGACTTTGCCGGTCCAGCTCGAGATAGTGCGCCTGCGTAGCGAGGTACGTCTGCAAGGTTCGCCATCGATGTGCTGCCGCAGGTGGGTTCTGCGCAACGCAGGGCACTCATGGTCAACACGCTTAACAATGTCAAATCCGCCGAGGCACCTCGATGAGCTCACCATGGTAGTCCACACCTTCAAGTTCCCGCTCGTCAAGATCTGGCCCCGCCCGAGCCGTTTCCGACCTTTGTAAGGCGAGCTTCCGCCGACCCCGTGCGCGAGCGAGCTCCGCCCGCCGAGGCTCTCGCGACTGTAAGCGGCGCTACTCTCGCGACGCTTCGAAGGTCCCGCGGCACTCTCGAGACTGCCCGTGTGTTCGCCGCTCCAGCTGCTGCTGGCCGCCGGGGTTCCCGATCCGCCGTTGCTCGCGACCAGATCCGGCGTCGTCTCGGCCTCCCAACGCATCTGTTCCTCAAAGTCGACGTCGCTCGCCCGTTCCCACACGCCGGGGGTCGTCACGTCGACATCGGCCATGTCGCGATCGCGCATCATGCACTCGACGCAGATCTCGGGCTGCGGCACGAGATGCGGCGGCGGCGTCGGCAGGCTGAACGAGGCGTTGACGTTCTGATTTGGATTCGGGAAGGTGTATGCCGCGGCGGCGGGAGAGGTCTGTGCTGCTTGTTGCGCAGCGGCGAGTGCTTGCGGGGACGCGTTGACGAGTTGCGGCGAGCGAGCTGCACTCGCCGGGTTCGAGGTCGACGGTCCGCCGAGCTCGATTGGGGAAGATGTGGCCGTGAAGAGCGGCGGCGAGGCAGCGGCACGAATGACCGAGTTTCTGCCGATACCTGCCAGGTCGGAAGGAAAAGCGGACGTGTCGAACGCAAGAGAGCCGGGGCGGCCGAGGTCGGTTGGCGGCAATTCGGGCGCGCCCGACATGACGGGGCTGTAAGCCTGCGCGCGATCGGCGAGCACTTCATCCTCGACGACAGTGTCCTGCCTCACACGCGTCGGACTGACTGCGTGAGGTGGATAAGGTCCGCGGTCCTGCGGCGAAAAGGCGGCGGCGGGACTGAAAGACGGAATCCTCGACTGTGCATCGGTGGCATCGACTGCCGCACGCGTAGATGGAGAAGACGGTAGCCGTCCTCCTGGAATGCCCGCAAAGCTATGCCGGTCCACCATCCTCGGTCTCTGTGCTCCCGGTCCGCCAGGGCTGGCCGTCCCGACGATCGACGACGACCTCTCTTCGTTCGCGCTCGACTGCGCGAGCGCTACCGGCTGTGGTCGGGAGAAGTTGACGTCGCTCTGTCTCGCGATTGACGATGGGGACCTGGGCGAAGCCTGACGCGCGTCAGTGCTCGATGCGGCGAAATGCTGCGAGGGCGGCGGCGTGGGTTCTTGCAGCGAGATGGACCAATTCGGCGCGGTCGGTTTCCCGTCGACAGTACCGTCTGCGGCTTCAGGTGTGGGCCTCGGTCTCCCGGCGGAGAAATCCGGAAGGCCAGACATCAAGTTTTCTCCTCCCCGCCGAACGACCGAGTCAGAGGGCAGCCCCACCCCGCTGCCATGGACCGGTCCCGTCTGCTGCTGCGGCATCACAGAGCCTCCATCCTGGCGTTGCCAGCCGTGCCGAGCGTCCGTGGGCGCTGCCGAGGTGTTTGATGGAAAGCCGGCTGGTTGTGGTGCCGATGAAGGCGACGCGAACGACGAGTTGACGCGGTGCTGCTGGGCGTGATCACTCGCGTACGCCGCGCCCGGAGGCAATTGCCGGGCACTCGTCGAGCTCGACAACGCGCTCTGCGCCGTGTACGCCGCGGTGGAAGCGAGAGCGCGGCCGTGCGAAGGGTCAGTTGAGGACGGCGGCGAAACGAGCGGCGGTCGAGTCGGGTACGCCGGTGCGCCCGGCTGCGCGACAGAGTGCATCATAGGCACTCCCCCGGACCTTGCTCTACGCCGTCTGCGATAAGCAGGCGAGAACATTTCAGCTGCTGAGGGTTCGGTTCGATCGTCACGCGGACGCGCAGTCGCGTACCTGATCCTCGAGCGGAACTCCCGGTCGAGCAGTGCGACGGGCTCAAGGGCGAGCTGAGAACCGGCGCCGCGTCTCTGTTGAAGCACAGATCAAGTCGTCGCTGTAGAACCGCGCGTACAGAACCGCCAGCTTTCCAACGTTAAGTTAGCTTTTGGCTAGCTTGACTGCATGGAACGCGGAGCCGGCCGGCGTCGGCCTGCTAAACTCCCCGCGGATTCCGTCAAAATGAAAACCAGGAAGATGCTGCGCAGTCAGCTTGTTAGAAGAGCTGATAGTCATTAGGAGTATCAATATGCATCGAGGGCACTGAAAGGGACAGGACGAGAGCAGATCTGTGCGGATATCCGAATCAGCACAGAATCAAAGAGGTGGACCAACATGTCATGAAGGTCATATAGATGCAATACAGTGAGGTATGCGTTGAGGCTACATAGAGGGCAAGCAAAACAAAGAACAAGCATAGAGGCCAGGAAAGCAAGGAAGGCAAAGTAATGAAGTAAGGAAAGTGAGGAAGGAAGGTACGAACGGTGCGACTTGTCGAGCCTACGCCCGCTCCTTGCCCTTGCCCTTGACCGAAGCAGGAGCAGTGCGGTCCGCACCAGAGGCAAAGACGCCGCCGTTGCCCATGAGCGAGCGAAGAGGCGTCAAGTTGTCATCCTCATCGAGCTCGTCGAGCTCGCTGGGCCGCTCGATCCCGGAGTCGTTGAGGATGAGGGTCTTGTTCTCCGTCTTGGCTTGCTCGCTCAAACCGGCGACGGGTACGTTCTGCGTTTTGCGGCGCTTCTTGGGTTGCGGTTCGCCAGCTTTCGAGCCCAAGGCGGCGCGCTTGTTCTTGTTCGAGCCGTCGTCAGACGTCTGCTTCTTCTTGATCTGACCTCCACTCGTCCTCTTCTTCTTTGGCTTCGCTGTCGTCGTCTCGGCGGCGTCTTCGGCGTCCGACGCTTTGGCGGCTTTGGCGGCTTTGACGGCTTTGGCCGACGCCTCGGCGGCTTTCGCCAGCGTGATGAAACTTGCGCCGAGCTGCGAGGCGTCTTTCGCTCCGGAGACCTTGACGGCTTCGCGAGCCTCCTTCTCGACGATCTCGCGCCAGGCCGCGTCCGTCTTCGGCAGTTGGTCAATCGTGCGCAGGACCTTCTTCTGCGCGGCGACGTCGGTCAAGCGCTTGGAGCAGAGCTTGAGGTGCTCAACAAGCTGTAGTGAAGTATGCAAATTAGCTGTGTACAAGGGAATTCAAGATACTTGGGAGCAAGAGGCGAACAAGACGCACGCGCGGGAGGGTGACATGGTGAGCCTCGCCGCGAACGACGGGCGACTCGGTGTTGAGAGCGTCTTCGTCGTACTCCTCCGAAGCGAAGTCGGCCTTCGCAAGCTGGAAACAAAAGCAGGGAGAGTGTCAGCCAGAGGGAATTGTGGTGGGTCAGGAAGGCTTCGAGACTCACCTCGGCACGCTCGAGGTATTCCATGATACGGCGCTTGACCGTGTCATCCACCTCGTTCCGCCACTCGAGCTCTTCCTCAAGGGTGATGAGGCCTGTAGGTGGGAGATTGAGCGGGAGGTTGATCAGTCAAACAGCGCTGGAGCAGGCGGCGAGCATCCCAGTTCAAGTTACTCACCCTCATCGACGGCGCGGTCGTAGTGCGGGTCCCAGTACTTCAGGGCCTCGTCCAACCAGCTGTCGAGGCCGGGGAAATTGTCCTTGAGGTCCTTGTTGATGGTGCGCTCAAAGTTGCGCAGGGTGCAGGCTGTACAAGAACAAGAAAATGATTCAGCTCAAATGGATGCGACTCGAGGGTCCGGGGAAGGAGGACATACCAGTCATGCAGGAGAGCGGCATCAAAATTGTCTGCACTTCCCACTTGCGCTGCGCCTCATTTTCCCCCATCACGGCTATGAGGAGCGCCTTGCTGAACTCGAGGAAGAGGATCGGCTCTCCGATCGCTGCCCGACAAAGGGGACATTCAGCTGCGCTTCTTCCCTGGAGCTCTAGCCAGAGCAGAAGACTCACCGAAGCCTTCAAACCCACCAAGATTCGTTTCAGTCCTGCCGAGCAGCTTGAAGATCTCGCGAAGTTACGAAATCGGTTCGAGGACGCGTCACGCGGCCTTGGAGGAACTGCTCAAGAGACGGCACACGGTTGAAACGTCAGGGCGGAGGGTCAACGGCTTCAAGTCTACACGTACAGCACCACTCTTGAAGTAACAGTCGATGCGGTTCGTGTATGTGGGCGCCATTGCAAGCTTGACTGCGTTGGTTGGCTAGCTGCTGCCAACCAGCCTGGCAGCAGCGCTAGTCAGATGGCCAGTGTAAGCCCCTTGCCTCACAATGGAGACAAGATGGAGCAAAGGGAAATATGAGGTGAAGAAGAAGAAGAAGAAGAAGAAGAAGAGGGAGGGATTCTACACAAGTCCAACCGAAGCGCAATCCAACACCGAGGACAAAAATTCGTCGACGACCTCTTGAGACGACAGTTCGAATCTTGAGTACAACCGACACTTGTGACTGGCACGGCTCTAGTATATCATCTGCAAAGGGAGGGAGTGTTAGAAAGAAAAGAGAGAAGTGTAGAAGAGGAAGTTGTCCATGAGCGAGTCGCTTGACGCGATAGCGGCCCAGCACAAGCAAGTCGAAACGCTGTGTTCACAAAGAGTGCTCGGGAAAGCGACACCGGAGAAGGGTATTACATACAGTCGTGGAAGCAGCTTCTACTGCCGCCAAACTCCGTCAGAATGAAAACCAGGAAGATGCTGCGCTCGAGGTCTCGCCCTTTGTATACAGTGCTAGGTACAGTGATAGCATGAGGCTACGGCCTGCTTTGGAAGGCGGTCCGCCCCAGAAGGAAACGAGAAAGAATTGATACACAGCTCGGGCGACGTGCGGCCTGCTTCTACTAAAAACACCTCTTCTACTCTATGCAGTCTCCTTCTTCTCTTCGTCTTCCAAGCTACTGGGCGTCGCAGGAACCGAGTCCGAGCCGGACGCGCTGATCGTCGGCAGAGCATCGCGCTGAGCAAGGTGCTCGTAACCGGGCACCCGACCTTCGAGGACGTCCTGGGCAAAGATGGCCTCGGAGATGAGAGATGCGCGATCCGGGAAGAGCTGTGTGGCCAGACAAGGCAGAGTGTCAGTCGCAGAAAACAGGAAAACGGAAGGAAGGGCAAGAAATCACCTTGGAGATTCCGACGTGAGCGCCGACGGCGACCACCATGCCGAAGATGTTGGCGACGCAGACTTGAAACGCAATGCAGCGTCAGTAGACATACTCAGTCGAGTCAAAGAGGCTCTTTCGGAAGCTCACAAATGTACTTGGCGTTGCCAATGTCGATGCTGCTGTTCAAGGCGTGGACCATTCCGGGCAAGTTGGGCGGAATCGAGAACAAAAGCGCCCCCAACGCCGCCAGGTTGAAACCATGGAAGTATCTGTACAAGAAGAGAGTCGTGAGCGAGGCCGTGCGGGCGGTCGAAGGGTTTAGAAAGCGAAAAGACGCACTGGTACCGACCCGAAAAGTCGTACAAGTCCGGAACCGAGTATTTGCCCTTCTTGACGAGGAAGAAGTCGGCAGCCAGGATAGCAGCGATGGGAGAGAGCACAACTGCAGGGCCGGAAACCGTCAGGGTCGATCTCCGAGCGCTGCGAGCGCACGAACTCACTCGAGTAGGCTCCCATGAAAGAGACGAATGACGTCGCAGAGGAAAGCACTCTCCACGGGACGAACGCATAACACCCCTGCGAGTCATAGAAAAGCGTGTGAGCGACTCTGTAGGCATGCAGGAGCGTCCGAAAAGTGAAAACGCGAAAAAGAGGACGCACGACGATGGCGCAGAAGAGTTGGCCGCGCAGGATGTTGATCCACTTCGGGAACAACGACGCCAAATCGTTGGCACTCGATACACTGTTAGCAGCTATAGGCGAGACAAAAGGAGTCAGCAAGAAGCAGCAGAACGACGAGGAAGGATTTCTCACTGATGTTGGTCGTCATCGATCCTAACGCCCACGCGGCCGAGCAGAAGAAGGCTGCAGCGCGTCCACCGTGTGACTCGAGCCAGCCACCCTTCTCGATAACGTCGAATGGCTGGAAAGTGGCTACGCCGCCGTAACGCGGGATGACCATCGTCATGTTGGCGGAGACGGCGCCGAAGAGAGCCGTGATGGTGAAAAGGCCGGGGACCGCGATGAGCTGGACCATTGCCGACGATTCTTTCCTGCTGTAACGAGAGAAGTCGCCTGCATGGATAGTTCACGTAAGCCGCGAGGTTGAAGCGAGCAAGTGGGCCTTGAGAAGGCTCACCGATGTTGATCGCCATCGTCGACCAGATGCCTTGTGCAGAGGTGACAGCAGTCATGAAGAGGACTATAATGCCAGATGTCAGCGAAGGAACTTGCTCCAGGGTTGACAGAGAAGCACGCACAGAATCCATCGAGGCCCTTCAGGGTCGACGGAGTCCGCATGACCTCGCTCGCGCGGTCTCCAGCTTGGTGGATACACCAGCCCATCATGGCGATAGCAACCACCGGAAGAGTCACGGCCTTGATGAGGAAGAGCGGGCGAAGGCGACGAGGGTGAATGAGGATCATCGGGAATTGGAAGAGCCACTGCAGAGGAGGTCATGTCAGAATTTGCCGGCTCTCGTCCGTAGTCCGGAATGTGTAGCTTACGAAGAGGAAGAAGCACAGCATCTCTGAAGACGTGACGCCACCGGACAGCGGAAGTCGGTTCTTGAAATGAGCGAAAGAGGGCCAAATCGCCGTGAGGCAGATCCGGATGGCGATGCCTCCCTGGTACGTGCTGAAAAGTCGCGGACAGTCAACATCTGCGCGGGACTAGGCGTAATACTTCGACATACTTGATACTGAACCAGAACCAAGCGATGACTGCAAGGGAACGCGGTCAGACGAGGAATCGCGCGGGCGGACTTCCGAGAAGAAACGCACCCATTCGGCTGACGACGGCAAAGCGACTCAGGTAATACCCAAAGGCGGCACGACTCGAAACGGCGAACGGAGTATGCAGTCGCGCGCCGGCAATACCGTTGAAGACGATGGCGATGGCGATGAGGAACCCGCCGATGAACGTCGCGAGGACGCCTTCCCACCATGTCATCCCCAACCCGACGAAGGACGAGATCTGCGTCCACGAACCCGCGTTGACGAGATCACTGAACCAGTACGCGGCGAATGTCCAGCCTGTCCAGGTCTGGTGCGCTAGGGGTACCGGCTCCATGTCTGATCGCGTGAAGAAGGCGAGTGACGAGTGGTCAGCAGGACTTCCTTCAAAGCCAGCCCGTACTCCCGACTGACCATAGTTGCTCCAGTGCGTGTCGGGCGTGAACTGCAAGGACAGCCTGCAATCAGCCACAATCTCCGCTCGTTGACGGTTGCTGCAGCTGATTGCGCTCGACGCTCACCGCCGACTCTGGCTTCGGCAGGACCCATCCACTCAATCGTCGCTTGGCCTTGAGGTCTGCCTTGACCGCCTGCAACTTGCCACCCATGGTCGACGACAGTGGTGGGAAGAAGACCGCAAGCGTGAGCTAGGGGGAGGAGCTTTTTTTCGGTGATCTCGCCGAGTCGAAAAAAAAAAAGCTGCGGGCCTGGATCCGTCGAGACGTTGCTTGGCTTGAAACTCGGACAGTGCTCGAACGAGACGCGAGCGTCGTTTAGGAAGCAAGCAGACGACAAGTCGACGAGTATAGAGGGCTCTTCTGAGCAGCAGAGCCACGGGGGAGCGAGGGAAGAGAAAGCAGAAAGATATCAAGCGGCGATAGTGGCGAAATCGCGGGTCACCCGCTTTGACCCCTCTTGATACGGGTGGGCGATACCGATTGGCATTATCGTGCAGCCGATTCTGAGCTGATTCTGTCCGCCAAGCTGTGCCCGCGGCCGGAGAAAGAACCGGTACAATCGGCCGTAGGGGTAAGAGCAAGGGCTTGAGTTGCCGGAGCTGCGGATTGCGTCTACTGCTTGGACTTCTTCTTGCGTCCTTCCTCCTTGCCGGCCTTGCCCTCCCTCGCGCGCTTCTTGTCCTTAGCCGGTGCCTCGGCCTGGCCTTCGGGAAAGTCGGTGTCGAGCTTGGCTTTCGCGCCTTGCAGTATCCGCTTTTCGCCGAGTCGGACAATGATCGCCATTCGTCGGCGGAGCGGCAAAGTCGAGTCTTGCAAGAGTGCTTCGTCGTCCTGTCGCAGTATCACGGAGCGGGAAATAGAAAAGGACGGTCTATCTGTCAGCACAAGAGATGCAGGCCCGAAGGAAGGCGCATTGACGATTCTCGCGATGCCAGACAGGCTCGGCAAGGTCGCAGCCCCGTCAGGCTTTGATATACAGCTGGGCGGCAAGTACCGGTGCCCTCAAATAGCCGAGCAGAGACTCACCGCGATGCTGGTTTTGTATTCGCCTAATCGGTGTTCGAGAGCCTTGCGCGCCCACTTTGCCGATACCGCATCGAGTTTGGGTTTCGGCGGCGACTCCTTCTTCTGAGCCTTGGCGTATTCTTCGGGCGTAAGAAGGAAGGCTCGGATCGCAGAAACGAGTTCGTCGGGGAGCTTGAGGTCGGTCTCGATCGAGAAGGTGCTGCGAGAGGCGCATATAGTCAAGCGCAAAGCCCTCCTTCGACAGACGCTTCACATCTGCGCGCGTGGAGACCACACCAAGCAATAGCCACTCACTCGTCGATGCCCATCTCGAGGAGCCACTCTGCTCGCGCTTCCCTCTCCTCCTCATTCATACCAACCACTTCTCCCACCAAGTCGACCACGGTCTCGAGTCCGATCTCGACGAGATCGGCGTTGTTCACCTCGTCGACGTGACCGTATCTTCGCAAAAGGTCCGAGTTTGGTGGGTCGGCGTACGTGTTGTAGATCTGAGCGCCGGCGGGAATGTGCGAAGTCGACATCATGTTGAGCGTCGTCGGCTCGTAGAAGAGTCGGGCCTGTAAGTAAGGGCGTCAGGGAACGAAGTGAGCATACATCTTCCCGAGTGCGTAACAAGCGGACGCGCGCGAAGCCGGACGCACATTGTCTGCTCCGGACTTGGCGTTCAGGATATCCGCGAAGGGGACCATCGCGACATCGGCAACGTCCTCCCGTTCCTCCTCCTCTTCTTCATCGCTGTCCTCATCCTCGTCGTCTTGGGACTCGGGCTTCGAGTCGACATGGAAGCTCCGACTCAGGACGAGACTGCCCATGCGGTGGAACAGCTCGGCAGAGTAGTCTTTCGCGTCGCCAAAGATTGCCGCATGCTTTTCCACCAGCGGCTTGACCGTCTCGGCAAAGATCTCGTCTGCCTCGTCGCGTCCAATCTTGCCCAGGACGGTACTCCCTTCGAGTTCCGCGAGCTCCTCGTCCGACCAGAACATGAGCGAGTCGAACTGCGTCGGAAGGAGGGAGAAGTACGGCTTCCAGGTTGAAGTCCGGAGATATTCGTACATCATGCTGAGAATCAGGGGAGTCCATCCGCCGAGTTCGGCCCATTCTTCGGCGGGCAGGAGGGAAGGAAGCGCCGAAGTCGAGGTCGTGAGGAGGATGGACCGCGGGATCGAGAACAAGACGGTGTCGGGCTGTGCGTAAAGCGGCATTGGTGGCCGTCGGCGGCGGTATAGAGCATCGAGGAATCACTCTAGTCAGCTCGAATGCCTTCAAAGGGACTCTGACCACCGAAAGCGGATGCGAGAGGGAGTTCATCCAACCTCGAGGGCAGCGACGGGCTCACCTCGATGTCCTGGAGGGCGACGCAGCCACGGCCTTGGCCTTCCCACTGTTTGAAGCCGACAGCGGGATGCACAGACCCGCCTTGGCTGGTGAACCACTCGAGGAAGGCAGCCTCATCCGGGGTCGAAGTCGAGCTTGACATGGCGTAGGACGGTGCAGCCAGGGCCTTAGATGGGTCAAGGGATAGACAGCGAGCTCCCAAGTCGGTCTGCCTAAGATTCGAAGCTCTTGTGCGCCAGAGAAAGCCGCGAGAGACCTGGCAGGAGGTGGAAGAGGAGAACGAGGCGGTGCAACTCCCTCAAGAAATCGCTCTCAGACCATTTTCCCACTCGAGAATATCGGAACAACACGTTACAGGCAAGCGCAGGTACAGCGGAAACGGCCAGAGTGGTCTAGGCGCCAGTTCCAGCCCGGATGAGGTCGAGGAACGATGCCTTGGAAAGACTCGTAACTGCAAGGACGAGAGAGAGTCAACACGTGCAAGAGGACTCGCTGGAGGAGAGCAAGACTCACGAGCGTCATTCTTGCCGCGTGCGCCGAGAATGTTTGGCCGCCGGCTGATGGTAGGCGCGGCACCCTCGCCCTCGCCGTCCTTGGCGGTAACCTTGACGGCGAGTTTCCTCCGCTTCTCCTGTTCCTCGACATCCTTGTCCTTGCCCGCGACTCCCTGTGCAGCGCCGATGGCGTTGAACAACCGGACGACACCCCTCTGCGCGAGTTTGCGCAACCGCTTCTCGCGCTCGGCGCTCGTCTCGCCCTCCTCGACGGAGAGTTTGCCTCCCCGTTTCGCCGCCTCGAAATCCCGCGCGGCCTTCGATTCCCACTCGGAGAACGGCAACGGGGGACGCGGGCCCCAGCCGCCGATGACGTCCCGGACGTGCCCGCGCGCGAGGTGGGCCGCTTTGGTCTCGCGGATGACGGCGCGCGTTTTTCGCTCGAGTCGGAGCGTCGCGGCCGAGGGCGGGGCATGCTTCGGGATCGGATTGGACGCAGTCGAAGGGAGCGAAATGAGGTGCTGCAGCGACGATGAGAAAGCGGAAGCCGTACTCGGTCGCAAAGTCGTGTGCTTCAGCTCTGCGGGAGGGTTTCAGGCGCTTGTCAGCATCGTCACGAGCTCAGGCCGCTCTACGAGAGATGCGTACTCTTTGCTGGTCGCTCTTGTCCGTCTTCGAGCATCTCTCGGATCGCATCATCGTCGTCGTCGTCGTCTGCTCCGCTTTCGTCGTCGGATCCAACCGAGAACTCGTCCTCGTCCGCCATGCTCTGATCGTCCGACTCGTCGTCGTCCTCGTCGTCGTCCTCGTCGGCCTCAGCAGCGTCTGCCTCCTCTTCATTCTTGCCCTTGCCGTTGACGGGGTGGATCGGTTCATCCGAGATGGCCTGACCGGGCGCGAGGGGTCGCTCCTCGGCTTCCGGCTCGACTGCCGCGCGAGGGCGCTTCTTGAGGATAGATTTCGGACCAGCAGACATCCTTCACAGCTCTTCTCGGTCGTAGCGAGCAATAGGACTGTGCAAAAGAGCTTGCTCAACTTTCTCACGCAAGTCTCACGCGGAAGCAACATCAAATCGAGCGCGAGCTCGTGCAAATTTTCGCCCGTCAGAACTGGGCCGAGAGTTATACATATTGAGGTTAAGAAGTTACGCGGGCTAGAGCTCCAGCGTGAAGCTCATGAGGGCGTCGCACGCTGAAGCGAACTCCGGGCCCTCTCTGGCGGTAGGGTGGCCGGGTAATGTTCTGCCGTCTGTTCCTAGTTCCTGCAGCGGAGTGGTCGTCCGTCCTGCTCGTCGTTCCCTGCCGTTCGTCGCACACTTCTTCTCGCGGCGGGAGGTCCAAAGGACCGGCGAAAAGGGATGGCGGGGAGGATCTGCTGCTTGTCTTCCCTGCGGACGACCACTCATGACGGAGGATGCAGCCCCACGGGAACGCGGCTGCAGGCGTAGCTTTGCATCAGCACCATTACAGCAGAGTTTCCTGCGACAGAGAGAGAACCTACCGCTCCGATCGTGCTTCTGGAGGGACGTCGAGGCCTGCCCGTGGGAGCGAATGACCTGCGTTGACGAACGGCGTCACTTCGGACATGAGCCCGTTCGCCTGCTTCATGAACGTCCGAGCGAATGGCTTGCACTGGACCGTCCGGTGCAGAGCATCGTAGACGCAAGTGTACTGTGCGATCTGCGCGAGGGGTCCTCGAAGGTGAGCAAGTGGGGCCGGAGGCGGTCGACGGGCAGTGCAAGGTCCACAGCGGGCGCACCTGGTAGAGATCAGATTGCCTCTGCGAGTCTACTTTGTCGATACCGTGGCCGCCCAGTCGAGGCATGCTGAGAGGTGGATCCAACGTGCCTCAGCTCCCGAGAACCAAGGATTTTTGCGCCCTGCAGCTAATGCTGATTACAAATAGCCTGGTATTCGTCCGGAAATTGCATTCCGGAATTCGACTGGGAATTCACAACCGCAATTGTAATGGTCGATAACCAGGCAGAAATTGAAATAGCGGGCGATATTCGCCTCGCCCTCCCTACCACTCTGTGTGGTTGCGGAGTACGGCAGAACGCAAGATTATTCCAAATCCGAACTGCCTGAATCAGCCAGTAAGGGCTTCACGACGTGCAGAGGATGCCGATGATTTTCCGCATCCCGTCGGACCACGCCGCGCTCGCGAGACGCGCTCAGCTGCTCTTTTCTCTTCCCCTCTCTCTCCCACACGCTTCTTCGAGTTTGCAAAGATGGTCTACAAGGTGTACGTGCCCAGATCTGTCTCCCCTCGAAAGCAGCAGCTGACCCTGACCTCCTGCATGCAAACAGTGCCGATGTGTGAGCTAGCTCGACCCCACGTTGTTGTCGACCCTCGATCTGGCTCCCAGCACCTCGCAGCTCGCCGAGCGAACCGGCATAAGCTGACAAAAACTGTACACGACAGTTCGCTCGCCGCTTGGGGACGCAAGGAGATCGTTATCGCCGAGAACGAGATGCCGGGACTCATGTCAGTTTCGCCGATTCCCGAGGGCCCCCTGTTGCCCGTGGATCTCGCGCTGACTCGGAACTGATCCCGCAGGTACCTCCGTGAGAAGTACGGTCCCTCGCAGCCGCTCAAGGGCGCTCGCAGTGCGTATATACCTCTTGACGGCAACCCGTCCCGACGGCCTTCTCTTCGAGAACAAACGCTGATGCTACGCTCCTGCAGTCGCTGGATGCCTCCACATGACCATCCAGACGTAGGTCATATGCTCGACCATCTTTCTATCAAGCGGGCTTGTCGCTTATCCCGATCTTGCCGCAGCGCCGTCCTCATCGAGACCCTCACCGCTCTCGGTGCCCAGGTCACCTGGTCGTCGTGCAACGTACGTCTGCCGTTCGCCCATTTCAGGCGCGGAAATATAGCTAACCCGAGTCTCGCAACCTGTAGATCTTCTCGACCCAGGACCAGGCTGCCGCTGCCATCGCCGCCACCGGCGTCCCCGTCTTTGCCTGGAAGGGCGAGACCGAGGAGGAGTATGTTTGGTGAGTCGACGGTCCCTTACCTCAGTCTCTCTGCATAGTACAGTCCGGCTCACACCTATTCTACTTGACAGGTGCATGGAGCAGACCCTCAAGGCCTTCCCGGACGGCCAGCCGCTCAACATGATCCTCGACGACGGCGGTGACCTCACCGCCCTCATCCACGACAAGTACCCGGAGCTCCTCGGCGGTGCGTCTATTGCTTGTATTCTTGTATGCGGACGAAAACTGACTCGGAATTCGTCTCCGCAGACATCAAGGGTGTCTCGGAGGAGACCACCACCGGTGTCCACCACCTTTACAAGCTCCACAAGGAGGGCCGCCTCCGCATCCCGGCCATCAACGTCAACGAGTGGGTCTATAAAGTGTATCCTAGTATCGGGGATTGCGGGAACTGACGCTGGAAACCCGCAGCGCCGTCACCAAGTCCAAGTTCGACAACTTGTACGGCTGCCGCGAGTCGCTCGTCGACGGAATCAAGCGTGCTACCGACGTCATGCTTGCCGGCAAGGTCGCCGTCGTCGCTGGCTTCGGTGACGTCGGCAAGGGTTGCGCCGAGTCGCTCCGCTCGTACGGTGCCCGTGTCATCGTCACCGAGATCGACCCGATCAACGCCCTCCAGGCGGCCATGGCCGGCTTCGAGGTCACCACCATGGAGGAGGCTGCGTCGGAGGGCCGTGTCTTTGTCACCACCACCGGCTGCCGCGACATTATCCGTGGCGAGCACTTCGAGGCGATGCCGGAGGACGCCATCGTCTGCAACATCGTGCGTTTGAGCTCCCAGCGCGTTCCCTGACCTCCCACTGACCTCCTGGACCTGTACCTACGCTATACAGGGTCACTTTGACATTGGCAGGTCATCTCCCCTTGATCCCCTTGATCTAGGAGCGTCCTACATCGCTCCGGAGGTCGCGAAGCTGACCGGCGGCCGTTTTCTTCCGCAGAGATCGATGTCGCTTGGCTGAAGGCCAACGCCGCCGAGTGCATCAACGTCAAGCCGCAGGTTGACCGGTACACCATGAAGAACGGCCGTCACATCATCCTCCTCGCCGAGGGCCGTCTCGTCAACCTCGGGTGAGCCGCGCGATATTTCTTGCCCAAGCCGTTTCTAGCCGAAATTCCACGACTTTCCTCACTACGGCACTATGATCGTTGTTTACTGAATGCTGACATTTCGTGCTCTTACCCAGCTGCGCCACCGGCCACCCGTCGTGGGTCATGTCGTGCTCGTTCGCCAACCAGACGCTCGCCCAGATCGCTCTCTGGACCGACAACGCCGCGTACCCGGTCGGCGTCCACATTCTCCCGAAGAAGCTCGACGAGGAGGTCGCTATGGCTCACCTCAAGTCGCTCAACGTCAAGCTCACCAAGATGACTCCGGTTCAGGCCGAGTACCTCGGTCTCCCGGTCGACGGTCCCTTCAAGGCCGACCACTGTGCGTGATCTCTATACTACGCGTCGAAAGTGTCGGCTCAGATCACTGACGAAACCGGGCTGGCGTCTGCAGACCGCTACTAAGCGGTTTCGTCCCGGGTCGCTCGCGCTTGTCTATCGGTTTCCACTTCTCTCTCTCGTGTCTCCTCTGGGCAGTTGAGACTTGACGACGTGCGGAGTGCATCGATATCCCGTCGGTGCATTCGTCGTCGATCTATCAGGTCCTAATTTTTTCTTTCGATTCTTTATCCCTCTCCGAGTGGTCCTCAACGGCCGTCACTCCTCCCTTTAACGATACCCCTTTACCTGGCGGTGTCTTACTTGTTCGGAGCTCAGGCTTGAGCTCAAAAACGAGGCACTGCCTCTTCCCTCACTGTGCCGTTCTGTATCCCTTCCTTCCGGTTCTCGTTTTGCATCCGTCACGAAGGGTCCCTCCGTCTCTTTACCTCGTTGTTCACACTCTATACACACTCGCATGCAACATCAACTGTTACCCCAAAAAGGTTTCCGCTCCGGTCGGTCGCTAGGCGAAATGTTCGACAGCCTGATGCGAGCTTGCCGCGAAGTTTCCTGTTGCACCTGCCGCCCCCCCGCTTTACCTCATTGTCCAGTTTCTACATAGTCACATGCAAACCTCCTTTCCAAGTCCCTGAAATCGCCTGCCTCGAGAGGTCGGTCGGCCGGGAAAAGATTTCTCGACAAAGCAAGCGAAGAGGCGATCGCAAGTCCTGCCGGACTCTCCTCATTCCGCACACGCTCGAGAGCTCGCACCAAAGATGTCTGCACCAGCTCCTACTTCGCCGCAGCAAGTCCGCTCGGAGGACATCCTCAGCGCAAAGGTCAGTCCCTGTGCGAGTCGAAGTGACGCCCGCTCGCGTCCCCACCGAGTTCCGGGACGACAAGGAGGGAACAGGCGGGCACAGCGCGTACGAGCCGAGACGGAGCATAGGCACTGACAGATCGCCTTCTGCCCCCTCTGCCTCTGCCTCGACCCGCCCGCTTGGCTCGCTGCCGACGCCTGATCGCCAACTCGCTCATCATCGCGCGTGCGCGCCGTCACCTTGCCTCAACTCGTGTGACGCTGACCGCTCGACCGTACCAACGACCGGCGTGACGACTTAATCCGACCCGCCTCGCCGCCGCCGCCGCCCTGCCGCTCGCAACAACAGACCGACCTCTGCCTGTCGAACGCCCTCGTCAAGGCCGGAACCGGTCTCGCCGTCGGTATCGTCACCAGTGCTATCCTCTTCCGTCGTGAGTATGCCATTCCTCCTTTCCCCTCTCGCGCAGTCACGGTGCGGGTCCGCCTTTCTGCTCGGCCGATGTTTTTGTCGCTCGGGCGGATCCGCACACTGGCGAGAATGCGAGAAGACTCTACCCGCCGGCCGCAAACACAAAAGTCCCTACCGGTACTGACAAACACGTCCTCCGGCAGGTCGCCCGTGGCCCGTCTTCCTCGGTCTCGGTTTCGGTATCGGCCAGGGCTACTCAGAGTGCGAGCGGGTATTCAACCCGGCTGCGATTCCCGGCTTCAAGATCCAAGGCGCCGAGAAGGTGGGTCATGGGCTTCAGACCTGCAAACTGCGTTCAGGCAGACGAGAGCCCGAGAGTGGCGAGTGCTGACTCTGAACCACCGCGGCCCCGGCAGTCCTCGCCGTTCCAGCTCTCGTCTCCGTTCGCCGCCGTCTCGCCGTCGCAGTCGTCTGCGGTCCGACCGGGCCCTCCCGTCCCGGCCTCGACTCCGGCGGCCGCGAGCCACACGACGACCCAGAGCGTCGTGAACCAGGCCAAGGGCGCGTTCGAGTCGGCCAAGTCCAAGGCGAGCGAAGTCGTGCACGAGGTGCAGGACAAGGCCGAGCACGTCAAGGACAAGGTGGTCGGCGCGGCGAGCTCGGCGGAGAAGAAGGCAGAGGCCAAGGTCGACGAGATCAAGGCCGTCGGTGGCGACAAGAAGTGGGTTTGAAGCGGGGCGCTTTCCTTCCGTACACTAGAAAACAGGTCTTGGCTTTCTCTTCCTCGTAATACCTCGCGGTGCATACACATTCCCCGCCAAGAGTGAGAGCGTGCGTGCGTACGAACGAGCGGGCGAGCGAGCGAGAGATGGTTCGATTGGTCGGCGTGGCTCGACGCGCTCAAGCCTTCGCGATCGTTCGTTCCGCGCGACTTTTCCCAAGTTTTTTTTTGCACGCTGCCTTTGTCCCGTTCTCCTCTACAACGCATAGCCTCGAGTGGCTTGCAGTGCAGGAAATGGGTTTGCTTACGTACGCGGGTCAGGCCCTGCTGGCCGCGATCGGATCTCTACTCGTCGCCGTCGTCCTCAACGTCGCTTGGCAACTCGTACGATCGCCCCTTTTTCCTCGTGTCTGACCGCCCTCACGCCTACTGACCGAGTGTATGGGCGCTGCAGATCGCTCCGAGGGATCCGACCAAGCCGCCCCTCGTGTTCCACTATGTGCCAATCCTCGGTTGCGCCGTCAGCTATGGAATGGACCCGATGGGCTTCTTGGACGACTGCAGGGCAAAGGTGCGCAGTCCCCAAGCGAGGCCCCCTGGTCTTGGTGCATGACGCAGAGGATTGGAACTCGGTGCTGACTGGCGAGATGTGCGACTCCCGTTCGACAGTATGGCCCGGTGTTCACTTACCCTCTCCTCGGACGCAAGATTACCGCCACGCTCGGCCCGCTCGGTTCCAACTTTGTCCTGAACGGCAAGCTCGCACACGTCAACGCCGAAGAGGCCTACACGCACTTGACCACTCCGTGAGTCGGTGGCGATCTGGGCACGGGAGGAAGACGCGGTTCGTTCCGGACACGCAACTGACTTTGCCCACGCGGAAACACAGCGTCTTTGGAACCGAGGTCGTGTACGACGTGCCGAACCATGTCCTGATGGAGCAGAAAAAGTTTGTCAAGTTTGGCCTCACGACGGAAAACTTCCGTCGCTACGTCGGCTTGATCCGCGACGAGGTCCGCGAGTACATGAACAAGCACGTCTACGCCAACAACGTGAGCCACATGGAGTTCCTCGGAGACAACACTCGGGAGCGAGGCTAACGCAGTGCACTTTGTGTAACCCAGACCAAGACCGTCTCGGCCGGCGTCGACGCTTTCGAGGCTTCGTCCGAGATTACCATCTGCACCGCTTCCGCAACCCTCCAAGGCCGCGAAGTCCGGGCCGCCATGGACAAGAGCTTCGCCCAGCTGTACCACGACCTCGACGGGGGCTTCACGCCCTTGGTGAGTCTCGTCATCCGTGGTGATCCCATACACCGGTTTGCTGATAGGGGGCTTTGCCCGCGCGCAGAACTTTGTCTTCCCGAACTTGCCTTTGCCCTCTTACCGTCGCCGTGACCGAGCCCAAGCCAAGATGCGCGAGTTCTACGTCTCGATCTTGGAGAAGCGTCGTGCTTCGACTGACGAGGTCAGGCCCATCTACCCCGCGCCTGGTGAAAGTCGAGAACTCCGCTCACATTTTCCACCCCGTCACGTTCACAGCCCGATCAAGACATGCTCACTGCGCTCCAGAACCAGCACTACAAAACCGGCGAACCCCTGACCGACAAGCAGATCGCGCACATCATGATCGCCCTCCTCATGGCCGGACAGCACACGTCGGCCGCGACCGGCTCGTGGGCCATCCTCCGCCTCGGCGAGAACCAGGATCTCCAGCGTCGCCTGTACGAAGAGCAAGTCGAGTACTACCTCGACAAGGAGACCGGCCAGCTCCGCGACCTCGAGTACGAAACTTTGCAGACTCCGCTCCTGAACGCGTTCGTCAAGGAACTGCTGCGCGTTCACCCGCCTCTGCACTCGCTCATGCGCAAGATCATCTCGGACTGCCCCGTCCCGGCGACGGTCGGCGCGCCCGCTGCTGAACCGCACGCCGACGCGAGCTTCAAAAAGCGCAACGAAGGGGTCGAGTACGTCGTCCCCAAGGGCGAGTACGTCCTCGCCGCTCCGGGCTACTCGCAGATCGACGAGAAGATCTGGGGCGCCGACGCTAAGAAGTTCAGGGTCGAACGGTGGCTCGAGGAAGGCGACAAGGTGCCCGGCGACGAGGACGAAGGCGAGGAAGACTATGGCTGGGGAAAGATCTCCAAGGGTGGCAAATCGGCTTGTGCGTTCTCGGGCATCGTTGTTCCTTTCTCTATGTGGTTCGGCTGCCGCTGGTTTTGACGACCGCGCTTTCTCTCCTTCGTGTGCAGACCTTCCTTTCGGCGCGGGACGGCATCGGTAAGCGCGCGGTTTCAGAGTCTTTCCTCCTTCTCAAACTTGCTGACACGGGGACGCTTTTCTTTCTCACAGCTGCATCGGCGAGCAGTTCGCCTACGTCCAGCTCGGCGTCATCATCGCCACGCTCGTCCGCGAGAACTCGTGGACGCTGGACCAGCCGTTCCCTGGCAACGACTATTCGGTGCGTTCTCATCCCGAATAAGGTTGCACTGGCCTCGCTGACTTGGACTCGCGCCTGCACAGACGATGATCGTCATGCCGGCCAAGCCGAGAAAGGTCACCTTCACCAAGCGAGCCGGTGTCAAGGCTTAGTCTGCGCGGCGCCGACGCCTCGATTTCTTCCCCCTTTCTTTCTCACGCGCAATCACGGACTCTTACAGCACCACCATATACCCCATTCGAATCGCTGCACTTGCTCCGATAGACTTGACAGGCTTTGCAATGAGGCGAGGCTTTCAGAAGCGCTGCAGGGGTGTAAGCTTTACGGTTGCAAACGAGAAGAGATGAAAGTAGATGGCAGAAAGTATGGAGGTCCACGCTAATGCAAAACTTAGGGTATGATATTCCACCGATGGAAAAGTGTGCCAACTCTATCCACCGATGGAAAAGTGTGCCAACTCTAGCTGTCAAAGCAGTGGCCTTTTGCAGGCGAGCCTTCGCCGTCCGGGCACTCTTCCTGGATCCTGCTCTCCGCACAGTCAAAGATGCTAGGCCATGACCGCTCGACGGCGTGTCCAAAGATTGGGTTCGAAGGGCCGCCCGAGTCGTTCGGACCCCATCCCTCGTGGACCCAGTGCCCCTCCGGAGCCTCGAGGAGCTCGGAAAGGTAGGCGTAGTGCTCGTACGGGTTGGCGATTATGCGACACTTTGAGACGGCGAATTGGCCTGACCAGGCGCCTTGAGACGCCACGATAAAATGGTCAGTGACGGAGTCGGCAGGAGAGAAACTGGCCAGCACGGACACTTTGAATGCTATTCGGCGGACACAGTTGACCGCGGAACATGCTCCACATCTGCGCGATCATCTGTGGCAAGCGAGAAAGGACACGTCAGATGCTGGGCCGGCATATGGTGAAGACTGTGGCGGCGGTCTTACGAGAAAGTGCAATCCGACCGCCGAGTCGGTACCGCACTCGAGCTTTACATTCGGCCCAAAGTTGACGAAGCCCGTCTCGGGCGTCACCTCCCTCAACCGAGGCCGTACGACGTCATGCCACGCGAGATAGGCCTGGAAGAAATAGGTCATGTCGGCGAGCTTGCGTCGGCGCAAATGCGACGCCGGCTGGGCCAAGTGATCCCGCACCGCGGGAAGCGGGTCGGTCGGCGCCGGCGCGAGGTCCGCGACGGTCTGATTGTAGTGCAGCAGGATATGCTGCGAGTACAAATCGAGGAGGGGAATTCCCAGCTCGTCGAGTTCAGCGCGCGTGCCGAGCGAAGCAAGCGTTTCCCAGAGAGTGCACTCACGCTCAGATACGTCGCACCTTCTCTCCCCAGGTTCGGCAGTGGTACGACCTCGTCCGCCGGGGCAAGAGCGAGCTTTTCGCGCAGGAAGTCGGCAGAATGTGGGCCTTTGTTGTAAAGGACCACCCGATTTTGCCGCGAAGCGACGTACGGCGAGGTCCTGAGCTCCTCGAGGTCCCTCCGCATTTGGGTAACGTCTTCGTTGTAGTATGAAATGACGAGGTCGACCGTTTGAGAAGCGACAGGCGCCAAGAAAAGAGGGCAGATGTATGGTCGGGCGGCCCGGGGCAGGCGTGCGCAGGAGGAGTAGAGCGATGAGCTGATCGAGCTCTCAGAGTAGGAGGGTCCGTGCGACGACGACAATGTGGAGAGAGGCGGGACGAGGGCCAACATGGCTAAAGGTACGAAGGGGATGAAGCTTCGCCGGAAAAGCGATGTCGAGCTCGAAGCTACGTGCTCCTCGCAGGGTGTCGCGCCGCCGCCGCCTCGCTCTCGCCGATGTGGTGACGGGGATCGCGACGCTGAGCCGTCCGTACCGTCCGTTTTCGATTCGACCTCTCCGTACGTCGGACCACGCTCGTTTCGCCACAATCGCACGACGGCTCCGACGTCCTCGTCGAGGCAAAAGGCGCCGACTGTACCGGCGAGGTAGATCAGATACAATTGCATCGATCTCTGACGGAACGGAGCCAGCCCGTCGATCGAGGAGATGCCGAGGAGAATGAGGTTGCGTGGGAAGATGGCAAGAGCTGGCGTGAGCGCCGACAAAGAAATGCGCAGAAGGGTGTATAGTGCCGCTTTCGTGGCCACACCGAGAGCAATCAGCGTCATGAAAGCCGGCGAGGATGTTGAGGCGAGATGATCTTGCGATTCCATCGGACGGACGAATCGGAGGAAAGGCAGGAGGAAGAGGGATGCACAGGCGGCACTCTATCGACAATTCCGGACTGGTCAGAACACGAGTCAACGTACAGACGTTCAATGAAGAGGCACGGGATGGCGCACCGTCGTTGCGTGCTGCGCGATGTGCAGCCCGTCGAAAGCGCAAAGGCCATCCTTGATCCAGAGCAGGCTCACGGCGTCCAGTATGATCTGGACAATCGCCAACGCGACCGAGACCGCTCCGACAGGAGTACCGATAAGCACAAAAGCGAGGAGAAAAGTAAGGGCGACGTAAAGGGGTGTCTGAGGTGACCAGTCGCTTTGGCGAGGAGCGGCCGTCCATGGTCGCAAATGGGGCAGAGCGGAACAGCCAATCAGAGCCGGCACGACGAGGATCTTTGAGTATAGAGATCAGGTCAGCTTCGAGTGAAGTCACAATCGACGCGTCGGGCAGCGGGCTCACCTCGAGCGTTTGGGAAAGAGTCGCTGGATCGCGGATAAAACGGACAGCGCGGAGCGCCGCCGCTGCTGCCGCCGCCGCTCCGGCTAACCACGCCGTTCTCCTGAACTGTACAGCGGTCCCGCCGGGAAAGCTGCCTGCGGCTCCGTTGGCGAACGCAGATCCGGACGACGCCGGAGGTTCTTGCTCAGAAGGAAGGTGCTTCCATCTGCCGGTGCGCTGTTGCAAGGCCGATGCCGAGTTGACGAGGACAGCAAAGACAACATACTCGACTGCCGGCAACGCCGCTAGCTGCGCAGGGGACGCGCCGCGGAGCGATTGTGTTGAAAGGACGGACAATGCGACGAAGCTAGCAAAGTGCGCGAGCGGCATCATCCTGCGACGTCTGTTTCCGAGGATGCGCCGTCGCAGCCGGGCACCCTCGTTCCACAGTAGACTGGCAGCTTGGGTCTGGAGAGGGAGCTGCCATCGCTTTCGGCTTCGAGACTAGGATCCTGCTTTGGTCGACCTCGTGGCTACCAGGAGGGGTGCGAGCGCCGCGGAGCTGGGGTACAATGCGTACGCGCGTACGCGGCGCGCGGCGCGCGGCGCGAGTCTTGGCGGGTCGAACTCATCGCAAACCTTGGCGAACACGCGGCAGATCAGTCTGTCGAGAACCGAGTGCACCACAGCTTCTGCTGTCGGCTGTAGCGGCGTCCCCTTTGAGCACGAGCGCTGCGCGGCCGGTACAGTAGCCGTCTGCTCAGCAGGCAGGTGGTTTTGCCGTGGCTGCAGCTGCTGCAGCCAGCACCAAGCACCGGGTCCGGTCCGATGTAGAACTCGCCAAAGACCGAGTCGACTCGCGACACCTTCCCGTTTCTCATTTTGCTTTCTGCGATGAAACGTCCGCATACTGTATCA
This sequence comes from Rhodotorula mucilaginosa, assembly GCA_034406715.1. Classification (NCBI taxonomy): domain Eukaryota; kingdom Fungi; phylum Basidiomycota; class Microbotryomycetes; order Sporidiobolales; family Sporidiobolaceae; genus Rhodotorula; species Rhodotorula mucilaginosa. The sequence continues at coordinate 240,896 of CP137874.1, forward strand.
AGGATGACTTACAGTAACACAATACTCATATTTAGTTATAATATCATGAGCGACAATATGCCCGGCGGTAACCGGGTTGAGTACCGGAGCGCTCCCTTTGTTTTCCTCTGCAGGCTGCAAAGACCGTACTGCGCAAAACCTTATGCTTGCCCTGATTCCTGTCAGCTGGAAGTCAGTCTGTAGGAAGTGCTGTTTGCGAGAGCGGCAATTGCACCGACGCCTACACAGAAGCCTTGATGGCAGCCATCACATCCTCCATACCCTCCTGGGCAGCGATCGTGCGCTTGCTCTCCCGCTTGCTCTTCTTCTTCGCCGGACGGTCGCCATCGCCAGCTGGCGGTGCTGTCGACGCGCCACCAGCTGCGCTCGCAAAGATCTCGTCGACCTCGTCCGCCTTGCGCTCGCGCTTCTTCTTGCTCCGCTTCGATTCGGATCCCTCGGCGGCGGCGGCGGCGGCAGCAGACGCGTCGCCACCAGGCATGGCAGCTTTCGCCTGCGCCTCGGTCGAGTCGTTCTCAGCCTTGAGGCGCGCCTTCTCCTCGTTCGTGATCCGCGCCATCTTGGCCTTCCAGTCCTCGCGCTTCCGGCCCCACAGCGGCAATTCGAGCTTGCGCGCAAAGAAGTGGGCGTAAGCGCTCCGCTGCAGGTCGTTCTGCTGGTCGAATAAGCTCTGCGCGATCTTGTCCTTGAGGTAGACGTCCGCCGAAGCGAAGCATCGTTCGGCGACGCGCGAGCCGATCCGGTCGTCGGCGAGGACGGCGTAGTGGCCGAGGAGCGACATGATGAACGTGCGGAGACCGCGAGGAGGCACTGTCGGCGACGTGAGGAGGACGTCGAGGACGCGGGAAGACGTGGCGGACCGAGAAATGGCGAGGAGGGAATCGAACGGAAGAGCGGCGATACTGTTTTTGACAAACCGCGCGTCAGTTCCGGCGACGACGCAGGGCAGAAGAGGGCACAGGACACGCACGAGTCGAGCACGACCTGGTTGTGAGGCGCGTGTAACCGCAGCCATGTCTGCAAGAGCACGGATCCCTGGGTAGACGGTTCGGGCGTCGCGCCGGTGGCCAGCTTCTTCCAGTACTGTCGGCGAATGTGAGCGTCAGTCAACGGTCCGGAAACGTATTTCTGATCTAGCGATGTGAAGCATACCATCAGCCGATTCAGCGTGAGCACACAGGGCACGACGAGCTTTTTCTCCTCGTCGGTGTGAAGGCCGAAAGTGTCGAGGAGGATCTGTCAAGCCTTCGGTCATCAGTAACTCATTTCCAAAGGTCAGCGCGTCAACAGAAGCACCACGCACATCAACCACCTCGCCTTCGCAGGCAGATAACCGCGTCGCACTTTCCATCAAAGCGCGGAGCACGCCCGTCCTGAAGTTGTCGATCCACTCGCCCCTCCGCTCGGTCGGGACGGCCTTCAACTCGCGCACGAGTCGTTGCATCTGCACCTCATCCACCCTCGACACGCCGACGGCGACGACGAAATTGGCGACCGCGTTGGCGGCGAGTCGTTGCAATTTGCCCTCGAAAAAGTCGGACCAGAGCGCGTCAAAGACGGGTTTCGGCGCGAGGCGGAGGAGCATCTCGAAAGTCGGGGAACTGGCCGGGTGACGCAACAATCCGGCGAGGTACTCTTCGCGGAGGTTGGACCCGACCGAGCTCGACTCGCCAGCTTCGACCTGCGTGACCAACCCGCACAAGATCCGGTCCGCCCACCCTCCGGGAGTCCACCCCTCGAGCGCTTCGAGCTCGACCAAGATCCGCACCACCGGTCCCGCCACTTCGTGCATCGCCGCGCGCCGGACCCCTTCCCCCGCTACGGCGCCTGCGCTCGGCACCGCGTTCCCCGTAGCGAAATCGATCCCGGCCGTATCGAGCGCGTTCAACGACTCGTGCATCTCGCGCAACGCTTGCCGGAACTCTGTCGGGATCGCGAACCGTTCGGCCGTAGTCGCTTTGCCCTTGCCTTTCCCGTTCGGGTCGGCTTTCGCGAGAGCGGCATCGTCCGCGAGCCAATTCCGGCCAAACGTCGCCCCTTGGCCCTTGCGGAACTGGGCACTCTTCTTGCTCCGCTCGCCGCGGGCTTTCGGGTCGGAAGAAGAGGCCGGGACGCCCGACATGACGAGGAGGAGGATCCGGACGCAGTGCGAGGCGAACGGGTCGTAGATGAGGCTGGGCAAGGTGGGCGTGAGCTCGGCGACGACGGAGAGCAGGAGAGTGGTCATGGTCGGCAGCGTGTCGGTGTCGTCAGCCGACGCAGGGCCACTCGCGACATTTCCCCGAGTCTGCAAAAGGGGGGAGTTAAAGTCAGCCCGACTGTTTGGCGCAGTTCCGAATGGCACTCGAGAGACTCACCTCGCGATCGACTGTCTCTCCGGCGAGCTCAAACAGAGTCTGCAAGACGTGACTCGCGCTCCGGTGCTTGACGAGGCGTTCAAACTGGCCGGCAAAGCGGTCGAGCAAGACTCGCCTCGCAAAGTCGTCCATCGCGTACAAGAGCTGTTCGAGGACGACGCTCGTCTCGCCGTCACCGGCCAATTCAATCTCGTGACCCGAGAGCGACTCGAGCGCGGACCGGAGCAGCAACGGGCGCTCGTCTTCGATCTCTTCCTCGACCTCTTCGCCGTTGTCGTCGATGACGAGCTGCGTCGCGGCTTTCCCGTGCCCCTGAGCGGTCATCTCGTCGATCTGTTCCGACACGCGCTTGAAGTAGGCCTTCGTATCGGGATCAGGTTCCGGCAGAGCGTTGGGGTCGGGCGGGAAGGCGGGTCTGTCTGTCGATTCGCCGTCCGGCTGCTGCTGCTGCTGCTGTTGCTGTTTCGGGAGGTTGTCCCAGTCCATGCGGGACTTGCGTTCCCTGAGCCTGCGTTCCCTCTCCAACCGAGCAGCATCTTCCTTCTCCTGCTGTTCTCGCTTGAGCTGTGGGGTTGCGGCGAGCAGTCAGACGAGAGAGAGAACGAGAAGCAGGATGAGCGGAGGTGGACTTGCCCGCTTCTCCTCCTTGCGCGCGTTTGCGCTCTGGCGTTGCCTTGGTCGTGGCATTGCGCGCTATCCCTCTGTGCCAGTCACAGGCAGCGGTGTAGAGTGCAAGTCGAGGCAGGCCGCCGACTCACGTTGAACGGCTCTCGAGCTCATCATCGACAGCCGTGTCGAGCTCCTCACTCAATCTCCCGCTTGGGCTCTGTAAGACGGTCTGTAGCTGCATACTATATCATACAGAATGACCTGCAACTTCGACTATCCAAAGCACCGAGGTCGTGAGTTTTTGATGAGAACTTGGCGGATTTCGCTCGGCGGTCCCCGGGAATGATCTGGCTTGACTTTCGTCAGAGGCGCTTGTCTAGCTTGAATCGCAACTGGGCGTAAAGGATGGAGAGTCTGCCAAAGGTGCTCACCATCGCCGGATCAGGTCAGCCCAAAGCGCTCGCTCGCACACATCCTCCCTCTCTCCTGTTTCGAGCCCCACTTGGCTCTCTCGCTTAACTCCGTCTCGCCGTCAACTGACCCAGCAGCGACTCGCGCACAGACAGCGGAGGCGGCGCCGGGATCCAGGCAGACTTGAAGACCATCGCCGCCCTCGGATGCTACGGCACTTCGGCCGTGACGGCCATCACGGCCCAAAACACCCTGGGCGTCTTTGCCGTGGAAGGCATCTCGACCGGCATGGTCGCGCACCAGATCCAACTCGTCCTGGACGATATCGGCACCGACGCGATCAAGACGGGAATGCTCTTCAGCCAAGACACGATCAACGTCGTCGTCGAGACGCTCGAGAAACACTTTGGACCCGCGGACCGAGGAGGGAGGGAAAAGGCCAACCTCGTCGTCGATCCCGTCTGCGTCAGCACGTCGGGTCACTCGTTACTGCCCCTCGATGCGGTCGACGCACTCAGGAAGCGCTGCCTGCCCTGGGCGACCGTCGTCACGCCCAACATCCCCGAAGCGGAATTCCTCGCCGGCTGGGAACGCGGCTCGATCCAGTCCGTGCGCGACATGGAACGCTGCGCCGCCGAACTCGGCGAGCTCGGAGTCCGGTACGTGTACCTCAAAGGTGGACACATGCCGTTCGAGAATGCCAAAGGACGCAAAGTCGTCGTCGACCTTTTGTGGGACTCGGAAACTCGGACCGCGAGCCAAGAGGAGCGCCCGTTCTTGGACGTCAAGAACACGCACGGGACCGGGTGTACGCTTGCCGCGGCTATCGCTGCCGAACTGGCAAAGGGGCGACCAGGTACGTGATTCCTTGAGCCGCGCTTTTGCTGAGCTCTGTCTCAAGCTGATCCCCGTGACGCCGCACCCGTTGGCAGTCCCGCAAGCGGTCGTGACGGCAGCAGATTACGTGGCAGCAGCAATCGCAGCATCATACCCCGTCGGCGCCGGCGCCGGACCCGTCAACCACTTCCACTCTCTCGTACAGCGCAGCCTTCCCTTGTGCGTCTGCTTCCTTTCAAAAAGAACCTTTTGTTGGAGCTTACCCCCCACTGGCACTTGCCGTCGTGTCCAGACCGACCCCGCATTCCACCACTCCGTTTACCGACTACCTCATCGGCTACAACCGAGCAGCGTGGGAACGCTACGTCCACCACCCTTTCCCGAACGGCCTCGCGGACGGCACGATGCCCCTAGACTCGTTCTTACACTTCATTCAGCAAGATTACCACTTCTTGAAGGTAGGGAGGGGTTCCTCTTCTCGCTTGAATGCCAGGTCGAACGAACCGGGAGGGAGCGGACCACTGACTCCGGTTTCTCCTGCGGACTGCGGGTCATGCAGCAATACGGTCGCTCCAATTCGTTGGCGGCGTACAAGACGGACAACATGGAGCTGATGGCGGCGTCGATCGAGATTGTCAACGATGTGATCAAAGAGACCGAGATGCACGTCAAGGTGAGCCGTCACAGCTCCGTTCATTTGCTCAACCCCTCGTCCTTCCGAGCTCCTATCCGACGCTAATCCATGCTGTCCTTGGCGTCGCATTCTGCAGTACTGCGAAAAGTACGGCATCAGTCGACAACAGCTGCAAGCCGTCCCGGAGAGTACAACCAACATCGCCTACACGCGCTACGTCCTCGACACCTCGATGCAAGGCGACCTCCTCGACGCCCGAGTCGTCACCGCGCCTTGTCTGATCGGGTACGGCCACGTCGGAGCGAGGTTACTTGCCGCGACGGAGGGCGTCGAGACGGACGAGACCAAGAACCCGTACTGGGGATGGATCAAGGAGTACGGCAGCGATTGGTATCAGGGTGCTGTCCGGAAAGGCATCCGTGAGTCTCGATCGATCGCGCTTTTTTCTACGCGCCCTGGTCTGATTTCGGGAACCCGCTCGCGCTGACGCTCCCCGCCTCCCTCCACAGAACTGCTCGAAGACACGCTCGTCGCGAGCCCCGTCTCGCCCGCCCGCCTGCTCGAGCTCGCCAAGATCTTTGAAAAGGCGACCTTGCTCGAGATCGCGTTCTGGGACGCTGCCATCCTCGCCCACGGGGCAGATCAAACGGCCCAAAGACTCGACATGCCGCAGTGAGGGAGGTGTACCCTAACCCCGCAAATCTTCAGAACATAGAGCAGTTACTCTCTCATCGCATCGTAGAAGGAGAAGATGGAAACTGTGATTCTTCCATTAGAAAGTGTCTACGGATTGAGGAGGCGAAACGACGTTGTGCTGAGGAGTTTTGACATTTTCGGACACCGGACGCGCGCATAGCTCAAAAGCTACTTACAAGAAAGAGCGTGGGTACGGAGCAAAGAGAGGAGTTTGTACTATAGTTTCGGCATAAGTGAGAGAAAAGGGGAGGGGAACCAAGGTTTCAGGTTTTTGTGTGAAAGGGTGGATTGGCCGTAGGCAAGACAGATTCATGCTCGACTCGTTTAAGCGCCGACGAGGAGGCCGACACCCAGAGCGAGGGCGCCAGCGGCGGCCGAGACGCCGACCTTGCCAGCGCCGGACGTGCCGCCACCGGTGGCAGCAGCGGCGATGCCAGTCGCGGCGGGAACAGCAGCGACCGGGCCAGTCGGGATGGCAGTGGCAGTGCGAGCCATCGACTGGTAGACCGAGGCACTGCAGGAGTGAAATTTGCGTCAGCGGGTGGTGAGTAAGAGGCAAAGGGGCGGCAAGAAAGGGGGTCAACTTACGCCGAAGCGGCAGCCTGCGGGTTCGACATCGGGTTGGCGAGGACGTTGTCAATGAGGTGGACGACACCGTTCCTGTGACGCACAAAAACATGCATCAGTCTCCGCAAGGGAAGAGTAAAAAGGGCTCTCGAGGCGGCTCACGCGATCGGGATGTCAGCGCGGATGATCTTGGACATCGAGTTGCCCGACTTGACGTAGGTGCCGTTGGCGCCCGACATGAAGGTGAAGGTCTCGCCGGCAGCCGAGGTGGCATTCGTCGTCGGCGTGATCTCGGTCGAGTAGACGACGGTTCCGTTGATCACGTGGCTGCGAGAGGGAGCCAGAGTCAGTGTCCTGCCGGGCAGTCCGAACTCTGCGGACTCACTTGAGCAAGACGTCGGTGATCTGGGTGGCGTTGAGGGTGCCGAGGAGGCTGGTGACGTTGGCAAAGGCGGCGTTGACCGGAGCAAAGATGGTGACGCCACGGATGGCCTCAAGCATCTGGAGAGCACCCGGAGCATAGGTGTTCAGGGCGCCGGTAAGCTGAGTCAAGTTGGCGGCGGTGGCGGTCTCGTTGAGGGTGCCCGGGATGCTGTAGTCGCAGCAAAGGTTAGAGTGCTTCTTCTTTTTTGACAAGGAATTATTTCTGAACGCACGTCAAAACCTCCGGAATAACGTGGACGACACTGCAGTAAGACCACAGAATAAGCATGAGTGTGCGTACTCAATCCCGAGAACCGTCCGAGGCACGCACAGGTTCTTGTAGGTGGTCGTCGCAACCGAGGTGACGTTCTTGGTCGCACCGACCCAGGTGACGGACGACATGGACGAGTTGCCCGACATCGACGAGTTGGACATCATGGACGAGTTGCCCATCGACGAACCGTTGCCCATGGTGAAGACGCCGACCTGCGACTGGTTGCCCGCTGCACTCCGGAAAACGGTCAGCAGCCGTACATCGGACGAGAGCGGCGTCGCTACACTCACGCAGCTGGACAAACTCGGTCGAGTTCAGGAGCGAACGGAGGATGGTGTGCGGGTTGGTCATGGTCGCGTTGGTCATGGTCGAGTTGGCGGTCGCCGAGGCATTGGTGTGAACCATCGAGGCGTTCGAGGCGTTGGCCGCGTTGTCGCTGATGTCGCCGTAATAGATGTGATATTGCAACACATTGGCGACGAGAGTGGCGTTGTTGCTGGCGTTTCCGAGAGCGGCAAAGGCCTGCGAGAGGAAAAAAAGGTGAGCGGGTTCCGAGTGACGCAACTCCGAGATGCGCTTTTTTTCCGCTTCGGCGTTCTCACCTCGTTGGTCGGCGCAAAGACGGTCTTGTTGCCAGCTGCAAAGCAAGCATAGAGATCAGCAAGCTGAATTGCCCAAGTCTCAACATCCCCGTCTCCGGTCCGAGGCATGCTGCGGAAGATTCGAGACGCACTCATGAGGAACGGCAACAGAGCCTGCGCATTCTGCGCAGCGAGGCCAGCGAGGGTGGTCAGGCTGTACAGTTATAGTGTCAGCTCTGGATCTATCTCGCTCTCTCTCGTCGTTCAAGGGGAATGCGCGGGATGACTTACTTGGCGGCCTGGAGAGCCTGGACGAGACCCGCAGCGTACTCGGTCTGATTCCCAGGCGTGCCTCCCATAGTGCCGTTAGTCGTGGCATTCTGCGCCGAGACGGAGGCAACGGCGACGAGCGCAGCGGTGAGGAACGCTTTGATCGACATGCTTGCTGTGGTGAAGGAGAAGAGGCGAAAGAAACTGCGCGGGCTCAACTCGAAGCTGTCATTGCCGACCCTTCATCAGGTGGGGCCGAGGCTCGGAGGTTGTTCATCGGCCGATCGTCATGGGTCACATTTTCTCTCTTGGGAGGAACGAGCTCGATGCCCAGCAACCGGGTCTACAGTAGTCCAAGCACCATCTCGCCAACTCGGATTAAGCACAGCCTCTCCGAACAAGTGTGCCGTAAAAGCAGTTCGCCACTGTAAGAGCCAGAGCGCAAAGTCGGGAGCTGTTTAAGAAGGTCTTCTCAAGCTCGCTCCAACCGCAGGAACGCTATAGCCACGTCTACAGCCCGGCCTTTCTCTGTGTGCACACGCCCAATCAGGAATCAAACGCTGCCGACGGCACCGGATCCCAGCAGAGCTGAGCGCATCGCAAAAAAGGACCGCTTGGCTGTGTCGATCGTTCTCTCGGCTCCGAGCCTCTTGCAAGAACGTGAAGATCGGGCTCGCCCTGCACCGACATGCATATACTGTATTTCGTCCGGCCGCAGTCGAGCCGGCGTACCGTATTGTACGGCTCTTGTTTCTCCGTACGTGCTTCGTCGGCCCAGCTGCGGGAGAACCCCGCGCTCAAAGCTTTGATCTGCGCTACAGTTGGTGGAATACAGTATCTGCGTCGGGCCCAGCGTCGGGACAGTGGTATATCGCGCGCCGTACATACTGTCGGCGATAATGGACATCAATGTGTTTAGCGCACTAGCAGAGAAATCGCGAGATCTCAATTGCTTCGTCGACACGGTCCGCGCCGATCTCATAAGATACAAGGTAGCAATTTGCAAGCTAGCGGCCTAATCCTGGTCCGCCTTCTTCGTCGACGAGTCCTCCTCGACGTCGACAAGCGCCTCCTTGCCGTGTACACCGATCGCACCGGCCCATCCCCGAGAAGCGAGGTAAGCCTCAAACTTGGCATCTTCTTCCGCGAGATCGCCGCCGAGGCTGTGTCGAAGGACAGAGGCCGACATCGGTGAGCATGTGGAGATCGTGACCAGAGGCGCACGTGCGAAAAAGATTGGGGGACGCACTCGTTCCGGATAAAGAAGAACGTGACGAGCATGCCGAGGACGCCACAGCACGCCGCGACGATGAAGGTGTACTTCTGTCCGAGATGCACCTTGATTGGCGTAAACGTCTGGGTACCGACGACGGCGCCGACTTTTCCGATTGCGGCCGAGAAACCGTAGCAAGTACCGCGAACCGCCGTCGCGTACGATTCTGCCGATGTGAGCCCGAGCATGTCGCCCGGTCCTGCGTTACCGAAGCTCTGCATCAATCCGTAAAGGATGACAAATGCAGGGACGACCTTGATGACTGCGAGGAGGCCGTGTTTATCAGTAGACTGAGCGGCGACCGGTGGGAAGACAGGCATGTAGCGCACGCTTCTCATACTGTGTCAAGACAAGAGGCGCGCTGGTCAGTTCCGGCACGTTGTCATATCCCGCGACTCTGGAGTATGTACTTACAGCGAGGCCGACAATGAGACCGATGATCAAGTATCCCGAGAAGCCAAAGATCACTGTCCCGTGTAAAAAAAAAAGGCGTCAGTGTCGCACGTGTTGACATGCACGAAAGGTGGACTCACTCGTGTTGCGACGACCGATACGGTTGCACAAGAACGCTCCGACAAAGACTCCGGGGAGCGCAATCACACCGAGGAGGAGTTGCCACTCGGCGGTCTTGCGAATGAGCTCCTCGCCCTTGACTTTGACAATGGACGAGATGATGGTACCCGAGAAGACGCCGTTCTGCGCGATGGATGCCCGCGCGTGTCAGCTTGCGCAGCAAGATGGTCACAAATCCCGCAGCGGTTGTTTTAGTACTCACAGGGAAGGTGACCTGTTTTTCGGGGGGAAGGGCACAGCGTCAGTTCCGTTCGAGCGGCAGGATATCGGTAAAACGGAGTGCGGGAAATCCAGGCTCAGACGCACAAAGTCGTACAGGCTGTGCGGAGACCGTGTCAGCTCGAATCCGCCGAATCGGGATAGAAGAAGGCGCAGAACAGTGTCACTCACAACCATGCGCCGGCAGTTCCGATCAGCGATTTCCAGTAATAGCGGATCGTGAGCAGGATCGGCACGCCCGATTGAATGGCACCCTTGCGATACAGCTTCGAGTTGAGCATCCGGAGGCGGAAAACGAAGACGGCGAGAGGGGGCACGATGCTGATCCCGAAGACGACGCGCCAGACCGTGTTGAGGTTGGCGTGCAGACCACCGGCGGCTTCAAAGACGATCAAGTAGAGAATGCAGGCAAAGACGGATCCGAAAGAGAGGACGAGGTTCTGCGACGAAAATGAGCGTGAGCTCATGTACCTAGATGAGGGGAGACTCGGGGCCCACTTTGTACTCACGGTGACGAGGATAAAGACGGGTCCTCGAGACTTGAGCATCTTTTCGTTCGCTGCTTCGGCTGCCGAAGCGGACGAACTCGGGTACTCGCCGCCTACGCCGATACCGGTCAACCCGCGACCAATGGTGAAGCACCAGAAGAATCCCTGCAAGGACCCGTGCGCGCCGTGAGCTGCGGTGACGATGATGATACCGGCGACGATGCAGAACGTCGAGATGACGATGCCGTGCTTGCGGCCGTACAGGTCGCAGACGATGCCGATTCCGAGCTGGCCGAGGATGGTGCCGACCGTGAGAGAGTTGGACAGACGGGTCGAGATCGCGCCCGTGTATTGTTTGCCATAGATTTGACCGAGGACGACGTTCGTAAGAGTCATGACTGCAAAGTGAGCGGGTCAGCAACTGACGGAAAGTGGGTGAGCTTGCGAAAAATGGGCCCTTACTGTTGTTCTGCAAACCATCGGAGATGAGCGCGACGCCTGCGCACGCGACGGTGAACGCAGCAGAGAGCCTCTGCTTGCGTCGGAGCTTCTCGAGCTCCTTGTCGTAGACGGGCGAGACGAGAGCCGAGTGTTGAGGTGGGGTAAAGTCGATGTCGGCGGCGTTTTTCTTCGGCTCGTCGTAGGACGAGGCCGTCGATCCCTGAACTGAAGCCATTTGTCCAAGAGCGGCAGCGAGGTGAGCAGGGCTGGCAGTGCACGATGGAGAGAGAGAGATAGAAAGCGGGTCCGTCGAGGAGCTGGACTTAGCGTGCCGGCGTTCCAGCAACGTGACCTGACTGTGCGGCAAGAGTCGCGTGGTGCAGCTTCTCCACTGTTGTCCCCGATCATACGGGAGCTTAACGCGAGGCGAAGAAGCCGGGCGCTATTTTTGAAGCGTCAAATGGAGCCATCCGAGCAACATCCGAGTGATTGGCCGACGGCATCTGCACGTGTCTGGGGAAGCGAGCAGGCCCACTCGAGCTGGCTTCGACGTCTTCGCGCGCGCAGTACCGTCAGCTTGTAGAACAGAGCGAAACGTGCAGCCTGAACGTTCAGTCCCGGGAATAGAGCGTGCAGCCGTGAAGCTTCAAGGCGAGCGAGCGGCCCGGGGTGCGCCGTGCCGTCGGCAGCTGATTGGCGTTCGAGGCCGGCTCGACGACGCACAGCGACCGGAGGCATCCGGTGGGCCGACGAGTCGCGCCAGAGCAGCAAGCGCAGGCAGCGTCGTCATGGAGTGGCTGAGGCGTCTGTCTGTGCGCATGAGAGCGCGAGTCTTGCGGGCGAAGCGATGAAACTTGCCTGAGGGGAGGCGCGAGCTCGAGCTCGTCGGCTCTGAACTGGGCGGGAATGCAAGGTTGAGCAGCTCTCTGCACACTACAGCGCAGCACGAATGGACCAGAACGACCTTGAAGCGCTCCTTGCTTCGCTCCGACAGGCCCAAGATGCCCCGACAGCTCCAGCTCCTGCGCCGGCACCAGCTCCTCTTCAAGCTGCCCCACCAGCAGCAGCACCACCTCCCGTCCCCTCTCAGAGCGACCTCGAATCTCTCTTGTCGACGCTGCGCGCACTTCCGGGAGCCCAGAACCCGCAGTCGCCCGCGCCGGAAAGCGTCCCACCCCCTCAGCCGAGTCGAGGGCGAGACCTCACGAAACACTCGTTCCAAGAATCCCTCCCGATCCTCAATGCACTCGCGCTCGATCCGGCCTTTTTGGACAAGATCGAGGCTATCTGGGACGAGCAGAAGAATTGGGAATTGCGAATGAAGGACGAGAGGAACCGATTGGTGTTGGAATTGAAGCGGTCCGCCATCAGGTGAGCCTTTTCGTTCGAATCGGGACCCTCGCAATACACCTGACTCCTAGCGTCTCCCCTAGTCCCGTTGCACAATCGCAAAAACTCCGCGAATGGGACCGCGCCTTACAGACCCGCTGGGTCAAGCTGCAGCATGAGCAGCAAGAGCAGCTCAAATCCGTAAGGACGCAGGATCTCTCTTCAGCTCGGCACGCATCTGCTCGTAGCTTATCGCTCATACCTATAACAGCTCGGCGTGCCCACATTCCATCGAACGACCGAGCCAACCCTCCTCAAACGTCAAGAACGACTCATCGAAGTGCTCGTCGGCTTCCTCGAGGATCGCGACGAGAACTCCTGAACATACTCAAGGTCCGAAGTACGCTTTCTATACTGTTGTTGCAACTTTACTAGCTGTCCTGTCCCTCTCCTTTTGCGGAGAAAAGTCATGTTTACTTTACAACACACACGCTCGTTCGCCCCGGCCCCAAGATAAAAAAGAGAGAGATTCGAAAAAGTGTCTACTACTCATGAGTGCACCGCGTATCTGTTATCGTCCCGGCGAGTACAACGGTGAAGGACTCGACGCTCCAGGATGGTACGGGATCCCGGCTCCCGCTCCAGCCGGATACTGCGCCGACGCCGTCAGGGGCACGTCGTCCGTGCTCATGCCCGCATAGCCGCCGTAGGCGTCTTCAGCCCCAACCCCGGAGGAATAGATCCGACTCGACCGGGGAGGGTACGCCGAGTCGACCACTTCGGAAGAGCGGATCGGACTGCCGGGATAGGGCAAGTTCTGACCCGGTTGGGGGCTCGTCAAAGGTCCACCGGTGGTGGTCGGGCTTGTCACCACCAGTCCGGGAGAGCTTCGACCCGAGAGGGTGGCAGATGGTGGCGGGAGAGGAGGAAGGGGCGCTTCTTGGTGGTGGTAAGGATCGTCTGCGGGCGGACGAGCGCGGGATCAGATCAACACGACTGCCACCTCGGGAAAGTCGGCGATAAGGTGTAGCAACTCACAGTAGTTTCGAGAAGCAGGCTGCCCACCATAGTCTGGCATATAGCCATACTGCCCGCCTTCAGAGCCATAGTACTGCGCGCTCGACCTCGGGTCATACCCCAAGCGAGGGCTAACAGCCCCACCCGCCGCCGCCCAGCCTCCATTCCGTATCTCTCCTTCCTCGTCATCGTCATCATAGTAATCCCCTCCTCCTCCTTCTCGGTCCTTCTCCATCTCGAACCCGGCCCCACCCGTCTGACGCGTACCGGGCGGATTGAGGACCGAGAACCCGCCGCCAGTGGCGTCGTTCTGTAGCTCGGGCCAGGCGATCTCGTCCATCGCGCGGTTCGAAGAGCGTCGTTTCGCGAGACGCCAGATGACAAAGAGACCGACCAAAAGTGCCGCGACGCCCTGTTTTCAGTTCAAACCCGTGTCAAAAGTTGGCCACCCAGATAATTTCGCGTCTCGTCGAGCACGCTTGCACTCACGCCGACCACGCCACCGATTATCCCCCATGTCTTGCCAGACAATCCGCCGCCGCTCGAGTTGTTCTGGACCGGCACGCCGACGGCGGTCGACGAGGCGGAAACCGATGTCGACTGTTTGCCGTCCGATCCGGTGACAATTGATGTGACAGTCACGACTGATTGAGAGACTGCAGACAAGAAAGGATAGCGTCAGTTCGGGTGGACCGCATGCGAAAGGAGAGCGGCAGCTTTGGCGAAAAGGGTCTCACGAGACGTCGCCGAAGAAGAGGAAGAAGAGGTCGAGGAAGGCGTGGTGGATGTGGATGATTCTGGGCACGGCACAAACAGCGAAGTCAGATTTGTGAAGCGTGCCGCTGTAGATTCGGGGCGGGATTCAGGCTCACCGGTGGACGAGGTCGAAGAAACCGGAGAGGAAGTAGTCGAGCTGCTGACGGAGGACGAGGTGCTCGACGACGAGGTCGAAGTCACGCTGCTCGACGAGGAAGAGGTCGAAGAGACGGTGCTGCTCGTCGTGCTCGTGCTTGTGCTCGTGCTCGTGCTACTCGTCGTCGTCGAGGATGCCGAACTGGTAGCGGCCGCCTTGGGGTTTGCAGGCGCGTCCTCCTCAGCGGCGGTAGTTCGGCAAGTCCCAAGCAGATGACACAGGAACTGTCGCTCTTGCAATCGTGCCTGCGGCGGAGCTGCAGTCGGCGGCGGCGGCGAGACGAAGAGGGTCGTGCGTGAACCGGCAACGACCTCGCTGGTTTGCGTGACCGCCGCGGCTGCGACTTGGAGGGCCAAAACCGCCTGCGCAATCAGGACGTTGGACGAAACTCGCATCGTGCGCCCCGCTCGCCCAGTCGCGCTGGTGTGGTCGGAGCGGCTTGTGTTTGTTGAAGAGGAGCGCGACTTCGGAGTTCGCGGGTCTCGCTGAGGCGAGTGTGCGCTGGCTAGCCTGTCGCGAGTCGTATCAGGGAGCCGTTCCGCCTCGTGACGATGGTCCCCTACCCCCTCTATGAATGGTTGGATGGATTCAAGGCTGTCCGTTGCTCGTCGAGGGCACGCGACTCGGCAAACATTTCCTCCCAATTTCCGATCGGCATACACTCACCGTCCGTTAGCACGAACCGTATCTAGTATATAGGCACTCGTATGATATCACGGCTGGTTTGACAATCCTTTTACCTCTCTACAGATCGACGAATATCCGCACTCTCGCCACTCGTCGAAATTCACGAGGAGCGCAAATTAAGTGGAACTTGGCATCCTCTTGCATGGACGGGAGGCCATCACATCTTGGCGTCCGGCGCATCCTTCCACAGGTCGGGGACTCCCCACGCACCCGACGGGTCGACAGTCCGCTTCGTCCCAAACTCGGCGGCGCGCTTCTCGAGGCGGGTCACCTCGTCCGTGGTCAGTTCGACCTCTGCGGCGACGAAAAATCCCAAGTCCAGTTCGGGAGACGGTCAGCACAATCAGTCAAGGCGGTGTGGGCGGGCTAAGAAGGGCAAAGGGGGCGGCCTTACCTTGGAAGTTGGACTTGATCCGGTCCGGCGTGACCGACTTGGGCAAGACAATGACCCCCCTCGCGGCCTGCCACGAGATCAAGACCTGAGCCGGCGTCGCATTGTGCGCTTTGGCGATCGCCTGGACCACCTCGTCTTGCATCTGAGGAGCGCCGGTCGAACCGAGCGGCGAGTACGACTCGACGAGGATCCCGTTCTCCTTTGACCACTGCAGGAACACGGAGCGGAGCGGGGTCAGTCAAAGTCTGCTCTCGGTCGCGTGCTGAGCATTCGAGCCTTGTGCGTACCTTGACGAGCTCCGGCTGCGCGCAGTGCAGATTGAGCTCAACCTGGTTGGCGAGCGGCTTGATTTTGGCCTGCGAAAAGAAATCGCGCATGCTGTGTCAGTCTTGACATGTTCGCTACTTCGGGCTGACGATGCACAGCCCGCGACAGAACAAAGTCCTGACATGCGGGCGTGAGGCAGGGAAGCACGGAATGCAACGCACGTGTTCGAGGAGCTTCTTGCAGCGGCCGACAGTGAAATTGCTGACTCCGATGTGCTTGACGAGGCCGTCCTCGACGAGCTTCTCCATAGCCCTCCAAGTCGGGAGAACGTCGTTCGTCAAGTCCCAATCGATGTTCTGCTTGCCGTCAGTCTTGCCCTTGGCGAACGCGACCGGCCAGCTGTGGAACGCGGGGCGGTGATCAGCAGCGGATTCCGGGCGCGGGCGGGGGAAGACGAGAGCCAGAACTGACTGCATGAGGTAAAGGTCGAGATACTCGAGCTGCAAGTTTTCGAGCGTTTCTTTGAGAGCGCCATGAACCTTTTCCGGCTGGTGGAACGAGTTCCAGACTGATGGCGGGGCAAGATCAGCACTAATGCTACGAGTCGACCCTTTGAGAGGCGGCATGCTGATGTTTCGGAGGGCTAGACTCACGCTTCGAGGTGACCCAGAGATCCTTGCGGTCGATGCCCGAGTCCTTGATCCCCTGACCGACCTCGTTCTCGTTCCGGTAGATCCAGGGGCAGTCTGCAGACCGGGTATCAGTCGCGAGTACCGCTCGTGAAGAGGATAGCGTTGCGAGGACTGACCAATGTGCCTGCGTAAACCGCGTGGTGAGTCCGAGTTGAGCGTTGTCTCTTTCGCGCTCAAGGTCCCGGATCGACTGACCTGTATCCGGCTCCGATGGCGACCTTGACAGCTTCCCTGACGGCACCGGTCTCGCTCTGCCAAGTGCTGCATCCGTGCCGTCATAGAGTAGCCGGAGAAGGTGCGATGATGTGGGGCGCGATGAATGAGCGAGAGATCGGAACCTGGCCAGCGCTGGAGGGGATGGACGTACCCGAGACCGACTGCGGGGATCTTTGCTTTTCCTACCTGGTATGCGCGAGTGAAGGTGCCCATCTTGGATGAGTATAGAGTGTGAGCGAGAGGGGGACCGCGCCTCCACTTTGGCGAAGCGGTGAGCGCCTGAGGGGAGGTCTGAGCTGCTGCTTCCGCGTCAGCCGACTTTGACGAGTTGAATCAACCTTGGGACTGTCACACGGCGCCGCCTCCAGCATCTCGCATCCGGACCGAGTCGGTACTGGTCAATGTCGCATCGAACGGCGTACGTCGCCTCCCCAGGCGAAGCGCTGCTCGGACGCGTCTTTCCCCATCACGGACCGACTCCGCCATCAGCGTATCCTCCTCCGACACCTCAAACCGAGACAGATTCCGACGGCGGCGACGACTACGAGCTCAGGCAGGCAGAAGCCTTGCTCTCGAGGAGTCAAAATGGGACTGGAGGCAAGACTGTCGAGTCCGCCTCGAACAATCGGGAGAGCATCCTCGCCTCGCTGCACAACTGGTCGCGCATTTTGACGCAGAGGAGCATCGCTCGCCGATTAGTCTACCTCGCCGTCGCCATCGCGATCGGTACCATCACGCTCTACGGCGCGGCCGCGCACGACTCGGCGTCCGATTACTCGCAGAGAACGCTCGGTCGCCTGGGCGCAGCACCCGGTCGACTCAAAGACGCCGTCTACGACCGCTTCTCGTCGACAGTCTGGAGCCTCTACGGGACCGCACGGCTCGAGGCGGATTACGAACCGCTGAACGTCTCTCACGCAAGTGTTTTAGCGGTTTCGGGTTGACACAACGACAGACAGCTAATCCGTCCGTTGCAGATCCTCAATTTCGATACGCCTCAGCCAACGCTGAAGGAGCAACTGAAACCGGGAGTGCGGTACATCATGGGGAATGCGTACGGCGGGCACGGTAAGTGTCCTCTCGGGCTATCGGGAGAATCTGATTCCGTCTGACGGTACTGTTTCCCATCCCCAGCGAACCAGTTCATCAGCATCCAAAAGCTCCTCTACTTCGGCAAGCTCACCAACAGGGTCGGCATCATGTGAGTTTTCGTCACCTTATTCAGAGGATTGGGAACTGCTTTGTCGGTTTGCTCTCCTCGAAGAACGCCTCGCTAATGATGCGCCCTGCATTGCGTTCGCACAGCCCGACGCTGATCCCGGTCCATCTCACCGGTGACCCCGAGAACATGTCTGCCTTTTATGACCTCGACCGGTTCTGGCAGGAGTCCGGCGTCGCCGCGATCGAATTTTCGCGCGTCAAGCCCGCCGACTTGACTTTTTCCAAACCGACAAACGAACACGTCAGCTGCTGGTCCGTCTACGAGGCATGTGTCGGCTCTGCCAATTTCGAGACGGTCGCGTTCGGGCTCCACCAGATCGCCCTCGAGTACTGGCCCTTGCCGCCGATAGCGCGCGCGCTCGGCAACTTTGACCTCTCGTACGACGGTCTCCGCGTCTTTGATTTCGACCAGGCCGCCAAGAACGAGTGGATTGCGCGAGTCCAGCGGGAGCACTTGCCGCAACTGCCGGTCGAAGGCAACTTTACCGGGGACCGGGCGACCAACATCAAGCCCGGATTCGGACCGCCCGATCGACCCGTCCCCGACGACCAACTCATGTGCTTCGACATGACCATGTTTCTCGGTCCGATCATGTTCCCCGAACTCCCCGTCTCGGCGCAGCCACTCGAGCCGGGCGTCCCGGGCGAAGGGTTGAGCTGGATGAACATTGGCCAACACCTCCATTTCAACCCCCTCGTCGAGTCTCGCGCCGACGACCTCCTCCTCGACCTCTTTGGCGTCAGCAAACGTTCCAAGATCCCGCCGTTCATCACGATCCACCTCCGCCGGGGCGACTTTAAAGAGTTTACCGGGTTCACGGACCTCGACAAGTACACGGCCGGGCTGGATCGCGCGCAGGCACGTCTTCAGGCTCGGATCGACAACCCGAACGGTTGGACGGGACCGGGCAAGCACGCCTTCCGAGCCGATCATCACCGCAAGGCGACGCAGTACCCCGTCGTGTGTACGACCGACGAGCGAGGGGACAGCGACTTTGTCCAGAAAGTCAGGTCGCTCGGGTGGAAGGTGGTCGACCACGACGCGTACGGGACCGCCGACAAATACGGGGGTTGGTGGCCGACCATGCTCGACGGGGCGATCCTCGCTCGCGGGAAGAGCTTTGTCGGGACGGACAGGTCGACGTATTCTCACCTCGCAGGCTTGCGGGTCAAGTAGTACGTCGGTTGCGCCTTATTCCCGACCTTGTGTGTCGCGCCAGTACTGATTATCTCCCATCTTGCAGCTGGAACGGGGGAGTGGTCGAAGTGGCAATCTAGAATTCGTCTACCTCGAGACGCATCCGGTGTATTTCTATGTTGAACACTCGCAATCGGCAACAATGACTAGATCATTCGCAAACTTGAGCCCACCTCTCGATTCCGATCTTTGCCAATATACAGCTCCCGAAGCTGCGGAAGGCGAACGAAATCAACGTTCAACCGACGTCGTCCATTTTCAAGCTTTCCACGGCATGTCCGCGGAAAACTTCTTCACCGCATGATCGCGCTATACATCGTGCTCGATGCTCACCTTTCTAGTCAGTGCGGACACTCTCGAGCGCAAGTCGTAAGGCTCGACGCCGCGGTCCGATTCTGTCTTTTCAAAGGGTCTGAAGGGCGGCGCCAGAACACCTTTTCCTCGCCAGTATAGGAGAGGCCCGCCAAACTGCGTAGCCCGCCCTCGCCGTCAAGATTGTGTCTGCGCACTCACGACAGAATAACCGCACTTCTATGCCTCTCTCCATGAGCATGGGCGCAAAAGCCTGGCAAGTCGCTTGGCGCCTGCCTGGTCGCCACATTTGCTGACGGATCTTTACCCCGCTTGACAGGCACGCACCAGGCGTTAAAGTGCCAGGATCGACGCCGGTAAAGGTCAGTCTGCACGAGATGCTCACTGCTTGATCGTGCCTTTCGAGCACTCAACGTTAGCTTACACAGTCCGCTGACGTTCCAAAGCAGGAGAAGGAAGAGAACTCCCTAGCCAAGGCATTAGACGTGAGTAGTCATATAAACCTAGACAAGACATTGGCCGCGTGACTGAAGGCGAACAATACTTCATGCCCGCAGAAGGAAGCGAGCAAATTGGTCCGGCAAACGATCCGAGAGTCCGGCCGGCTCATTGCAGAAGAGCAGAAGGATCACTAGTACGTTACTAGTCGGCTCTTTCGCCAGCCATCGCAGACGTGTCGCTAACAAGAGTAAGACATGCGCAGCCTAGCGCGCCTCAAGGCCGATGTGGCAAAGCTCGAAGCGAAGCAGACCGCAAGCGTGCGTCGGTTTCATTCTCGCTCGTGTCTGTTCCGTATACAACCGCTGAATGTCGGAGCCTTTGCCCAGGCCGGCAGCAAGACTCTCGAAGAGAAGGCTGCGGCGAAAAAGGCGGATCCGCTGGAGAAGAGAAGGAAAGAACATGTACGAGGCATTCTCTGTCGGACGGAGGGTCTGAGCAGTACTTCTGACGTTTGAATACTTCCAGGAGCGCGCCATGATGGAGAAAGCCGAGAGGAGAAGGTGCTCTCGCATTACTGCCACTTTTCCGTGTGCTGGCGGCAACTCACAAATTCGGTGGCGGCCCTTTTTTGCAGGCAAGAGCTCTTTGGGTACAGACCCACTTTCGACCGCACGCAATATGCCTCGCAAGCCAATCGCAAGCGGCTGGCGCCTCTCTCGTTATACGAAGATCCGGAATTTTGGTCACTCGAAGCGCCGGACCGCCACCGACTCGAGCTTATGCCACCTGAAAAACGCCTGCACTATGGGTTCGGACCTTATCCAGCCGACGCAGCCCAAGATGCGACTCTTGAAGACAAGCTCCGGAGTTTCCAGTGTAGTAAGTCGTGTGTTTGAACGGGATCTTTTTGCCCGGGCTAGTCTGACCTGGATTGTCCCGACGCAGCCGCAGCGCCCTCGCGTGAGCCACACATGTTCAAACCCTCTTGACATGGAGCAACAGGACCGACTGACGAGATGTGCACTGTGCGCAGTGCCGGGTGCGCTACAAGTGTTTGAACGCATCGACAACGCTCGGGCCGTCCAACTGCCCGATCTAACCCAACTGGGCGAGGCCGACCTCCCAGCCGCGCAAGAGATCCTCGACGAAGCAGCGTTCGCGCTTCAGGATGAGTTGACCATGTTTGCGATCGAGCACTACGGCGCCAATGCCTTGCTCTCTTTCGCTATTGAGGGACCGTTGCCGGTCCAGGATGAGGAGTTGGTCGCGCAAGGCTATGTGCGTCGCGATGATCTTGTGCGCCCCTTTCCCCTTTCCCCGAGCTGACATCGTATTGCTCCTCCTCTCGGTAGCTGTACGAGCTCGCGGCGTCCGGAGTTCCAGCTTTGGTCCGCACAATCGCCGATCCTCCTCGCCATCCTTTCGCCACCAACGCAAAGTCAACGCTTGATCCGAGCCCGACATTGACGAGGACGGGAGGGCCACATCATGTTGACCTTGCAGACTCGCCGCTATTCGGTCATGTACCCCCGGCTCGCCCCGCGACTACTCCTCCGCCCCGAGACCCTTACGCCGGCGGCTTTGATGCGCACTATTCCTCCCCCTTCCCCTCCCCGTACCAGCCTCGAGTCCCCATTTACCACCCACAGCCGCAATCACAGCACTACCGTCTCTTCACCGATCCTCCTCCTCGCGCCGTCGCGCCGCCAACAACCCATCACGCCGTGCGTCCGTTTCTTCGCTCTCGAGCGGCCGCCGCCGCCGGCCCACCGATCCCGCCTGAAGTGTCAGGTCGACCATGGGGTGCGCAAATGTATGCCAAGCGCATGCGAGCGCTGCAAGAGGAGGAAGAGCGGGAAAGAGCCGTGCTTGCGAGGAGGACATCTTTCGCCAACCCGATGACTGCGACTGCCACGGGACCGGGCTTGTTCACCCCTCGACAACAACAGCAGCAACACTATCAGCAACATGCAACGTGGGCCCCGTGGACAAGCATGGATCCCGATCACGGTGGCGGCGGAGTCGGAGTCGAATTCGGAGCGAGCGGGCTGCCGCCAACAGCACCAGCCCGACCACCTACACCGATGGCGCCGGCACCGACTCCAGTCATGCTACCTTCCAGAGAAGACACTTGGCGAGGGGCACAGCCGTGGTAGCTTAGAAGGGGCATGAAGGCAATGCACGCGGTCTTGGCTCTCTCGAGGTCAATGCTATATCCCTACGTCTTCTATCTTTGAGCGTCCAAGCAGTGGCTCTGGCTCTGAGTTTGCGCCCCTAGCTATACGTACGCGCGCGCGCGAGCTCGCGAACCGGGGGGTCCGTGGACCTCCCGAGGCAAGCGACGTTGGAGAGTGCGATGTCGATACTTCCTCTGGCTCTTCTCTACTTCTGACTTTATAAGAGACACTGTGCGCCCGCGTCACCACGGCTTGGACTAGTCTGCTGCTCAAATGGCCGATCCTGGGCAGCATCGTACAGAGTCCTCGTCCGCCGCGGTATCCGCGCACGGGCCTCCCGCACGCTATACAAGGCGCCGACCCCGTCGGCCTCCTTCCTTCGACAACACACGAGCTCTCGGACCGCACTACTATTGGTGGTACATGATCCTTCTCGGAAAAATATATCGACTCTGCACAGGCACTCCGGAACCCCTCTCCGGCTCAAGCCATGGCAACCTTGCGCCCTTGAAGCCTTGTCTGGACGCGTGGGAGAACGCACTCAAGGACTGGTTGTCAGAAGGCTGGATCACAAGGCTCAACGACACCCAGTTGGAGGCCATCTACGTCGTGCTCTATGATCTGACGATGCAGGTGTTTTGAGCTCAACGCACGTCGGAAGAGGGGTGATACATGCCAAGAAGCATTAGAGGCGGCGGTGCGTTTTCCTTCGACATCTCAGCATACGTTTTATGTGCTCATGAGATGCTTGCAAACAGCTGTCCCTGACTCCGGAGGTCTTGCACCATTCCGCCAATCTGCAGCTCCATCCGGTAAAGCCCGTTGCCTCCTCGTCGCTTCCTTACTTCTACGGGATCTGTAAGCAAGTTCCTGAAGGTTGGGCTACTGATTCACAATACATTGCTCCTGCATAGGCAAACCAGCTGCCCGACTTTTCCATTGAGCGGCGTTATGTTCCGGTATCGCTCCCGGATCCCTTTCCCCGAAGTCCAGTGGCGCGGCCTCTTGCGAGCAGTTTTGTAAAGCGGCTGTTGCGCACCCTTACTTCAAGCTGGCTACTGGGTACAGCACAAACCCACCTGACAGCAATCCCAGCCATTGACGCATGGTGCGCTTCGATGGAGCGAGCCTTTCATGGCGAGTACCTCGAAGTGCTGAAGAAAAGATCGGAGGACTATGGCCGCCTGGCTTTCTTACGCCTTCCTTGTCGATTTGACCCTCTTCGATGTGGTCAAGCGAGCCATCGTAGCAGACAAGTCTGGGTCAATTGAGAGGGCTATCCAAGTGATCATTCATGCACGTCTTTTCGCTCCTACCTCTCTCCACAAGTACACGCCAACTCTTTCTAAGGTTGCCATCCCAGCTGACCACACATGCATTGCTATAGGATTGGACACGGGAAAAGATCAAGGAGGAGATTGTGGGTTCTTCATCACTGGGCGTGGTCCGCCGCGTGGAAATTGGGTTGTACACAACTAACATCTCAACCGCACATGAAAGAACACGGAGGAGGAGCGCAAGCGCAGAGCACAGGATGGTCCTTCGGATGCTCACACCTCTTCACGTTCCCGAGCGGGGACTCCAGCCACAACAGATCCGAATCATCTGATCAAAGATCCAGTGCGTTGGAACTGTCAAAGTCCGCAAAGTATTCGCTCTTCGACGCCCCTCAAGAACCAACCCATAAGTGCAGCTAGAAGAGCTGCCTTCGACACTGTTTCCACTTGCGAACAGGCCTCAGCCTCACGAGCCCGGGAAATGGGTCCCTTCCCTGCCTCGAAGCGGGTCATGCTCGCATTCTCCCATGCGAGGGGATCAAGAACCGCTCGAGAGCATCTGTACCAGTAGTGGCCAAGGTCAAGCAAGGATTCGAGTGCGGTACATAAAGGCTGTTGATCTTGGCCACAGCTATTACTGGTGGTACAGGGTGCTCCTTAGCAAGATTCACCGACTCTGCACACAGAGTACGCAGCGAATAGGCCGCACGCACACACTTGGCCCGGTGAAGGAGTGCCTTGCTGTGTGGGAATCAGCACACAAGCAGCGGCTATCGAAAAGATGGGTTGCAGGGCTCAGCGATGTTCAGCGGGAGGCCATCTATTCAGTGCTCTACGCGCTGGCCGAGGAGGTCTTTGAGCTTATTGCGCGCCGCAAGCAGGGAGAGACGTGCCAAGAGGCAGTCGAGACTGTGGTGGGTGACCCTTCCCTCTCTCTGAATGGCCACGTACAAGTGTGGCAACCTGATTGTTTGAACTCCACAGCTGCTCTTGACGCCCGAGGTTCTGCACGACCGCGCAGCGGTGCAACTGGACCAGGTAATGTTATTGCACCTGGAGACTTGAGTCCCATGCCAGCCCTTTAGTACAACTGATCATTGAGCAGCTTGCACGTCACATTCTTGTCCAAGCAAGATCTTCCTCCATTCGCCGCTGCGCTTCCATATCACCGGGTGCCGCTTCCGGAGCCCTTTCCGGCAGCTCTACTCACGCGGCCCCTCACAGTCTCCTCTGTACGCGACTTGCTACGCACCTTGACCTCTACCTGGTTACTGGGTGACGGCGGCAGATCGAGGAGGGAGAAAATCTCTCCGAGTCTCGAAGCATGGCGCAACTCACTGCTGGACACCTTTGACCAGCAGCAGCTTGAAGCCTTGAGAACAGCCCAAGAGGACTATGAGCCTATTGCGTTCCTGCACTTTTTCAAGCTCATCCTCTATGATGAGGTGAAGAAGGCCCTTGTCGCAACTGCCGGCGCGGGAGAGAAGGCTATCGACCAGTTCACTCACGTACGTTTCTGCGCTCTCCATCGTGGCACACTAACTCTTTGGGTGTTCTCCTGACCACTTATGTACTGCTGTAGATCTGGAACCCTGAACGGATCAAGGCGTGGATTGTGAGTGCCTTCCTCTAAGCGTTTCAAGGAAAATCAGGGTATGCATACAGCTGAAACTTCCTCTAAGCAACAGAGTGACGAGGCCGAGAAGCGCAGATACAGAGGGTTCCATGCCACCTTTGATGCTTACACCCCTTTGCATGGCCTGCGGGCCAGGACTCCGGAGGTGTGTTCGACTATCGATCCGGCACTTTTGCAAATGTACCAGCCGGCGTCCCAACAAGCCACACAGTACGAAGCCCAGCATGGAGATGCCGAGCTGCATCACCGGTTGGCGCCCCTAATTCAGTGGCACAACCAGGAACGCTGGAAGGCGAACGCCCCCCAGCGGTCTCCGGTGGCACGGCAACACTCGCATTCTCCCCCGCCCCCGTCGCCC
Organism: Rhodotorula mucilaginosa; assembly: GCA_034406715.1. Classification (NCBI taxonomy): domain Eukaryota; kingdom Fungi; phylum Basidiomycota; class Microbotryomycetes; order Sporidiobolales; family Sporidiobolaceae; genus Rhodotorula; species Rhodotorula mucilaginosa. The sequence goes on from CP137874.1 coordinate 265,684, forward strand.
GGATTCATGCACTCGCTCGGATGGTTCAAGCCGCGAATTGCACGTCGTATCGCGGAAAGAGTCTACGGGACCACCTGGCGCGACTGGGAACGAGCGAGGGAGAGGTTGCACCTCCGGGGCAAAGATGGCGGTTTGTGAATTGATTTGCATGGCGACTGTAGACTCCTGTACCCCCTTTTCTGTCCAAGCTTTTCAGCAAGTAAGAGCATTCTTCCTCTCTGAGAGCTCTCTCTGTGCAAACCGGGCTGGTTCAAGACGCAAAAATCCCAGGAAGAAGCAGAAGAGAAAAGAAAAAGGTATCGCGGCAAGCTCTCGCTTCATGCGAAAGGGACACGAAGCTACGAACCTGTACAAGTATAGTGTGATTCGTGAGGAAGGTACGATGAAGCACTCTAGCTCTCGCACAGGAAGTCCTTTGGCGGGCACTGTGGATCAAGCCGAGCTTGCTACATACAATGACACGATGAAGACAAAACGCGAGCATATGCATATGCCAAAGACAAGAAAGCTCAGAGGGGAAAATGACGAGGGCAGATGTCGGGGAACCACCGACGCGAGCGAGAAGGCGATGTGCATCAAGTCACTTTGCGCCTCGAGCAAAGTGGTCTATGCTGATAAGCCGCCGTCAACTGGTAGGACCGCTCCCTGTCGAATCAAATGAAGCGCATTGTGATTGTCAGTGAAGAGTCGGCGAGAAAGAACACGCCAGGGAATCACCATCGCGACGAAGAAAGGAGAGATCTCCGGAAACTGACCGTGATGTACGACGCCTCTTGACTAAGCAAGAACGCAATCGCCCGCGCCACCTCCTCCGGTTGTCCATACCTCCGCATCGGTACCGCCTCCAGCACCGACGTCGCCTCGTCCCCGCCGAGCGAATCGAGCACGCTCTGCAAGTAAGGAGTCTCGATCGCCCCGGGCGCGACGACGTTGACGCGGACTTTTTCGGCGGCATATTCTTTGGCGAGGGAGCGGGAGAGGCCGAGGATGGCGTGTTTGGAGGCGCACTGTGTGCCGGACGCCGACCGCCCGGCAAGATTTTTTTGGAGAGAAGTTTGTCAGCTGAGTCGGTTGAATGGAGATGAAAAGGAAGGGGAGAAGGGAAGAGGGGCCCGCACTTCTACGCTTAGTGATGCCGATCCCTGAAGACTCGTCGTACCTCCGACGTTGCTGCGCGAGTACAAAAAAACGATTCCTGGTCTCAGCTCTTTGCCACAGACTCACTCAAAGCAAACTCGGAGCTCGGAGAGAAGCGTGTCCGCTCGCGACCAGACCAGGGTGCACAGTCAACGCACACGATCGAGTAACCCCCCGTCGCTGTCGGCGGTTCGAGTTCCTGCTCGTGGGCGACGAGGTTCAAAAAGTGTTTGCAGAACGCGAACGTGCCGCGGGCGTTGACATCCATGGTGCGGGACCAGACATCCATCGTGACATTATGTGCCTCCGGGGTCGGTATATGGATCCCCGCCGAGTTGACGAGCCCGTCTATCCGTTTAAACGTGCGCTTGAACGAGCGCATCAATTTCCCGACGGCTTCCTCGTCTGCGCAATCGAGGGTGGCAAAGACGACATCCGTCAAAGGGTAGCGCTCCCGGATCTCGGCGCAGACTGCGCGGCCTGCGTCCGAGTCGAGGTCGGTGAGGGCGAGGCGGGCGCCGCGTTCGGCGAGCAAGAGGGCGACGGCTCGACCGATCCCAGAGGCGGCGCCGCTGGCAGAGTGCATGGAGTGTCAATAGCTGTATATTGCATGCGTGGATCAGAGACTTGGAGCAACTGACGTGACTACGATGGCAGCGCCTGCGAACGGAGCAAGAGGTGGGGCCGAAGTGGCAGCGGCAGGAGCGGGCGCAGCAGGAGTCGCCGAGGGTGTTCCGGACCAGAAGGATTCGATCGCGCTCAGGGCCATCCCTCCACGTCTCGCCTGGCCAGGCTGTGCGTGACGGGAGAGAGTTCGAGGGATCAAGTGGAAGCGAGGACGTCCGTGCGCCTCCCCTCGAGCACACCAACATCTCGTCCTCCTTCACCGTCAGCCTCTCTCTGCCCTTGTACGTGTATAGCACGCACGATGGCAGGCCAGGAACCAGCGAGCAAGCGACAAAAAGTCGACCAGGAGTCGTCTGTGTTCCACCCGACGCTCTTTGATCCCTGCAACGTCGACGAGCTGCGCACCAAGCACGACGCTTCCTCGCCGTACAAGCACGCCGTCATCAACCAGCTCTTCGACCCCGAGTTTCTCAACAAGGCTCGCAAGGAGATCACAGAACAGCTCAGCTTCAGGGAAAAGGAAACCGACATCTGTGAGTCCCTTGCCTTTCCCTCGTTCTTTCCCGTCCTCCAGCTGACTTATGGACCGCCCCGCAGACAAGGCAAGCGCACTCCGAAGCTCGTAAGCCCGGTAGTGGTTAACCAACGCCCCCTCGGTCCACCCGCAGATCAACCAAACCGGCGACCTGTCCAACTTGTCCGGCCTCCCCGCCTCGGAACTCGCCCTCCTGCCCACCTTGCTCCAACTCCGCAACGCCCTCTACGGTCCCGAGTTCCGTCACTTCCTCCAAAGAGTCACCGGATGTGGGCCCCTCAGCGGCAGCAAGACCGACATGTCGTGCGCCGAGTACAGTCAGGGCTGTTACCTCTTGAACCACGACGATGTCATCGGGACGAGGAGGATCAGCTTTATCCTCTACCTCGTCCTCGAAGAACCAGAGTGGAAACCCGAGGTCAGTCGCGCTTAGACCGTGCGAGCCTCCGCGTGCCCTTGTGGGGCAACTGACACCCTACCTGTGTGGCGCAGTGGGGCGGCGCGCTCGAACTGTATCCCGTCCTCGAAGCCGACGAACAAAACCCCGACCGACCCAACGTGCCCGTCGCCAAACCGTCAACCTCCATTCCGGTGCGCTTGACTCTTTCTTCCCCCTCGCCATTCAGCTCACAAGAAAATTCCCACGCCCCCCACAGCCCGCCTTTAACCAAATGGTCTTCTTCGAGGTCCAACCCGGTCACTCGTTCCACTCTGTCGAAGAGGTCGTCGTCGAAGGGGACAAGCAAAAAGGAGGAGTCGGCGCTCGAGTCAGCTTGAGCGGTTGGTTCCACAAACCGGTCGAGGGCGAAGAGGGTTACGAAGGCAGTGAAGGGTTCCAACCCAAGAGCAGTCTGCAGCAACTCGTGAGCTTCTTTCTAGGCTTCCGGGGCGGCTCTATCTCTCCTCTGAGGATGTGCAGGGTTGACGTTGTTTCCTTCCCCCTCTCTCCACCGCAGTACGCGACGACTCTGTCGGCGCCGACGCCGTATCCCGAACTGCTTCCGCTCCCTTTACCGACCATGCCCTCCCCCTCCGACCTCGACTCGCTCCGCCCGTTCCTCAACCCCGCCTACCTGACATCCAAGATCCTCACCCTCTTGCGCACCCAATTCATCGAGCAGTCGCACCTCGTCCTGGCCGATTTCCTCCACCCTTCGATCGCGACCGAGTTGGAGACGTTGATCCGCGCGAGGGACGCCGAGATGGAGAAGGGACCGAGGAGGGGGATGATGGTGAATGGGCAAAAGGTGGATCGGATCCCGCCTCATACGGCGGGCGAAAACGCCGAAACGGGTTGGCAAGTGGTCGGACCGCCTCATCTGCAGCGGTACCTCGCCCTCTTGCCCTCTGCTCCTCCTTCGTCCGTCAACGCAGACGCAGAAGCAGACCGCCTTTCAACCCTCCTCCGTCAAATTCACTCCCTGTTCACCTCCCCGGCCTTTGCCTCCCTCCTCGCAAGTCTCACCTCCCTCCTCCCCACCGCGTATACCACCTCGATCCGTCGCTTCCGTCCCGGATTGGATTACACCCTCGCCCGCGGGGAAACCGCTTCCGATCCGGACGCGCAGGCGAAATTGGACGTCGGACTCGGGTTGACGCCCCGTTGTGAGGAGGAAAAGGATAGGGAAGTTTGGGAGGCGGGAGAGGCGGGGGGTTGGGATATCTGGTTGGCGAATGAGGAAGGCGGGGATGAGGCTACTTATGGTGGCGGTGGGGGCGACAAGAAGGCGATGGAGAACGGCATGGGCGCCGAGGGGGAGGAGCAGGAGCAGGAGGCGGCGACGGCGGCTGCGGCAGAGCAGGAGCAGCAACAAGAGGAGGAAGAGGACGACGACGGCCCGCTCCTCGCGCTCGAACCAGACTGGAACCGCCTGCACCTCGTCCTGCGCGACCCGGGCGTGCTCTCCTTTGTCAAATACGTCTCGGCACGGGCACCCGCGAGTCGGTGGGACGTTGTCGGTGAATGGCAAGTGCAGGGGATCGAGGAGGAGGAGGAGGAAGGCGAGGAGGAGGCGCAGTAAGGGGGGGCTGGAAACTGCTCTTCGAAATAATTCAAAAGATGGGATCGCCGAGACAATAAAGCCTCACATGTAGTGGAAACAGGTTGTCTATTATTCACATGCGCGCCTTCCCAACAACTTGCAACTACTCCGTCGGAGAAGTTCAGGCGCATCCAGCTGCCCCTGACCCCCCCTCAAAAGCTAGCACTTGCGCGAAATGCCTTTTCGCCTCTCTTCCTCTCTGCCGAATAATCTTGTTGTGAGCGGTACGGTCGCAGGGAAATACGAGGGGAATGAGAAACAAGGGAGGCGCACCGATATTCAAACATGATTTGCACGCCGACAAAGAGGCATGCGCTTGCCGTTACGAGGAACAGTCGACCTGTACGCCGAAAGCAGAGGGCGAAGCATCAGCCACGACGACGCACAATGCTTTTGACACGCGTCGAAGTCGAATGAGTGAGGGCCTTGCGAGGAGGAGGACGCACCTTGCCGATCGCCGAGCATGATGCGCCAGAGCTCTTTGCCGCCATCGACGCCGACGACGAACCCGACCAAGTTGGCCGTCATGAGCAACAAGATGTTGGCGACGCCTCCGGCGGCCGCGAGGTGTCGATACCACGGTCTTGATCCGTACTGTCGATATGCGGTTTTTTCTTGCGGTGAGCAGCACGCACGCACGAGGGGAGAAGGAGAAGGGGGAGCTAAAAAAAACAGGGGAAGGAAGACAGACGCAAATGCTCACCTTTGAGTACGGGACGAGTTTCCGTCCGACCATCTCTGGCACAACAAACAACGTGATCGCCCACCCCCACACCAACAACCTCAACCTCAGATCGTGCCACAGCGCGACGAACGTGAACACCCCCAACGTCGCGAGGAGGGGTCTGTTCGATCCGCCGAGGGGGATGTACAAATACCGGACGACCCAGAGGTTGTAGCTGCGGTGCCAGGCGCGCCAGAACCCGAGGACGGAATAGTTGTTGGCCATGCAACGGATCATGTTCTCGGGGGGCACGATCCCGTCGAGGAGGGACCAGAGGCGGAACAACCGCCACGGGAGGAGGAGCTGCGCAGCGTTGCGTGCGTGAACATGATAGCATCGCGGGGTCAGACTTGATGGCGCAAAGAACAGAAGAAAAAAGGGGAGAGACTCGACTCACCTTGAGCCAAACGACGATCAAGTTCCAAAACCCGACCAAACTGACTTGGGCGGGGGTCATGCCGTTCCACCAGCCCTTTCCCGAATCCTTGAGCGCGACGACGTACATGGTATGCAGGACGAGTTCCATCGTCACCCAGCACGCGAGGAACCGAATCGCGTACGCGACCAGCGCGAGCGGGGTCGTTTCCTCCTGGGCTGCTGCGACGACGACCGCAGCTCTTTCAGCCTCGGTGACATTTTCGTCGGCGGCGGCGGTTGTCGTACCGTTCAAGGGTGTGGTTGTGGCAGACGCACACACGGCGGGTGGCGCGAGTTGCGCGACAAAGGAAGGATAAGTCATGATCGGTCCGGCGAGGTACAGCGGTGGGTACAAGACGTAGGCGAGGTAGAGCACGAAAGAGTAGTTGCCAGCGGCCGGGGAGGGGTCCAGTAGAGGTGTCGTGGAGCGCCTCCTCGTGCGCCGCCGCTGTCCTCCCGCGGCCTGACGCAGAGGGAATTACAGAAGGCGGTTTGGTCAGGTTTTCTGCTCGTCTCGAGCATTATACTACCTACCCACCGGAGGAGGATTGATGATGAGATTGTGCCTCACCTTGATACGCGGACTCGTCGGCGGTTCCGGCAACAACACGGCGTCCTTTTCCCCCTCCTCCTCCTCCGGCCCCGCGGAGGATGCGGCGGACCACGCCCAATACCACTCCATGTTGAAGCTGACGAGGCGCAGCATCGAGATGTTCCAGTTGATCTGCCACCGCGGCAAGAGGCCTTTGTATTCGTCCTGTATGTCCGCGCGCCCTTCGTCTTCAGCTCTCTCTCTCTCAGTTTACGCGAACTCCGGAGGGAGTTAGATTGTGGAGAACGCAACGCACCAGGAAAGCGAGCCGAGGCGAGATGGAACTGTAGTAGTAGCCTTCTGCGAGGCTGTTGGCAAACAGGACGGCAATGTTGAACCCCCAAGTCGCGTACGGGGTCCACTCTCTCCTCCAGCTCCAGCCTGCGCCACTCGACTTGTTCTTGCTTCGACGCCGCGACGACGAGGAGAGGCCGTATTGGTCGTTGGACGAGTTGTTGATGGTACCGAGTCTCGCGATCCGATAGTTGAGGTACAAGATGACGAGGATCTTGGGCAGGCTCGTGCCATGCAATGCGGCGAGGAGGATCAACGAGAACGTCGCCGAGAAGCGGGCGCGCGCGTCTCGTGCGTTCGAGGGGGAGTAGACTCGAGGGTTGAGAGGGTTCAGAGTTGGGGAGAGACGGCGGGAGAGGAAGCGGTAGGTGCGGGAGAGGGCGACGTGGAAGAGCATGAGGGCGACGAGGAGGGGCAGTTTCGACCGGAAGAGGTAGTATTGGTGGTCGCTCACGTCCTGCGAAAGGGGTTGGGGCAAAAGACGTCGGGTGAGTGTGTTGTCCGTCAGCGACATCTCCTTTTGACTGTGTTGACTGATCCGACATCCAACGGAGAGAGACGCTCGAATGGCCAGACTCACGACTTGAAGCCCGCCGATCCAGCCATCTCGGAGTTTACCGGCGTAGGTCCAATAGTGTTTACTCGAGACTGCGCGTGAGAGCAGAGAGCGTGTCAATAGCGGTATAGAGAGAGGGACGAGCGAGCGAGAGAGAGAGAGAGAAGAGACTGACCTGCGGTGGCCGTGTGAGCGAGGTAGGCCATCTGAGGCACGACGGCTAAGAAGACGAGGTAGTAGCAGTAGAACTCTGTGGTTCTCCATCTCGGTCGGTTCCCTTGTGCGAGTGCTGTAGAGCTGGAGCTCGAGTTGACGGTCAGGTCGACGAGGCGGAGGTGCGGCCACTTGGCAGCAGGAGTGGCTGCGGCTGGCGGAGGAGGACAGGTAGACTGCGCATGCTGCTCGTCTCGCATGCTACTCTATGCTCGCCAGTCAGCTCCCAGCATCAGGACAGGCGACGGGGCAACACAAGAAGAGGGGCGCCGCACTCCTTCAACTCTCCCCCCTCTCTCCCTCAGAGTCAACTCGGACAGGAAGAAATGGGCGACCCAGCTAAAGCTACACAGCCCCCACTCGACGAGACGGCGGCGGACGAACTCTTGTTCGATGACGCCGAATTGGACCGCATCTTTAACCAGGAAGCGTCGCTCGTCTCGCGCGAGGCAGAAGTCATGCGCGTCCTCCAGTGCTTCAAACTGAACCCGTACGAGATACTCGGACTCGACTGGATGCCAGGCGCAGGCGTCACTGACCAAGACATCCGTCAGTTCAGATCCATCCCCCTCCTCCTCGTCCCGATGAGAGTGTGTGTGTGCTGACAGGACCCTACGCGCCGCCGGGCAGAACGCACCTATCGCAAGAAATCACTCTTGATCCACCCGGACAAACTCAAACACCCGCGAGGGATCGAAGCGTTCGACTTGCTCAAAAAGGTCCGTCCGGGCGGGGCGAGTGAGTGTCCCCAGTCGAGTCCGTGTACTGACCCCCGCAACCGCCCCCCCGCCTCACGCAGGCCCAGACCGAATTGTCCGACTGCGACAAGCGCAAACTCCTCGACGAGACGCTCCAAGACGCGCGGATGCTCGTCCTCCGCGAGGTCGGGTTGCCGCGCGACACGCCCGACGACCACGAAAAGTTGAACCCGCCCGCGATGAAGGACCCCGACTTGAAAGAGCGCGTGCGGAGAAAGGCGAAAGAGATCATGATTGACGACGAACTCCGGAAACGAAGGTGCGCAGGGTTGGGGTCTCTCGTTCTCGCTCTCCCGCCCCACTCTCCCGGAGCGCTGATCCCCACTGCACGAACAACAGGGTTCAGAAGATGACCATGATTGCCGAGGGTGCGGAAGCGAAACGGGCCGAAGACGCGCTCGCCGAACGGAAACGCAAGATGGAAGAAAAAGAGCGGTGGGAAGGTCAGTCAGTCACGCGTCTCTTGACCTTGGCCCTTACAGCGTGGCTCTCCTCCCTTGAGAAGAAGAGGTTGCTGACTCCACCTTTGGCGTGTACAGAAACGCGCGAGGACCGGGTCTCGGATTGGAGGAGTTTCAACAAGAAGAAGAAGAAACGGACCAAGGGTCCCGAAGTACTCGGTTGATCACCGGTTCTCGCGTCTGTAGTAGTACTAGTCCCTTTCTCTCTCTCTCTCCGATTTGTTGTATCAGCTCAATGCAGGCAGTGTTTCCAATTCCCCGAGTATACGCATGCGCGTTGAAAAGCCAACTTGACTTTGAAAGTTGACCTCTTCGCACCTCGACCCGTCCTTCTCCTCCTCCCTCTCTCCATGTCCCGGTGACCGAGCGAGCGCGCGCCATGTCAGACTATGGAGACGACGAGCTTGACTGGGACGATCCGAACGTGCTCGCCGAACTCGAGTCGCTCGAATCGAACGCTGCTGCCAGTGTTGGTCGAACCAACCCACCGCCGCCTCCTCTGCCTCGAGGAGGAGGAGCGGCGGCGGCGGTGGTGGTGGTGAAAGCCCCGCAGCCGGCTGTACCGAGAGCTTCTCAACTACCGCCGCCGCCGAAACCTGTCTCCGTTCCTGCAGGGCGACCACCCACCACCACCACCACAACCACCACCGCGAACGCGAACGGATCATTCTCTCGAGCGACAACTCCCGCCGCCGCCGCCGCCGTTGCTCCAGTGCCTCGTCCGAGTCAGTACGGGAATGCCAGACCGGGTCTGATCCTTCGGCCTGCGCGACCACCTCATCACCAGCAACGAGTCGCCAAATCGGCGCAGCAGCAACAACAACAACCACAACCACCACAACCTCCTCCGGCGGTCAAACAGGAAGAGTCCACCAAGGACGAGGACGAGAACCTCCCCGAGATCAGGATCAACGAACAGCACCTCGATGCGTCGTCTCTCTATCGCGCAGAACCACAACGAGGGACCACCATCACTCGGCCCCCTCCTCCTCCTCCACCACCGGTCACGAACTATAAAAACAACCCGCCTCCTCCTCCTCCTCCTCCTCCTCCGCGCGCACAGACTCCCGTGTCGATCCCTGTCGCCGCTGCGCCCGCGCCCGCGCCGGCGCCCGCTATCAAGCGCCCGGCGCTCGAAAACCCTGAACCTGAATCTCGACTTGGACCTGCTCCTCCTCCCGCACCTGCTGCGTCGAGGAGGGATAGCAGCAACATCGCCGCAGCAGCAGCAGCAGCAGGAGGGAGTGGACTGAGCGCGCAAGAGCGCGAAGAACTCGAAACGCTCCGGCGCGAAAAAGCAAAGGTCAGCTTGACGTCTCTCCTCTCTCTCTCAAATGGGCAACTTTTGTTCCTTTTTATTTGCTTGCGGGACGAATGGTTGACCTTGTGCGGGCGGGGGGTGATGCTGCAGATGAAAGAGCAACTCGAGGCGGCGGCGAAAAAGGAGAAGGAACTCGAGGCCGATGTCCAGCGACGAGCGGGCGAAAACTTTATCATCCGCTCGCGTCACTCCAAGGTCAGTTGACGGCCCCTCTGACCTTGAGGCGCTCTTCTCGTCGCGCCCGAGCGTTCTTGGAATTGCCCTCGCTGATGCCGAATGGTGACATTGCAGGCCGAAGCGGCGCATCAGCAGATGCTCGAAACCGAGAGGCGGGACAAGAAACACCTGCTCGAGCAGATCAAGGCGAAAGAGCGCGACTACCAACGAGCTCTGAGCAGTCTGCGCACCGACCAGTCGTTCCGCCAGATCGAGATCGAGTCGTCGGGAGGACGCGGAGGAGGAGGAGGTGCCGCTTCCTCGGCCGCTTCGAGGCGAACGTATCATACGCGCCCCCATCCTCCTCATCCTTCGTCCGCAGCGGCACACGGCGGCCCGAGGAGCTCGTCTCAGCAACAACCACGCGGACCGTCTGCAGCTCCCGAGAGTCCGACTGCGAATCGGCGTGCGCATCCTCCTCCTCTGGCGACTCGCCAAACGCGCGCGTCGACCGAGCAACCTACAGGAGCAGGAGGGGGAGGAGGTGGTCTTCGAGCCCCTCCCCCCGCCGGACCAGTCTTTTCCAAATTCCAGAACTCGTTCGCGCCCGCCGCTGCGCCTCCGACGACGTCGAAAACAAGAGGAGGAGGAGGCGAGGGAGAACGGGTCATCCTCATAGGCGGTGCTGGTCCTCCGCTTGAACGCGAGGGGTCGATGGGCCCGCCGCCGGCGGTGGGTGGGAAGGACAAGGCCGCGATGATGACGAAGCGACCGGCGCCGGCGACTCCGCCTGCTGCTCCGGTCGCCAAGCGGAGAAAGGACGTCGACGAAACGGCGGCGGCGGCGAGAACAGGGGGCGTATCTTCTCCACAGACGAACGGTTTCGCGAAAGAAGCCGAAGCGGTACCAGCAGCCGCCGTCGAAGCCGACGCGGGAGAGGAAGATGAAGACGACGACGACGCCTCGTGGTCGTGGGAATGGGTCCGCGAAGACAGGAACACGCGTGACGAACTCCTCGCAGCCGTGTTTGCGCACATCACCCTCGGCGCTATCGACACCACGCCGGCGGTCGTGCAGAACCCGTATACCGCTGCTGCGCACAACTCGACGGGACGGATGGGCGCGACGATGCGGGCTAGTACCGCTCGCAGTGGCGTTCCAGCAACTGCTACCGCCCGCAGCAGCAGCACGGCGGGTCGCCCGCGCACGCAGGGGAGGAACTCGTCTGTGTCGGCAGCGGCGGCGGCGGCAACGCCTTCGTCTACGTCGGCGGGATCTTCCAACATCGCGAAGCAGCCGACCATTTACGCCCTCACGAATTTGCGCTTCCCTCCCACGACCGCCCCCGCACTCGTCACTCGATACGAAGATCTGAGTCGGGATCTGTTTACGCTCCTGGGACAACGCCATCACGAGATGGTGCGAACTCATCCGCTCGCGTCGGCGGCGGCGGCGGGGACGTCGAAATCGACACAAGCCGCTCCGTCCGACGCCGCGCAGCGGGTCTGCGAAATCCTCGGTCGGCAAGGTCCCGAGGCCGGACCGCTCGCGTTCCACCTCGCGATGATCTTCGCCTCGATGCTTCACGTCCTCGAAGCTGCAACCTTGACGGGGCCGATGACGGCCCTCCTCAAGCTCATCTCACACCTCGCTTTCCTCTCCCCTCTGTTCGCCATGGCCTGCTGCGGCGCAGAGGCGACGAACAACCTCGGGAGTCCTCCAGCCCAGACGAACTCAATCCAAAAGAAATCGGCACATGGTGTTGCGCCGCTCGCTCCGACGGCGCTCATCTCCCTCGTCGGCCACATTGTGGCGCGGTACTGCCGACCCGTGACGCCCGACCCCGATTCCCTTTCCGCGACTGGCCGCGACGCGCTCGCAGGCAACAGCGCAGTCACCCGGACACGACGTCCCCGGGTCACCCGCAGTCTCGGTGGTCGTCGGACCAGCAGCAGCAGCGCTGCGAACGCGAACGGCGGCAGCGGCGGCAAGAAGGGCAATTTGGATCACCGCGTCGACAACCTCGACCCGGCGAAGCGAGTCGGACTCGTTGCGGCGGCGCTGGCGCTGCTCGAGGGCGTTGCGTGGAGGTGTCTCGCCGTTGAAACCACCACTACCACCTCGTCCGCCCTCTTTACGCATGCCGACATGGACGTCGAGCTCGCAACGAGGCTGGCCGAAGACGCGTAAGTTGCTCGGGCTTCTGCATCGTTGGCGAGCGTTACTGATCCTCCCGTTGATATCTTGGTGCATAGGTTTGCCGACCTCCTAGCGACGCCTTACGCGATTGCGACGCTTTTCGACCCCTTGCATTGCGCCGACGTTCTACTTCTCAGCACTCGGTTCCTCTCGATGTTGGCTGGTCGTAAGTCAAACAAGTGCTGTGTCCTTGGCTGGTCCTGATCGAGCGAAATATTGGAAACAGGCAAAGCGCTCTTCTACAAGATTTTGGGCGTCAAATTCTACGGACTCGAGGATGTTCGCACGAGCCGGCTCGCCATCTTCGATCGCATCGCTTCCCTGCTAGTAGCGAAGCGGGAAGACACAGACACCGTGAGTACCTAAAGGTTACATTCTTTTGGACACTCACCCTGTACTTACTCCTCTCACACCGGCATCCGATAGGCTTACAACCTCGACCTCGCCCTCCTCTCTCTCTCGACCATCCTGATGATGGCTCGGGATGACGCGATATTGCTCGTGGCAGGCAGCGACAGTTTCGTGAGCGAGCTGCTCAGCAAGATCTGGCAGGATGTGCGAGTCCTTTGGGAATGGGATGGTCGTTCGGTTCTCCCGGCCAGTCGTGAGCGCCTGCGGTTGAATCGGTGAGTTGGGTCGTCCGGCGGCGAGACAGAAATCCTCCTCGGGAAAACTCTAGGGCTAACTTTCTTTCGATTCCTCGCAGGCGCGTGTACCGACTCTCGCGCTCCGTCAAGCTGTTTTACTACATGTCGCTCGCTCCCCACACCCATTCGAAACTCAGCATCGTCGACCTCCTCACCGGCTCCGCCGCCATCGCGCCTCAGATCTCTCTGGACGGCACAGACGGTGCGGGCATGAGCGCGGGCATGAGCGAAGTCGCCGCGGGCTCCTCGACCCGACAGCGCCGTAACGCTTACCAGCGGCAGGCCGCCCATGACACCCTCACGACGAGCTTTGGCACCCTCGCTTTTGCGACGATGGGTGCGACCGAGGGCGTTAAGTCCATGTCCGTGGGCCTCGGGGGAGGCGGCGGCGGGAAGGTCGTCGCTGCTTCGGAGGAGCAAGTCGACGACAGCTCGATACCGAGCTGGGCGGAGCCCGGCTCGAAAGAGCGCCGCACCTTGATCGAACTCGGCTGTAAGTTGACGACTCCTCCCCGCAATGCTCGAGAGAAACTGCTGCGGGCTGACTGACGCTTTTAAACCTCCACAGACATGGCGCAAGAGATGCTCGAAGACAATTCGCCGGACGAACTCGACGAGATCGAAGTTTGTTTCGGCGGGCTAGACGACCTCTCCGACGACGGCGACGCTTCGGATGACGATGAGGAAGAGCTCGAGATCTCTGAAGCCCGCCCTCACGACGAGGAGGCTCCGATGCAGATTGATATCGCTGCCGGCTAGGGTCCCGCCGCCCACTCTTGTCGTTCTTTCTTCCGCATACCGACCGCATTTTGCAATCTAGCACCGCAGCTCGCACACCACTTTCGTGTGTCTCGAAAGCAAAAGATGAAAACGAGAGAGAGCGAGGCACTGCATGATGGCACTTCAAGCTGGCTATAGACGTGCACAATTACGAAACAACCTCCCCCCCTTCTCTCGACCGACCGCACGGGTCTTCATTCACTTGCGTTTCCTGCCCGTACCCGTCACCTTTGCGACCGTCGCCTTGGTCACCTTGAAATCCAACTGCTGCTCGTGCGTCGCCGTCGCCGCCTTGCCCGTCGCCTTCTTGGTGGTGGTGGGTGGACTGAGGCTGCTGCGCGTGAGCGGACGACGACCCGGCTTCTTCGCCTCCACAGCCGAGCGCGAAAGCTTTGCCGCGTCGTGTTGCTGCTCGAGTGACGTGGAAGTCGACGAGCGAGGGGACCGACGACGAGGAAGAGCAGAGGGAGGAGGCAGTGCGGAGGCGGAGGCGGAGGAGCGGGAGGCGGAGGAGGAAGAAGAAGGTCCGGCCGCATCGACGACCGAGAGTCGGGTGAGGCCCTTGCTGCTGTCCGAACCTGTTCCAGACGTGGACGAGCGCGTCGACCTGCCACTGCCGCGACGACGAGGCGGAGGAGGCGGAGGCGGAAGTGATGGCTCTGCCAGCTGCAAAGGCGGTCTCGGTTCCTTGCCGCGCCGCTTGGTAGCGGCGGCAGCCGTCTCCTTTCGCTGCTGCTGCTGCGTCTTGTTCCCGACCTTGACGGTCGCCTCCTCCATCTCCTCCTCCTCGGTGTCATCAACCTCCTCCTCGTCCTCATCGTCGTCCGACAACGAAGTCAGCGAAGACGACGACACCTGCCTCCGAAGACCGGTGGTGGTCGCGATCACTTCTTCGTACCGCTGCTGGTGGTGGTGGTGCTGCTGGTGGTCCTGTTCGGTCGTGGTCGAGACGGTCGAGAACGGCGCCGTTCCGGAAGAAGATGAGACCGAGGCGGCATAGCCTGAAGTCGGAATCGGAAGCGCAGGCAGGGCGTGGATGTGGTTGTTCCAAAGCGAAGGCTGACTCGGAGGAGCGAAGGAGCTCCCAATCGAGGAAGACGACGCCGACGACTGGGAGTGGTTCGCGCCGCCTCCTCCGCCGCCGTTGCCGCCGAAACGAAGTTGACTAAACGGCGCGAACGAAGAAGAACACGAACCGAAACCGAAACCCAAACCCGAAGGCGCCATGAACGGCGTCGCGAACGCAGACGACGACGACGCAGCCGCCAAAGTCGTCGGCAACTGATACGGTTGACGGTAATGCTGCTCGGCCGCGACGGGCGCGAACGGGCCCGGAACCGTCATCGTCATCGGCGGCGGTGGCGCTGAAGACTGCTGGTGGTGGTGGTGCAAGCTCGACCGGGTCCGCCCGTTCGGATCGGTACGAGCAGGTGAGGGTGGTGCCGGTTTCGACGAGGTAAGAGGAGGAGGAGGAGGAGGTCGTCGAAGCGGGGAAGGCGGATGGGCGTTCCGAGCTGGGACGAGTGGTTTCCGCACCGCAGTCGGCGCCTTTCCCTTGCCCTTGCCGTTCGCCACCCGTTTGGTCGGGACTCGTCCTCCTCCACTCCCACCCGCCCCCTGCTCCTGCTCCTGCTCCTGCTCCCTCTTCCTCTTCTTCTCGCCCCTCTTCCGTTCCCTCCCCTCCTCTTCCCTTTTCAACGCCTCCTCCTCACGCTTGACGGCCTCGACAAACTCTTGAATGTCCCCCCTCAACCAGCAATCAAACACGCCGGCCCACTCCTTGGACGGGGTCGGGAAATCGTAGTTGAGGTAGAGGGTGTGAATCGGAGGCGGGCGAGGCGGTGCGCGACGTTTCCGCTGAGGTTTGGAAGGCGACGTCGCCGAAGACGAGTCTTCGTCCCGTCCCGAGGACGATGGAGGAGGAGGCGCCTGCTGAGGTGGTCGGATCACTTTGGCCAATTCGCGAACGAGGCGTTTCGTCCCCTTGACTTTCAACGTCGTCCCCACCACGATCAACAAATCCGGTCGTTGTCCCATCAAATCCCTCTGGGTAATCTCGCCGACGCGTTCCCCATCTTTATGCTCCTCGCCATAGAGGACCACATCGGGTCTCATCATCCCAACGCCGCGGGACCTCTCACCGGCTGCGGAGCGGGCTTCGTCGATCGAGAGACAGGCGGGACAGAGCGGGGCACTGCCGGTCGAGAGGAGGTCGACGTACGCGCCCGAGAGGGGGACTTCGTGTTTGCAGGCGGAGCACGAGAGGGTCGACAAGTGACCGTGCAAGGGGATCACGCGCGGGATCGCCGAGTGGGTAGCCGGGGGAGGAGGAGGCGTGTCTTCAACCGTGCAGGACGAAGAGGCGATCGAAGAAGCTTGCGACGAGGTCGGTTCGAGGAGCGGGACGACGGACGACGACGAGGAGGGGGGCGGCAGTGGAGTCGAAGTGCGCGTAGTTGTCGTCGTCGTCGTTGTGGACGATTTGCTGGGCGATCGGGGAGGAGGCGCAGCGGTTCCTTTTCGGCGCGGCGGGAGCGGGAGCGACTTGTCCCCGAGTCCGTACGTCAACCCCGCTTTCTCCTCGAGGGCGTCAATGTTTCTACAAAGCGGGGTTCGGACACACTAGGTCAGTGTGTGTTGCGACCTCTGCGCAGAAGGAAAGGGAAGAAGACGGACTGGGTGTAGACGCGGAAGAGTTTGCCGTCGTCGTCGAGTTGCTTGAGCCACGAGTGGAACGCGGTCGGTTCGACGGCGTCGGTTTGCTTTTTCAGTTCGGCAATCATGTTGAAAAAGATGGCGGCGTTGCTCTCGGACTGTTTGCGGGGTTTCGTAACAAAGGGGCGGTCTTCAGTCAACATGCGCTCCCCGTACAACGGGCCGCGACGGGGAGCAGCGTGTGCCCAGCTCTCGCCTGGGAAGGGACTGACAGCAAAGAGTCCGACGTCAAAGAGGTCTTTGCCGCTCGAGAGTTTGGCGTCGGGGTACTGCTTCTTGAGGGATTCGAACAAGCCGGCTCCGGATCGAAAGTCGGGGATGCCGGACGCGGTCGAGATGCCGGCGCCTGGGGGGGACGGGGGGCAAGGGGCAGGGCTAGGGGTGTCAGTGCGGAGTTCATGAGGAGGAAGAGGGCGGGGGGAGGGGAGAGGACTGACCGCATACGACTGCGACTCGCTTTGCTTTGAGGACGGTTCTCGCGACGTGAGCGAGATCGATGGGAGGTGTGTGTGGGTGTACGGTGGCAGGACTCGGCTGCTGTGCGCGTGGGTCGACGAGGTTGAGCGAGAGATTGGCGGGGAGTTGAGCGACGGCGGGGGGCGGCGCGGACCCGAACGAGAGGACCGAGAGCGGGGTGGACGACATTGCGTGCTAGCTGTGACTAGCTGCTCCTGTCTGCTCGAGCCCCGAGCCCCGCGAGAGTGTGTACAGAGTGGGCGAGTGAAGAGTCGGAGAGAGAGAAGGACGACATCACTCAACCTCGGACGAGCCACCCGAACATGTCGCTCGAGCTGGACTGGTCGACCGTCGACTACGAGTTGACCCGCTCCGTGCACCGCTTCCTCTCCGAAGCCTTTGCCGCCACCGCCCTGCCCGATTTCGTCGGTCCGATCTCGCTCGACCACTTTTCGTTCGGAGACGAGCAACCCCAGATCGACATCCTCGACATTACAGACATTGACAAGCAGTTCCTCCTACCCGACGATGACTGCCACGACTCTGACCGCGAGGAACTCCCACCGCCGCCGAGGTCGAGGTCGAGGTCGCATTCGCCGGCTCCCTTCAACAGCCGCCACACCCTCGAGACAGACTCGTACACCCACGCATCTCCAGCCGGTGGGGCAGGGGCAGGGGCAGGGGCAGCTTATACGCACCCACCACCACCCCCCAGCTCCTCGGCGCCATCCCCTTCCTTCCAACTGCTCGTCCGCATCTCCTACTCGGGCAACCTCTCGCTCGCCTTGTCCACCTCGCTCCGGATCAACTACCCTTCACCGGCCTTCATGTCCCTCCCGCTCCACCTCTCCCTCACCGACTTGGCCTTCCAGGGCGTCCTCGTCGTCGCCTTTGAAGGAGGCAAGAACCGAATCCACCTCTCGCTCGTAGAGGCACCCTCGGCGGAAGGCGCTCCTACTACCTCCACAAGCCTCGCTTCCATGATGGCAGCCACTTCTGCCTCAAGACCAACCACCGCCACCACGACCACCATGACCGCCGCCGCCCGAGCCGCGTCCAAAAAGGAGCGCTTCCTCCGGTCCGCGCACGTCGAATCCCGCGTCGGCAACGCCGACAAGCACGTCCTCCGCAACGTCGGCAAGGTCGAAAAGTTTGTCCTCGACGTCGCTCGCACCACGCTCGAGAACGAACTCGTCTTTCCGTGCGTTGTCTCCCGTTCGCTTTTTTCCGGGGGGGGGGTGGCAAAGTGATTCGTAAACGAGACTGACCTTGGGCGCTTCTTTCTCTCCGGTTACCTCGCTCGCAAACAGCAACTTCCAAACCATCTTGTTCTGATCAAAAGTTCTTGTGGCCTTCAAAGTGGTCCTCGTCGGTTGTCCGATTGACTCCCCAGTTCCTCTCCTCTCTCCCTCCTCTCTCTTTCGCCCCCTGTAGCTCGTATTCGCAGGATCGCTGTGTTGCCATATCAAGCATGCTCTATCACGCCTTTCTATTCTACTGCTTCTAAGTACGGGTCTCGAGAAAATACTGCTGCGCGGAACAGCTTCATCTCGTCACTCTTCTTTCTGCCATCTCCTGCGCCCCGCCCGCCCAGCTACCCGTGCTCCGATGAGCTAGCCCAAACTCAACGCGAATTGTACTCGAGATGCCGACTGGGATCCCCGACGCCGTGTACCGGTGGTACCACTCTTCGTACCCGACCTTGTCATTCAACCCCGACTGGCTCCAAGCCTGCGTCGACTACCTCCTCGTGAGTCCCACCTCCCTATCCTATCCTATCCTATACCAATTTGGTCCCTGACCCGCGCCGCCCCGTGCAGGAGTATGACCCGGTCGCGAAAGCGAGCGTGCCAGGCCTGATCAAGGCCATCGAAGTCCAGTTGCTCTCGTCCGACTTGTCGACTTCCGTCCTCCCACCTTCCACAAACACTTCCTTCCTTCAAGTGAATCACCCCGATCCCGACCCGCACGCGCACGAGCAAAAGAGACGGGTTCTCTTCCGCGCGCCCGGAGATTTTGGGGATCCTCCCAACAAGACGAGCAACAAGAAAGCCGGCGTGCTCGTTCAAGTCGTCCAAGTGGACGATGTCGCTCATTCGGCTCTCAGTCTTTCGGAGACTTTGCAAGAGAAGAAAGAGGCGCGGAAACTTGCCGCGAAAGGGCGAGCCGGCGGCGACGGTGATGGAGGACGGATCATGGACTTGAACGACGACGCCGAAGACGATCAAGGGGACCTCGACGCCGAAGCCAAGAGGAGAGCGCTCCTCCACGGTGGTGGTAAAGGAGGAGGAGCGGGGCCGTCCTTCCCGAGAGGGAGTGGCCGCTTCGTCCTCACCGACGGTGGACCCGCGAGATGGACCGCGTTCGAATTGCAGAGGATTGCCAGAATGGGGTTGGAAGAGCTCAGACTGGGGACAAAGGTGCGTGTGTGTGTGTGTGTGTGTTGTGTGCGTGTTTGCTGCGTGTGTTGTCGGATTTTCTGACGCCCCCCCGCCCCCCCGGAACAGCTCCTCATCCGCGACGTCCCCTGCATCAATGGGATCTTGATGCTCACGCCCCAGAACACGATCGTCAAAGGCTTCCAGGTCGAGGAACTCGATTCGGTCCGCGAGTGGTACTTTGAGAATGCGTTCCGGAATCGACTCGGGTGAGTCGGGGTCTCTTTGCCGCGTCGGTGAGATTGCGGTCGGTAGGGGGTGCCCGGGTGCACGCTCCTATAGACTGTTTCGTGAAAGCGTCGACGCCCTGGACTGACAAACCCCGTACTCTGCAGACTCGAACCACTCCCGGATCCGCGAGGAGGAGGCGCGCCCGAAATGAACATCGAACCGCCACCACCAGCCGCCGCCGCTGCCGCCCCTGCTGCCGCTGCTCCCCGACCGCCGCCTCCAAGAGCAAACAACAGCAAGGCACGAGGCGCGCCGCATCAACCCCCACGCCAGCAGAAAGCCGACGACGAGGAAGAGGACTATTTCGGCGACGACCTCGATCTCGATCTCGCCGATTTCGAAATGGCAGATCAACTCGCTCGAGAAGCTTCCGCGTCGACGCGTGGGCTAAAGGCGAACGACCGCGTGGACCACGACGACGATGAGGACGAAGAAGAAGAAGCGCTGCGGGAGATGCTCCGGCTCGAATCGGCCGCGAATTTCAAGCCCGGTCCGACGCCTTCGCCGCACAAACCGCCGCCACAGCTCAAATCGGAGATGAACAGCAACTCGAGCTTTACGAATGCAAATGGTCGGCTGGGAGGGGGCGGCAGACCAACAACGATGGCGGTGAAGAGCAGCAGCGGCGTTAGTGGCGGCGGGGTCGAAGTGCTCGACCTTGACGACGATGACGACTACGACGACGACGAGCTTGGCAGCGGGAAGAGGAGGGAGGCTGCGGCGGAGGATATCAAGCCAGTGCGGAAAAAGGTCAAGGCGGAGCCGGTACAGGCGGAGCGGGAGCGGCGGAAGGAAGACGAACCGCCGAGGCGAGGGACGAGGAGGACGGTGATCGAGATTGAAGACAGCGATTGAATGAGGGGGACTCAACTGGCGTGCCGGCTTGCAATACGTTGGAAGAAGAGCACTCTCAGACTGTTGCCGTTAGTCCTGTGTACAGTCGGGCGGAGTACGCTGTCAACTTGAGCGCGACTTGGGTTTTTTCACGTGTCAGCGCGCGTCGTCCACGCGGAAGCAAAGGCTCTCTCTCCCTCTCTTCTTTCTGCGACTCTCTCACACGCGCTGCAAGGCATGGCGCGCCGTGCGAGTGGCTCGAAAGTGAGCTACAAGGAGCTCGATAGCGATGGCGACGAGGGCATGGCTCCGTGGGGCCTGAGCGACGGCGACGACGTCGACGCGGATCTCAAGGCCCTCAAGGCGGCGGCCCCGCTCGCGAAGAAGAGGAAGAAGGCGGGAGCGAAGAGTGCAGGAGATACGTACGGCGCACGTGAGTCGTGCGAGCCCGTGTGCCGAGCGGTGCTGCGAGTTGCGGCTGATCCTTCAACCTCGATTGCCCGAACGCAGGTCGACCGCAGCGGAAGAAGGCGAAAAGGAACAAGGCGCCGCTGCCGGTCAAGCCGAAGGAGGATTGCGAGTCTGACGCAGTGCAGAAAGACCCCGACGACGGGAACCCCGTCAAGCGGGCCGTCGATGACGGTTCCGACGAGAGCGACTCGGAACAAAAGGCCGCGTCGAACGAGCCCAACGCCGCCGCGACCGAGTCTACGGCTGCGGGCAACTCACGGCGCCGGGTTTCAGCGGCGAGCTGCTGCTCCAGTTGCCGTTCGAGATGTTTGCCGAGGCGAGTGCCCCGATGCGTCTTTGCGCTCTCCCTTGTGCTCACCCCGCGTCCTCCCCAACAGATCTGCTCCCACTTCGAGTTGCGCGACCTCGTGCGTATCGCCAAGACGTCAAAGAAGCTGCACGATATCCTGCTCGCTCGCAATGCGCGTTTGATCTGGTCTCGTTGTCGTGAGCGCATGGGCTACATCCTGCCGACAGACATGTCCGAGATTCAGTTCGCCCTCTTCATTGCTGGTCAAAGTTGCCAGGTACGAAGAGAAATAGCAATGGCTAAGCTGGGACTGCAGCTTACACACGCGTTGCTACAGCTCTGCGGGGCGACGAGCGGCGCCTACCGCCCCAAGCTCTGCACGTGGTTGCTTCGGTTGTGCGGCGGCTGCAGGAACAGCCAGTAGGTTGCCCCAAACGCTCCGTGTCCGACAGATGGCTGATTTTGCTGTATTCGATCGCCGTGCGTAGACTCAGTCATCGCAGATCGCTTGGCAAGAACATCGGCCGCCTCCATCCGGACACTCTAGCTTGCGTTCGGGCCCAGGAGGAATCTTGTACGTACGCACCTGAACGCTTTTAGGAATGGCGAGGAGTTGTTGAACTTTCTCGAGTGCGTATTGTGTTCCCAGATCATCCTAGATTGGGTGAGTCCGGAAGCAGGCACGGCGAAAGAAGGCTCTACTAAGCGTGGTTCTACAGACACATACCTCGTATCGGAGCTTACCGAAGTCAACAACACTCTCGTACGCCTCCAAGCTCTCGACGACGCAGCGCGCGCTCTTCTCGCGAAGAGGTCCTTGTGGACGACTCGTTCGCGGCGGACCGAGATCTCAGACGAGGAGTCTGTCCGTACGGATCGCGTCTCGAGTTACTTGTCCGAACGCAGGGCCTCGATGGATCGCTCTGCGAAGGTCAGCATCTTTTTTCTCGTGGGATGCAGAGGCCGCAAACTAAGCCCTGCCATACTTGCAGGAAAGCGCTCAAATCGTCAAGAATAATAGGTCGATCCAACTCCGCGAGGCGCAGCAACAAGCTCGGGTTGCCATGGAGAAGAAGCGTCAGCTCACTATCCGCGTCGAGCAGTGCGTTTGAGATGCTCCCCTTCGTCCGAAGGCTGGTGCTGACGACGACTTTTGCACTCCAGGACCGTAAAACAGCTCCGCGACAGTCACGGCTGGACGTCAGAGGATACGGCCAAATTGCAGCAAGGCATGACTGCGAACTATGTCCAATACCCTTACTCTCTCGCACCGAAGAGGCTGCCCAACGACGATCGTGCCGGTACTCTTCGACCCTTGCAAACTCTGTCGACTTGTTTGGCTGTTAGGCTAACTTTGCTCGTCACAGCGTGGACTACGTTCCGAGTCAAATACCGGGCGGCGATCGAAAAGGAAGAAGCACGGGAACGCGAGAACGAACAATACCGACAACGCCAAACGCGACTCGAGCAAACCTATGCTTCCATGATGGGGTCTCTCGAGGCCGAGCTCATGTTTGTCCCGTCGTGGACCGTCGTTTCTTACCAGCGCCCCGTCGTGACTTTCTTGCGGGCCAAACCGACTCCAGGCCAGGACGAGGCGTTTCACGATCCCGAGGTTCTCCGCGCGACTTTGTTGGCAGCGGCGAAACAGCACGTCCAAGATGAGCGGGTCGCAGCCATTCGCGGTAACGTCGCGGCGCATCTCGGCATCTCTACGAAACAGCTCTCGAAGAAAGAGAATGACTACCCGAACGACGTGTACGACGAAGCCTTTTTCCAGAAGATACCGAACCGCTTTGCCGTCACGTCTGGCCGACCGCGCACGTTCCAGCAGCTGGAGAAACAAAACAACGCCCACACCTGGCCGCTGGCGATCCGCGGTGATCTTGCGGAATGGCGCAGGGCGACTCGACACGTTCTTCTCGCGGCTGGGAAAGAGGCGTCTTCGGATCTCGACGAGGTGGATGCGCTCGGTGCATCTTTCACCTGGCAGAACGGCCCCGAAGCGATCAAGGCTCACCGCTACACTTGGAATGTCATGGTGTGTCGATATGTCTGCCTTCGATCGATAACACCCCGCTGACCGAGCGCCGGTGCATTGCAGGTTGAAACGATCGTCAACAAAGGACCAGAAGGTCTCGGGCTTTCCGACCTCAAGGACATCAGCGTCGTCTACACTCCGAACAAGGGCAAGGGCAAAGAGAAGGCCCTCGATACGAGCGACGACGATGTCAAACCGGTCCGGCGCAAGAAGATCGTGGGCGACAGCGAGGACGACAGCTCGAGCGACGACAGTGACGCCTGAGGTGGGTCGGCGTGTGACAGCTTGATGTGGCAGGAGGATGATCAATGAGGGAGCAGGGTGCATGGTCGGAGACGCTTGACGCTTGACGCTTGACGCTTGTGACGCTTGTCTGTGACGCTTGTCTGTGATGCTTGGCTTGTTTGATGTGCAACGTGTTTTTCTCCTGAGTATGCGCGCGGGGTTCTTCCATCGGGCTACCTGATCGGGGAGAATACCTGCATTCAAAGTGACCTTCGATGCTCTAGCAAGTCGCCGCGAGCCCGTTGATCTCCCCCGTCTCCACCGCTCGATAGCTCGTCCGAAGCGGACCTTTCCGTCGCTGGTCGGTCTCATCCATAGCGCGAGAGGAAATGCCTCGGACTGTTCCAGCCCCGGTCTGTCGGATGCACCGCCGCCGGAGGACCGAGCCTGCCCGAGGACGATGCGACTCTCTTCGCTTTCGCTCACCAAATCTCCGAGCAACACATTCATGAGGTCGTCATGCACAGGCGAGATCTGTAACACTACTTGCGCGTATGTACTGCTGAAGGTGGCACGGCGAGGGCTGTTCAAGCGTGGAACGGTCCGAGGCTGTCGGGTCCGGCGACCTCCTTGATGACCTCGAGGCCGGTGTTCCAGAAGTTGTCGACCAGCTGTACATCAACGGGTTTCCATTAGTGAACACGATCATGCGAGAGGAGCTTTTTCCATCGTTCACGACTCGCCTCTTGATCACTCGCTTCCTTGGTCTCGCCGCCCTCGTGCGCAGGGTCGTCAAAGTAGGTCCCGTTGGAGTACTTGTTGTCGCGCGCTTCGGGTGAGACTGCAGCCCAGAGGATGCAGAGCTGTCAAAAGTCGGCGAAGGCCAGCCTTGTCAGCTGATGAAGGTCTTGTGAGGGATGAGAGCGGAGAGTGTGGACTCACGGCACCCTGGTCAGGCGAGCGCATGATCGGACGAACGGCCGCCTGAATCAGGTTGCCGACGGTCTCTCCGTAGGCTTCGGGGTACTGGCGGGTCTGCCGTGGAAGGAGAGCAAGATCGGATGTCAGGCTGCAGGCGTGACGAGCAGGAAGTGGTACAGATGGATCCGGGGAAGAGACTCATCTGTCGCAACTCCGCCTGAGGAAGGTCAAGGTGAGTCAGCGAGCCATCTTCATGAAGATTCCATTCCGGGGCGGGACATACCAGGGTGAGTGGCATGAACGAGAATCTTGGAACCGGGCGGAATGTATTGCTGAACGAGCTTCTTCATGATCAAGATGGTCGCAAGCTTTGTACGCGCGTACAAGTTCTGCGGCCCGACATCCTTCTATTTGTCGGAGGTAGTTGATCTAGTCAGTTTGATACCCTGTCGGAGCAAGAGGTAGTGCCCCGACTCGCCTTGAACTCCTCAGTGCTGCGGAACTTGTCACCGCCAAAGTTTTCGCTCGGACCGCCGAACGTGGTCCGGTGCATCTCAGACGCTTGGAGGACGAGTCGGACATCGGCTTCGGGGTGCTGAGTCGACGTCTTTTCGAGAACGGGAAGCAGGTGCGAGATGAGCACGACGTGAGCGAGGCAGTTGATTGTCAAGTGGGCGCTGCAAACGAGTGCGTCCCCTGTCAGCTCATGCGCTCGACCCGCCCTGGACCTCGGCGAATTTGATGACGCCACTCACTCGTAACCGTCCTTGGTGAGGGCAAAGTTGTTGACGCCGAGTCCGGCATTCGCAAGCAAACCGTCCAACCGGTCCGAGAACCTCTCGGCGAGTTTCTTGCCCAGCTGCGCAACCGCCTTCAGGTCCCGGAAGTCGCACACCTCGGCGTGGACCTCGCCGCTCTCCTGTCCGCCGTCGGCCGAGTCATCTTTCCATTCTCCGAGGAGGCCGTGGAACCCGTCTTGGTAGTCTTTCGGGGCGGCGTGCAGATTGCCGGTCCGGATGTACTCGATGGCGGCATCGGCGTTGCTCTGCAGGGAGGGGCGTTTGGCTGTGAGCCTCATCTTCTCGTCGACTCTTGGAACCGGTAGAGACTCACTTGCTGCGAGCCGACGATGGTCACGTCGGCGCCGTGCGAGTACAAGCAGCGAGCCGCAGACAGGCCGATCCCGTTCGTCCCTGCACGCAGGCCTCCAGGAAGTGTGAGCTGGGAAGTGTTGGCCAATTCGGAATGTAAATGGACTGACCGCCGGTGACGATGTACTTCCTCCCGACGAGGGAAGGGACGTCCTTCTGAGCAAAGTGCTTTCCAGCGAGGATCCCGGCGAGGTGCGACATGGTCTAGCTGGGTGGTGATGATAGAGGTAGAAGGCAGAGCAGCTCCATCCTTGCTCGACACTGGCACGCCAAGTGGGGCGCACGACAGACACCGACCATCGCCGACAAACCTCGCGAACCGTCGTCATGCCTCGCTCGAGAGGCGAACCTGAGAAGGCCGACCTGCGAGTGAGTGAGGGGAGGCGCGAGAATGCCCCGGCGTCTTGTGCAAGCCGAGAACCGGTTCAACTTGGCCGCCGCCCCACATCTCCTGAGTCCAGCTCAGACTCTCGCCATCGTATAGACGCAGCTGCACTCGCCACCCGCCCCCTGATCCGACTCGCACCGCAGCACCGTTTTGCCCAGACCTCGTCACCACCATGTTCGTCTCCTCACCCTGCCGCTCAGCTCACAGCTCACAGCTCGCAGCGAGCGAGTCAGAAGCGCAACCGCACACGCTGACAAGGGATACACCACTCAAACAGGAAGGCCTACGTGATTGAAAAGTACATCAAGCCGGAGGAGCTGCCGACTCGCCTCGTCGAGTGGAAGGACCCGCAACCCAACGACAACGAGATCCTCATCGACGTGCACTATGCTGGGTTGAACTGTGAGCGCACACTCTCATGCTACACATCGCAGCGAACACTGACCCTGTCACCCCCTCCCACAGTCTTTGACAGTGCGTTCCGAAAACCTGGTCCTTCGGCACAGGAAAACGGACTGACCTCGCCTTGAAACCCACCGCTCCGCGCCAGTTCTCCAAATTCAGGGCAAGTACCAGCTCAAGCCGCCCTTCCCGTGGATCTCGGGCGCCGAATTCAGCGGCATCGTCTCGGCCAACTCGCCCATCCCGAAAGGGTGCCAGTTCGTCCCGGGCAAGACGCGCGTCTTTGGTGCCGGTCAGGGTTCGTACGCCGAAAAGATCAAGGTCGACTGGCGCACGGTGATCGAGGTGCCAAAGTCGATGGGACTTGATGCGGCGGCCGGATTGTACGTGACGATGCCGACGAGTTATGCGGCTCTCGTCACCCGCGCACGGACACAGCCCGGCGAGTGGGTACTCGTACACGCTGCGGCAGGAGGTGGTGAGTGCCATTGCCTTTCTACTGTAGTCCTTACACGCCTGTCACTGAACTCGTCCACTCTCACTATCGCAGTCGGTCTCGCCGCGGTTCAGATCGCGAAAGCCATCGGCGCCAAGGTCATCGCGACTGCCGGTTCGGAGGAAAAGCTCAAAGTCGCCAAGAGCTTTGGAGCAGACTACGGTATCAACTACAACAACGAAGGGTGGCAGAAGGAGGTCATGAAGATCACGCAAGGCCACGGCGCCGACGTCGTCTACGACCCGGTCGGCATGATCGTCCCTTCGCTCAAGTGCATCGCCTGGAACGGTCGCTTGATCATTGTCGGCTTTGCCGCAGGTTCTATCGAGAAGGTGAGCTTCCGGCTTTTGCTTTTCTACCCTCGGTGCGGCGATCGCGTCGCGCCGGACGGAAATGTCTGCGTTGGCCAGCCGCTTGCGGCCCGCTGACCAAGCTGCTTCTCCGCAACAGATTCCGGCGAACTTGCTTCTGCTCAAGAACGTGGCGGCGATGGGTGTGCACTGGTGCGTGGCGACTCGATCAGGGCTTTCGTGCCCCCGTACGCCCCATAAGCGAGACCTCCCGCACTAACCAGTCCTCTCCCTTTCTCCTCCTCCTCCTCCTGACTCCATCCTCTCCGTATCGCATGTATCACCAACGCAAAAACAGGGGCGCCTACGCGAGGAACGAAGCCGAGATGGTCGGCCAGGTGTGGAAGGAACTGCTCGCGCTCTTTGAATCGGGCAAGGTCCGCGGCACCGTCTTTGACAAGGTGTTTGACGGCCTCGAGTCGGTCCCGGAAGGACTCCGCGCGCTCGGCGCCCGCGAGACGTGGGGCAAGGCGGTCGTCAAGGTCAAGGGTGGCCGGGAGGGCAAGTTGTAGATTTTGGTTTCTTTCACTCTCGGATGATCGTGAAGCAGTATTTGGGCATCAGGGTTTCGGAGCAGGTTGGGTCACGCATGCTCGTACTAGATACTCTAAGGTGCATTAGGGTTTCGGAGCAGGTTGGGTCACGCATGCTCGTACTAGATACTCTAAGGTGCATTCAAAAAGGACGAAAGCGCCACTTTCGAGGCCCAACGCAGTCGACTCGAGAGCAGAGAGCACGTTGAAAATGCTCTCTCTCTCTCAGCGCCGCAAGCCGGAACGTGATCGCAGGTGAAGCCCGTTCGTAGGATGTGTGTGATTTCCTATAAGTCTGCCGTATCTGTACAGCGATTCTTTCCAATATGAGCATTCCTTGGACATGACAACTCGCGGCCGCAAAGATGAATCTGCTTTCCACAACTGAGGCTGGACTCGACGCCGCAGCTCTCCGCCGGCTATACGAGTGCGAGTGCTCCGCTTTTTGGTGCGAGGCTCGCTTCTAATCCGTCTGTGTCCCGCTGTCTTTCGTCGGCGAGGTACGATCACCGCCTGCTCTTCATCACAAACATCACTCGACGTCCGACGACCCGCTCGCACGCCTAGAGGCCAGGTGACGAATAGGCAGGATGAATCAGATTCGCCATATTCAGAAACTCAACGAGGAGGAACTCAAGTCGGGCACGACGGCGAGTTGGCATGACCAGGTGCGCCGACCCGCATCTCAACCTCTCCTCATCACTACGACTCTGACCTTACTCGATGCATTGCACGACGGACAGTATAAAGACTCTGCTTACGTCAACGTCGGTGGACTGCCCATCAACCTCACCGAGGGAGACGTCATCACCATCTTCTCCCAGTGCGCTCAAGTGCCCCACCCACTTCGCCCACAATCGCCAAGAGCTAAAGTCCTGACCACGTGCGCTCCCTAGGTATGGCGAGATCGTCGACATCAACATGCCTCGCGACCCAAACACGGGCAAACCTCGCGGCTTCGCTTGGCTCATGTATGCCGACCAGCGATCGACCGTTCTCGCGGTCGACAACCTCAACGGCGCTCAAGTTCTCGGTCGCACGCTCAGGGTCGATCACGTCTTGAACTATAAGCAACTCGAGCGGGACCAGGAGACGGGGAAGCTCAAAGAGCGGGACGAGCAGAGGTACGTCGATCTACAGCTTGTTCCCTTGTACCGAACTGACGCCCGCTCCCCCATCAGCTTTGCGGCTCATCCCGAAAAGTTCCTCAAAAAGGCCGGCGAATCCGACGGGTCCGAGAGCGACTCGTCGCACGGCTCGATCGATCCCGACGACCCCATGCGCGACTACCTCATCTCGCAGCGGCGCGAGAAGAAAAAGAAACGCAAGGCAGAAGGAGGCGGAGGCGGCAGCAGCGAATCGAAGGAAGAGAAGCGACGCAGGAAGGAAGAACGGCGGCGGATCCGTGAGGAGCGTGAGGCGCGCAAGGCGAGGAAGGGGGTTGATGGCGGCGGCAAACGTCGGGCGATCGACGACGGTGGGAGGGGTCCCCTGGGCTCGAATGAAGTCAAGAGGAGTCGAGGAGACTCTCGTGAGCGGGAGGAGGAACGGCCATCGTCGAGGGGCCCCCGCAGCCCGGATCGCTACCACCGCTCGGATCCACGTTCCCGGTCGCGCTACTCGCCGGACCGGTCGAGGGAAGAGCGCGGCGGAAGTCGGGACAACGACCGCGACCGGGACAGGCGAAGCAGGTACGACGATGACGACAAGCGGCGGGGAGGTGGCGGTGGGGGAAGCAGAGACGCCTTTGCGGATCTCGAACGGTGGGCTCGGGGCGCCTAGAATGGGGGGGCCACTGATGAATGCCTATGCACGGGTACTGAGTTTGGCGTGCTCTACGGGAGCTCTGCTCTATCTATACGAAATAATACGCGAGCGCGCTCGGAAAAATCGGCTATTCTTCGTACTCTGAATCGCTCGAAGCGAGCGAACGTTTCCGCGACGCTGCCGACGCCGAAGACGACGACTTGCGCCGGGGTGGGGCTATCCTAGCCGGCGCTCCCAACGTCTTGGCGCTGTTGGACCGTTTCCGGGGCGGCCGCTCTTTCGCGATCGGCTTGAGCGCGCCGAGTCGACATTGTGGCCCGCCTGGTTCTGAGCGGAAGAATCCGGCTGTGTGGAAGGCGGAGAAGTCGGAAGCCGAGAAAGTCTCCGGCTCGGCGTGGCCGGGGATCGCCGCCGACGTCGTGTAGTTGGTTTGCTCGAGAATGCTGAGCAAAATCGCTGTCGAGGCGCGACGGAATCCGTAAATCTATACGAGAGAGAGCTTGCGTAAGTAACGTTCCAACACTCCCCTAAAGTCTCAAACACAGAGCGCACGTTGAGTTGGCGAATGAAGGAAGAGATGACGGTGTGGCGGAAGAACTTTTCGAGGATGACGAGAAGATGCGGCTTCGTATGGGCGACGAGCAAGTATCGGCCCGAGCTGTCCCAGCGAATCCAGGGCTCGTACTGCTTATGCTGAAGGAGGTACCACAGCTTGCTGATGAATGGCTGCAAATCGGAGCGGAAATCATCAATTCTCCACAGCGTCAAAAGAAGCTTCGATCCTTGACTCACGGTCACCTGCTCGACTTGTTCGACCTCGGCGGCTTCGTCGTATTGGTATGTTGGCATCGGGGGCGGTATAGGGAGGTGCAGTCCTTGCGCGTGGGACCGAGGCGATCGCCACGACGAAACAGGTGGTGGGGCGGGTGCACGTTGCGGTGGCGTCGGCAATGGGAGTTCGGCCTCCGGAGAGAGCAAAAGAGGCGGCCAATCCGTCTCTTGTATGTCGCAGAGACGGGTCGTGAGCGAATGCATCGGATTCTCGCCTGGACGAGACGCCGGCAACTCCCTGGACGGCGAGGCGTTCGAGGAACTGTACGGCCAGAAGGCCGACTCATGACCCGCCTGTTCGGAGGCTCGCTGATTGTTGTAAGGACCGTTGTACGGCTGTCCTCCGTGACCCTGAGCATGCTTGTCGAACCCTTTGACTCGATCGAGCCCGTCTGAGACGTTCGCCGGTGCCGGGAGACACTCGTCATTCGCTGGGTAGACGAGCCCCGAGCTCCGTCCCGCGCCGCCGAAGAAGTCGTAAGGGGTATATGCGACGGGTTCCGAGGATCTCCGCCGAGGTGGGGGTGGACCGGTGTTGCTGCTTGGCGCGGATGCCCAAGTCGCCCAATCGCGCTCTGTCTGCTCAGGAGGAGGCCAAGTCTGGTGGTCCACCGACTGTCCCGGCACTCCGACGGTGAGAAGCGAGGAGAATGCCAGATGACTGTCGGTTGTGCCGGGCAGACAAGGCAAAGGTAAGGGATCCGTGAAGGGAGAAACGTCCTCGGCGGTAAACGCCGGAAAATCCATCGTAGCGGCTAAAGGTTTCGGAGTCGCTGCGGTGCACGACAGACTGTCGGTCGCGACGATTGCGAGTCTGCAAGTTGTCCAAAGGGGACCAAGGGCTGACGAACAGTCGCCGCCAGAAGCGTTGCGAGGAAAGGCGATCCGCCAGCCTCCGCTGGAAACTCCGGATCGCGAAGCCTATGCACGGCCGGGCTTGACGGTCCGGATGGTCGTTTCTCGGCTGGCGATCGGTACAGGGAGTAGTCAGCCAGTTTGATCGTCCGCACCTGCTTTTCTCGGAGCATGTTCGTACTGCAACCTTGAACAAGGCTCCGTAACCGGGTCTCCGCAGAGATGACGGAGCACAGTTGGAATCCGATATTACTTCCATTAATCAGGCAGGCGGGCTCTATGTGACGAATGGATACTGATGCCGGTGAGTGTACTGTATACCGCACGACTTGACGAGGATAGCGATGCGGACAGCGAGGCGCAATCGGCCGAGAACCTTCCTAATCGCAGCTGCGGCGTCTGCTCTACTCTGTGTACATAGCGCAGGGTTGAACAACGTAACTGAAGTGATCTCCAGACATTAGTCTTCGATCAGACCCGGCATCGAGCTTGCCAAGAACACTCGCTGTTCATGCTCGCCCGCATCTCTGGCCCGCACAGCTGCAGCTGCCGCGCATACGCATCTTTCGAGCTGGCTCCAGTTTGAAGCTGGCAGGCGCAATCTGGAAGCTTAACCTTGCCATTACCGAGGGGGTTGACATGAGACAGTAGCAATCACGGATTGCGACATGCATATGCCTGATGATTGCGCAGAGAGACCCTACGTAAGCGCGGCAGCACCCGATGAAAGCTCAGCGCCTGAACACAAGGTATTGACCTGCTGTACAGGGCACCCCACTGAGCAGGCGGTCTGGAGCAAACCAAGCTTGCAAGGCCAACAGGCAAGATGGTGTCCAACTCTGGCAAGATGCAGTACATATACTTGCTGGATCCAACCGGGCCAAGCCGATGGACGAAAGTCCGGAAGCGGCACCGGCTAAATCCCAGCAGACTCATCGATGAGCATATCTGATTATGTAAGATAACTAGAGATACACCAGGACGGTAATACTAAAGCCTCGGCCACCGGGCTGCTTTTTGTTCGGTCTCGTCCAGCGTTTGCAGATCACCTAGGCCGGCCGGGGGCCGGACACGACAAGGTGCTGCAGATCAAAATCAAGCCGACGGCGGCGGATCGCGCAAAGCTGTTCCACGGGGCGGTACGACGGAGATGGCATGGCCTCGAAAGTTCTATGGAGGGCAAGACGCAAATGGCGGAAAGTGGCCGCGTTCCTGCGGCAAGCCGCAAGTACCGGAACTCGAAGGATAATCACGCCAGCTCCCGTGCGCCCTCGCCCACATCTTCGCCGAGCTGTATGAGCGACTGCAGGGTAGAGCGGTTGCATATCAATGTTGCTGATACGGGATCCTCTGGTCTATCCATGACGAGTCGACGTTGCTCGTGGTAAATCAATGGCGGAGTCACCGACGGAGGCCGACAACTATCCTCGAACGCGGACCCAGTGCGATGTCTTCCACCTTGACCGGTACCTCTTCACCAATCTCGGGGCCGTGCTCGGGCTTGTCGAGTCGGAGTGCGCCGCGAACGCCGAGCTGCGGGATCAGAACCGACTGGACGTAGAGGTTTTCGAACGTGCTGCGGACGGGCTGTCGGTAGGCGAGAGCTGTCAAACCGTTCGCGAGCAAGTCGAACGTCTTGTGGTCCTCGTCGCTGACGGCAGGAGGCGCCGAAGTAGTCGAGTTGGACATGGCGTTCAGCAGATCGACTTTTTGCTTGATCACCCAGAGCGACCAGTACGACTGCGCGGCGCCGTCGAGACGGTGCCGGGCCTTGGCGGCGGCATTGAAACCTTCGATTTGCGTGAGGACTGCTGGCAGACCGGCTCGCGGAGCATAGGCGGCCCTCGACGACTCTGGCAGCAGAGCGCCCTTGAGCTGATAGTGCGAGAACAAGTCGCTGTATCGTCGCAAGGGCGACGTCACCCGAAGGTAACCGTATTCGTCGTTGATCCCCATCGGCCAGTGTGGTCCAGGGGTCGGAGTCGTCTCGCCGGGCAAGAACTCGATCCTTCGCTTCAGGACCTCCTTCGCCGGCGCGATTCCCGAGTCGGGATCCCGCAACTTCAGGACCGCGTCGAGGTCTTGCGGCAAGGCCGTCGGTGCGCCCTGCTGCCGGAACGGAACGGCGATACCGCGTTCAACGGCGAAGCGAGCGGCCACTCGATTTGCCGCGACCATCATCTCCGAGACGAGCAAGTTGGCTGGCGAGTCGACGTACGAGTGGTCCCCCTCCGACGGCAACCGGACGGATACGCGGGGCGGTCGAGAGTGGAACAAGGGGTTCTCGAGCGTCTCAAAGTGAGGGCGGATCGGTTTCGGAGAGACGGACACGGAGGAGGAGGGGAATTGCCAGAAGAGGGCCGACGACTCGACACGCCGCCGCATCAGCTTCTTCGCCAGGCGATGCAGGGTCGACAGCTGGTCGAGTGAGGCCGCATCGGTCGGAAGAGCGGCGTCGTCGGTCGGTCGTCGTGCACGATTCGCCTCCGCTTCCAGCTCGGCATCGGTCAGATCGCGGTTGCTGATCGTTCGCCCAGCCTGAGGTGCTTCGTAACCGAGCACTTTTTCAACCGCGCCGTACGTGAGCCTGCGAACGTCGCGAACGATGCCAGCCTTGACTTCGGACTCGACGACTTCGCCCGACGCCTCGTCTATCCGCATTCCGAGACTGAGCACGCGTTGACCGGCCCGTCCGTTCGAGCCCAGACTGAGCTTCTGCTCGACGGTAAAAGTGTCGGGGAGCATCGACCAGGTGTACTCGGGGAAGTAGACCGTGTGATCGCGCAGGCGCGCGAGGTTCGTGAGGAGGTGATTTGGGTGCAACAAGGCGGTCGGGTCGGCGATGTGCACATGCACCCACCACGTCGCCGTGCCGTTTGCCGTGGGAGGACCTGCAGCAATCGAGATGCCGTCGTCGAGCTCTGAAGCGCTCGGGTCGTCGATGGTGAACACGGTCGCCGAGCCGAAATCATGTCGGACCGAGTCGTGCGGATCGAGCGGGTAAAAGTCTGTCGGAGAAGGCGCGCTGGACGGCGCTGGCGACGAGGACCGCTCCCGAGCTCGGGCAAGCTTGGCAGCGACCTTGTCCCCAATCTCGTCCCACGATCGCAGCCCCTTTGGCGCCTCGTGCGCGACCCAATCCTCCCACTTCGCGACGTTCCCAACTTCGGCGAGGAAATCTCGGATTCGAGATCTCTGCACTTCTCGAGTCTGTTCCCATTCGGGGAGGCCGAGTCGCGCAGTGGTGGCGTCGACGAGTTTGATCAGAGACGGCGCGATGGCGAGGTGCGGTTGCATCTGGAGGAGACGCTCGCGGGCCAGGGTATCGCGTAGGAACCCGAAGAGGACGAGATCGGATTCGGACCAGGAAAAGTCTGGATCGCCGACCGGGAGGGGGCGCAGCGGGAGAGCTGCGGCGCCGTTGCTGTCCGCTTCGACTTCGCTCGAGGAGGAGCCTGCCGCCTTTTTCTGATCCCGGGCCCACTGTCGAAGTCGGGCACATTTCTCTGCCCACGCCTCGACCTCGGCACTCCGTTCGCGAACCCAATCTCGCGCGAGTTCGAACCGCTCGACCTCCTCCAACGGCCTGAGATCGAACCGCCCCGTCTGGCGCAACGTGAGCGGATCAGCGATAAAGTGCTGAGGTTGCGCGAGCAAGATCCGCGTCAACGCGAGCGAGCGAGCTCGACTCGACTTGTTCGGGACGCGGAGGGCGCTCAGAGCGCTCGCGACGGTCACGGAGGTCGGCGCCGCCGGCGCCCCTGCCGCCAAGATGATGCGGTAGATGTCGTGGACTCCGTTCGCTGCCAAGAGTTGCGTCTCGCGTTCAATGTCGATCTCGACTTGGCGGAGGGCTTGCAGGATCTCGAGCGTTTCCGGTCGATCAGAGGCGACCATGGGCGAGTCGGCGGCTCCCGCTCCCGCTCCGGCTTCGGCGCCGGCGTTGTTGCTCGCCCGTGCTGCGGCGATGGTCGCTTCGAGGTGATCGCCGAGCTGCGTGGCGAGCTGACTGGCGACAACAGAAGGCACGACAGAGATGATGTCGTCCATGCTGACGTCGACCACTTCTCCCGAGGAAGCGAGGACGGTCCCACGTCGGACGGTCGCGAACGAACGACAGATGTAGATACCGCAGAGTTGTTGACCGGCTCTGGGAGGCGTAAACACCGATCAGAGGGGTCCCAGATGAGGATAAGGGGAACACGAAGATTCTCACCGGCTCGTGTCGACCCAATCTCCCGGACGAAGCTCCCGCGCCTTGCCCTTTTTCCCGGACTTGAAGTTCTCTCCTGCCTCTGCGTCATCCCAGAGTCCTCCTCCGTCGACCGTGTCGTCGTTCACAGCGAGAGAGGCTTCGTCCAGGCGCAGGTGAGATGATGCAGACGACGAGAAGCTCCGGCGACTGGTCACCGGGTTGTCCCTCGCAGTGAGATCACCGATACGCTGAGCCGAGACTGCACTGTCGCGGCGAGCAGAAGCGGATCTGGCTTGCGCGGCTTGAGCAAGCTGTGAGCTATTGCGGCGGTCGACCTGGTAGGCGACGAGTTTGCCGCGCCTCTGCTTGGCCCGAGGTTGTGCGGTCCCAATCCACGGCAGCGGCTGGGACGGCGTCTGCCTTCGAGGGGTCGGCTTGTACCCGGACTGGACGGAGCGCGACAGATCGTCTGCACGCTGGTCGATTTCCTGGCTGCCTCTGACGGCGAGTCGGACGATCCTGTCGACCAATCTGCGATGCGGGTCGGCTCTGGGCCGGTCTGGCTGCGTTGCTTGGCTCGAGAGGGACGGCGAGAGGGGAGCGGCGGTGCAGGCGAACGAGCGAGACGGGTTCGACGTCGCGGCGAGTCGCTGTACGACGGCCTTGCTGGTGCCGACGAGCATCTTTGCTAGCTTCGTGATGCGCTCAGATCAGCCCGGCGCGAGTTCTTAGTAGAGGCGAGCGCTGTTGAGTTTGAATGTCAAAAAAAAGTCGAGCGAAGGGGCAGAGCGCCGTCTCACGACAGCTGGAAGCGCTGGGCAAAAGGGACGTCAGCTCACCTGTACCTAAGCGTCGTCTTGCAGCCAGTCTACCTCCAGCTCGAGGTGAAAGCGTGACGAGTGCGAGCGGCAAAGTCTCGCTCGCTTCTTCCGCTTCTTTGCCTCTCGACATCGACTGCTTTCAAACGATCCCAGCTACGGACTAGCGTGAATGCAGCAGGCTATACTAGAACAAGCTGGCTACGCATTGGCATCCGCGCCCGAGCGTAACTTTGGCAGTGCCGCTCGTCTGCTGGCTCTGGCTGAGAAAACTTGTGCTCGAGGCTCTCGCCACGTACATGCACGTGCTTGCGCCTATTCCCACGCTGCGTGTACGCCAACATACGACCAACGCACCTGCTCCGCTCCTCTGCGAACGCGCATGTCACATTCCCCGCCGGCTTGTCCTAAAAATTCGCCGCGAACCAGGCCACCCGTGCGCGCACCCACCCCTGCTGCCTCGTGACCCGTTCAGGAGTCACGGTGACGCGCACGTGTCCGTCCATCCGGCAGAGAGAGGAGCGAGCGCCGACGCTCGGACATGAGTCCTTTGTCCGTCTCTCTCTTGGTCCTTCTTCACTTCCTTCTCACCACTCGAACAACGACAGGGCTTCTCCACAACACCTTCCCACAGCTTAACTCACCCTTTTCCCTTTCTCTGATGGCTCGCACTCGAGTCGACAGTCTGTCCACAGGTGCGTACATCGCACTCAGCTCGGGCTCTTCGGTAACGGGCCCCTCCGCGGCGTTCTGATCCGGCAGAGGGCGTCGCCAATCTCAAGCCCGATGCCCACTCTATTCCAGAGAGCATCCATAGCGAGACTCTGCCCTCCAAGCTGCGCCGGCGGTGTGCGCTCGATTTGTGCCTCCGTCATCCGTCGGTCCACGCGCCAAGACGCCGAATGACGGGCGGGGCGTGCTCAAGACAAGTCAACCACACGCCGGGCCCCTTTGGCTCGCAGAGTCTCATTATGGATGCTCTATAGGAGTAGTCTGAGCATCGGGTCGGCGATCGGCTTTGGCCTCTGCCGAGTCAGAACGCGGACGGAGGAGCCCACGGGTTGACAAGAGCTGACCCCTCGCCGCCCCATGACAATCACTTCTGCCAATCTCTGCAGTCATTCCATTATCTCCTTCACTCATTCTGATGTAGCATCGTTTGTCGAGGCAGGCAACTCTTTTGGCGCGTTTCAGTCTCCTTTTTCCATTTTCCAGAGCTCGCTCTCCGCGACCAACTTGGCACTTGACTCTGCTCTTCCTTTGCCTCAAAATGCATCCAAAGCTGTACAGAGAGAGACGAGGAACTATGCTAAAAGTCGACAAGCGATTTCCGAGCTTCCGAGGTGCATTCATTCAAGCAGTAGCTAGAACTCGCCCGCCGCAGCAAACGCTTCCAACGCCTCCGGACATTCCAGCATATCCGACCTCAGCGAGCTCTTGCCGTCGGTGACATCTTGATAAGTCTTGCGGTTCCTCTTCCGGAAGTCCGCCAGCATGGCGGCCCATTTTTCCTCTGCGGCTTGCTTGATCTCCTCCATCGTCCTGCCGGTGAGGATCGAAGTGTCGGCGTTGCGGGCCGCCTTGTCGGCATCGTCATCGTCGAGAGGTGGAGGTACGTAGAGGAACCACTGTGTGAGAGGAAAGTGAGAGACGGAGCACGAGAGTTGAGTCATGCAGGCTCGGCTGCTTCACTGACCCTGGTTCTCAAATCCGGCACAAGAGGATCCTTAGATCTGCAAGAGTCAATGAGCTCGTGCGTCAGTCAGGAAGGAAGGAATAAGCGCCTGCGGACAACTTGGGCGCTGACTCGAGCGGCTCACTTGCTGTAGTAGGAGTCGAGCATTTTACGGAAGAACGTCAAGCGGAGGTTCTTGAAGCGTGCGCCGTGCTATAATCACGGAGACATGCGCGTTCAAAGGTCGTCAGTATGGTGGGCTTCAAAGAAAGTCACCGGCGAGTATGAATGAAGACTGACCAAGACAACGGAAAACTTGCGCTGACCTCCCGTAGGTCCGTTTTCGGGCACTCCTGCAGACGTCTTGGACGGCGGAACGTCCAGCCAGCGACAGTAGTGGTAAGCTGATTATGGAATCGAGAATCTTGTCAGCTTGTAGAGCTTTCCCAAATTCACCACCATCTCCAAAGTTTCAAAGACTCGCCTTGACGAAACTTGTCCTCCTGCGAAACGTCTTCCGCTGGCCAACTTTCGTCATCCGAAGAGTCCGGCGTGGTATCGGCAGCGTCGAGGTCACCTTCCGAGTGATGATCGTCGATCTGTCGAATCCACGAGAGTAAGCTTTGTCTGGGACAAACCCGCAGTTTCGAACCGGACGTACTTCGTAGTAGCCCACGTCCCACAGAGCGGCGCAGGTCCTCACCATGACCTGTCCTTCGCGAATGCCTTCGGAGAAGTAATGCGGCGTGGTCTCGACCGCGAGGCGAACCTTGGTCTTCCCAAGTGCCTGTTCCTCCTTGTTGAGACTGAATCCGCGCGGGATAGCCCACGAAAGGAGCTCGTCATCGAGTTGCAGACGCAGGTCAAAGTGCTTGGCGGTAGCGTCTGCGAGGGGACTTTAGCGCATACAACGGTTTGCTCTTCTTCTCTTTGCCCGACCGAAAAACTCACGGTGTTCCTGAATAACGAAGAAATTGCGTTGACTGCCAGCCACTCGGAGCGGGTCAGCTCGGACTCGATGCTAAGCCCTTGAAGTGACTCACCACAAGGCGGGGAACCTGCGAAGGATGACCTCGACGTCTTTGCGCTGGTGCCTCGCGCCGGCGAACCGACTGATGAGGAGCGGGTCGAGCGCAGCCGGCTCGTGCCCCGCTTCTGCCACCTCCGCCGCCACCTTGGTACACTTCGTGACTCTTTCGGGCTCCTCCTCCGCCTTGTCCGGGCTCGTCCGCTTCGTCGCTGGCGCGTTTCCGACGAGCTGAGCCGCACGGGACGAGTCGTCGAGGTCCATCGTCGCCGGTTCGTGAATTGGGACGCGCGGCAGGCGCGGAGATTCTGCTCTCCTAGCCGACTCCGACGACTGTGCGTGCACTGTAAGACTTGTGAGCTAGGCCAACGCGTTTGAAGTGAATGGTGGAAGGGAATTAAGGGAAAGAGTTTCTCCCCGCGGACCTCCCGCGGCCTTCTCAAGAGTCGCGTCGAGTCGTCGAGTCGTCAGACATGTCAAAGCCTGCTCGACGGAGCTGTAGAGCACGGCCGAACATACTCGCATTCACGCCGTGGACAAGGCCTTTGCGGAAAGTGGACACGCGTGCCTTCTTTCACCCACCTACTTCGTACAGCTACGGACGCGCGATCTCCGCCGCATACGCTCACTCTGCTTGCGCCTGCTCAATCTCCCTGCCCGCCGATGCATTGAGCTCGTCGTGAATCTCCTGCGGCGCAACCAAAGTCGAGCTCGTGTCGAAGCCGTACTCGGACCGGATCACTGCGAAGTGGCGTCAGCGACGACGTACTCAGGCAGGCGGAAGGCAGAGGAATGGGACTCACGATTGTAGAAGGTCGAGTACGTGTCGACCACGTCCTCCTACAGATGTGGAGAAAGAGCGCCAAGCAGAGTCAGCGTCAAAGAAAGAAAAAAGGAACGCATAAAGCGATCAGCAGCCTCACCCAGAGTGGCGGCACGAGGACCCCGACCGTCTTATCATCAACCAGAAAGACCCTCATCCGCTTCACGACCGATCCCGTCTGCGTCCGCACCGTGTCTCGGAAGTTCGCATGGAGTTGCAACACCTCGTTCGGACTCGCCCATTCTTGCGCGACGAGGTCGCCTGCTTTGGCGGACGGCGACGAGAGAAAGGCGGTGCAGCGATCGAGGAAGGTGCGGAGCGGGGCCGTCAGGGTGTGCGAGAGGTGAGCGATCAGTTCCTCGCACGAGACTTTGAGCGCCGCGTCGAGGTCCTGCCGGTTTTCCGAGATCTTGTCAGACCACACCCGTGAGAGCGAAAGCAGAAGAAAAAAGAAGAAGAAAGGGGCGAAAGGGAACGCAACGCACCGTCTTGGCATCAGTCATCGTCTCTGCAAAGCTCGGCATTCCCTTCGAAGCGAGGTCGACCAACGTGCGCGGGTTGAACAGCGACGACGTGTTTCGCAAAAGCAAACTGAGCGCCTCGGTCAAGCTCGAAAAGTCCGGGCCGCGCTCGACCTGGACGAGGTCGACGCTGCGGACCATCTCTTTCAGGAGGAGCAAGTGCCGGATCATAAACAGGTAGCCGTCCGATTTGCGGTCGGCGGCGGTGGGCGAGATGGGGTCGCTGGGAGGTCGAGCTGCGATCAAGAGGGACGCAGAGGCGAGCGATTGTCGACAGAGGGTGACGGCCTCGCCCGCAAAATCTTGGAAAATGGCATCCTGCCGGCCAGGAAAAACGGGTCAGCGCGCGCTCTCACAGCCCCCCACACAAGGCACCGACAGAAAACCGGATGTAGACGGACA
Source organism: Rhodotorula mucilaginosa (assembly GCA_034406715.1). Lineage (NCBI taxonomy): Eukaryota > Fungi > Basidiomycota > Microbotryomycetes > Sporidiobolales > Sporidiobolaceae > Rhodotorula > Rhodotorula mucilaginosa. The sequence goes on from CP137874.1 coordinate 305,998, forward strand.
TTGACGTAAGCGTCGAGGCGCGACAAGACCCAGACTGTCCGTTTCAGCGTCGGGAACCACGTCTTTTGGGTCTGCTCGCTCGGCGCCTTGAACCTCGCGCTCAACTTGCTCGCCGCCGCCGCCGCCATCGGTCCCGCGCTTTGCATCGCCGCCTTGACCTGCGCGTCAAACAAGCTCGCCGCGGCCGCGGCGCGGTGCTTCTCCTTCCGTGATGGCGGTCCTCCTCTCGCCCCTCCAGGACCCTCATCGACGTCCTCTTGTTCGTCGTCATCGTGCCACAAAGTCTTTTCGCCCGCTTCGAGTCGGAGGAGCTTTTCCGGATAATCGAGATCGTCCGGCGTCGGTTGGTAGTGCAACACGTCCGATTGGATGACGGCCTGCGCGCGAAAGACGAGCCGAGTCTGCGCGTCTTGCAAAATGGTCTGGAGCAAGACGGCGAACCGCAACGAGCCGAACCCGTGACCGAGCGTCGTCGTCGTCGTCGTCGTACCCATCTGGTTCTGCTGAGTAGCAGCATCCTCCTCCTCTTCTTCTTCTTCCTCGCGAATCAGATCGGCATCGTCATCATCGTCGGAAGCGTTCGGGTCGAGCGGTCCCGAAGTCGATGCGTCGAGGGCCATCATGGCGTGCAGGACGGCGCACAAGTCGCACAGGGCGTCGAGGCGCGGTTCGTGCAAGATCCGCGGCCGGAGCGAGTCGTACAAATAGTCGCACAACGACTCGAGGAACCGGCTGCATGTGTGCGATTGGGAATCAGCTACTTTTGGACGACTGTAGGCGGTACACAGGCACAAGGTACAAAGTGACAGCAGATCGGACGCACTAGAGGTCCTCTTGGCCGCTCGAAAAGTACTCGCGGAACAAGTTCCACTCGATGGCGCACACGCCGCGGAGGTAGCCACACCCAGCCTTGGCCAACTTGACCAGATCGGTCGAGCTCGCGCCCGGGTCCATGCGGCGGACTTCTTCGGCCAACAAGGGGGACAAGAGTTGCGTGCGGGCGGCGAACCAGGTCGAGTAGCATTCGGAGAGGAGGGACGAGTACTCGGTCGGGTCCGAGTGGGCGCGCTTTTCGAGTTCGAAGAGGAGGATGCGGAGCGTCGGAGCGGCGGAGGAGAATTTCGAGTACAGGAGGGCGTTCTGGGCCGTTTCGGACAAGTCCTGCGGAGAAGGGGTAGTTGTTTTGTCAGGTCAAAGGCAACAAGTTACTAGCCCAGAGTATACCGCGCTCGCACCTTGCCTGCCATCTTTTCTGCGACTTGGGTCGCGATCCTGCGCACGGTCGAGACAAAGTACATTTTGATCAAGGTCATGGCGCGGGTCAGGCACTGCTGGAAGCGGATGGTGTAGATTTCTGCGTCGACAAAGTCGGGGTGGGCGCGGAGGTAGTCGAGGCATGCGTCGAGGCGGTCGACGAGGTTGAGGAAGTCGTCGTTCAGGACGAGGTCTTCGCCCGGCAAGTTGAGCATGCGGGTCGCCTTTTCGAGCTGGCGGAAGTAGGCGAGTCGTTCCGAAAGGGCCTCTGTGACTTCGACGAGGTGCCTCTGTTCTTCGAGCAACGTCTCGCACGCGAGTTGGAGCGCCGCCGAGTTTTCGTCGACGTAGCGGTTGTTGGCCTCGATCTCGCTCACGAGGGCCCGCGCGTGGTCCAACGCCGAGAGGACGTCTCGGCAGTTTGAGACGTGCGTACGGAGTTGGGCGAGGTGGTCGACGTAGACGGATTCTTGGTCGCGGTCGAGGGCGGCTTCGACGCGCGAGAACCACTCGTGGAACTGGTTCGAGGACGAGATGGGCTCGATGTGCCCTGCGACGAGGGCGTCCAGCTCGTCCTCCTGCTCGTTGGCAGCAGCATCAGCATCGTGGGTGTGCCTGCCCCCGGCTCCTGCCGTTACAGTGTCGAGTGCGAGTCGGGGTGTCGCCGGAGTTGGCGGTCGACTCCTCGAGGTGGCCACCACTTGATGCTGCAACTGCGCGGGATGCGGTAGTGTCAGTCAGTCGCATTAACCAAGGCTAGACTGGCTGGCCTGCCCACTTGCGTGAGGTGGGAGTGAGCGAGAGCGCGCGACTCGGTTGGCGACTGTGGCGGCCGAGTGCTGCTGGTTGGGCGAGAGCGGGGCGAGCGCTTCCCAGTCGTCGAGCGAGAGCCTCGACGTCGAAGCGCGCGTGCTGGCCATCCCCCTGTGGCTCTCCTCTAGCGTGGGTGGGTGTGTTCGAGCCGAGGAGAGTCGAGAAGTGGGGAGCTCTCGCTCTCTCCTTGCCACCAGCTGCTCGACCGTGTTCTACTGAGACGATGGCAGAATGGATCAAGCAGTACCTGTGCTGCTGTCTCCCTCAATCCCGCTCCCTTCCAGACCACGTCCGCTCTCCTCCTCTTCTCCTCTGTTGACGCATGCCGTCACTCACTCTCACTCTGCTCTTGATTGCAGACACTCCAGGACGAGCGAGCACCTCTCCTAAACCCAGACATTCTCCCATCGTGAGTCCCCCCCTCTCTCTCCCCGTTCAAAGACCCGCCCTCACTGACGACTCGACCCGCACTCGCGCCGCTCAGGGCTCCGTCTCGGCCAACCCAGCGCACAACGGAACAGGAACAAGCCGAACGGGATCAACTCAGGCGAATCCTCCACTTGGCAGAACAGTACGGCCCCCGTTTCCGCCTCTAGTGGGCCAACCCCGGACACTGACCTCTCCCGAATGTGTGCAGGCGCCTCTTGTCCATTGAGAGTCTCGCCCCCTTCCGCGCCATAGAACCTACACCCGTCGCGACAACCTCTTCTTCTTCTTCTTCAGACTCAGCCAAGAACAAGCGCTCACGCTCTTCGAACCGCCGCAAATCGCGCCACGACGACCAGCCAGCTTCGCGGTCCCTCTCCGAAGAATCGTCCTCTTCAACTCTGACCCTCACCGCTGCCACCTCGCCGCGTCGTAGCCGCCGCCGCCACGCTGCTCAGGAACAAGGAGACGACGACGACGAGGAGGAGGAATCGTCTTCTCGACATCGTCGAGGAGGCGAAAGTCACAGTCGGAGTCGGGTTCACCCCGCAGCGGGCGACGAAGGCGCGGGTCCGCTCGCCCCAATTCGGGTCGTTCACCTCGACCGCAACACCTGGACCGAGATCGAGGTATCCAGTCAGAACAGGGAGGTTCGACCGGGAAGCAGTCACTCGATGAAGACCCTCCCGTCGAGGCAGGGCGGCAAATCCCCCGTCGCTGCTGGATTGTCCGGTCTCTCGATCACGACCACCAGCAGTAGCGATCACGACGACGACGACGACGACGCAGCGGAAGAAGACGATTTCCAGGATGCAGAAGAAGGTGCGAGGACGAGGAGCAGTACGAGGTTCGGAACTGTCGAGAGTTATCGGACTGCGAGGGAACAAGGCGATGAGGATTGGTCGACGACGAAGAGGAGTCGGGATGGACGGAGGAGGAGACACGCGCGGGATCTATGGAGCCAGGCGAGCGGCAAAGGCACGGAGGAAGAGGTAAGTCCCTCCTTGCTACATTGGGTTCCGCGACCGCAAGCCATTTTCGAAAGAGGACGCTGATCCCCCTCTCTTTTTCCGCTCCGCTTTGGTCCGGTCAGCTCGCTCGCGCTATTGAGCAACTCGAACGGGATATCGATTCCTGGACACTGCCGCCTCACGGACCGTTCACGGCAGACCTCGGAGGCGGAGGCGGAGGCGGAGGCGGCGGCGAAGGCAACGGAAAGGAGTAGCGCCGCGGGGCAAACAGACGTATGCAAAATCTCTTCCTCTCTTTCTCTCCCTCTTCTTCCCCTCTAAGCATCTCGGGGGCCACCGTCAAGCGAGAATGATGCTGCTCCAAAGTTTCTCGGTCTTCCAAATTGCTCCGGTGCGCGTTTTTTTTCTTCTTCTCTTTTCCCCCCTCCTCCCGCCGCTCGGCTCGAGTACAATCATTGACCGAGGCTATGAATCGTTACATTCGCCTTACGGCAGACACAGCCTCCGGTCGAGAGAAAACCGTCATCGACAGATGGAGCTTGGATGGAGCAAGGCAGCGGAGTCAGGCTGGCTGACGTGTCAGGAGCTCGCTGCCTAAAACTGGGAAATCCAGCTCCGCTCGAGCTATCGCTACCGATACTGCTCTCACCAAGCACCTTACCCCCTTACGCCTCACGTACGCAAGGTCGCAACCCAGACGCAGAACGCCATCCATGATCGATCCGAATCTTTCCGTCCGGCGGGATGAGAACTCTTCGGTAATGCCACGCGTTCCTCCCGTCTCTTCTCCCCGCGGACGCTGCATGTCGGTCTGCAATTGACCGAGGTATAATTCCTACAGGAGATCTTGCGCAACATCCTTGGGTACAAGCCCTCGGTCGGAGCGGCCGTTGCGGCCATCGCGTTCTACCTCGTCTCGACCCTCTTGCTGCACATTTCGTACTTCCACACGTTCCGAGGTCACAAGTTCATGATCGTTCTCCTCCTCGGCATGATTGGTGAGTCCCCCTTTCCTGTCTACGGGTCCCTTCAGGTTTCGGCTGCCGTGCCGTTGAGAGCGTCGTTCTGACACCTCCTTCCCTTCTCCCCCCAGCCATGATTGCCGGTTTCGTGTTCCGAATCTTGTACAGCAACAACTTGACAGAAGTCGGGTTCTACCTCCCCATGATCCTCTGTATCCTACTCTCGGTGAAGAGCCCAATTTTCCTCGCCTCGCCGAACATGCATTCAGCCCGCTGACAGTCATTTTGCCGGTGGCGTCCTCAATCCAGCCCACCACCTACCTCGCCATCAACTACATGTTGCTCTCGCGCCTCGCTCGCGCCCTCGATGCGACCAAGGCGCTCCTCCTACCCGCCGGACTCATCGCCAAGCTGTTTGTCCTTTCCGACATTGTGTCGTTCGTCTTGCAAGCGTTCGGGAGCGGATCGTCCGCGTCCGGGGACGCACATGCGAGTAAGAAGGTGAGTCCAGTCCCTGGGAAGTCTGATGACTGTTAGGGGGGTTGTTACTCACTCGAATTCTGCGCACGAGTACAGACTATTGTCATCGGTCTCGTGGTCCAGCTCGTCTCGTACTGCCTCTTCTGCCTCATCTTCCTCATCTTTGGCCTGCGCGTGTAAGTTTCCCGCTTCCCGTGCTCGCAGCGTCATACTCCATCACTGATCCGTGAGTTTCGACTCTGCCATGCAGGAAACATGTCCGCCCCGGGTTGGAGCTCGAACGGTTCCGCTGGCGGCATTTGAACCCGTTCTCGGTCAAGCCGATCGCCAACTGGAAGGTCCTCTACTGGGCGATCGCCTTCTCGAGCATCGGTATCATCGTAAGGCTCGGTTCTGTTACGGACCGCGACGCGCTCCAAGAACTGACCTCGATATGTGCGACACTCTCTCTCTCTCTCTGCCCGCAGATCCGTTCCGTCTACCGAGTCCTCGAGTACACCCAAGGCGACCACCTCGCGACGCACGAGGTCTACTTCTACATGCTCGATACGCTCCCGCTCTGGGTCTCGACGACGTCGTACGTCTTTGTCTGGCCGTCGCGGGTCCTCAAAGGGTCTCGCCTCCTTGTGCAGCAGCAGCAGAGTGGCAACGTCGACGACGTCGGGCTCGTCCAATCCAGCTATGAGGCTCGGTCCAACGCCTCGTCAGCGTCTGCGGACAAGATCTCGCCGTTCTCTGATGACATCGAGTATGTCAGGAATGACCCGTACGGAGGGTGGCGGTCGTAAGGCCGAGGAGGGTTCGCTTGGTGGCGAGGGAGAGCGAATAGACATTAGAATTCTGTATAAAGTTTTGCCGGAATGATCAAACGCAAGCTCTCGCTCGTATCCTAGGCACTCGAAAGCGCTCTGTGAATCGCAATGAATGTACGGCATCTCGCAAGCATGAAGCGATGAAAAAGATCGCCTCGGCCGAGAAGGCGAACTCCGAACCGAAGCACCTTGTCCTCGACCACCTCATTAGTACAGCGACCCCGGCGGAGCGATCAGAGCTGATAGCTGCAACGTCCAGCAAGCGCTGCGACGTCCACCGAGCGCATGCCGCCTGACCGACCCAAGAAGCCGCCTGCTTGCGATTTCTGCAAGGTGCGTCCCCAAGCCGGAGTGTTAGCGATACGCAGGGTTGGTGACCCTGGCTGACACTCCCGAAATCGACTGCTTTAGGCCAAACGAGTCCTCTGTCATCCGCATCCCGAGGGCTGCCCCCGATGTCGCGAAAAGGGCGTCCAGTGAGTAACAGTCCGAGTGCAGGTCCTCGAGGCTATATCCACTGACATTCACACTTGCAGATGTACTACGACTCCAGTCTGTCGACGGAAGCGCCGGACCAAGGCCGAAATCGCTGCCGATGCGGCCGCCGAAGCCGAAGCTGCGAGCACGACGGGCTCGTCTCGACAGACGAGTACGCCGAGGAGTCGCTCATCCACGTCGAGCCCCGAAGCCTACATCTCTTCATGGCAGACTCTCTCTCGAGTGAGCTCGGAAGCGAGCCACGATGCGCGCCGGCCGGCGTACGAGTCTCCACGAGAGCAACAACAACCGGTTCTCGACGGCGACTCCTCGATATCTTCCACGGACACGACTCTGCCAATCCCTCCCGATCCCAGTCTTGACGTTGCGCTCGCCTGTTCTGCGTCGGTCTCGATGGTACCGACTTGGTCCGCGATGCCTGCATACCCGTTCACTCCGGCCTTGACCGAAGCACTTTGCGAAGGTAGCGTTTCCAGCCGCTATTCTCTTTAACCCCGCGTCGCTCACGTGCTCATCCTCGCACAGCATACTTGTCGAGCTCAATCCACGGTCACCCGATCGTCAGAGCATCAAAATGGCACGAAAGCCTCCGTCGGAATGGATGGCGCGTGGAGAACCTGCCGCGCAACTTGAAGGTGACGGCACTCTGCGGGCTCGGGATCGGCGCGGCATTCTCGTCCGACACGGCGATACTTCACAGCTTCTTCGCGAGCGCAGCGTTCGACAATGCCGTCTTCGGTACCGACTTGCGCGTGTTTGGCAAACAGCGGCAGGAGGCCGTTCGCCACCTGCTGCGGAATGCGATGGACGCTGCCAACGACGCGGGCGTCGTGTTCCAGCCCTCGATTGAACATGCAACCAGCTGTTACATGTTGGATGTCTTGATGCGTCTCAGTAAGTCCCTTCCCAGTGTGGCTGCTCTCCGCGTGGAGTAGCATATTCAGCTCTCTGTTCCCACGTGCAGCCGAGGACAATCGCGCGAGACGTGCGAATGCGCATCGCCCGTTTGCGAAAGCGTACGCTTCGCATGTGCGCGGCCTCTTCGCGGCGGGCGGCGAAGCGCAAGGGACCGCTCTGGCGGACGATCGTACCTGGGCAATTCACCTCGCCGTCGACGTCTGTACCGAAGTAGCCAGCGACGGCGATATATCTATGTGAGTGCGAATCAGTAGCCATCCGACAAGGCGTTAAAAGCGCTCTCGCCTAACGTCCCATCCTCTGCAGGACAAGAGAGGAGCAAGAACTGCTCGTCAACCTCGGCGCGACTCTGTCGGCGCGTGACCTCAAAGAGCGCTACCGCCAACAGAGTAGTATACAAAGTCGCAGTCTACCTGACGCACCACCCTGTAAGTGACGACGACATGAAGCCGGATTTCCCACGCGCGCCAGCTGATTCGCCGTTCGGCACTAGTCTTTGTCCTCTTCCTGCAAATCGCCAACCGCTTGAAGCAGGACTTTCTCAAGCGTAAGTGAGCTTGCTTCATGAAGTGCCGCGGGCAGAATGCTAATGTTCGTCCCCTGATTTTCCAGCTCGCCTCTGGCCCGCGCCTGTCGACGAGAACGCCTTGACGACCGCGATCCGCAGCGTCGCCGAATTGCGCGGAGTCAGCGAGAGCTGCCGGGCGAGTTTCGATCTCGCACTCGGCAGATTCACGCTCGACTACAGGCCGTTCCTGCGCAGCAAGGAATGGTCAGCCGAATCCGCCGCGCACGCTCTGCGAGACCTGATCGCCTATTCCTGGACGACGTTGGTGCCGCCGTTGCACCGCGAGATCGTACGCAGCGTCGCCGAGCTCGGGCTGCAGGATCTCGACGACGACTTTGAACTCGATTCTCAGCAGTTGCGAGCGCGACTTGAGTTGCTGCGGCAGCAGAGCCGGCAACTCCTCGAGCACGCCGTCCTCCAGCAGGCGGACATCCTTGAAGGCCACCCGGCACTCTCGATGATGATCCCAGCTCGTCTAACTGCCGTTCTCGACTGCGCCGAACTCTGGGTCGACGAGGCCATGAATGGACGGGTGACGCTCAATGCCCAAGCGGGTCGGGTCGCGACCAGGTGAGCCGTGCTCGCGTTCGTCTTGCTCAACTCGGCACGACACCAAACATCGCTTTTCCCACAGCTTGTCAGAAGCCTTGAAGGCCGCCGGATGGGTCTGGGCTCCCGCACGATTGGACCCACTCATCGTTTCGCTCGACGCAATCGCCTCCGTAATTTCAGTCGCGCCTCCGCCGGCGCTGTCTCCAAATCTTCTCTCTTGGTCCGTCTCTGTCAACTTTGGATCTGGCTGGACTTGAGACTAAACTGCGGATTGATTTGATGCAGGGCGCTGGCCGTTTGACAGCCCCTCAACGCGATATCCACACATAGAACCGCCATCCTCTTCTGCAATTTAGACTTCCTGAACGAGATCAGCTCCACTACTGGAGAAGTGCAAGGGCGTCTCAGTGTTGCTGCTCCCCGCAGCGGCCGAGAGAGAAACCGAGGCACTCAACTTCCGGCGGAAGAGAGACGCTCTTCCGGGGCTGCTGGGCGACAACCTTGCAGCTTCCTACCCGCCGAATCGCTTGTTGGTGCACAGATACTTCTTTTTTCCAGTGTTAAAATATGTCTGAACGGGAAGAGAAGGTTGTCTACAGCTTGGGACCGAGGGCGACCGCGCGCTTGATCTCGTGCCGGATCCCATAGTCGAGCATGATCTCCTCACTGCCGCCGGGGATCGCGACGCCCTTGACGTCACGACGGATTCGCTCGATCCGTTCGCCGAGTCCGCCGCGGGTGTGCGCAATCCCGCCCAGAACCTGGACCGCCTCGCGCGCCGCCAACTCGAGCGTGATCGAGATGTGCGCCTTCAAGAGGGCCGTCAACCCACCGAGGCGCTCGTTCGCCTCGGCGTGGGACAAGTTCTGGTTCGCATAGACGATCGATTCGATCCACGCTTGTTGAGCCTCGACTTCGCGGCTCATGTGGGCGAGCTTGTTCCGAATCACTTCGGATTCGATCAGCTTCTTGCCAAAGACGACGCGGCGTTGGGCGTGGGTGATCGCGTCCTCGATACAGATGCGGGCGAGGCGGTGGCCGACGTAGCAGATCATGAGCCGCTCGTGGTTGAACTGTCGGCGGGGCGAAATTGGGAATTCAAAGATCAGCTCTCGCGCCCTGTACTTGTACGGCAGTCTAGCTCACGTTGCTCATAATCATCTTGAATCCCTCATGCTCCTTTCCAATCAGGTTCTCCACCGGGACCTTGACGTCTTCGAAGTTGAGGATCGTCGTGCCGGCGCAGTGCTGTCCCGACATGTACATCCTCCGGCGCGAGACACCTTCGCCGTTTGGGATCAGGAGGAACGAGATACCCTTGGGGTCACCAGCTTTACCGCGCGTGCGGACGGCGGTCGTGAAGTAGTCCGAGTAAACTGCGCGATCGGGCCAAAAATCAATGCGAGGAAGCCCGGAAAACTCGCCGATACGTCCCCAGGCGTCTATAGAGCGTGCTTACTGCCGTTCGTTATCCACTTCTTCCCCTTTTTGGTCCAGAAAGTCCAAATTAGCGTCTGTTGAGCGCAGGAGGAACGTCCGGAAACGAAAAAAGACTCAACGCCGTTGACGATGTAGTATTTGCCGTCCTCGGACAGCTTGGCCTCGGTCGAGAGGTTCTTGACATCTGAGCCGGCTTCAGGTTCGGTAATAGCGAGGCAGACCCGCTTGCGACCGCTCATGATCTCGGGCAGGACGCGGTCCTGCAGCTCTTGCGAGCCGTAGTTGTAGATCGGAGGGCAGCCTGTACGAGCGCGGGATATCAGCGACATACTGGCTCTTGATACTTCCTGGCTGGCGCTGCAGAGATAGACGATCTGGCGGCCCGACAAGGAGACCACCTGAACCGGTGAAAAGGGGAGGATGCGCACCGATTTGCAGTCCACCAAAGAGACCCTGGCCGACTCCGAGGGATCCGTTCCGGTGCAGCTCGTCGATGAGGATCATGTCGTGGCTGCGCGCACGTTTCCGAAGCATAAGAGCGCGTTTTTAGATGCTTCGCGTATTGGAATCGCTCGCAAGGCCCGGCGGAGCGAGCGGACCACCGGTCCGAGGAATCAGAGCCGGGCACCCAACTCACAAGCCGTCCCACTGTTCCGCCTTGATGCCACCAAAGACGGTTCCGTCCTGCTTGGCCCACTTTTTGGGGATCTTGGCTCCAAAGGCGAGGCAAGTGACGATTCCGTCCTTTGCCGCCTGCTGGTACACTGCCGGGTCGACGACTTTGGTCTCTTCCTCCCACTCGTACGCGACGTCGAGGACGTGCTTTTCGGCCCTGCGAATACAGTATAGTCGATCAGCGACGGCAGGTGTGGGGCAGCACGGAGGAGATGAAGGCGGAGCCCGAGGGGAAACCTGACTGACCACTCGCGGGCCGCCTTTCGGAGTCGGTCGTGCGACTCGTTGTAGTACGGCGACGGGAGTCCCTGACGGTCGAAGTCGAAACTTCAGCAGCCATATGATGGTGGATACTCGATGGAGCCCAACTCACGCGCAAGTCGGCCGGTTCAGCAAACGGGATCCTCGAACCGAAGGTCATGGTTTCACAGAGGCCGGGTGTAGTCGTTGGAGACAGTTCGCAGCAGGAAGGGAGAGCCAGACGAGCGTGTGACAGCAAGTCGGCGGGTCGACGAACGGCAAGAGGTTCCGCCGAAAGCCCAGCCCGGCTCGGATCCGCAGCAGAAGCCGGTTCGCGCCTAACTTGGTGATGAGACAATCGTTCCGCGCAGGCCCTGAAATTCAGTCGCTGGTAATCAACCCTTCAATTAGAACAGTAGTCGCGATTACAAACCACTACCTTGCATCTCGAGGCCCTCAGACTGTTGTCAAAGTGCAAAGCGAGGACAGCATGGACGGTAGTACTGCTGCTGTACTTGTCGGAGGTGCACTCGTCCGGGCCGCACTCGCCGTCGTTGCGACTCACACCGGCTCCGATGTCGTCTACTTCGCTCAACCGTCCGTCACCGCCTACACTCAGCGTGCGTGCAGCCGGCCAGTGCATCTGTAGACTGTAACTGACCTCAAAAGCCACCCGCAGTCAAGGAAGGCTACCACCTCGCGACGAGACTCGATCGCCGTCTAAACCCATACGACTCTGGATCCGTCCACACCCCGCCCGCAGCTCTCGCTCTTGTCGGACCGCTCACCCAGCTCAGATCGGAAGCGGCAAGCTACGCACTCTGGATTGCAGTCGACGCGGTGACGGCATGGGCAGTCGCGAGGATCGCAAGACGAAGGCAGAGAGGCGAGGTGTTGCGCGAAAATGGAGAAAAGATCTGGTCGCCAGCGAGAGTGGCGGCACTGCAAGTCCCTCTCTTCCTATCATAAGGAAGGAAGCGCACTCTGACCGCTTGTTTTCTGCGCGCAGATATATGCTGCATCCGTTTGCGATCATGACCACACTGGCGAGGTCCAGCATCGCCTTTTCGAACCTGTTCCTCGCCCTCGCGCTCGATACAGCTCTAAGAGGTACGCGCTGTCGACTACATCATCCGAGTACAGTCACTAAAGACTGATCATTTCGGACGCCCCCTGCAGGCTCGCTCATTCCCGCCGCGTTTCTCCTCTCCCTCGCGACCCACTTCTCGCTCTACCCGATCCTGCTCCTCCCGCCGCTCATCCTCCTCGCCCACCGAGGAGGTTCTCCGGCGCCATCATCAAGTGCGCGGCTGTCGAGCGCGGCGATCGAGGGAACGGTCGCTTTCGGCGTGCATCAGCTGTGTTTATTGGGCTGGAGTCGGTGGTGGACGGGCAGTTGGTCCTTCCTCTCGAGCGTGTACGGAGTCATGTGAGTCGGCAGGACGCCGAACGGTCTCAATTACTGGGAAGGACTGACTTGTCTTGTCCGCGGTGATCGTCCCGTACTTCCTCCTGTCCCCCGCCCGACAGCCTCACCATCTCGGATTTGAAACCCAACATCGGCCTCGCGTGGTACTTTTTCATCGAAATGTTTGACCACTTCCGCGCCTTCTTCCTCGTCGTCTTTGCCCTCCATCCGCTGCTCTACGTCGCACCGTTCACCATTGCGTACAAGTACGTGGGTGTGGCAGTTCCTTCAGTCGTGTTTTCCGAACGAGATGCTTTCGCTCTCTTGAGAAGGAGACTGATCAGTGCCTCCCTGCCACGAACAGCCGGGAACCGCTGTTTGCGTGCACTCTGATCGTGGGCACGATCGCTTTGCTGAAAAGCTACCCGAGCTTTGGCGACTGGGCGATTTGGCACGCCCTCCTGGGGTGCTTCTCCGAGCTCCTCCCCTGTGCGTGTTTCCCGCTCTCGCGTCTCTCTGTATCCTTGCGCCAACTGACCCACCTCTGAGCTCTTGCAGACGTCTCCTCGCCAATCTTCCAATCCCTCCTCCCCCTCTACGCCTTGCTCCTCCTCCCTTCGTTCCACTACCTGTGGCTCGCGTCCGGGACCGGCAACGCCAACTTTTTCTATGCCGGGACGCTCGTCTGGGCGATTGCGATGGGTGGGTGGGCCATCGAGGCGATCAAGGCCAAAGGGAAGAGGGAGTTGGTCGTGCTGCAGGGAGAGGAAGGGCGGCGGGCATGGCGGGAGGGGAAGTGGAAGCTGGTGCAGCGGTAGTTCCGTCGGGGAACCTCTTTGTATTACTTATTCCTCTCTGCGATCACCTCTCGGGATGCTCTATGTGTCAAGTTGGGAGCGCAAAATGCACCTTTTCTCCGATGATCTCCGGTCGGAGATAAGGGAGCCGACTCACGCGGAAGCAGAAGTCGCTCTCCGAGGTCGCAGTCAACTTTTTCTCCCTTTCGTCAGCAGTCGCCTTCACACGCGCAGACCGACTCTGTGCAGCCACTTCTGGGCTGTCTAGATTCAGGAACCAAGCTCATTGACTCGCGCCCGATCCGCCTTCACGGAGTGGTACCTCGACGAGCCGGCCACCTGCTTCGCTCAGCAAATCTCGTTACTTTCACCGGTTCCGACCTCCAAGTAAACGGGCCGCGAGTCTACGCGCAGAAGGGGCACCGGGAACAATGTCGCTGTCGTCAGGTCTGGTGAGTCTTGTCTTTCGTTGCCCGTCGGTTCAAGGATCCCTGTCGCCAACAGTTTCGCAGGGTGGCCGTGATGCAGTCAGCTACGAATAGCTGTAACGAGGCTCACAAGGGTGACCTCGACCAGCGTAGAGTGCGCCCAAGTGCTGACTGTTCGATCTGTCCCGTCCCGCGCCGCCTCGCCGACATCGCCGCCGTTCTCTCGTAATCACCGTCCCGTCCCACTGCAGACCCTTGCCGACTTGTCCGACTATCTCGCACCGTCGCAAGCTTGTATTAAACCCGTCACCTATGTTCCGGACGAACAAGCCGAGGCCAACGAGCTCGACAAGCCCGCAGCAGCAGCCGCAGTGCGTGGCGTTCTCTCTTTCGAATCCCCTCATCCGCCAAACCATTCCGCTGACACTTGGCTCCTCGCAGGCCGAGATCATCATTGGAGAGGATTCGAGCTTCTACGAACGGGGAGTCGACGGGGAGAGGGGCAAAAAGTTGAAAAAGGCCGAGATCACTTTGAACGACTGCCTGGCTTGTTCGTGAGTAACTATCTTCGTTGCAGTGCTGTTAACAACATGCCGCTGGCGAGTGGCGGAGAAATGAACTGACCCATCGCGCGATCTGCAGGGGCTGCATCACTTCGGCCGAGTCGGTGCTGGTCTCGCTTCAGTCGCATGAGGAGGTTTATCGAGTTCTCCGAGAGCAGCCAGTCAGTCTACTTGACATCTGATTTCCCCGTATACGCGCTTAAGCCTTTTTCACCACCCAGGATCTCGTGCCCATAGCCTCCATCTCGCCGCAGTCGGTAGCGAGTCTCGCGGCTTTCTACGACTTGACTCTGCACGAAGCCATGCGCGGCCTGCGCCGGTTCTTCCGCCAGAGCCTCGGTTTCCGGTGAGATTTCCATCTCCAACGTGATCTGTCTGCCTTATCAACTGATGGTAGACACCTTCAGCCTCGTGTTCGACACTACTTTTCCGCGCGCGCTCTCTTTGCTTGAATCTCGCGCCGAGCTGCACGAACGCCGATCCCATTTCTACGCCTCGCCGACTCCGAACCTCCCCTCTATCCTGTCTGCGTCAACTTCCGGACTCGCCGCACCTACAAAGCTCGATCCCGCATCCTCCTCGATCGCGCCGCTGCCGGTTCTCAGTTCGGCATGTCCCGGTTGGATCTGCTACGCCGAGAAGACGCACGGAGACCTGCTGCCGTTCGTCAGTGGCGTCAAGAGTCCGCAAGCCGTGGCGGGCGTGCTGGTCAAGGGCAACGTCGTGGCCGGACGCCTCGGGCTGAGGTGAGCAGATTGAACCTCGCGAGCCTTACCACCAAATTGACTGATTCTCGAGCCTGTGCTTTCTTGCAGGCCGGACCAGATATACCATGTCGCGGTCATGCCGTGCTACGACAAGAAACTCGAAGCGTCCCGGCCCGATTTCGCTACCGCACATCCTGCGCCTTCAACCTCGACATCGACCGAACCCGTCAGCGTGCGCGATGTAGACCTCGTCTTGACGACGGGTGAGGTTGCGAAAATGCTCAGCGAGAAGGGTCTCTCGCTGCGTGACCTCGCGACCGTCTCGACTGCCGAGACTGAGGCGGAACTGTACGATGGCGCGGAAGAGGCGACCTTCTTCCCCTTTTCGCAACTCCTCGACCCGCCAGTCGGCACCTCCTCTGGCTCCTACGTACAAGCGGCACTCTCTACTCTCCTCGATACGCCGTCCGCTTCCTCGCCATCTTCTTCCCGCTCGCCGGCGCTCACGTCCGCCGACTGGCCGTACCTGCGGTTATCATCAAAGCTCGTCCGCAATGACGACTATGTCGAATTCACCCTTCGCCGCGTTTCCACCCCCTATTCCCCGACATCATCATGTTCCTCGGACCAGCCGGAAGACGAAGGAACCGTGATCGCTCGCGCGGCGAAATGTTACGGTTTTCGGAATCTGCAGAACGTCGTCCGCAAGATCTCACGCGAAGCCGGCATCGTCACGGCTCGTGGTGCTGCTGGTAAAGCACCGGGGGCGTCGTCAGCAGCCGCAGCCGCAAACGCCCGAAGAGCAGCGAAAAAGGCCGGCGGCTCCGGGACCGTCACACCTCTCGCAGACGAAGGCCCGCCGATCGAGTTTATCGAAGTCATGGCGTGCCCTTCCGGTTGCGTTAACGGAGGAGGACAGGTCCCACCGCCGAAAGAGTCGCTCCGGAGTCGACGACGGCGACCGTCTTGGAGTCGAGAGCGCTCTTTCGTCGGGCGGGTCGACGAGGAAGGGATGCCGGATACCGCCGGCGATGTCGTCGAAGCCGAGATCAAGCTCGTCGCTGATGAAAGCGGCGATGAGGACGAACGGGTGCTGAGCGCGAAAGAATGGGTACAGGAGGTCGAGCGGCGGTACTGGAGTGGCGGGGGTGGTGGAAAACCAGACCCGTCTCCGCTGGCATCCGTTCACCCTTCCGTTCGACCCTTCGTACAATCCCTACCGACCTCTTCTCAGCGGCAACAACTCGAGACGGTCCTCGAGGCGATGTTGGCTGGATCCGATGGCAACGGAGTCGACCGGCGACGGAAGGAACTGCTTCGAACGAGCTACCGAGCGGTGGAGACGGAGGAGATCAACGGGCTCGCAGTGACTTGGTAGAGTATAGAAAGTCACTTTGGGCTCAGACCTTTCCTCAGTTGCGTGAGCGATGTGAGAATTCCTCTGCGAGCACGGGTTTCCTTCTTTCTCTTCTCTTCAGTACTACACCCACACCACTCCCGACCGACTTCCCTCTCGCAAGTCCGGCACCATTCTCACCTCACTCTTGTCCACTCTTCGCCCCCAGCAACAAGATCCCAGCCCTGCCAGCATGTCGTCCTCGATGTCGAACGTTCCTCAGCAGTTCCGCGCCGCCCAGTTCACCAAGGAAGGCGGCGACCTCGAGCTCCGCGAGACTCGCATGAAGGACCCGTGGCCTGAAGGTGCGCTTGTCTTCTCTCGAACGGTGTGGTCCGGGACCGGATCCGGTGGCTGACTCCGCGGACGCCGTTTGCCGACGCCACACAGAAATGGTCATTCGCGTTTGCGCGAGCGGCCTCAACAGCACGTGAGTCACTTTCAGGCCGTCTCTTCATGTCTCACGCTTGATCTCTGACCATCTCAACTCCGACTCCGGCAGCGACCAGATCCTCCGCGGCGACCGTCTCGTCGGCATCGACATGCCCGTCACGCCTGGCCAAGCCGTCGTCGGTCAAGTCGTCAAGGCCGCCCAGCGCGGAGACAGCAAGATGCGCGAGGGCGAGCATGTTGCCGGTCCCTCGGTGACGCCCGAGCCGTGGTCAGTGCGCATTTGTGGTAAAGTGACGGATGGTAAAAGCTCAACGCTGGACGTGGAGCACGGGCGCTTGAACGGGTTTTCTTTTTCGACGTAATCCTGACCCTTCCTACAATCCTTACTGACCCTTTTTGAACGTCAGCAGCTCGAGGCAGTACTCGAGACGATGTTGGCTGGGTCCGACAGCAGCGCCAGTCGACGGGCGATGGAAGGAACCGCTTTGAACGAGCGACCGAGCGTAGGACAGATCAACGGGCTTGCAGCGACTTGATAGAGCATAGAAAGTTACTTTGCGCTCAAGAAACTCTCTCGCAGTGGAGAATACCTCCCTCGTGTTGAGAGGAAAGCACATTGCACGTCAAACAAGCCAAGCGTGAAAACAAGCGGCACAAACAAGCCTCACAAGCGTCAAGCGTCAAGCGTCACCGGTCATGCACACCTCTTCATCATCGACCATCCTCCTGCCACGTCAAGCTGTTACGCGCTGACCCACCTCAGGCGTCACTGTCGTCGCTCGAGCTGTCGTCCTCGCTGTCGCCCACGATCTTCTTGCGCCGGACCGGCTTGACATCGTCGTCGCTCGCATCGAGGTCCTTCTCTTTGCCCTTGCCCTTGTTCGGAGTGTAGACGACGCTGATGTCCTTGAGGTCGGAAAGCCCGAGACCTTCTGGTCCTTTGTTGACGATTGTTTCAACCTGTAATGCACAGTGGCTCGATCAGCGGGGTGTTATCGATCGAAGGCAGACATATCGACACACCATGACATTCCAAGTGTAGCGCTGAGCCTTGATCGCTTCGGGGCCGTTCTGCCAAGTGAAAGATGCACCGAGCGCATCCGCCTCGTCGAGATCCGGAGACGCCTCTTTCCCAGCTGCGAGAAGAACGTGTCGAGTCGCCCTGCGCCATTCCGCAAGATCACCGCGGATCTTCAGACTCCGAGCATTGGCGTCGATTTGTTTCTGCAGCTGCTGGAACGTGCGAGGTCGGCCAGACGTGACGGCAAAGCGGTTCGGTATCTTCCGGAAAAAGGCTTCGTCGTACACGTCGTTCGGGTAGTCGTCCGCTTTTTTCGAGAGCTGCTTCGTAGGGATGTCAAGATGTGCCGCGACGATACCACGAATCGCCTCGAGCCGCTCATGCTGGACATGCTGTTTCGCCGCCGCTGACAACGTCGCGCGAAGAAGCTCGGGATCGTGAGACGCCTCGTCCTCGCCTGGAGTCGGTTTGGCCCGCAAGAAAGTCATGACCGGGCGCTCGTAAGCAACATCTGTCCACGACGGGACAAACATGAGCTCGGCCTCGAGAGACCGCGTCATGGTAGCATAGGTTTGCTTGAGTAGCGTTTGGCGTTGTCGGTACCGTTCGTCCTCGCGCTCCCATTCTGCTTCCTGTTCCAGCTGCGACTGGAATTTGACTTGAAAGGCGGCCCACGCTGTGGCAAGCCAAGTCAGCCTCTCGGCCAAACGAGTTGACGGAGCCTGCCTGTGAACAAGACGGAAGCTTACCGGCACGATCGTCGTTGGGCAGCGTCTCCGGTGCGAGAGAGTAAGGGTGAGAGACATAGTACGCAGTCAAGCCTTTCTGCAACTTGGCCGTGTCTTCTGCCGTCCAGCCGTGATTGTCGCGAAGCTGTTTCACAGTTCTAAGTGTCGCGCCGACTCGTCATCAGCACGGCCTGAGGATGAAGGAAGACCGCTGCAACGAACATCTTGACACGCTTCTTGAGTTGACGCTCAGCCTCCTTGGCGATTCGAGCCACTTCCGCCTGCTTACGGCATTGGATCTCGCGATGGTTCTCCTCAACTTGAGCGCTTTCCTGCAGGTAATCGGCAGGGCTCAGTGTGTAGCTTCTGGAGTCTGCGAGAGAATCCTACTGACCTTTACACGGCGGTCTAGGAAGCTCTTGCGTACGGATAGGTAACGCGCGACATTGTCCGTACGGAGAGAGTCTTCGTCTTGCATCTCTGTCCGCCGCGACCGAGTCGTCCAGAGCGACCTCTTCGCGAGCATTGCGCGCGCTGCATCGTCCTGAGTCTGGAGACGCACGAGAGTTTTGTTGACTTCGGTGACCTCCGACACGAGGAAATCGTCTGTGAGATCGCGATCAGTGGAGTCTTTTTGCGGTGTGCCTGCTTGCAAACTCACCCCATTTAGAATCATCTGGGGAGAATGGGAACTCGAAAACGTTTAGCAACTCTGATCCCGTCGTCTCGAACAGCATGCATGGTGCGAGCGTACGGAACTCGTTCTGAAACCGAACACAAGTCAGAGTGCTCGAATGGAGGCGGCCGACGCTCTTGCCAAGCGACCTACGGGGAGCGAGTCTGCACACGTGCAACGCGATAACATCAGTCATGAGTCAGAGTCAGGGCGACTGGATCACCTTACTGGCTGTGACGGCAACCGCAGCAGAACCGAACCATCCATGTGAAGAGGAATGCGACGTAGGTATCGCATGCCGACCCGCAGTGCTGTAGCAAGATGTCTCTTAGCGGTTGTCCCAAGTCGGACGTCGAGCAATCTCTTCGTACCTGGCAGCTTTCACCAGCAATGAAGAGCGCGAATTGGATTTCGGAGATGTCTTGCGGCAGGATGTAGCCCATACGCTCCCGACAGCGAGCCCAGATCGAGCGCGCGTTGCGAGCGAGCAGGATCTCGTGCAGCTTCTTTGATGTCTTGGCGATGCACACGAGGTCGCGCAATTCGAAGTGGGAGCAGATCTGTTGGGGTGGACGTGAGATCGGAACAAGGGAGAGCGCAAAGACGCATCGGGGCACTCGCCTCGGCAAACATCTCGAACGGCAACTGGAGCAACAGCTCGCCGCTGAACCCTGGCGCCGTGAGTCCGCCCGCAGCCGTAGACTCGGTCGCGGCGGCATTGGGCTCGTTCGACGCGGCCTTTTGTTCCGAGTCGCTCTCGTCGGAACCGTCATCGACGGCCCGCTTGACGGGGTTCCCGTCGTCGGGGTCCTTCTGCGCTGTGTCGGACTCGCAACCCTCGTTCGTCTCGACTGGGAGCGGCGCCTTGTTCTTCTTCGGCTTCTTCCGCTGCGGTCGACCTGCGTTCGGGCAATCGAGGCTGGGAGGATCAGCTACAAATCGCATCGGCGCTCGACACGCTGGGCCCCTCGCACTCACGTGCTCGGTACGTATCGCCTACACGCTTCGCTCCCGCCTTCTTCCTCTTCTTCGCGAGCGGGGCCGCCGCCTTGAGGGCCTTGAGATCAGCGTCGTCGTCGCCTTCGCTCAGGCCCCACGGCGCCATGCCGTCGTCGCCATCGCTGTCGAGCTCCTTGTAGCTCACTTTCGAGCCACTCGTACGGCGCGCCATGCCTTGCAGCGCGTGTGAGAGAGTCGCAGAAAGAAGAGAGGGAGAGAGAGCCTTTGCTTCCGCGTGGACGACGCGCGCTGACACGTGAAAAAACCCAAGTCGCGCTCGAGTTGACCCGCTCCTCTCTATACACGGGGCTAATTGGCGCTCACTCTCCCTGACCGGCACTCTTCCGAAGCTGTGAACGCTTCAAAGATTGCAAAATATCCCCTTCATCACAGTCATGAACTTCCGCCGCCGTCCTCCGCCTATCTCTCGGCTTGCCTCGGCGGTTTGTTCGAGTCTCGACTCCGTCGCTTTCGCTGGACCGACTGCTCGTGACTTGACTTTGGTAGAGAGCACCATGTTGCACGCAGATTTGTTGCTCCCAGACTCCCTGATGATCCGATCGTGTGCCGCGTGCGCGATTGGGAGACATGGGTATTTCGTGTCGAAAACGAAGATCCGTTCGAACACCCAACCTCCACGTCCAGCATTGAGCTTTCGCCGTCCGTCACTTTCCACAAATGCGCAATAACCACGGCTCGGGCGTCACCGAGGGCGGGGAACGGAGACTGTAGATCAGTCAAGCTCAAGCCTGTGGTGACAGGAGATTCTACCTGACCACACGGGAAGGGAGACCGGCAGCTCTCCGGCACTGCGAAGGTTGTCTGCCTATATCGGAAGCAGGCCTACACAAGCGGCCCAGGAGCTCGAGCATGCTTTGCTCTCAACGAGGGGACCTTGTCGGAGGCTCGATGCAGTCACTTGTTGGCCTTCTCGCTCGTTGTCGCTCTCCCGGCTTCGCCTCCCTTTCCGGACCTCACTTACTCGCCTTCTCCGAACTCGCGTTTGGTCGTGGTCGTGGTCGTTACTACATTTCCCGAGCTCGACCTCATCCGCGCCCATGGCAGATGGGCTTCCTCTTTTCTCTCTCGCGATTCGCACTCTGCTCGCACAGGTCCGTACACTCGTACTTTCTCTCCCCGATGGCAGTGCTGATACAGCACAGAATGTTCTTGCATAGTCCTGTCGGGAGTTGAGAGTCTATGGAGGTGAAACGGCACGCACTAGCTGTCACTTTTCCCGAGAAGTTGGTGGAGGAAAGATTGAGAGAAACGCTTTGCTTCACGCACATCCGTCCTCAGCATTGACGCACACGTGTCCTCACGAGCAGGAGATCAAGCGCACATCGCTATGTTTTCTCAACTCCCAACATCAAGCACCCATCACAAGCTACTCAAGACGAAGCTCTTCCCGACCCGCCACTTGACTGCGCTCCCTCACTGACGAGGCTGGTGGACCTCGATGACGGGCGCCTCGAACTGGTCGCGCTGTTCGATCGAGCGCCACGCCTGCTTGACATCGTTCTCGTCAAACTTGTAGCGACGGACCGGAGCCGAGATGTTGTGCTTCTCGGCGAGCTCGAACGCGCGCTCCATGTCGCGGCGGCACATCGGAGGCGATCCGCGCATCGAGATGCACTTGGCGATGATGTTGGCTGTTTGGGGGGAGATGGCAAAATAGTCAGCAGCGGGAGCGTGTTTCGAAAACAAAGACGCGAGGCCAACTCACCAAGAGGAACTTGGAGCTGGTCGCTCTGACGCGGGTTGAGGACGATCATCGTGCTGGCAAAGCGCATGCCGTCCATGACCGGCTCGAGGTGCTCCTTGGGCATGTCGACGCCTGTAGAGTGTGGGATTCGCGTCAGTCGGCGAGTCAAAGACGAGGAAATGGAACGGGAGAAGAGAAGGGAAACTCACAGATGACGCCCTCGGCTCCGCCGCGCTTGCGAAGCTCGTCGCGGACGTCGCAGCGGCCGAGGTAGAGGACGTCGTCGTGCTTGATCGGGTACTTGTCCGAGCTCCACTTGTCGCTCGTCGCGATCAGGACGAGACGCTCACGGACGTTGAGCGCCTTCATGGTCTCGAGCGCGAGGCGAGCATAGCCGCTGCGGAACGGAAGGGACGCCAAAAGTCAGCTCATGCTATCCGGAGAAGGGGAGGAGGACGAAAGAGACTCACCCTTCGCCGTAAACGGCCAAGCAGCCGTCGCCCTTGAAGCCCATCTCCTCGTTGCGGCGACGGATGTGCTCGCGTTCGCGCTCGTCGCGGCGCTTGTGCTCCTCCTGGCAGCGCTCGTGCGAGACTGCGAAAAAGGCGGGGTCCGGTCAGTCGCCGGCCTCAAAACTCGGTACGAAAGGACTCGGGACTCACCAAAGATGCGCGCCATGTTCCAAGCAATGACCGGAGCCTGGAGCAGGTGCTCGCCTTCCTGGAAGCGACGAGGAAGGGGCGCGACCATCGACTCTTCGGCGAGGACGTACTCGGCCGCTCCTCCGTACCCGCAGACAGCTGTCGCAGACCCAGATGAAAGAGTCAGCTCTCATGGTCGCCCTCGAGGAAGAAGGCGCTCACCGGCAACATGATCGCCCTCGCGCATCTTGCTGTCTCCGCGCTGGGCGGCCTTGACGACTTGACCGACGACGGCTTGGCCGGGCGTGACGGGCATGTCGATACCGACGAGACGGTCGCCGCGGAGGATCTGGTCGCTGCACGGAGTCGGAGTTGAGATGGTCAGAGATCAAGCGTGAGACATGAAGAGACGGCCTGAAAATGACTCACGTGCTGTTGAGGCCGCTCGCGCAAACGCGAATGACCATTTCTGTGTGGCGTCGGCAAACGGCGTCCGCGGGGTCAGCCACCGGATCCGGTCCCGGACCACACCGTACGAGAGAAGACAAGCGCACCTTCAGGCCTTGGGTCCTTCATGCGAGTCTCGCGGAGCTCGAGGTCGCCGCCTTCCTTGGTGAACTGGGCGGCGCGGAACTGCTGAGGAACGTTCGACATCGAGGACGACATGCTGGCAGGGGTAGGATCTTGTTGCTGAAGGCGAAGAGTGGACAAGAGTGAGGTGAGAATGGTGCCGGACTTGCGAGAGGGAAGTCGGTCGGGAGTGGTGTGGGTGTAGTGAAGAGAAGAGAAAGAAGGAGAGGAAGAGAGAGAGGGCACACGCGAGGTCATGCTCGGCGGTCTGGCAGCATGCACTCAGCTAGCAGCATGCTGGTGTGACGGCGAGTGATGTGACGGGCGAGTGCAAGCTTGGCGTCCGTCGCAACTAGCGGACAGGAGGCGCACCTCGCGGGGATCGAGGCCTGAGCGCGGGAGATCTCGACGCATGTGAAAGCGCACAAGCCGCGAGTAAATTTTTCGGTCGAGATACCGTACTGGCGCGTGGCTATGGTAGCGAGCAGGGTGGTATAGAGGGATGCTTCAAGTATGGCGAAGTTGGGTGAGCCCGGGCGTGCGCTAGGCGTCGCCAACGATGATGATGGTGGTCGACCTTACGTCGGACCGATTCTGAAGCGCGATAAAGTCAGTACGCGTGCAGTTCCGTACATAAGTCTCCTCAAGGCGATCTGTGACAAGACATACCGGAGAAGCGAGCCGGCGTTGCCGTTTCATCAGTCTGCGCCGCGATTGGAGCAATCTGAACGGTGCAGAGACCCGTCTCTTGGATTACGTAGCGACGAAGCGCTTACGGTTAGATAAGCTGCGCCGCGAGCGGAGGGATGCAAGCTCGGGAATCCTGAAGAACTCGGAGCGACTGGAGAAGAGCAACGCGAAGCATCAGGGAGCCGCGCACCGTCGCAGGGAGCGAGTGGATCGGCGTATGGACTTCAGCAGCATGGGAAATGGCGAGCTGCATAGTTTCAGCAGCGAATCCGGTGCGCAGCATGCCGTGAGGATCAAAGTACGGTCCCGATCGCGGCGAGGAGGCGAAGGCGAGATCGCAGACGTGCCGTCGGCGCAATCGAGATTGGCGTAGAGCAAGCGCCGCAAGCTTCGGTCCTCGCCACGCCGCGTGTCCACTCTGAAATTGTGAAAGCGGACGAAGGAGAGTTGTCGCGAGGGGAGATGCAACCCGAAGCGTGACGCTGCGGAAAAGGATATTGGACTGAAGGCAACGAGGTGAATTCAGCAGGCGAGTCTAGTGCGAAAGAGACAAAACTGGTACATTCAGAGCGACAGGGGAGAACGAGACCGCAGTGTGTTTCCCCTCGAAGACCAAGACCCGCCCCGTTTTCCCCTTGCCGGTTCAGTAGGCTGGTCGCGTCAAATACAGGTTCGCGCCGTTGTGCTGGTCGTGCGCCTGCTCGGCGGGGTGAGATTGCGCCGCGTAAGGATAGTTTGAGCGACGAGGCGAGACCGGCGTGAGAATCGCGGCATCGCCGTTTTCGGCCCGACGGGTGATCTCGGAAGTGTTGGAGTAATACACGGGCTGAGGAGCAGGGAGGTGGGAAGAGCTGTAGGATTGGCGGCCAGCCTCGGGGTGTTGGGGAAAGGCTGGCGCCGAGTAACGACGGTCGGAAGGGTA
Organism: Rhodotorula mucilaginosa; assembly: GCA_034406715.1. NCBI lineage: Eukaryota > Fungi > Basidiomycota > Microbotryomycetes > Sporidiobolales > Sporidiobolaceae > Rhodotorula > Rhodotorula mucilaginosa. The sequence continues at coordinate 330,251 of CP137874.1, forward strand.
GTGCGATTCTGCTTGCTGCTGCGGCGGTGGCGGATGACGATGATGATGATGATGACGATGATGATTCGGCGGCAGAGGTCCCCCACCTGACAATTCGTACGCAAATCCATTGCCGACGGGAGCGTAATCATGTCGGGAAAGAGTTGCGTGGTGGTCATAGTCTCCCTCGACGAAAGACGCGCGACGCCGAAAGTGGTCGTGGGGTTGTCGAGACTGAGGCTGTTCAAGCGGAAGCGGGAAAGGAAGTTCAGTATTGGAGAACTCTATCTCGTGAAGAAGCTTTCTCACCTCGACAGGTGGAGCGAGCGAGCCGATCGAGGCGCCGAGGTACGCGGGCGAAGACTGAAACGTCGAGGTGCTCGCGGGCGCAGAAGACGGCATCGGCGGAGTGGGCTGCATGTAGCCCGAGTGATACGCCGAATCCGCCGAGTAAGTCGAGAGCTCGGTCTGGTATCTGAAAGTAGTCCGCGCTGACGACGAGTGTGCTCCAGCCGAAACCGGGGTCGGGAGGGCAGAGGCGGTGGCGGGGGAGATGGGTGATACGCTGTATTGCTGCTCCGCGGGAAACGAGAGCTGAGCAGCATGCGCAGACGTAGGCTCATCGAGGCGGGAGCCTGAAGCGGAAGGTGGTGGCGGATCGACATGAAGGCGAGGTCGAGTCCGGGCGGCGGACCGTTCAGGCGCAGGCGCCTTCGCGAGTTTCGGCTTCTCTTTAGAGGGCCCGTACCGATAATCTGCAAAATCATCGGAGGTTAGCTCAAGATCACGAAGTCAGAGGCGCCGGAAGTATCCTTACCTGGATACGCGAGTCGGAACTCCTCTTTGCGCCTTCTGGCAAGGTCCTCGTAGCCTTGACGAATCTATTGGGCTGCCGAGTCAGCAGAGAGACTCCACCACGTACTGAACGGCCTGGATTGCGTACCTCGTGATCGCAGTTCTTCCACATCTCGGCAATCAACTTGGAGAGCTCGCCTTGGCTCTTCCTCAACCCGTCGGGGTTCTCCCTCTGCAGCACTTTCAACTGCGCGGTCCGAAAGAGGAGCCATGCATTCATCGGTCGAGGAGGCCTCCCTTCTGGTCTTCCACGTCGCGAGGCGGCAGTGGGGTCGGACCCTGTGCGAGTAGGTGTTGGACGGACGAGGTGCTGTGGTGGTTGCTGCCGCTGCTGCTGCTGCTGCTGGGGTTGCGGCGGCGGCGGCAGTTGCTGCGGTTGACACTGTTCTTGCTGATCATTGCGGGCTATGGATAGCTTGCATCAGCAGTTTGTTCGCGCTCGAGGTCGACGGAGGGACGGGGCACGCAGCGCTTGGGGCGGTGGGAGGGGCGCGCGGCTTGTTCCAGCCAGACAAGCTCGACCGGAGCATGAAAGCCGGCGCAGTGCAGGTGCTCTATAGCTGAGACGGTATGCTTGTCAACTGATCAGGCCTCGATCGTTATGGAGAGAGTGACTTGATGAGAGCGAAAGCGGAGGTAGCCAGGATGCGCGACGTAGCGTCGAAGCCGGGTCCACTGCGAACGCTGCCCAGGCGAGGCATTGCGGTTTGGGGCAGATTGTCGATGAAATGGACTCACCTCGAGTCTAGTCAGAGTAGCAGGAAGAGCCGCAGTACGTCGGTCGTGGGCCGGGGCAAACACGACCAGAACGTCCGTCTCGCGAACCTGTTGGGCCGGAGAGGCGTGTGCGCCGCTATGTAATCAGCTGGAGCCCCGTCGATTGCTGATGACGCGACGCACATGAGCCAACATTCATGCAAATGTGCATCTGGCAAGCTTTGAGAGCAGGCTGAACTCGCTTGATAAGGTTCGTGGACAGAGAGCACGCTGGCTCCGCGAACCGGATCGACGCCGCGACGGTGACGCACAGCTGCGAGTCTCGACTCTCGGACTGCCGGAGGGATAACTTATCAGCCCAGCTCGCGGACGTGGACGCTGACGCATGTACGCAGCACGATTATATGAGTAGAAGCGTACCGGCATATCCGGTTGCAACTTGGCGATCTGGAACTCCACCGTCGCGCGCAATCGATCGCGCTGCGCGATGCATCCCATCAAATTTGCGCCGCTGAGGTCGATCTGAGCAGAGCAAAGCACCCCCTGGGACCCCGATCAGCCGTAAAGCAGGCGCATTTCCGCACAGCCCGGCTCTGTCGCCCTGCTCGGCGCCGGAGAACTGTCCGTGCAGGCGAGCCTGCTGCAGCAGCGCTTTGTAAGCTTCGAAGTATGTATGTAGCGACGGAGCGGAAAGCCTAATCTCATGCGCCGAGGCCAGCCCTGAAAGCTCGGCAACAGGTACCAGCCGAAAGGCAGCGGTGAGCAGCAAGAGCAGGCCGGCCTACAGTAGGAGGAGTACATGAAGGAGGCAAAGGATGACTTTGTGCTTCGGACCGCATCTCGGAGGCTCGACGGACGGCCTCGCAACGAAAAGGATCGCCGCCGTCTGCATCATATGATATGCTCATCGTGGTCCTCAGCAGGTTGGCGCGGGCCGCGCGGCGGCCGCGGGACGAGCTGCGCGCGCCAGCCAGCTCTTTAAGGTTCGTGCGAGCGCCGGCCGGCAGACGAATCTTGAACAAATTAAATCCCTTTTCTGCCACGAGGCCGTCGATTTTGCCTGCCAGTGGCTCAGGGGAGGCTGCGAGTGGGTCAGCGGACTTCGCGCGCAAGATTCACCGAGCAGATCGTCCGACTCGCGCCACTTCTCACTGTCAAACGGCCACTCACCCTACGCTAGCTCACTGCGGACTTGGGTACATTCCGGCCTCAGCCACCATGTCGGGCCAACGACGAGCGTTCAAGCTCAAGCTGTTACTCGCGAGTAAGCCACCCGGCCGAACAAGTTCCGGTCACTGCGGCTCGAGGAATTCTTTCGCTCACCCGCTCGCTTGTGTGCCTATGCAGTCGATACAGTCTTCTTGTTCCTCGAGCTGGGTGTCGGAACGGTCGTCGGAAGTCTCGCTCTCGTCGCAGACTCGTTCCACATGTAAGCTCGTCATCCGCCGCTGGCGGGGCGCTTCTGTACGCCCGCACCCGGTGGCCTCCCTGATACTGACAGAGCTGTTTACCTTGCATTGCAGGTTGAACGATGTTTGCAGTCTGATCGTTGCCCTGCAAGCCCTCAAGTTGGCAGAGACATCGGCGTCATCATCCAAATTCTCTTACGGGTGGCAGCGCGCCGAGGTGCTCGGAGGTGCGTCAATCAGGATATGCAGGGCAAAGGACCCCCTCCCGTTAGCTGACACTATCCCGCAACAGCGCTGATCAACGGCGTGTTCCTGCTCGCACTCTGCTTCTCGATCGGCATGGAGGCCATCGCCCGCTTTGTCAACTACACTGGTAAGTTCAGCCGCGTTCGAGAAGTCCACGACATGACTCGGCTGAGCTGATCGGGAATACGCTCGCAGAGGTGACGCAGCCGAAGCTTATCGTCGCAGTCGGAACCGCCGGCCTCCTTTCCAACATCGTCGGCCTGTTCCTCTTTCATGACCACGGACACAGCCACGGAGGCGGCCACGGTCATTCGCACGGTGGTGGAGGAAGCGTCGAGTCTCACGCGCAGCACAGCAAGAAGAACAAGAAGAAGAGCAACTCGTCGGCGCAGAACGGGCACAGTCACGACTCCGGACCATCGGACCGAACTCCGCTCCTCCGCAACGGCGCGCCCCGATCGGTTTCGGCGCTCGCGGCAGAAGACTCGGCCCAAGCTTCTGGCGCCTCGACGCCCGTCGGATCGGAAGGCGGCGCCTCGGACCTCGAAGACTTTGGCGCGAATGCCGAAGACGAGTTGTGCGTCTACCCGGGCGAGTTGCGCGCCAACGTCGTCAAGAAGGCGCACGATGCGGGGTACGGAGCGACTACTACCGCGGCGGGCCAGGCGGGCTCGTCGGCGGACCATGATGTTGAAGCTGGACTCGGGGGAGGCGACGCACACGGTCATTCGCATGGCGGTCATGGTGGACACGGAGGGCACGGCGGCCAAGACGGCAGCATGAACATGAAGGGCGTTTTCTTGCATGTCCTCGGCGACGCGGTGAGGCTTCAGAGCGTTATTCGATGCGAACGAACGTCGGGGCTGATGTCGAGTCTTCCCTCTCCAGCTCGGCAACGTTGGAGTCATCCTCGCCGGACTCTTCATCTGGCTCACCGACTACTGGTGGAAGATGTACTTTGACCCGGCAGTCTCGCTCGTCATTACTATTATCAGTACGTACTGTCCATCCAGTCGAGACGCGTGCAAATCAGTTGCTGACTTCGTTTGCCTTTGCCCACAGTTTTCTCGAGCGCGCTGCCACTCGGTAGGCTCGCGCGCAGTCTCGCACAGTCGATACAGCACACTAACTCGATCGTGACTCCGCCCTGCAGTCAAGTCGGCTTCCTTTGTGCTCCTGCAGGGTGTGCCGTCATCGGTTCCGCTCGACCGGCTGCGATCGAGCATCGCGTCCGTCCCGGGCGTGCTCAACGTGCACGGTGCGTGCCCGCCATGACTGAACGGCGCCAATTTTCCCGCTCACTCTTGTTCCTGTGCAGACCTCCACGTGTGGTCGCTGTCCGAGTCGAAAATCGTCGCCTCCGTGCACATCATGGTCAAAGGACCCGACCTCGTCAAGGTCAGCAAGGAGATCAAGCGGAGGTTCCATCGCTTTGGCATCCATGCTTCGTGAGTACAGCCACACACCCCGAGGTCGTCATCTCCGGAGAGCAACTCTTGATAATGAATCTACTTTTGCAGGACGATCCAGCCAGAAATTGTCGAATCCGAGACGGGCATCGCCGAGGCGCTTTCGCACATTAGCGCATCTGCGGCCGCCGAGATCGGGCTCGAGGAGGAAGGCTGCGCGGTTCTGTGCGGCGACGACCCGTCGTGCCAGATCCTGAGCTGCTGCCCGCCGACGGCGGCTGGAGTCGGAACCGGTACCAACACTCCGACGCACGAGAGAGCGCGCGAACCGTAGACATTTCTCGAATCAGTAACTTCAGGAGCTCGCGATACAACATAGTAGACTAGTGCGGCCTCCTCGCCGATTCCGAGCAGCGAAATCTTTTCCAAGCGGCGGAAGCTCCACTTGGAGAGCGACTCGGCATGCTGTTCCTCGTCCCGCGCAACTACGCAGCGCTTGCCATGCTCGAAGAGAACGTGACTGTCCTCTGCTAGCTGTCCTATGCGCACAGAGTCGACCGGACGACCGCAAAGTGACGAACCGCTCATCGGACCTCGCCATGTCGTCGCAGCAGGAGACGACGTGCTCAGCGCCGCCGGAGCGCTCGTCGCCGGATGCTGAGCATGTCCAAGACATTTCAACCGACCTGCACGAGCTCCGACTTGCGCCGAGTCCTCAGGAGGAGTCTGCGGCATCTAACGCAGATGTTCGTCCAGCGGCACCACCTCGCCAAGTTGTCAGCTCGAGCCCGTCCACGCCATCACGTCCGACCGCCTTCAAGGTACCCGTGCAACTCATCAAGCCAGGACTCGAGCTGCTCAAGGTCTCGTCAAAGAGCGCTCGTCGGGTCAAACCGAGAAAGGTCTGGCTCGAGACCATGAGCGAGAAAGATCGCGACGGCGGTAACCTCGGACTCGAACTCGACCTCGGAGGCGTCAGCAAGCAGGAAGTCAAGCTGTGTTGGGAGAAGAACGGTGCGGGACTCGGTAAGCTCCCGAAACCACCCATCCCTTGTTTGCTCGTCTCACTCTGATGATTGTTCTCTCGCAGGCTTCGGACGCTCCGCCAACTATGCGTCAGTGCCCTTGTCGCGCATTCGCGACATGCGCTTCAGCTCGGCCGGGTCGCCGTACCGGATCTCGTTGCATCTGCCGCCCTCCGTCGAGCCTCGCTGGGTGACGATCATCTACGCCGTCCCGCCGCCTTCCAATTTCCTCGGTTCCGTGACGGGCGGACCTGCGTACAAACTCGTCCATTTCATCGCCACGACGGGGGAAGATATCTCGCTCCTCCGCAGAACGCTCGAGAGCTTCCGAGACGGACGACTTGCGCGCGGGATCTCCGAGACGAGCAGCACACCGACGTCGTCAACGCAGCTCTGCACCGACGCGGCAGAAGACAAGGTCGTTCGGGAAGCCGAGGTGCACCAGCTCTGCGCCAGACTGGGCATGGGCTTGAGCTCGTCAGAGATCAGTCTGGCTTTCAAGGTATGCAGCGCCGATGCTCTCCGTGCCAGCCTGAGGTGCAGAGACTGAAGATCCATCCCCACAGACCACGGCGGCACCTAACGACTACCTCGACTTCAAAGCCTTCCAAGCGTTCGTCCAGCTGCTCAAGCGCCGCACAGACGTCGAAAGCATCTTTTCTCGTTGTCTCGCGCCCGGCGCGACCGGTCTCACTCAAGAAGGCTGGTTCACCTTCATGCGCACAGAGCAAAGAGTGAGTTGTGCGTCCAGACGTTTCTCGTTGCATGTACGCTGACGCGGACGCACGTGTTCAGAGTACCGAGGACGACGCGTCCCTCCGACGACGATTCGTCAAGTATGCGGATCCTGCTACCGGCACAATGCTTCTCGACGGCTTTGTCTCTTTCCTCCTTTCGTCCGACAACGCCGCGATCAAAGACGAAGCCGAACAGGATATGCAGCGACCTCTTTCCGAGTACTTTATCTCGTCAAGCCACAATGTAAGCTTCGCCTTGTATCCGGAAAGACGAGGACTGCGACCGTACTGACAACCTCGTGGGCAGACATACCTCATCGGCTCTCAGTTTCAAGGCCAGAGTAGCGTAGAGGGCTACATCCGCGCCCTGCAACAAGGATGTCGATCCGTCGAAGGTTTGTGGACACTTACACGTACTTCCGAATGTCCTGAATGCTAATGCGATTACGCCACAGTCGACGTCTGGGACGGCGACAACGGAGAACCGGCGGTCACTCACGGCCACACGTTGACGAGCAAGATCCCGGTTCGGACGGTTTTGCAGGCCATCGCGCAGTACGCTTTTCTCGCGTCGCCCTACCCGGTGATCCTGTCCGTCGAAGTCCATTGCGAGCTGCAGCAACAAGAAAAGCTCGTCAGTATCTTGCACGAGACTCTCGGGGATCGCCTCGTTTCGAAACGACTCGACGAGATGGAAGCGGACGACGAATTGGACAAGCTGCCGAGCCCGGCGCAGTTGAAGGGCCGGTTCCTCCTTAAAGTGAGCACAAGGACGACAGTCTTCTCCATATTCGGTCTAACCCGGTATTGCCGCAGGCCAAGAACAAGTTCCTCGCGACTGGCGAAGGTAGTCTTCCCATCACGGTGTCCGCTTCCGACGACTCCTCGAGCGAGCCCTCGTCATACTCTAGCTCGGATGGGGACTTTAAGAGCACTCGCTGTGCGTCGTACTTGTTCCTCCGTCAGGCCGTGTCAGGGACTGACGAGCAGGGAGGCTTGCAGTTTATCGCGCGATCCGCCAACTCCGAGGATCCGACGCGTCCGACCGACCGTCCATCACACGCAATTCCAGCTCATCGCGGAGTTCGATCCAGCAGATACCCGCCGCTTCGCTCGCGGCTCCGCCGAACCTCCTCGGATCGCAATTGTCCGCTTCGCCGCCGCTGCTTTCCCCCGCCTTTGCCAACCCATCCATGACGGCGCCACCTGCGACGTCTCCTCGCATCAAAGACATGCCGATGTCCCAGGAACTCGCAAAGCTGCTCGTCTATACGGTCGGGGTCAAAGGCCGAGGTTTCAACAAGAAGGAGTCGTACCCGGCCACTCACGTCGTCTCCCTCAGCGAATCCAACCTCAGCAAAATGCTCCGCGACGACGCGACTCGTCAAGACTTTGTCAGTCATAACCGCACGCACCTGGTGCGCGCCTACCCTCGCGGTCGCCGCCTCACGAGCACCAACTTTGTCCCGCACCACATGTGGTCCGCCGGGATTCAGCTCGTCGCGTTGAACTGGCAGACGTTCGACATCGGGATGGAACTCAACGCGGCCATGTTTGCTCGTGCCGGGCGGTGCGGCTACGTGCTCAAGCCCGAGTATCTCCGCAAGAAGGGCGCAGAGAAGGACAAGGTTGCCGCGTTGCGGTCGACGCGGTACCGGCTCGAGCTCGAGGTCGGTGAAACGCTTGATGCGTGATCCCAACTCGAGCAGTATCTCTGACTGTGGTGCCTCGCTGCAGATCATCTCGGCACAACAGCTGCCGCGACCACGAGGTTCGACGACGGACGCCGACGTGGTGAAGATGGACCCTTTCGTCGAGGTCAGCCTGTTTGTTCCTGGCGACATCAACGCCCAGAAACGCCGCACTGCCGTCGTGATGTGAGCACCTTTTCTCCTTCACCACAGCTGGATAGTGTGCTGACGCTCCACTGTTTCCGCCAGCGGCAACGCCTTCAACCCCACTTTCCGCTCTCCGATCGCCACGGCCTCGGCTTCGCCCAGCTCGACCTCATCACCCTTCAGCTTTACCTTCTCTACACACCCTTCTCCTGGGATGCTTGATCTCGTCTTTCTCCGATTCGAGGTCTTGAACGCCCGAGGCAACGTCAAATCCGCCGTCGAAGAAGGGAAAGGGGAATCCGTTGGAGCGTATACGATCGCGCTTGGCGCTCTCATGCCTGGTGCGCAACACGTTCACTCTCTCTCGTGCAAGGTCCTGCTGCTGATTCCGCCACCGCTCGGCAGGCTATCGGCACATTCCACTGTACGACAGCATGGGCGACCAACACCTTTTTGCGACCCTGTTTCTCCGTTCTCACGTCACCCCCTTGGACAAGTCCGCCTAAGATCTTGTTTCTCTCTTTTCTTGATTTGTGCTGTTGCTGTAGTCATTATGCATATATTCCTTGCCTGGACCCCTTATGATCTGTCGGCCGAGAGAACTTTGTCGGCTGGGCTGCCGACGTCCCCACCACGCGGGGCTTGCTTCTCCCGCCTACACTGCCTGGACTGCAAAGAGTAGGTCAAAGGATGGAGACCTTGCACAGCCCATAGATACTCGACTGACCGCTCGTCTCGCAGTGGGCAAAGAGGAGCAGCTTCCCACCGTCGCCGCTCCCGCAGCGGACCTGACGCCATCGTCCTCGGCGGCAGCCGAATCGAAGAAGACGAGCTACCACCGCCGACTGGCTGCCCTTGCGCTCCTGCTACCGCTTGCGTTCTTCCTCTCCTTCCCGCGCGACTTGCTCTCGACCGGCGTCGGATGCCACCACTCCAGGTTCAGTCACTCCGAGATCGCAAAGTGCCCGACCCAGCCGGCACCTCGCAGCGTCGGAGCCGACTGGAACCCCGTCGGCGACGACGAGTACAAGAAGCTCGCAGTGCAGCGCTTCTCCGGCGCCATCAAAGTCGTCAGTCCCAGCTTCCGCTCGTATTCCGGCAATACTTGCCTTTCAACGCGATCCACAACTGAATCTTGCGCATCTCCTCACCTTTTTCTCAAAGCCGACGGAGAGCTACGACGACTTTGGTACACCCGATGACGACTCGCGCCTCGACAAGTTTGCCGATTTGCACAAATACTTGGAGTCGACCTTCCCGCGCGTCTACTCGACCCTGCAAGTCGAAAAGGTTCAGAAGTATGGCCTCCTCATGACTTGGAAGGCGAAGGAGCGAGGCGACGGGGCCAAGAGCCGCAAGCCGATTGTCCTGATGGCTCATCAAGACGTCGTACCGGTGAACCCGGAGACCGTCGATGAGTGGGCGCACCCGCCGTTCTCGGGCGAGATCGACGAAGAAGGCTACGTCTGGGGTGTAAGCTGGGCTCTCTCGCCTTGGAGTTCGGTAGCTAGTGACGGCACGCTAACGCCTTCGCAACCTGCAGCGCGGCGCCGCCGACTGCAAGAATACCCTGATCGGCATCTTGGCTGCTCTCGACAAGCTTGTCGAAGAGGGCTTCCAGCCGGAACGGTTAGCTCGCGGCCTCTTCTCCCATCTTTTGTCTCGGGCTGACTGAGAGCGCATCCTCGCTTGCAGCGACATCATTTTCTCGTCCGGCTTTGACGAGGAAATCAACGGTTGGCGTTCGGCGAAACCTCTGGCTGAAGCGATCGAAGCGCGCTACGGCAAGGACGGCGTCGCTTTTGTTCTCGACGAGGGCTTCGGAGGCATCAAGAACATCTACGACAAGACTTTCGCCCTCTTTGCGATCGCCGAGAAGGGCGCCATCTCGCTGAAGCTCGACGTCTCGACTCCGGGGGGCCATGCCAGCATGCCAGAGGAGCACACCAGCATCGGTGTCCTCGCCGAGCTGATCCACACTCTCGAGAAGCATCCGGATCACCCCAAGATCCGCCCTTCGAGCCCTCTGCTCGCCGAGTTGCAGTGCTACGCCGAATACGGGAACGTCGACAAGAAGTGGAAGAAGCAGCTCCGGAGCCCGAAGCAGTGGCCGAAGCTTGCGCAGGAGCTTTCGCGCGAGGCTTCGTCGCGCTCCTCTCTCATGACGACCCAAGCCGTCGACCTCATCTCGGGCGGCGTCAAGATGTGAGTCACATGCCCTTGGCTCGTTCTCGCGTTGACCGCATACTTATGACGCACCGTGCAGTAACGCCCTTCCCGAAACGGCTACCGCCTCTATCAACTACCGCATCGAGTACAGCTCGTCCGTCGAGGCGACGACGTCTCGCATCCGTTCCGTTCTCGAGCCGGTCGTGCAGCGGCTCAACTTGACTTTTGACGCGTACGGCTCGCACGCCGACGTCAAGAATAATGTCGTACACCTCTCTGTCGTCAAAGACAGCGAGATTGAGCCGGCGCCGCAGACCCCGACGGCGGGTGCGGTTTGGGACATGGTTGCCGGAACGACGCGCCACATCTGGAACGACGCGATCGCAGCTCCGACGGGCATGATGGGTGAGCTTTTCACCCAGACCATCTTGACTTGACGTCAGAACGCTGACCCATGAGTTCTTCAAAGCCAACACCGACACCAAAGTGCGTTTGCCGGGGTCTGCATCTTCTCTAAATGCAGTAGCTGATATGGGTCTCTCCGCAGTACTCTTGGAACCTCACCTCGTCGATCTACCGTTTCCTCCCAGGCCGTCTCGACCAGATCAAGGACTTCCACACCGTCAATGAGCGGTGCGCTGCCTTTTGGCGTCCCTCCATTCTCAGACCGAGCTGCTGAACTGAAGTCTTTGCACTCCACAGCGCCCACATCGACGCGCACTTGAGCGGTATCCGCTTCTTCTACAAGCTGATCCGTAACACGGAAGGCTGGGAAGCCGAGTAGACAGTCACCGAGACGTAAAGAGCTAGAAAGTTGGCAAGAGTGAAAATGCACATTTTGGCCCCGTCTCACCTCAGCGCAGATCTACACATTGGAACGGCTCTTCGCGAACGAGACAGTGTCCTCCTTCTTGGTCCACATCAGTGTACAGAGGTAGCTGTGGACTGTCGACATGTGCGCGCGGGTCAGCACCGGTTCACAAAACGAACAAGCTCGCGACATTCAGTTTTCTTCCACACGCACTGCGGATGGAAAGCGCCCTCGTCTTGACATTCCAGCACGATCTCGAGCCCAGGCGGGTCAGTCATACGAAAGACGCCATAGGCATTCGGACCTTCGTGAGGAGCGCACACGACCGCGATCGCTTCGGGAAGCAGGCGCTGGTACGACGCGTGAGTGTGCAGATCGAGTGAGGAGAGAAAGATACTCTGAGTCGGGTGGGTGTGGATCTGCATGAACGCGCATTAGGATGTCAGGAGCTTGAATTTGGAATGGAGTAGCGCTGGAAGAGGTTACCCAGCCAAAGGTGAGCAGGCACTCCTTCTGTTGGAAGGCTGCGACCTCTTCCTCCCGTTGCATCGAGCAGGTCTCGGGGGTTCCAGACTGCTGCGGAATCAGGAGGTGGGAAATAACGAGCTCATGATCGCGCTACGTGCAATCACAGGCTCCGAATCAGCGCTGAGAAGCACCTTGTCGAAAAAGAGAAAATCTCGCCACAGACGCACCTCTTTCCCGAGCAGGAGGCCGCATGTCTCGATCTTGCGAGCGGTATTGGCCTCAGCAATGACGTCAACAAAGTGACTGATGAGCTTTGGTGGCAGGATGACGCGCCGAAGCTGCCCTCCGCTGCGGCGGGGTTCGCCCGTCCCTGAAAGCGGAGCTCTTTCCGTCTCGCTTCCCGCCACAGGAACGGCCTCTAGGACCGGTGCGGGAACATCCGAGTTGCCGTACGAGAGCTTCAAGCTGTCCGAGCTCACAGGGCCGGACTTGTTCGCTGCAACGGCCGCCGGAGACGCGATCCGCGGTGGCGGCGAAACGGACGAGACTGCGGTGTCGGAATGTGGACTGGCAGGAGGTGTCGAGGCTGCTTCTACGCTGCGAGTGAAAGAAGGAGGTATCGGAGGAACGGGAGGAGGCGGTAGCGGGGTCATTGTCGGCAACTTAGGAGACGCTGCGGATTGAGGTTGGAGGAGGAACGAGGGCGGCGTGGGTGGAATCGGCGGGACCGGAAACCCGTTTGGCATTCGCGCGAGCAGCGGAAGATCCGTTCTTGTGACATTAAATGCGGATGTGCCTGGTGCAGGAGGAGCTTCTGAAGGGTAATACTTCTGTTGACCCTCTCCGTCCGAGTCGCTTTCCCCCGGCAAAGCGAGCGGCGCCGATGGCTTCGCGTTGCCAGAGTAGTAGTGGTGCGGCGCAAGTGCTCTGGTAGGGTTTGGAGCGGCCGAAGTGGCGAGGTGTGCGACTGTATCTGCGAGACGAGGGACGCGGCGGCCTTCCCTCCTCAAGGCGAGCGGATCCTCCGCGTTCAGACCGCTACCTTGCTGCCCCGGGCCATCAGAAGAACCCCGATCGAGTAATCCGTCCCCTTCCGGATCGTCCATACCAGGTTCGGGGAGAGAAGGCGCGCCCATTGGTCGAGTCAAGTCGGTGATCGCAGCTTGTCCTCCGGAAGCATAAGCGTTCCTCAAGCGATTGACCCTCGGAGGACCCGTTTGGACCGGTTTTGCTAACGCTTTGAGTTTATCGAAAGAGTCGCCACGACTCGCGGAAGGCGCACTCGAGTCGGTATAGACTCCCGCCGCGGCCGAGATCGTGTTGCGGAGCATCAAGGCGGGAGAAGCTCTGTGCGCTGCGGGGGAGAGGTTCGCTGTGGTGACGCGCGCATGGTACTGTGCAGTGCGTTCCAGTAACAGGTGGCGGAGGGATGCATGGAGAGAAGCTATCTCGGCGAAAAGCTGTATTTTGTGGGCGAGTGAAACCGGAGAACACGCAACAATTTGGACGTCAGCGAGCAGTGACACGCCGTTGAAAGGGCGGAGGCTTACCCGTCGAGCGGTGATGAGCTGTTCGGGCTCAGCGGTGCGCCAGCGTGGATGATGCCGGGGCAGCACGTCCTGCAGCAGTTTCACGACAGTTTCGGCGCGGATGAAAGCCGTCTCGAGGTCGTTTCGCCGACAGCCCTCCTGGGCCCTGCGTTCGCGCGATAGTTCGTTCGTAAGCACACCATTCGCTCTGAAGCAAAGACAGTGAAAACAGAGACTCACTCGCTCGCCAATTCTCTCACGGCGTCGAGCCATTGCCGGATCGACAGGTTCGGGTCCCACGAGGCGGCGACGAGTTCGTGCGCCGTATCGGTCAGCTGAGCGTACGAACGCGGGGGAGGTCCGCATAGGGAAGGTAGCGAGGTCGTCGTCTCTGTCGGTGGCTGATCTAGGCCGACCGAAGGGGATCCCGGGGACTGGATGACGTCCGAGGTCACGTCTTCAGCAGGAGGAGCGGCTTTTGCTCGTTTCCTCAGCTTGAGCTTGAGCAGAGCTGGAACCATGACGAACAAGCGACGCAGCAGTACATGGCAGAGAGTAGGCCCTGTCTCGAGGAGGGCCCGAGAGCGGCGGCAAGTCCTCGGAGGCGAGATGGTCGACCGGAAAGAGGTCCGTGCGTGCGGTCGAAGGCGCGCACAAGCAGTGACGAGCAAGCGCTGCTTGCGCGACCAGAAGCAGGCGAGAGCGCGGTCACGAAAACGCACGCATTGGGTAAGTTACACAGGGATATGGCGTCGACAGCGAGCTCGAGACGGAGGAAGCGGCGGAGCTGTCGACGGCGCGTGGGGGCGGCGAGTTTAGTCATGATGAATTTTCAGGCTAAACGAGACAAAGGACTTCGAGCTCTTGAAGTAGCATAGGCTCTCTCTCTACACAGTCAGAGTACGAGAGCTGTGAGGAACTTCGAGCCAGACAGCTCTATAGCGCGACAAAGGCGGGGGCCCACTCTTCCCTTTTGCTCACTTTCTCTCCATCTTGATCTCGCCCTCTCGCCCTCGCGAGGACCTCGGCCAGGCCGGCGAGCAGACAGACAGACGCACGCTACGCATGGCGACCACTCCCCCGACCTCGACCGCGCACGACCGCAGCGCGCCGCCGTCCGACTCATCGGCGAGCCTCCCCACTTCGTCCTCATCAGCAACCGCGCCCGCACCACTCGCCATCCCCTCTGCGGGCACCCAGCAGCCGTCCAGTGCCCTCTCGGCTTCCCTCAAGGCATTCAGGGAACTCGCAGCCGTCCACAAGGGCGCGAGCGAGAACGCCGTCGAGACCCACCACCAGCAGCAGCAGCACCCGTTCGCGACCGACGAGTTCAAGCAGGCGTACCACCACGCCAGGCGCACCAGCTTTGGTCAGCAGGCGGGAGGCACTCAGCAGGGGCTGAGCCCGGGGCATGCGGGGCCGCTCCCGGCGCTGTCGACCTCGCCGTCAACTTCATCAGACGCCGGGACTTCGGCAGGCTCGTTGCCGACTCCGCCCTCGTCGTCGCCGCCCCCGACCACGACCAAACCGCGAGCCTCGACGACGCAGACCACAAACGGCGGTACCAACACCGCCACCAACGGCAACTCGCTCAAGCAGAAGAAGCCGTCGTCGACCCTCGGCGGAGTGTGCGAAGCTCCCGAGATCGCACTCGAGAACGGCCAACTCGGTCTCTCGGACCAAGACTTGCTCGGCGTACCCATCTCGTCCTCGGGCAGCACCGTCACGGCTTCTCCTCCTCCTTCCACTCAAACCGGTGCAGGCACCGGCATGTTTTCCGGCGGCGCGAAATGGGGCTGGACCTCTTCGTCGTCGTCGTCGTCTGCGGCAGCTTCCCCCGGAACGACCTCGCCCGCGGCGCTCGCGTCTCCCCCGATCGGGAGCGTCGGGTCCGCATTCGCACCCATGAGTCTGCCCGTAACGGGCGCGCTCGGCGGACCGGGAGGAGGCGACAGCGACCTTCTCTCGCCGACTCACCGGCGGAGGGGTTCCATCTCGTTTGCGACCCCCGCCACCACCACCGCCGGTGGTGGCAGCTCTTCGGTAACGACCGCCGTAACCTCTGCCGCTGGGACAGGAATCCCGATCCCAACGAGTGCCAGCAACGGCGTCACGAGTCCGCTCGCGACCTCTCCGCCAACGAACGACCCGTTCCGGATGATGCAACCCCTCACGAGGGTCGTCAGCGCCGGCGCCGCCTTGCAGACTCCGAACGCGGCCAAGAACGGATCCGCAAAGTCAACGTCATCCTCCGGCGCGGCGGACGGGTTCGGCTTGTTTAGGAGGTTCTCGATTGGAGGTTTGGGAGCTCGGAAGGTGAGTTCGATTGTCTCTGCCCGTCGAAACGTCGCCCGCTCGGAGCTCCATACGGTGCTTTCGGAGCGGTCTGCGTCTGTATGTAGTGGTGATCTGACTCGTCCTCATCCGTGCGCTTGCAGACCCGTCCCGCTCCTGCGCAGCCTCCCTCGCCTCCTTCCAGCTTCGGGAATCAGCACCAACACCAACTCGGCGGCGGCAACACCTCGTCCAACCTCCCCGCCCCAACACTGCTCGAACCGACGCACGCGTCCCTCTCGCCCGCGACCATCTCGACCACCGAAGCGAAAGCGAAACCGCCGCCGCCTCCGGGTGTCAGGGGGAGGACGCTCGCGCCTGCTGGAGTTGGAGGTGGAGGCGGAACCGGCGGCGGAGGGACCAAGCCGAGGAAGTTGAGCCCGATGGGTGAACGGATCCTCCGAGGAGGGTACTGAACCCAACGAACGACTTTCGGCCTTTCCAGTCCCGCCCACCGTCGCGATTCGCCAGTTACATCTACATACATACATAGTTCTCGCCATCCTCCGCCGCCTCGACCTTTCGGGACTGTCTGTGCCCCCCGTCCTTTTCACGAAGAAGACAAGCATACGCCCCCCCCCCCCCACCCCCCCCTTCGTTCGTTCCTGCAGCAGAGTCTCGTCCCGCAGCACCCCATCTCGTCCTTCTTCGCTCCCTGTCGTCAAACATATGATCATCTTCTCGTGTCGGTCTCCGCTTGTTCTCAGCCTTGTTGCGTCTGTTGTACTACCACCACTCGATTGCGGGAACATTTCCCTCCCTGGTCTTGGGCTTCTCTGTCTTTCGTACGCGTGTAAAACAAAGGACCTTCCCTTCGTCCTGTCTCTCTCCTTTCCCTTCCGAATTTGGCTGTTTCCCGTCGCTACCACCGCGAAGAACTCTCCCGACCTTATAGCCAGCGCGCGACGACCGTTTGTTACGATATGAAATTACGATGTGTTGCAGCCTTGCAAACCTCGACGGGATCAGTGGTGAGCAGAGGCCGAGATAACGCCGTTGACCGCTGGGACTGCCAGAGTCCTGCGCGCGGCGGCAATGGCACAAAGTCAGCACGCCGGCTCCCAAGATCACACCAGTGCAAAAAAGAGGCTCAAGAGAGCCCGTCCGACAGAACTCACTTTGCCACTTCCTGAGGTCCGACCTGGGTCCAGTCGGGCGGAGACACGGTCTTGACCAACGAGCCAGGATAGCCACCTTGCGGATCCGGACGCATGAACCGCGAAAAGTAGTCGTCGAGGAGTGCCGTATCCTCGAGGCCGACGACGAGGCCGACATCTGCGGAAAGCGGGTCAAGGAGACGGATGGTAAGCGAGACAGCCACTGGTACAACTCTGAACTAACGTGAGGAGAGACTCGCATTGGTCAGGGCGAACAACGACGATGGCTCCTTCTTCTTTGGAGATGCCGTACGCCTCGTAAGCCTTGCCGTCGCCGTGATAGTCTGCAAGGCATCAAGCATTAGCGACGATCAGTGGTCATCGGGTCAACCCGATACCGGCTATGGGCGACTCACGCGAAGGTCCGTCGACATAGATCCGGTCGTAGTTGTGCGGATGGAAGATAGAAGGTTGCGGAAAGTCGTAAAGCTCGAGCGACGTGCGCTCGGCGCAGTCTAAGAAGGTAACCTGTCAGCGACTCGGGGTATTGCTTCGGAGAAGCAGGTCAAGGCACGCACGAACAGTGATAACATCGACGACATTCCACCGCTTTCGGTCAGGCGGCGTGTATTTGCTGACGACACTGTCCGGACCATCGAGATAAGCATTCAAGCGTCGCAAACGTTCCATGACGGCGGGCTGCGCGACATCGCCCGCAAAGACCAGGACGCGCCACGCTCCGGTGAAGGGGATGCGAGTCGTGAGCTGATCTGCGGTCGCCGAGGCTTGGTTGACGACTTGCGCGGAGAAGAAACGCTCGCCGACGGGCAGTTTGGGCGCGAGGTGTTGCCGGCTGAGGGCGGATCCGACAACGAGCGAGTCTCCATAGCGGATCGACATCCCGGCGCTGAAGTAGTGACCTACACGAAGGAGAGTGGTCCTAGTGTCAACCAGCAGTTGCGGAAGGACAGCAAAAAGAACGCACTCTTGGCAAAGACATCCTTGAACTGTTTCAGGTCGACGCCGTCCTCGCCGTCCGTATCAGAAGCCGGTTTACCCGAGAAGAGTCGTGAGAATTGGGTGTCAAAGTCGATCAGCGTCCGCGCGACGACCTCTCGCTCGGTAGCGTACGTTTCGAGCAGGTTGGGTTCGGCGGTACCGGTCAAGACCGAGCCGAGCTTCCAGCAGAGGTTCCACGTGTCCTGCATCGACGTGTTCATTCCCTGACCCGCTTTTGGGGAGTGGGTATGGCATGCGTCGCCAGCGAGGAAAATTCGATTTGCGCGACCGAACGACTCGGTCATGCGCTGGCCGATATGATAACCCGTGTACCACTCGATGTGCTCAGTTTCGAGAGTGTAAGGATGGAGGATCTTGCGCGCCGTCGAGAGGATCGTGTCGGGCGTGATTTGGCTGCGGTCGAGGTACTCGCCCGGCTTGACTTGAATCGGGAGCTGGATGTACAGCCGGACGAGGCCTTTCGGCTGCGGAATGACCATGACCGAGCCGGCATTGGCGCTGTGTACGGCGCATCGCATGCGAATGTCGGGAAAGTTGGTCAGGGGGATCATATCGAGGACCCCCCAGACAAAGTTGGTCTGGTCGCCGATCATCTTGATGCCGAGCTGCCGCCGGGTCCAGCTGTGAGCGCCATCGCAGCCGATGAGGTACCGCGCCTTGACCGTCTCGATTTGGTTCTCGTCGCTCTTCTTGCTGTAGAGTTTCGGCGTGGTCAGGAGGAGATTCGGAGCACAAGACGGATCGGCTTGAAACGATGAACTTACTAGAGCGCTTCTTCCTCGGCAGCCGATAGCAACGAGCTTCGAAACAGTCCACTTCGAGTGCCTCCGTTCTCTCCCGTGTATGCCGTCGGATTCGACTCTTCGTCCGACAAGTGTCGGACCTTGAGAGTGATGGGGTAAGCTTGCGTATCCTTCGATGCCGCTTGGTCGAATTCGAGCGTCTCGGGCAGCATGCAGCGTTCGGGCGCTATCTTGCCTTGCGAATGATCCTGGGTTTGCGTTTGTCAGCATTCTGTACAGGTGCGACCGTAGAGAAGCTGAGTCTTACCGATGCATCCTCGAGGAGATGAGTTTCGACTCGAGCTAGGAGGGACGGCGAATCAGTTTGCCAGCTTCGGAGCGACACCGAAAGGTTTCACTGACCTTGATGGAGGATAGTTTGCTGGAACCGAGAGAGTCCGGGGATCGTATCGGGAATTTTTGCCGTGCGCAAGAGGCGACCCGTCTCTGGATCCGGGTTCCAGAAATTGATCTCGCTCTGCGCGCGCCAGTCCAAGTAAGCGTTCTTCCCTCTGCCTAGTGCTCGGAAAAAGTGACGCAGAGTTTACCATGGGAGAACCCTCCTTCTGCACCTTCTCGATGAACCCGAGACTCTCAAAGATTTCGAGAGTTCGCGAGTTCAAACCATCCGCTTGACCTGCTCGCGCGATTCCAAAACGGCTCAGTTCGACACTCGCGTCAGGCTCTGAGAAGCTGAACCACGTACCGTTATCGAGCTTTGCAGTCCGTTTGTCAAAGCACCGCACGGTCAAGCCGCGATCGGAATAGCGAGAAAGGACGTCAAGCGCCTGCAGAGAAGCTCTCGTTCCGTCAGTCGGTCTTCTCGCCTCACGTCGGCGCAGGGGCGGGTACAGCCAGCATGAACTCACCATGCAACCTGCCGGACCCGCGCCTATGATTGCCACATCGACGTAGGAGATGTTTTCCTCTCCTCCGACGGCGGCTGAAGCGGCCGATGTTTCTGGCGCCACCATTTTCTCGTTTGCGGGACCTGCACGAGAGAGGAAGGAGAGTCGTCGAGAGCAGCCAGTCAAGGCAGAGCAGAGGTGCAAGAGTGCAAGCGGACAACAACTCAAGTCGGATCGGTCATTCCGTCGAGGAGATGATGTGGGGCGCACGCGCGCACGGAAGCCAACTTCCGCCTCCTCGTTTTTGGCAACCAGCGTTGTCAGCCGTCTCCATCACGGCGGGGAATCGGTCAGAGATTCTGGACTCGATCCGAGTGTTCTGAGTGTGCGTGTAGCATAGTCAAAGATGTAGTCGTCAAGAGTCGGAAACCCATGCCAAGTTGCCCCCGCCCGAAAGTGCAAAAAGAAAAATCGACGACTTTTGTCTTCGTTGCAACCGGGTTAAGGCTGCCTCAAGGTCACGTCGGAGGCACAGCGCGTGGCACAAAGTCCTGCCTGTAGAGTATCGGTCGCGTCGCCTTCTCGGCGGGACTAGACCCCCGTTCCCGTACTGGCGGATCGTTCCTTTTCTTTCTCGACGACGATGTCCGGTGCTGTCGCCGCCCGTTCAGTTCCTCAGAGATCTTTTGCGCGATTTCTTCATTCGTGGCGATATGGTCTTCCCCCGACGACGACGATGATGGTGCAGAAGTGGAAGAGGAGGAGGTGGGAAGGAGGTGTTTGGGCGGACGGAGGGTGAGGACGATGATGCACCCGATGACGAGGAGGATGAGGAGGAAGATGAGTTGACATTTGCCGGATCGGCGTTGATACCTGCCAACGAAAGAAGACGTGATTCAGCTCGTGTGACCTCTACTCAGTGCGTCGGATTAGCGAGGCTTCACCTCGTCGCCTGGGTCAATTCCTCGACCGCGCCCTTGACCTCTGTATTCATCTGCTCGACATTCCAATCCACTCGATCGAGCAAAGTCCCCTGATCGATCACGAGGCTCGAGAGGTCTTTGAACATGTCGGCGAGGTCGGCGATCGACTGCGCGATCGAGTGGATCTCGGCGTTGCGGCGGTCGACGGCGTCGGTCGCGGCGAGGGTCGAGGGGGCAAAGAGTTGTTGTTGGGCGAGGGAAGGAGTGCCCGGAGCGAGGGCGTTGCGGGACTGGGTGGAGCAAAGGTCACGGTCAGCTTTGGTGTTTTCTGGATAAGCCTTGTGAGGACTGCCGGATCGTCGCCGCTTGGCCGCCGCCAAGGTCCGACATCTCACGATCGACTCACCGTCTGTTCATCGTCTGCCAATGCAAAGAGCGGGTCGTACGCCGCCTTGGTCTGCATCTCGACCGCCCTCGACTCGTGCCCTTTCAGTTCTGTACGGGGATTGAGGATTCCGGTCTGCCATCAGCGCGACTTCCTTCAGCACTGCCCCCCGCTGCCCAGAGACTCACGTCGCAGGTAATCGGCCTGCTTCTTCCTGAAGGTGGTGCTCAACTCTTGCACGCGGGTGGCGAGTGCAGTCTGGACGTTGGCGGCCATGATCAAGTCGATGCGCTTCAACTCTGCCTCGACCGGATCTCGGGGTCGGTTCGCGAGGAGCGACTGGGACTGCTCGGCGATGCGCCGGATGTGCGATTGGCATGTGCGGAAGTCCTGTTCGCGCTCCAAACACACGGGAAGGCGTCAATGCCCGGGTTTTCGCGAGCACGGAGGAAAGGGGAAACGAGACGAACCGCTGTGATCGAGGTTGCGAGGGCTTCGATCTCGCGTTCTTCGGCTGTACGGTCTTTGAAGCCGGGCAAGAGGTGTTTGGCGTGCAGCTTGTCGAGTTGGACCACTGTCGCAAGGTCAAGGGTGAGCAGATGACCTCGCCCCCCGCCGCAGGCTCTCTCTCGGAAGGGACGCACTCTTTGGTTTGATGGCGAGGACAATGTCGTCGACCTTGTCGGCCCAGTCGAGCCATTGCGGCGGCAAGTGGTGCGCCCCACTTGACGGGGATTTCCTCCTCCTCGCTCCAGAGCCTCGACCGAGCGCCGGGGTGGACAGTCCCTTTGAGCGAGGATCTGCGCCTTGGATGAGTCCGGCCGTCTCCTCTGCCTCGACGAGGTCGTCGTCGTAGTCGTCGTCGTCGAGGTAGCGCGGCGTGAGCGGAGTCGGCCCGACGCGACTCTCGCGGTACGAGAGGAACAGCGAAGTCCGACTGCGCGTGAGGGGCTGCTGCATCCCAGTCCACAGTCTAGTCCGAGTAGCTATGAGCGGGGTCTCCTTCGAGTGCTCGACCTGCTTCAAGTTGAACGAACCAAGTGGCGAACTCTCTCCTCGCTCTTCTGCTTGCCGCACTGTCGTCGCTGGCGGAGTTCGGAGAGCAGGGCACGGCTCAAGCAGCTCGAGAGACTCGCTTAGGAGCGGGGTCACCACAGGGCGGGAGCATGCAGGCGACTCAGACTACCGCCGCGACGACGACGGCGGCCGCAGACTCGAGGTCGCAACTCTTTGACAACTGTGAGCGCGAGGGAGTGCACACCAATGCAGGGCTAATCTCCAAGCTGACGATTGCCGTCCCCTGCCCGCAGATGTGTACTATGCAGCCGAGGCTGCGAGGATAGCCCGCGATGCCTGCGAGGGGACCGACGAACTCCAGAAGCGCATCGACCAGCTCGAATCAGAGCTCCAGGTCTGGAAGTTGGGACACCAAGAAGCGTCCAAACAGGCGAGGGACGCCCAGAAACAACTAGACGTGGTCCGCTTTATCTCCCTTTTTCCTCCTCCAAAGCGCGGAAAAACTGATCAATCCCCTGGCAATCGCTCCTGGTGTACAGATCGGAGACCAGATCGCCTACTGCGTCCTGGACGGAGACGGGTGCATCTTCCACCGAGACTTGATCTCGAAAGGCCGCGAAGGCGGTCGCGAAGCCGCTCGCCTCCTCAGCGAGCACGTCTCGAACTACGCCGAGGACCAAGGCGTCAAGGGTCAGCTCACCGTTATTATTCACATCTTTGTAAACAAGCAAGGCCTCGCAAAGGTCCTGTCGGTGAGTCATCTCCGGCCTCCGCCCCCAACCCTATCCGCGTGGCTCTCGGAGGGGAACTGACTCCGCGCACGCGAAAAAAGTCTTGCGACATTGCCGACGAAGCCACCTTCTCCAACTTCCTGCTCGGACTTAATGCCGCCCATCCCGGTATCCTCGTCAGCGATGTCGGCGCCCAGAAGGAAGCCTCCGACGCCAAGCTGTCGCACTCTCTCCGCCTGTACGCCAAACTCCCTTCGACCAAAGTCGTCATCGCCGGCGCCGCCCACGACGGCGGCTACGCCCACTTGTTCTCGTCCCTCGAGACCGAAGCGCCCCTCTTGTTCCGCAAGATCACCCTCCTCAAGAGCTATGCCGACTCGGCGTTCGAGATCAAGCGCCTCAGTCTCCGCACGACCTACTTTGATCGCCTCTTTGAACCGCGCAAACTCGTCGCGTACGGCGGCGGCGGCGGTGGCGCGACCAATTCGTCGGGGAACAACACGTCGACGACGGCGACTCCGAGAAAGACGACCCCGAAACCATCGACGACGACGACGACGCCCGGACCGCCGCCAGCCATGGCGCCGCCTGTCGCGCAGAAGGGCGTCACGGCGTCCTCCTCCTCCGCCGCCTCGACGCCGAAAGCCTCAAAGCAGCAGCAGCAGCAGCAGCAAGAAGGATGGAGCACGATCGCGACGACCAAGCCGAGCAAGGCGGTTCCGCAAGAGGAAGCCGGTTTTACCAAGGTGGTCAAGCCCCTCAAGCTGCGTCCCACCGACCCAGCCAAGGTGCGCCTCCCTTTCTTCAGTCAACTTGGTACCCCCTGATAAACCGTATGCTGATCGGATTCCTTCTTCGCTAGCCTCTCTTCAAGCAAGTCCCGCCGGTTTGCAACCAGCACTACCTCAAGTGAGTCGAATCTTGTTGTCCCCAACCGCATCCACTAACCGGTGCATCCACTAACCGGTCAAACAACGTCACGCAACCCCCCTGCAGCCCGCCTTGCCACGATAACTGCCGCTACGGGCACCACTACGCCCTGACTCCCGCTCAGCTCGTCGAGTTGAAGTCGAACGCCAAGAAGAGCCCGTGCGTCGCCGCGCTCAAGAGCAAAGAGTGCCGCGTCCCCGGGTGCCCGCTCGGTCACGTGTGCCCGTACGGCGTCAATTGCAAATATGGTGACACGTGTCGGTTCAACACGCCCGGTACGCCTTTTGGTCTGGCGCTCTCAAATGTCGCCGAAATTGACGTGTGCGTGCGCTCCGTACCTCCCTTGCAGGTCTCCACCCGCCCGGTACTCCCGGTCGTCGTGACGGTGCAGCTTGGAACGGGAGCGAAGGATTCGGCACCCGCAAGGCCAAGTCGTCCTCCAGGTCGAACGGGATGGACGGCGACGACGACAGCGGGTTCGAAACGACTAGCAGCGTCGACTAAAGGAGTCGCTTTGGTTTGTTGAGGTCCCCCCTTTTTCGCTTTTGCTTTTAACAACTCGAAAAGGTTTATAATCGATGGTGCCAGTGAGAAACTTGTCGACAAATGACGTTGTCTGGCCCCGCGCGGGGACGTACTCAAGAGCCGGGGAGGGAAACATAAGATTGAGTGCATAGACTCGATTCATGATCTCGCGACCAATCTGCGACCCCGCAACCGAGAGGGTCAGCGCTCAGATCTTTCCGGCGGCCGGAAACTTCGCAGCGGTGAGTGTCCAGATCTGCACTTCAAGACACAGCCTTCGAGAAGCTCACAAGATCGTTCGCTGCTGGTAGGGTTCTGATTGCCATCATGCCAAAGTGAACACGCAGGCCTTACATAAGCCAACAAGTGCAAGGCGGAAAGAAAGCACGCGACGAGACTGAGAGCCAGCGGAGGGAGGACCTTCTCGACCGCGGCCGGTCAACCTGCAGGGTCAACCTCTGCGTGCGTAACTACCACCCTGTTTTCGCAGGGAAGCTATTTTCAGGCTCACCGCGACGGTTCTCTGCAGGGTCCCCATATGCATGCGGGCATCAGGATAGACTTCTGAGTTCAATCACAGAGCTCGGTCGCGGCGTCGCACGACCGGAGCGCACTTTTCGCGCGATCTGAAGATCAACTGCTTCTTTACCCTGTACCTTTCGCTCTACATCCAATTAGACGAGCTTGCCCGCTCATCGACTGCGCTTTGGTGTGCCGCTCCCGACTACTCGTCCGAACCGCGCTCGGAAACAAACCCCTTCGACGATCGCACTCTCGACTCGAACAATGTCGGACGTTGAGGATGCCTGCGGACCGACTTCGGTCGGGCGAGTCGGCCTACGAGTCGGCGCCATCTTTGTCATCTTGGTACGTCCTCGAGGGCGCACCCTGCTGAGTGTGCGCGTTGACCGCCCCTCTTTTCCAGGTGACTTCTGTCTTTGGGACCATGTTCCCGATCCTTTCGAAGCGGGTACCGTTCCTGCGGAGAGCGATTCCCGGCTCGCTCTTCGACTTTGTCAAGTAAGTGCTCGCCGCCTCGACGGTGCCTTCTGGCCGAATGTGTCCCTCCTTTTTGACTTGCCGCGCCGCTGACGCCTGGCTCCTTCTCTTTCGTCTGCACAGATTCTTCGGAAGCGGAGTCATCTTAGCGTGCGTCGTTCTGTTCTGTGACTTCACAGCAGCTTCACACATCGAGAAATGAACACTGACAATTAACAAGTTCTTGCGTCAACAGGACCGGCAAGTTTGCGCTTTTATCAACCTGTCCTTCGGCTTCTTCAAGCCTAACTCCCCGCCCCGCGCCCCCGAACAGGATTCATCCATCTCTTACAGCCGTCGACTGAAGCACTCGGCGGTATCCGCTCCGAGGGAGGATGTCTCAATGACGCCTGGGGGGACTACCCTTATGCGGTGCGTACTTCTCCTCCTTGCGCGGTGCCGTCTATTGCTCGCATGGCTAGCGGACCGCACGTGGGAAAGAAGCGCCGAAGAGAGTGTGGTCCTGACTTACTTGTTTGATGAACCGGGCAGTTTGGACTCTGCCTGCTCTCCTTGTTCCTGACCTTCGTCACCCAAATGGTCGCCTTCCGTCTCGGCACCGAAGCCCTCGCCAAACTCGGGAACTCCTCTCCTCCTCACGTCCATGTGATAGGTCATCCGGGTCACGTCCAGGAGCAAGATCGGATCGCCGCGTCAGGGAGGAGGAACGGATCCGAGGATGAGACGGCCCGGGCTGATTCGCTTGAGAAGGGCGAGGAGGGGACAACCGCGGATGGTGATGAGGAAGCGTTCCTCGACGCGAGTGAGAAGAACCCCGTCGTCGCGCAGGTGCGTAAACTAGAATCCCAAACCCTCCCGCTTGTAGGAACAAAAAAGCTGACACCGTTTTCTTGGGATGCGGGGAGCAGATTATGGGCGTCGCGACGCTCGAGTTTGGAGTCTGCCTACACTCGGTCATTATCGGCTTGACGCTCGCCGTGACTGAAGACAGTGGCTTCGACGTCCTCTTTATCGTCATCATCTTCCACCAGGTGCGGCGCGCAGTCGCGCTTCGCTTTTACGGATTTTCTCGAAAGGCAGTACTGACCTCGAAAATCGATTTCTCGCGGGACCACAACAGATGTTTGAAGGTCTCGGTCTCGGTACTCGTCAGTCTGTTTGCCTCAGGCCCGCCTTCGGACCAGCGTTGACGAAATCTTGATTCACCCAGGTCTCGCGTTCCTGCGCCTCGATCGACAATACTCCTGGATCCCCTGGCTCGGCGCCTGCCTCTACTCGCTCTGTACTCCCATCGGTATGGCGATCGGTCTCGGAGTTCGTGAAGGTCTCGTACGTACAGCCAATTCAATTCCAGCGCAAGAGCCTTCTCAAGCTCCCGCCCGCCCCCGTTGCTGACGAGTATTCGAGATTGTTGGGTATGGATGGATGGATCAGAATATGAATGGCGCGACGGCTTCTATCACTTCTGGAGTCCTCGACGGGATCTCGTCCGGGATCTTGCTCTACACGGCTCTGGTCGAGCTCATCGTGAGTGGCGAGACCTTTTTCCTCTCCTTTCATATGATTTACAAGCCCGCTGACGAGTCTCTCTTCTTTTTCCCCTTCGGCCCATCTGTTTGTCATGATAGGCTCACGAGTTCATCTTCAACAAGTGAGTTGCCCCTTCGCGTCTGATCCATCAAGGGACGAGACTCCCTGCTTCTCAAACTGACTTTCTCCGCTTCTCAACCAAACCCCCCCCCCCGGTGATCTACAGGCTGTACCACACTTGCTCATGGCTGCGACTGTGGTTCTCGCTCGGGGCGTTTGCGATCGGAGCGGGGCTGATGGCCCTGCTCGGCAAGTGGGCTTAGGGTGGTTTGTTGCGCCCCAGTTTTCCGGATGGTTACAAAAGTTCTCACGAGAGTCTTTGAATGGACGCGCCTCGCGAAGAATAAAATAGATCAGATACACGCTTGCGCGCATACATGTAGAGCAATTCACTCCTTTCGTGCCTCGTCTTCGCGTTGGGGTGGCGATGCGATGCAGGGCCCAACAGCTTTCCGAGGCTGCACGAGCTTGCGGAGAAGGAATGCAGAGCGCAACGAAGACGACGTAGATGGATGGGGAACTGCTTTCTGTGTTTAACTTCATTTCAGTCGTTTCCAATCGAGACGGGGGAATAGCTTGAGGGGCCTCGTTTAAGCGGCAAGGACCTGAGAGAGAGAGGGTGAATCAGTGGCCGATCAATGGGGACAGAGAGAGAGAGGAGAGAGGTAGCTGTACCTCTGCCTTGAGCTTCATGGACGACTCTGAGCCGTCCTTGTCGAGGAGGGCGATGTAGTGCTCGACATACTTGCTCTTGGCCTCTTCGGCCGAGACGCCCTTTTGCTCGTTCCATGCGGCCCTGTGCGTGCGTGGATGGTCCCATCAATTGAAGAGTCACCAAAAGAGGGGGCAAGAGGGGAGACTTGCCACTTGTATTTGCCGGTAAAGTCCATCATGCCTGGCTTGGGGGAGGTGTTGTCGCCGACGGTGGCCTGCTTGAAGAGGCCGTAGAACTGCGGGGGGCGGACTCGGAGCGGTGAGCGGGAACATGGGTCGGGAAGACAGGACCTGGTCAGACTTGCGAGGAGCTTGTCGTCCTGGGAGGGCTTGACGGGACCGTCTGCGGGCAGTTCGCCGCTGGGGGGTTGAGAGCGAGAGTGAGTGAGTGAGTGAGGGCGGCAGACGGGTGAGAAGGAGGCTTACACCTGCTTGACCGCCTTGTCGAATTGGGAGCTCGAGTAAGTCGTCATGGCGTTCGAGTGCGAGTGGTTGGGTGAACAAGAGTGCGTCGCGTCGCTCCGAGACGAGGTCGGGCATCGTTAACGACTCGCGCTCAGTCCTCGCGCACTCCGGCGCTCCAGAGGGGAATTCAAGTGTGTAAAGGTCCCAAGACTACGCTACTCATCGCAAGCAACCCACCCCGGACACGATCCATCCTCGGCCGAGCAACAGAGGACGTCTTCCCCTCCCCACCCCTCATCTCGGTCTCCGCCACCAGCCGCCCCTCGGACCCGACGTAGGACTACGGTGACGCCCTTAGCACGGGCTGTGGCCACCCATGGCTGAATCACTGGGTCAGTCCACCCCTCCCGATCACCCGCCCGCGGCAGGTGACGTCGACTCGTCGCTGACCTCGTGTACTGACGCCATCTTGCTCGGACACGCATACACAGCAGTGCCGTCGACTAAACCGTCTACGAACCACCCTCTCACCCCGCAAGAGATCGAACTCAAACTCGCTTCCCCTTCCTTGACCGCGCCAGGTTCGATCCCCCCGACCGCCTACAGCGCAGATGAACCCAGTTCGTTGCTCGAAAGGAGGGCTAGTAGCGCTACTCGGAGGGTGAGTCGAGACTGCGGCAGAGGAGTCGAGGCTCTGTGAGAGTTGACACAAATCCTCGAAGCAGCCATCGCATTCCTCGGCCATCACGAGTGGAACCGACAGCGTGACAGAGGCCGACGAACCCCATCATCATCATCATCATCTTAACCCTCCTTCTTCGCCACCCCTCCACCGGGCGGGCGCCAACCTTCCCCTCTCGGCCATCTCCGAGACAGAAGACGCTCTCGGGTCAGGCAGCGACGCAGAATCCGACACGTCCAGCCTCGCTGCCGCAGCCACCACCACCACCACCAACCGTCCACTCCACGCTCAAGCTGGCTTCTTCGGACACAGCGGCGGGGGCGCGGGTGGGGCGTTCCTCGAACCGGTCCGGACCAGTCGCGACAGCGGAGGGTTGAGCGAGAACGTCACCCTCAAGAGTGGCTACTTGATGAAGAAGGGAGAGAGGCGCAAAGCGTGGAAGAAGCGATGGTTCGTACTCCGCGGTGGTCAACTCGCCATGTACAAAACCGACAAGGTGAGAGAGTGGCCCCGTTCTCTCTCGGAGACTCGACATTTCTAACAGAACCTGACACTTCCCCCTCCTAGGAATACCGCCTGTTGCGCCTGATCCCGCTCTTTGACATCCACGCCGTCGCCCCCGTCGAACTCAAGAAGCACTCCCACGCATTCGGGATCGTCACCCCGCGCCGCACCTACTACGTCACCGCCGACTCGGCCTCGGAAGTCCAATCCTGGTGTCGACAGATCGAAGCCGCGAAAGCCGAGTACGCGGCGCGCGCGACGAGGTTGAGCCTCGATACGCCGACGCCGACGGGGACGGGGACGGAGGGATACCCGACCCCGGTGGCGGGGACGACGCCGATCCCTTCGCCGAGGCATGCGGTCGACGCGGCCATGATGATGACCACCCAGCAGCAGCAGCCGGAGAGGTTGGTGTCTCCGTCCGACACGACCGCGGCGGGGGCGTATCCTCGAGGGATCGCGATTCCCGGAACGAGCGCTCCGCCTACCAACGGCTCGTTCGCCCCCGCCAGTTACGCCACCACCGCCTCTTCCTCTTTCAACGGTGGCGGTTCGACTCATCACCCTGGTGCCACCACCCTCGGCACCTCGTACGCGTCGACGTCGTCCTCCTCGCTCGGCGGCGGCGGTTCGCGCGCCCCGCCCAACTCGCTCGTCACCCCCGCTCCGTTCCCCTCTTCCTCTTCCTCCTCCTCAGCCTCGCCACCTTCCTCTTCAGCCACGTCCTCCTCGTTTGATCATCATCACCATCAGCGTACAGGATTGGGGTTGCACTCGCCTACGGGACTGGATGCGAGGCTCGAACAACTTGATCTGGATGGGACGGGCGCGTTCGGAATGGGGTTTGGGTCCGGGTTCGGAATGGCGACGGCGCCGGATACGTCCTCGAGTACTGTACAGAGGGCGACGAGCAGCCAGAGGAGCGAGACCTCTCCGGCTGGACGGTCCGTCTCGTCTTCCGCTGGCGTCGGCATGAAGGAAGGTGGCGCCGCCGTCGCCGCCGCCGCCCCCTCGACGCGGGACAGGTCGGCGTCCACCGCGACTACGGGAGGATCGTCGTCCCTCGCCGTCCCTCCTCCTTCCACGGGCGGCGGCGGGTTCGTCTCGAGTTCTGATGACGAAGAGGCGTACGAACCCGGTTCGGAGTACCCGACGTTCTCGCCATCTGGATTGGTCGCACCTACGACTTTGGGAGGTCCTCCAAGTGCCACTCAGCAGCAGTCGCTTTCGTCACCGCCTCTGCAACATCAGCAACAACAACAACAGCAACAGCAAGCTCGGAGCGGATCGGGCTTTGCGGACCCGAACAAGGTCATCTTGTCGGGGTATTTGATGAAGCAGGGCAAGCGCAAGACGTGGCGCAAGAGGTGGTTCGTCCTCACGAGCGGGATGCTCATGTACAGTCGATCTCACATGGTGCGTTGTTGCGCACTCGAGACCTCCCTCTCGGAATCAAATCGTTCGCTCCGTCAGGCTTGTCGACTGATCCGATCTTTCGTCCGGTGACTCCCGAACGCACAGGACCAGAAGTACAATCGGCAGATCCCGCTCAGTTCGATTCTGGACGCGATCGAGTACGAAGCTCCGTCGCCTTCGTCCCCTCATGCGCAGAAGCGGTCCTCGAACGCGACCAACGCGGGCGCCACCTCTCCTCACGGCGGGCCGTCTCTCGGCGTCGGTGGAGGGCATGGCGGCGGCGGCGTTGGCGTCGGCGCTACTACTGCTGGTGGTCCCGGTGGTGGTGGCATCGGTGGGGAGACTCGAGCGCTCGAGCACGCTTTCAAGATCATCACGCCGAAACGGACCTACCTCGTCTGTGCGCCGTCGGAAGAGGACGAAATCAAGTGGCTCGCGGCGTTGCAGTGCCTCGTCGCGCGAAGGAATCAGCAAGCTCACGCGGCTGGAGCGACGGCGGCGACTGTAACTGCAACTGCACCTCCTCCTCCCGCTCCCGCTATCGCGCCGCCCGTGCCTTCGACCGGGCTCGCATCGCACACCACGTCGACGACGAACCCTTCAGCCCCTCCACCGCCGACAACGGCAACCACCACAACCGAAGCGCCGCCGGCACGACGACCGAGTCAGACCG
Organism: Rhodotorula mucilaginosa; assembly: GCA_034406715.1. Taxonomy (NCBI): domain Eukaryota; kingdom Fungi; phylum Basidiomycota; class Microbotryomycetes; order Sporidiobolales; family Sporidiobolaceae; genus Rhodotorula; species Rhodotorula mucilaginosa. Next base: position 361,018 of record CP137874.1, read on the forward strand.
GGCCTCCGCCGGTATCGAGGCCCTCGATCCACGGACGACACCGGAGCGTGACGGACGCGGCGAGACAGGCAGTCAGGGACGTCGAGTTGAGGTTCCAAGGCAAGCCGGTGCGAGTTGCCGCCGCGCCATCGGCTCCTGCACCGGTATCGTCGCTGGGGCAAACGCAGGCGCCGATTGCGGGAGCAACGAGTCAAAGCCAGCCTGCTGCCTGAGGAGCGAGCGCACCCCTCTTGTACAAAGCTGTAACTACTATCTCTACCACTTCTTTCTCTCTCTTTGGAACTACGGCGCCGCGTCAACCCCGTACATCTGACCTTCGTCAGCAGAGTCTGCATGCGAATTCGTCGGCTTTTCACTTTCGGACGACTTCCTCACAGCTTCCTTTCGCTGCGTGAGAAGTGTGTTAGGACGCTCATCGCTACGTACGAGTGGACGACGCGACTGCGCTGTGACCGCCGCTCGAGCCTCGCGCGGTGGTGGCAGTCTTGCGAAGGCGTTCGCATCATCGCTTGTTCTCTCTCTCGCTCTCTCTCTCTCTCTTCCCACTTTCAGTCACCCGCAGATGGAGCTCGGTCAGCTTAGTCAAGCATGTTTACCACGTTGACACTGAGAAAGAACGCCGACACGAAGCCAAGCTCGCACGTCGCCGGCAGATGTGACGACTTCTGAGCGCCGAAGCCGCCGCCGTCTCGCCTTTTCGCCAACTTGACACCCTCGCTGACCGCGCGGCGTGACTTGCGGCTCTTCAACGCTGTTTTACCGACGCTTCAAGCTACTGGCGCTCGTCCGACTCACTCCCGCACCGGTAATCACCGCGTGCTGCCGCTTCCTTCCCGCCGCCCTCGGGCTCGCTCGGTCACCGCTCGCGTAGGCTCGGCTGAGCGTGGACGGCACTCAGACCTACCAGACAGATACAGATAGGTACGTGGCGCTCAAAACAGCACGTCGTGCACTCAAATACGAGCGCTGAGCCATTTCCCTATGTCAGCAGATCAACACCGATTACTGCACAACCTTTCAACGTTACAGCCGAGGTGGCGCGCACTGTTCCGTCGACGCACTTTGCTCAGAGAAATCAAGTGCGATATCCTCCTTGCAGCAGTCAAGCCCTCCGCGGCGGAGTTCAACCTCCGCGCCGAAAATCCAATTTCCTGAGCTCAACCTCTTCCCACAAGAAGTCAAGCGTCAACGTAACAAGGAGAAGGAGGAGGAAGGAACAAGAAGCTATACCCATACTCTGGGAGCGCAGACTGACGACTGCAGGACGATGCCGCATCACAGGTCAAGCGCAAGGTTGGCGCCACCGTCAAGCCAAAGGTGGGTCGCTTTCTCGGGCTTCCCAACTCCTTCCACCGCCGAGTTTGCCCTCAGTGGTCGGTCGCCGTCCCGGCCGGACGGGGTGCACCTCACGCCTGCCACGATCTCGTGCCTCGTTCTCACGCCTGTTGTGTCTCGTGTTTTGTTTTCTCGTTTGCGCCTCGTGTTTTGATTTCGCCTTCGTCTGCCCTTCCGGGCTTCGCTTCACTCGGATTCCGCACCGATTGTTTGGATGACAGGAGGACGCGACCCACTCAGTCACAAGCTGCATTGACTGACGCCTACTTTACCCGCCCCCGACTTTTGCAACTCCCGGCCGATCACAGAACGCAGGACGATGCCGCATCAAAGATCAAGCGCAAGATTGACGCCACCGTCAAGCCACTTTTCAAGGTGGGTCGCCTTCTCGGGCTTCCAGCTCCTTCCGTTGGTTCAGGTGACCCCTAGCCTTCGGTCGTCGTCCCGGCTTTCGACCAAGTCGGGACGGGGTGCAGCTCGCGCTCGTACCTTGACCTCGTACCTCGTTCGCGCTGTTGCGTCTCGTCTTTTCGTTTCTCGTTCGGTTTGCCCTTCCGGGGCTCGTGTTACTCGGATTCTGCATCGATTGTATGGTTGACAAGAGGAGGCGACCCGCTCAGTCACAAGCTGCGTTGACTGACTCCCTGCTTTGCCCGCCGGTACCCCGTCTTTGCAGATCCCGGCCAACCGCAGAACCGGCTCTCACCGCAGGTTTAGCCACGTCTTATCTCTCGATACGTCGCACAACTCCCGTCTTAGTAGGTAAAAGGCAACACTTTGAGCATGTGCTGGAATCGAAGACGCAAGGTGGAGTGTGGCAAACGAAGCGGATCAGACCAGACTGTTACGCATGGCGGCGGGCAGAGAACTCGGCTGAGTAGGCTTGCGCTAGGCTAGATCATCGATTTAGATTGTTTACTGCACGGAAAGAACCGCGAGGCGCGATCAGCTACATAGTCGAGCCTTTGGTAGGAAGAGAAACGGGAAGCTTTGCTCCGCCCGTTGTCATGCTCGGACTTGACCGGAAGTCACGTTCGCACAGGTATACGGGCAAGATGAGATCTTGGGTCTACTTTACGAGCGTCCGGCTCCGTTCCGACGCTACTCCGAGGCTCGAGCTGCTGTAAGATTGAGCTGAAATGAAGTGGCGTTCGGACGAGTCGGCTGCGGACCAGCTAACCAAGCCGCTTTTCGTCAGTGCCACTACACCCCAGTCGACTGCATGTGTTCCTCACATTGCTGCATGCGTGTTACCGATGTGTCGCCACCTGCTGACGATGATTGTGAAAGTTTTTCCCTCGACTTCGGCGTCGAAGTCGCCCGGTCGCCGCAGTTTGCCGCCGCCATCTAGCACGGGGTTGCTGCACTCGGAGAGACACCGAGCGTAAGCACCTGTGAGGCCACAGATTAGTCGCACCAGCCTCCCAGCTTTACGAAGCGGACAGGCCGCTTTGCTCGTCATCGACACCGCCTCTCGCTGCTTTTCGTCGACGCACGTTACTCGACTGCAGCCGCGCAGCCAGATCGGACACGTGGACCTCTACAGTATTCCAGAGAGGCTATAATATATAGAGCGCGGGCCGCTCTCAACAGAACCCCTTCTCTCGACTCCGCTCGTCGTCCTCGTCGACGGCAATGCGTCGCCGTTCGTCCATCGCTCTGCCCAACTTTGGCAACAGGAGAGGGTCAAACGCCAGCGCAGCGTCGTCCGTCAAGGAAGAGATCGTCAAAGACATCTTTCAGTGCGTCGCATCTCTCTGGGCTGTGATTGTTGGGGCTGCCGTCCCCGCCGCCGTCGGCAGCCAACGTCGACTCGGGCACCGTATAGAGGCTGCGAATCGAGCATGCACTGATTCAGATCGCGCTGCAGTGTCGGACTAGTTAACCTCGGCAACAGCTGCTTTTACAATACCATCGTCCAGTCCCTCTCGGCGACTCAGCCACTGTGCGACATCATCGCCGAGGCTCCCGAGTCCTCCCCCGCCCTGCGATCTCTCTCGCCCGCCTCCACCGACTACAACCCCGACCTCGACGCGCTCCCGGCTCCCCTGCCGATGACGGCGGCCCTGCTCGTCTTGCTCGACAAGCTCGACCCGACCGCAAAGTCCGAAGGAGCCGTCGCGATGGGCAAACGGGCGTTCAACCCAAAGAGCCTCCTCAGGCAGCTCAGCTTGAAGCATGACGAGTACGCCGAGGCGACCCAGCAGGACTCGCACGAGTGCTTGCGGCATCTGATCGACGGGGTCATGATGGAAGAGCAGGATGTGAGTGTTGCTCGCGACAAGCGTCGACTTCTCTGTCCGCTATCGAAAGCATCTCCTCCGATACTGACAGACGACATTGACTGCAGCTCATCAAGAAGATTCTCGAATCGACACCGGACCACCATTCTCATCGTCCGTCCATGCCGTCGCGGAACGCCACCGCGCGACCTCTCGGCGACGCTGCGCACAACTCTCAATCGCCAAAGACCCCGACGGCTTTGGGACCACAGAACGGCCGGGAAGGCGGGATCCTCCCGACCATGTCCGAAGCTACCAGTGCGGCGCCGGCAGAAGACGAGAGCGGAAACGAGTCTGACACTTCGTCGTCCGGGTCCTCGTCTTCTTCGTCGTCGAGCAGCGAAGACGACGAGGCTTCCGACTCGGAGGTCGACGAGCGGAGACTGACGCTGCGTCAGCGCAAGCGGCGCCAGCTGCGACCGTTCGTGGGCAGCATCTTTGAGGGCAAGCTCGCGAGTTTCATCATCTGCGACGAGTGCAAGAATGGTGAGTCCGCGCGTTCGCGTTTCGAGTGCAGGTCAGCATACTGACTCCTATGCCGCGTGATAGTTTCGCTTACGAAGGAGGACTTCATGGACCTGTCTCTTTCGCTGCGAGATGACACCGGCAACAAGATGCGGAAGGTAAGATCAACGCAGCCGGGTCGGCCATCGATGTCCTGCACACTGACACTACACATCCTTGCACAGCGCGACCGCATTCGCCGCACGCTGCAAGCAGGCTTCTTTGGTCGCAAGTCCGGCAAGACCAGTTCGGGCGACGACAGCGGCGCCGCCTCCGGCTCAAACGTCAAGCAGGCCCCCAACGGCGTTGCGCGGAGTCGAGGTTCGCACAGCGAGTTCGAGGGCAGCGAGTCTCCCTCCGAAGCCGACGAGACGGACGAGGACCACATCCGGCCTGCGGGGTTGCGGGCCAAGGCGGATCTCGACGGCACGCATGCGACCAGCGTCCGCTCCCGGATCAACTCGCTCGACCCTTCTCAGCTCTCGCGAGCGGACGAGAAACCGCACGCGTCATCGCTGCCGGTGCCTGCTGAATCCGGGCGCGAGCGCGATCCTTCCCCGCTCGGTCGCGCCGTCTCCATTCTCAGTCAAGGCTCGCACGGTGAAGGGCACGGACATCATCACCACCACCTCTTTCACCGGCGCCCCAAGATTCCCAAGCCGACCGCCGAGCAGGTCGCGTATATCAAAAAGGTCCTCGTCGATATTCCCGGTCCGGCTTCGGTCGCGAACGCGCCTCCTGCCGGTTTGCGCGTCGCCCACCCGCCCGGCTCGCGGCCTTCTTCATCGAACACGGACGCCGGTACGACTTCGGACAGCGGCGCCAGCTCGGTCGCCACGTCCCTCTCGCAGTTGGACTTGAGCGCGCCGAACCAGGCGCCCAAGCCGGTCGTCTCGTGGCAAGACACGGACCTGTTCGAGTGCTTCCGGCAGTTCACGAGCGTTGAAGTCCTCGAAGGCGAAAATTCGTTCGCATGCCAGAACTGCTGGAAGTGGTTGAACCCCGAACTCGAGGCGAAGCGGAAAGCGGACAAGGCGCTGCGCCGAGCGGAACGAGCCGAGCGCCATCGGGTACGCAAGGCCGTCAGACGCGGCGAGGATCCGCACGCGCTCGCGACGCCGTGCGCGAGCGAACATGAGGCTGCGATGACGGACGACGACGACGAGCGCGACCCCGCCGCCGACCGGACTGCTCGCAATACGCCCTCGCACTCGCCTCGGTTGGGAAGCACTTTCACGCCGCTCAGCACGATCCCGCCGATCGAGCCTCTTGACGGGTCGAAAGTGGTCGTGCCTGAGCCGGAACACCTCGAACCGAACGCAGCGCCTACCGAGAAGACGACTTCTTCGAGCATGCGCGGCGGCGGCCCGACGCGAAACCTTTCGATCTCTTCGGCGGCGACTTCCTCGCATTCGGAGATGCCGTCGATCTCGACCGCCTACGAAGGCGGCATCTCTTCCGAAGCTTTCGAGACGACGACGGACGAGGGCGAGGACGGCTACGAGTCGGAGGCGTCGCCCGGCCTCGATGACGCTGCCAGCTTGAGCGGCAGTTTGTCGGCTCTCCCGCCTCAGGGCGGCACTCCCCTGACTTCGTCTGCGCTCAGCGCCCAACAACAACAACAACAGCAGCAGCAGCAGCAGCAGCAGAACCCGGGACAACCGATGAACCGGACCATCTCGCAAGCCGTGTCGGAATCGTTGCAGGCGCAGATCAAGCCGCTGCCGCCTCCGAGTGGAGGACCGCCGCCAAAGCTCACGTCCAAGGAGCTCAAGTCTCCGACCAACGGACATAGCAGCAACGGCAAGAGTGCTGCTAAATCCCCCGCCGCTGGCGGCAAGACTCGGGCCACCAAAGTCCCGCCCCGGAAGCAGCGGCACATCCTCCGCCGCGCGCACAAGCGGTACCTGATCTCACCGACCGACCTGCCGCCCGTCCTTGTCGTCCACCTGAAGCGGTTCATGCAGACTTCAAAGTCGAGCCTGTTTGGGTCGGCGTTTGTCAACCTCAAGAAGCGCGACGATCCGGTCTCGTTCCCGCGCGAGATGGACTTGACGCCGTTTTTGGCTCCGTCGGGCAAACCGCCGAGGCTGAACCCGAACGCGTTTGGATCGGACGAGCGTGGGCGAGGAGGCGCGCCTGCTCGAGCGGAGGAGAATGGCGACCATCACCACCACCACCAGCAGCAGCAGCACAAGGTCGTGCTCGAGAAGGAAACGCACAATGCTCGCTACCGCTTGTACGCAGTCGTCGTCCACTTTGGTGACCTCAACACTGGTACGCTGCCCTCTCTTCTCAAGCCCAACACCTTCTGAGAAGCTCATGTTGGGCGACTCTTTTCACAGGTCATTACGCCTCGTATGTGTTGTCGAACCGGTACGGCAAGGGCGACCAAGCCGGTCGGGGCCAGCGCCGCTGGGTGTTTTGCTCCGACGAGGACGTCACGGCCGTCAGTGAAGCCGAAGTCTTGCGCTCGAAAGCCTACATGCTGTGCGTTTCTCAACGGGTTTCTTGGAGGGGTTTCTCCGGAACACTGACGCATGCCTTTGGACCCGCCGAACCATACAGCTTCTACGAACGTGTCGAGGCCAAGACGGGACAGGTACCCAACTCTGCGATCCCTGCGAACACGGCGGACGTGGACGTGCTGCCGATTCGCTCCGGAAGCAGCAACAGTGGCGGTGGCGAGGTCGCGTCGTCTTCGTCGGCGGCTCTTGCGCCTTCGTCCTCGACAAGTTCTGCTTCCACTACTGTGCCTTCGGTACTGGGAGGCGAGGTGCAACCTGTGGCGGAACCGCTCTCGGTCGAGGATCGAGTGCCAGCCACGGTGCCCGAATGAAGCGGCCCACCTGTGTAGATAAAGACGGCGCGCGACTTTCTCGAGGGACGGAGAGATGGATGGAGACGGATAGACTGTATCACTGCCTTATTCACAATGGAGGTGCGAAACAAACCGGTCGTGGCGAGAGCTCGATCACGCTCGCGTGCGGCGATCTCGTTCGGTTCGAGCGCCCACCTCCGATCGACGATCAAACGGCTTCTCTTCCGCTCGCTTCCGCACGCGCTGCAGTCGCCCAGTTGCGACACTCGACCAGGCTATCGAAGCACTCCACGCGTGGCAGTGCGCAGTCTCCTCCTCGCCCCACCCCTTCGAGCTGCAGCACGCCGCTCACAAAGGCTGAGTGAGGTCGCCCTCCCCTCCTCCTCCCCTCGCCGCCGCGTATACTGCTCCGGCCACAACGCACGCTACGCGACGTGCGTCCACCACACGAGGAGCCACTGACCTAGGCACCCGCGATCAGGTCAGTCCGGCGCTTTGTCATCCATCTCAGTCGGCGGGGAAGGGGTTACGCCGCGGACCAAAGGCGCCCCGAGACAGGCACAGATGCAGATGCAGCGTGGCGCGTAGGCAGAAGGGTGCAAGGGCAGAACAGAGCGGACACAAGTCAGGAATCTCTCCAGCAGGACGGCGGACTGGGCGAGTCGATGATGCTGCGAGGGCATGCAGAGCAGGAGACAACACCGAGACGATGATGGCGCTTTCGGTTCGCAGAAGCGAGCGGCACAGAGACAGGAAGGACTGACCCGAGGATCGACTCCTCTTGCAGCTGCGCCGCGGAGCCTCAAGAGGACGAGGTGTCGGAGTGAACCGAGTTTGCTGTTCCCCGACAACCTCGAAAGACATGGCGACTCAGTACGCCGTCTCGCAACCGCCCGCGACTTCGGGCACGGCGGCGGCCGGTTATCAAGACAAGACTGCCGAGTACGGCTACGAAGACCCGCAGCACAATCCGGCGTCTGCAACGGCGAGCGAGTTCGACCGTCAGAACCGGCAAGAGAGCTGGCCAGGCACCGCCAACGCCTCCGACTCGCCCTTTCCCTTGCACCAGACCTTCTCGCCGCACATCCCGCCTGCCTCGACGGGCACGCACCACCACGCCATCAGCGGGATTGGGAGTCCGTTCCCTCCGTTCTCTCCGCACGGTCACTTTGGCGACTCGCTCAGCAGCGGCACCGGCGGCGGAGGCGGAGGCGAGGCCGGCGCTTCGCCACAGCACCAGCAGTTCCATCACCCTACGCACTCGCCGACCCACGCGGGCGAACACAACACCGGCGTGCCCGAGATCGGTCACGTCAGGTGCTACTGGGCCATCCTCTCGGCGGAACTCGAGTACGCCTACCTCGGCCCGGTCTTTGCTGCTCACCTCGGAGACGAAGTCGCCGAGCGGTTGAAGGGGACAAGTCTGCTCGACTGGGTCCACCCCGACGAGCGGGACCAGCTCGCCAAGGATCTCTTGCCGCATCCGGACCGACTCGCCGGAGTCGAAGAGACCGGCGTCTTTGGCAGCGTAACGAGGTACGTTTCTCTTGAACCTCGTCTACCAATGCTCCCCTTCCGAAAACTAATCCGTGCTTGGACGGACCAACTCGCAGGTGTCGCTTCTCGCGCATTATCCGGATGATGCGCAATCTCGGACACCCGAACGTGCCGAAGGTACCAGAGGCTGCGCTCTACGCGATCGACGACGACTGGCTGGACCTCGATGTGACGACGAGCTGGATCGCCGGAGACTGTTCCGCCAAGGGCAAGGGCAAGACGGCCGACGGGCGCACGCCCGGAGCCGTCCTCGCGTTCTTCCACGTCTCGAACGACAAGGACCCGGTGCAGGACAATGATGTCCATGTCCGGAACGGGTGGAGCAACTGGTGTGGCGTCTCGCTCGATTGGGGCCCGTATTTGTCGCCCGAGTTGTGCGACGAGCTCGTCGAGACCCTCAAGCGCTTGACCGGCGTCGAGGTACCCTCGAGGCCGTCGACGGGTCGTTCCGACGGGAGCGACAAGGGTACTCTCGGCGAAGTCCTGAACGGGACGGACACTCGCGATGCTGCCGACGAAGCCGACGCCGAGGCTGAAGGCCCGCCCTCGCACGTGTTCCAGATCTTGGATCAGCTGGGTCGCCCGATCGTGACCTTCCCGGAGCCGAAGAAGGGACGCGAGTACGATGTCGAGCGGTATTCGACGCTCGCGCAAGAGGTCATGGCGAGGCCGGCCGAAGCGGCGCCGAGTCGGACGAGCTGCACGAGGCGATACAGGAGCAAGCATCCCGAGTGAGCGAGCTCCCCGTCCTTATGCTTCGACTGCTAGCAAGCAAACTGACCTGTTTTTTCGCTGCTTGTGTGCGCTGATCAGGATGCGGACGGGCGAGATGCACACCATCGAATCGGTCGTGATCATGTACGGCGACATCACGTTTGCGTGCTTCCAAACCGGCGGCGTCTACCTCAGTCCGAGCAGGAAACTCACCGGCTTGACGATCCCCGAGGGCCCTTCGTTCGATGCCACCACGATCGAAGGGAAGCATTTCGCCCTCGAGGACGTTCCGACGACTCCGAATGTCAATAGCAGCGTCGGTCGCAAGCGCTTCCCCTTTGAAGGGACCGACGGCGACGAGCAGGAAGCGCAGCAACCTGCGAAGCGGCAGCGACCGGCTCTGCAGCCGCCGACCTTGCCTCGCTTGCAGACGAGCGCTCCCTCCCCGGTCGGAGAAATGGCCTCGCCGCTGCAGAACAACCACCCTCAGCAGCAGAACAACGGACTCTCGATCTCGACGGCCGGTAACATGTTCCGTCAGAACCTCGAAGTCGACTCGATGTCGGCCGCAGGTGGGATCTCTCCGACGGTCGCGTCCGCCTCGGCGATCTTGGGCTCGCTCGGCGACGTCATGCAGCAGCGACAGCAGCAGCGGACGCCGCTTCCCCCTTCTCCACTGCAGCACAGCAGCACCAACCCCGATGGAGGACGCCTCCCGCCGCCTGCGTTCGGACCGCAAGCGCATCACTCGGTCTCGCCGACAGCTCCTGCTTTCCCCCCTCCTACGGCTTCCGGCTCGGGTCCAGGGCAGTCGTACGACGACGGCAACATGCTCCCGCCTTTACCGCGCTCGCCGTTCGAACGGCAAGGAGGTACCGGTGACTCCTACTTCCCGCAAGGGTCGAGCTCGCAGGCCGGTCAGGGAGGAGACGGTAAAAGTCCCGAGCAAGGGCAGCCCTCTTCCTACGCCGGCGGCGGCGGCGGTGCGGGACTCGAAGCGAACGCGAGTGCCGAGTGGCCGCTCTTTGAGCGACATGAGCGCCCGGGCGAGCTGGCCGTTACCGGTCCGACCGGCGGCAAGCGCGGACGGCATCGCCCCGACGGACCGGTGTTCAAGCCCAACGTCAAAGCTTGCGAGAGCTGCGGCACCATCAACAGTCCGGAATGGCGCAAGGGTCCTTCCGGAGTGAAGAGCCTGTGTAACGCGTGTGGTGAGTCCTCTGGACAACTCGTGTTGCTTGTGGCATTTCGGAAAGCTGACGGTTTTCCAAATTATCTCAGGTCTCCGGTACGCGCGCCATGTTTCGCGCGAGAAGAAGAAGGCCGAGCAGAGGGCGATCGTCGAGAGTGGCGGCACGATTCCGAAAAAGACGAAGAAGAAAAAGGCGTCGGCGGGAGGAGGTGCTAAGGCGTCCAAGGCAGAGCAGGTGAAAGAGGCGGCAGCGGCGGCGGCAGGCGGGTTGACGGACGAGCGCTCCGAGCACACCTCTGTCGGGTCGACGTCGGCTTCGGGTTCGGCTCCGAACAGCCTGCCTCCGACGAGTCAAGCCACGTACGACGCTCATGCCGGCTATGCGCTGCCGTCTCCGCATGCTCAGCCTACCGCCAAGCCGTACTCGCCGTATTACACCACCGCCCCGCCGATGCCAGGCCAGTACTCCCACGCAAGCACTCCAAGCTTGCACACGCCGCAGTACCCGTCTCCGCTCCCGCAGCACACGTCTGCGAGCTACTTCCCAGCAATCAGCGCGGCCGTCTCGTCGTACCCTTACTCGCTCGCCATCTCGGCCCCGATCACGAGTCACGCTCCCGTGTTGCCGTCTCCGCATGTCGGCCCCGGGTACCAGTACCCTCCTCCTTCTCATCTGCCGCATCCGGCTCTTGCCGCGTACCCGAACGGCGGCGGAGGGGGACTGCACCCACCGACGAGCATGAGCTCGTCTCACTCGCCTTCGCCGTACTCGCCCTACCCTCCTTCCCCGCACGCCCACTCTCCAAACCCGGGCGCAGCAACGGCGCAGCCGCCGATGCATTCTCCGCACGGGCACACAGCTGTACCGCCTGGGTGGGGGCAACCGAGCCCGGTCATGCACGGACCGCCGGCGGGATGGGTAGCTCCGCAGCAACAATCGCACTTCCAGTGGCCTCAATCGAACCCGTACGATCGTCAACAGCAGCAGCAGCAGCAGCAGGCACAGCCACCGTCGTCGGAGCAGCAGCAGCAGCAGCAGTTCCGTCCGCAGCCGGTCCAGCGCCAGTCGGGCGAGACCTGAGGGTCGTCCTTCCCGTCTTCCTACGAGATCCGATCCGAACATCCTCTTCCTAAACCATGTCATATTCTCCTTTCCGATCGCTTTTCCCTGTCTGTCACCTCTTTTTCTCTTGGGTTCAGCTCTCTTCCGGTCACTCGCGTCAGACCTGCAGTCGCCGCGATTAGTTGCTCCCTTCCAGGCGGCGGCAGATCGTCTCTCCCCCGATCTCTCGGTTTACCGCGCGTCCAATCCTGTATGGCACTCACTCCATGACTAGAGCGTGTACGATACTCGTGCTTGCTTGTGTGTAATCGCGTGCGTTGAGAAGACAGGAATGGAATCGATTCGCGAACGGGAGAAAGGAGGGCATGCTACAGTGTTTTCACGAGAAGCGTTCGTAAGGGGAAGGAAGCCAGAACGCATGAGAGATATGGAGAAAAGAGAGAGAGAACAGCTAAGAGAAGGCGACGAACGCGCTCGCGTAGCTGACGCTCGAGTCGGACAAGTGCTCGACGTGGCTACTCTGCTCGTACCGAACCCACGCGCATTTCATCGTCTGCGGTGGCTGAAGTCCACTCTGCGCCGCTTCGAGGGCGGCGAGGGCTCCGAGGAGGACTCCGATCGGGTGACGACCGCAGATGGTGTTCTTGGTCTGGCGGAGGTAAGCTGCGAATTCGTCGTGTGCTTGCGCCGCGCTCTTCTTCTCCTTCTTGGTCTTTACCTGCTGCTCATGGTGGTCATCTCGCGTTCTACCGCCGCCGCCGCCGCCGCCGCCGAACGCGATCGCCTCCATTCCGAGGTGGTCGAGCTTCTCAATCCCTTTCCACACCGGACCGCCACCCGCTTTCTCAGCGAAATTCCTGCTCGTCAACGTCGATCCAGTCGCGAGGTCGTCCGAATCGGGAGGGTGATAGTGCGTGTACCGGAATCGGGTCCCCCAGTGACAAAAGTCGGACGAGATCACAAAGAGGGTGTGAGGGTCGGCGAGGTACGGGGCGAGGAGGGCGCCAAAGGTCTTTTCGGACGAGGTTGAGATGGAACCGACGAGGATGGGGACGATCTTGATGTTGCGACTGAGTAGGGTGGGGGCCGGCGTCAAATGAGAAAGGGTGAAGGAGAATGAGTAAGTCTGGGGTTAAGCGGTGGCGGAGGAGGCTGCCGGTCGAAGTGGGCACTCACCCTTCAAAGACTTTGCGGATGTACCTGCCCGTATGTTGAAGGACGCGAACGAGCACCGTTAGTACTTACTTGCGTCGAGTGAGAGGTGGTGGCGTCAAGCGGCAGGCGTCGGCAGGTACTTGCACTCACGGGAGATGCATTTCGATACTGTGGGAGGAAAGAAGCGTATGGCGACATCAGCTAGAGTTCCGTGAAAGCTTGTGATGCTCCGGTGGCCGTTTAGAGGATCGCCAGTTGGTTACCGTTCCCACCCACCTGTGCTCATCCTCGTCCGTGGAGAGATCCATGCCTTGGAATTTGCCCGTCTCTCTGAGCTCATTGATCGCTGTAGGGGCGAATTAAGCCAAGTATGTCGTGGAGCAAAGGCGCGCCTCTCGAATCAGTTCCGGATTCCACCGCCGACAGGGTACCGATACGAAGAAATGACTGACTTTCGAGGTCGAGCGGGAGTTGACCGATCGGAGTTTCGTAGGCGGAGCAGCGACTGAGGGCGCAACCGTCAAGGTAGACGTGGTGCGACGGTCCGAGAACGAACACGCGTTGGCTGCGGCATGGATCAAGTGGGAAAAGATCTTGGTTAGAGCTGTTCCGATCGTCGATGAACAGTACCGCGAGTGGAACTGACATGTTTTCGACGTCGATGCACCTGTAAGCGAAGGCGGCTGCTGGACCCGAGTAAGAATACCCTGCGTGGCTGATGGGAGGGGACCGGGGGAGGTCGGTCAGCTTCTCACTCGCTCGGTCGAGTGAGGCCGCCGGAGCGGGTGCCGACTGACGGAGCGATGATGGCTTTGCATCCCTTGACGGGTGCTTGGCGGAGGGGCTCGCCCTGCTTCGGGTTGGCGGTCGCTTCGAGCCATTGCGCGAGTTGAGCGGCCAAGAGAGCCTCTGTTGCCACAGATCCACTCGATCCGGTCAGCGGACTTTCCAAGTGTGATCACAAGGAGGATGTGCTTACTGTTGTCTGTGTACCAGCTGCCGGCATGGCTCGCTGCCCTCGTCGTCTGAGTGCGCGGCATCGCAAGTCGAAGTGGGGCCGACCGACAAGAGGGGTCGAGACGGGAAGAGAGCGCAAGGACGAGACGCAGCGGTGCCGAGCTCGGTACAGACAGACAGATCTCGCACGGAAGCTTCGCTTGCGTGATTGCGCACTCGGGAATGCGAGATGGAGGTGCAACGAAGAGAGAAGAGGCGAGCGCTCGGAGATGCTCGAAGGTGGCCACGCCAGCTCTGCAGACAGACAGAGTATAGACCGGAGTTCTCCCTTTCTACACTCGTAGATCGAGCGAGGCTGCCTTACCAGGTATCACGACGATATAGGCCGCGTAAGGAGCCAAACGATATGTCCGCGGGAGTAAGCGGAGACGAACCATTCTTCTCCGTGCCGACGAGAGAGCAGCTCTCTCGCGCGTCTGCTGGCTCGTGCGAGCAGTCAGACTCGCCAGTCGCCGTCTCTATTGCCCTATCTACCCCGCTTGCCGTCCCTCTCGCCTGCCCGACCCTGCGAAGCCAGTCAATCGCGCCGCCGTCGTCCCTGAGCCAGCCGACGATCGGATCCGAGCCCTGGTTCGTCGCTCAGAATGGCGACTACCACCGTGACAGAGACGAGGCCAGCCGTAGAGGTAGCGCAAGCTCATGCGCCCCGGCTGGCGAACCCACCGCTCCGGATGGGGCCGTGTAGCCACTACGCCAGCTGGCTCAAAGCGCATCATCATCATCTCGCGCTACAACGCCTCACCGCCGCCACCCACGCTTCCTTTCAGCTCCAGGCAATCGCCAATCACAAGGTACGTTCTCACGAGCCTGCGCGTCTTCGAATCGCGCGAAAAGAGGGGAGGAGGGCGCTGACTCGCCTGCCCCCTCCTTGTCCTCCCAGTCTGCCGCACCTTCTACACCTGCCCCCTCTTGCTCGACTTGCGGGACTTTACCTCTCCGTCCTTACTTTTGTCTCAACTGCGAGGCGACCTTTTGCCGACACGACAAAACCGCGTCCGACCACGCCGCCTCGCACGCCGCAAACGAACAGCACCATCTCGGTGAGCGCAGCCCTCGATCCCATCGCCGGGTCCGCCTTACCTTTGAACCGCACATTCGCTAATCAATCACTGGTGATCCGCATCGTGCAGCGTGGGACCTCCGGGCGCAGGCACTGTACTGCTTCGGCTGCAACGACCACGTCCGGAACGCGGCCGTCGAGCGCTTCCTCGCCGCCGAGACGATCAGCCATGCCGACTCGAACCAGGCCCCTGCCGACAGTCACCGCGGTGCGTCTGCAGAGTCTTAATTCGCCCGCACGGACTCAGTTGACCTGACTGCTCTGGAATGTCCGGTTGGTTGTACGCATTCCGCACACGCACAGCTGGGAAGCGGAAAAGGGTCAACACTTCGCTGTCGTTGACGCCTCCGACTGCGTTCGGAGCCTCTGCCAATCTTCCAGGTGAGGTTGTTCGCTGAGCCTGCTCCCGCCGTTCCGAGGGCTCAACTCACCATCGCTTCGGTGTCGAATAATCCGTGCAGCTCGAGGGATCCGGAATCTCGGCAACAGGTCCGTCATCGTCCAGGCTCTCACTCTCCTCTTGTGACACAGTTCACTCGCTCTGTTTCACCAACTGACCGAGCCGAGATCATCCCACCCTATCCAAACTAAACGACGCACCCCGACCGCGACTGTTGCCGCCGCAGCTGTTACATGAGCGTCGTCCTGCAAACTTTTTTGGCCAACCCGTTCCTGCGCGCCTACTTCCTCGCAGATCGACATAACCGGTACGCGTGCGCGCGCACCCTCGCAGGCGAGGCGTGCCTGTCTTGCGAACTCGATCTGCTCTTTTCCGAAGTGAGTCCTCCCTCATACGCACCTTTGGTGGTGATCGTCCGCATCTGTGCAGCAGTGCTTACCCATTGTCACGTCTGCCCCCTTGCCTCGCCTCTCGTCGTCGTTGTCAGCAATACTCGCCGGATCCTGCACCGCACGCGCCGACGCGGTTCTTGTACTCGTTCTGGCGGTCGAGTCACGACGCGGCTGGCTACGCTCAGCAAGACGCTCACGAGTTTCTCATCTCTTGCAAGTCGTCGTCTCGCGGGCCGTTCCTGACGTTTTCAATGTCCTGGTGCTTCTTCCTCATTCAAGCACTGACCGACACTTGTTTGCCGGCCTTGCAGCTCTGAACTTGTTGCATTCCTCTTCTGTCCTGCACCAAGACGAACCGGCGCCTGCCGACGCAGCGAGTTGTCCGTGCATCGTCCACTCGACGTTCGCCGGCGAGTCGAGGAGCAAGATCACGTGCGGGAGGTGCCACCACCAGTCCGAGACGCTCGAACCGTTCTTGGACTTGTCGCTCGATTTGAGGGACCGGAAATCGGGCGAGATGGCAAAGACGCTCGCGGACTGCTTGAGGAGGTGAGGCTTGGCTCGGGGCGGCCCTCTCTTCTTCTTCGGGCGTGGCGAGCTGACAAACTGATTCCCCGGAACCCCGGCAGCTACACTACGCCGGAGAACCTCCCGTCAAAGTATAGCTGTGCGGCTTGCGGAGACGGAGTCCCAACTGCGAGCAAACGACTCAGCATCAAGTCGCTCCCTTCAGTCCTCTGCATCCAGTTCAAGGTCCGTCCAGCCGCGACGCACCGCCCGCTGCTGCTGGTGTAACTCACTGCCTCCTGACGACGCTGACCTTCCTCTCTCTCCAAATGACCGGTCGTTAATTGCGCCCACCGCGCAGCGGTTCGAGATAACGAACCAGGCGCACAAGATTGATACGCCGATTCGGTATCCGCTTCAGCTCGACATGGGCCCGTACTTGACGGATCACCTCGAGTACCCGGCGAGTTACAAGCCGTGAGTCTCCCCCTCTCTCTCTCTCTTTTCCTTTACTCGTCGTCAACGTAATGCTGCACGGACAGCTGTACTTACTCATCCTGCATGCTATTGTCCGGCATTGCGTTGCTCAACAGGTCGAACGCGACTCGGTTCGGATTGATGGCTGTGATTGCGCACGAAGGGACGCTCAGTCAGGGTCACTATACGTGTTACATCCGCGGTGCGGACGATGTGAGCTCCCCTACCCAGTCTGGTTGCTTGGGGGAAAAGGCTAGCAACCCGCTGACACTGGTCTCTCCCCCTGCGACAGTTCTTTGCTGTCGACGACGAGAAGGTCCGCCGCGCCTCGATTGGGGAGGTCCTCGCCGCCAAGGCGTACTTGGTCGTGTATTCTCGCATCTGAGCCCAGTGCCCTCTAATCCAGCTCTCTCTTTTCTCCTTCGCTCTCCCCCATTCGGACACTGTTCCACTCTTTCCATCTTGACGTTCGTCTTCCGAGCCACGCGCCAATGTCTCCATCTCCTCTCGTCTCCGCATCGCCGCATGCTTTGTTCCAGTTCGTTCAGGACGCTGTTCTGCTCTCTCTGCGCATCTTTGTCGATCCCCTGTCCTGTGCTTCCCATCTCACGACCCACCCGCACGCCCAATGACCTTTCGCACGCAGTTACCTTCATCTTGCCATTGTCCATCCTCGTTGATCTTGCGCCGTTGCCCTGCATATGTCGTTTTGCGTATAATCCTGACGACCTAGCTAATAGCGCACAACGTCGGGAGCGACGTTACTGTAGAAGAAAAAAGCAAACTCCGGAGCGGCGCTCCGGCCGCTCACTTTCACGGACCGGCTTGCTATGCTTCTCTTCTTATATAACCATAAACGCTCTGGATCGAAGAATTTATCCGAGAGAGCTATGTACTCGTCGGGTCTGGCCGCTTGTGCATTAATCTGATTCGCCGGCTTGGAAACTGCGTGCGCGACGCGCGAGGCGACTCGGAAAGCGAATGACGTCGTCGCTGGCAAAGCGTCAAATCGCTCCGACCTCGGTTTCCTCTCTCCTCTCCTTTTGCCTTGCACCTTTCTATACGCAAGAACTCCAACAGAATGTACCGCAACGCACTCAACCTCGCTCGTCCAATCGCTCGTGCCCAGCTCGCTCGCCCCGATGCGTCAGTCCGCCCTGTCTCTTCCGCTGGCCTCGATCACACCCCTCGGACACCGCCGAGGCTTATCGCGTAGGCCTTCTTGGTCATGGGGAGTCGAACTGACATGAAACTATTACCAACAACAGGGCCGCCGTCCCGCGCTCGTTCGCAACGTTCACTCCGCGCTTGGCCGGCAAGCCCGTCGAGGAGCAATCGGCCCAGCACCCGGGCAAGAGCGACGTCCCTCACCTCGAGAACCCGACGCTCAGCGAAGAGGCTGTCCACGCCGACCTCCTCGACATCGACCCGCTCGCCGGCAAGCACCACCACGGTTCCTCCTCGACCGCGGCCGGAACTGCGGAAAAGGTGGTTGACCAGGTCAAGGATGCCGCGAGCAAGGTCGCCGACAAGGTCAAGGACGCCGCGAGTACCGTGACCGGCGCCGGCAACCCGCAGAAGCGATCGTACCACTCGTCTGCGGTTCGCCGAGCGCCGGCCAAGGCGAAGGAGAACCCCGAGGGCTCGAAGCCGGTCGAGGAGCAGTCGGCGCAGCACCCGGGCAAGAGCGGGATCGACCACCTCGAGAACCCGTCCATGTCGGAGGAGCACGTTCACGCCGACCGCACGGCGCACGACCCGTTGCCCGGTGACAAGAAGCCGTCCCGGCAGGACAACAAGGCCCCGAACAAGAACAACGTGAGTCGCCCCCCGCATGGAGGAGGTCAGGTCGAGCCTGCGGGCAAGCCGGCTACCGCGAGCGTAGACGACTTGCCTGACGGCGAAGCGACCAAGAAGAGTATCGCATCCGCGAGTTGTTTCGCTCCGTTCTCTCTCTCCTCTCCTCCCTCTCCTCGGAGTCTCTCTTTCAAAAACGGCTAGGTCCCGTGAGCGTGGCGTTCCTTTACTGACTCGGATTCTTCTACCTCCGGCCCGTACAGGCTTGAATCCGCATTGACCGAACTGCATGAACGAGTGGCGAATGCCAAAAGGAGTACAAAGAAAGTCGTTGTCTGTAGTCTCTTGGACAGCCCCACCCTGTACAAAAAGTAGTCTCATTTGACTTTTGTGTGCATACGAGTAAGATCTGTATATCTATGCGTGTATGGCCAGCAGTTTGCATGCTCTCGAGCAAGTCCGAAGATTTACATCGCTCGTCTCGGTCGTTCACGGCGCACTCTGCTGCGCTCCGACTCACCGGTACTGCAGCTGGTCCATCTGGAAATTCAAGCAAGCCCAGCGATCTATCGTCAAGCAATAACCAAGGAGCGGCTAGTGTTGTATAGCACGCCCCCGACCTCGGCATTGAGCGATTGATCCAACCAGACGCGACGTTGCGGCGACATCGCTCCAAAGGCAGCAGTCGAGAGCAGGCCGAGACGACAGCACTACCAAGACGACGTAGAGGATGCGGTTATACCTGCCCCGACCGATCCGGGATCCCCTGCTCGGCGCCGTCTCGAGGCTCGAGACCAGCTTTGATGTCTCGCTCTCGCTCAAGCGGGTCAAGCGGTACGGCTGGAAGTGGAGCAGGGACTGGGAATACGCTCTCAGCTTGACGGTGAGCAGTCCCTCAGGGTGCCGATGACCCGTCGGACGAGACTCCTCCAGCTCGCTCCAGAGTACCGAGCCAGCTGACATGACAACCCCTCCATGCAGCTCGCCATATTCTCATTATCCGTCATGGTGGCGCCGTTCCTCTTCAAAGTCTTCCTCGTCTCGGTCTACACCCTCGCGCTCCTGATCCCCTTCACCTCCCAGTTCTTCCTCCCCGCGACCCCCATCTTTTCCTGGCTCCTCTTGTTCTACTCGTCCCAGTTCATCCCGAAATCCTGGCGCCCCCACATCTGGGTCTCGGTCCTGCCGACGCTCGAATCGATCCTGTACGGCGCCAACATCTCGGACTTGTTGACCCGCGCGACCAACCCGTTCCTCGACGTCCTCGCGTGGTTGCCGTACGGCGTCATCCACTTTGTCGCACCCTTTGTCGTCGCGGCACTTTTGTGGATCTTTTCACCCCCGGGAGCCGTCAAGTTTTGGGCCGCCGCGTTCGGCTACATGAACCTCGCCGGCGTCATCATCCAGATCGTCTTTCCCTGCGCGCCCCCTTGTGAGTCGGCTGATCCTCGACGAGAGTTTCAGCCTTGCCTACGAGAAAGACTGACTGTACGTCTGGTTGGAAAACAGGGTATGAACTGCGAGAGGGTCTCGTCCCTGCCAACTACCGCATGCGCGGTTCCGCCGGCGGTCTCGCCCGCATCGACGCCATCTTTGGCGGCCACGGCTACGACAAGACTTTTTCGGGCGCTCCGGTCCCGTTCGGAGCGTTCCCGAGTCTGCACGCCGGCTGCTCGACGATGGAGGCGCTCTTCTTGTCGCACTTTTTCCCAAAGGGGAGACCTTTCTATTGGCTCTACGTCTTTCTTCTGTACTGGAGTACGATGGTGCGTCCCCCCCCCACCCCCCCCCCCCCTCTCTCTCTCTCTCTCACAGGTTCTCTTCTCTCTCTCGCGCGCGCGCACGTTCAATCCAGCAAAGACTAACCCGTGGGGTCTGGCAGTACCTCACGCACCACTACTTGATCGACCTCGTCGCGGGCGGTTCCCTCTCCTGCACGTTCTTCTACTACTACCTCTCCAAAATGCCGGACGAGCTGCGCCACCCGACCGCACGACCCTTGCCGCCTTACCGCGCCACGTCGACGCAACAGCAACAGTTTGGCGACAACTCGATCCCGCTCGATGAGGAATCGGGGTTGCCGAAACCGTTTGCGCATCATGCGGCGGGGGCGACGAATGGGCATGCGAATGGGTATGGAGGGTGGGAAGCGGAAGAGGAGGATGAGGAGGAGGGCGGCGGGAAGAGCGGAGTCGAGAGTCTGGCAGACGAGGCGAGCGTGTACGTTCCCACCACCGAAGGAGCCGGGAACGGTCTCCAGAGGACCAAGAGCCCCTTGCGAAGGGATTGATTTCCTCAGCGTTTCTATATCATTGCATGTTCCCCCGTTTCCCTCTCCCCTCTCTCTCTCTTTTGCTTTCGTCTTTCCCGTCTCTGCACCCCGATTATTTAGAACCCGGGCTCGCATATACCCCGCTTGCCTCCCTCGCATCTAGCGCCTCCCGATTCCCTTAGCAACTTCTTCCAGACAGTGTAGAATAAGAAACCCTTAATCTGAGACTCATCGTACAACACCACCACTGCCATGCATGCGCTTTCATCGGAAATCAAATGAACCCTTCTTGCAGGGCCGGCAGGTGACGAGAGAACACGATACCTCTCGGACGGACGGAAATGGCTTTACAAACGTGAGCGCGTGAGCGTGATGATTGCGAACAGACTACTCTGACAACAGATGCATGCGGGATGATGTACGACACGGATTGGACTCTGGAGAAGCGATGAAGCGGAGGCATGGGGAGAGGGCGCGTGTGAAATCTTCTAATATCGTCGAGCCTGTGGTCCGGAGGATTGACTAAGTCAGTCGGGAGTGGTTTCGTTTCCCTTTTCCGATTGCTGGACTTACGCCTCCTCCAGCGCTTTGCGGGCAGCTGTACGTTCGAGAATACGAAGGCGTGGATCGGATACGGTCAGCGAAGACGGTCCGCGGGTGTCACAGCCCCGTATGAGATCCGGGCGCGCGACGAACTTGAACAAAAAACGTACTGATTCGCAAAGTGACCTTTTTCACCGCACTTGAAGCACGTGATGGTACTGAGGTCGACGCCACCGCCGCCGCCACCACCACCACGATCACCACCTGCAGCGCCGTTCGGACAGCTGCACACACACGCGAGGGGGTCGTTCAGGGGCTCGTTAGTACGTCACAGAGAGGCCTGAGCCAAATACAATACGCCTGAGAATGGCGGGAGGCACGGGGACGTGGACGCACTGGTTTGCGAAATGGCCAATTTGCTTGCTGTTGAGGGGCGAAGGACGGGTTTCGGGTGGAGTCCGGGCAGAGGAGGAAAGGGAGAGGGGAAGAAACGGAGAACGGGCAAAAAAGGAAAAGAAAAAAAAGCGTCAGTCTTGGACCGATTGCAGTACGCGCAGGGCTGCGCCGCGGCAGTATTGACAGTGTAGAAACAGGAAAAACTGACCACTTGTAGCAAGTGACGGTGCTGTGTATTTTGAAAGGCATTTGCGGGAAGGTGCCGGTGGCGAGTTTCGAGATTGTTTGTGTGGCGGAGGGATGTTTTTGAGTAGGTCAGTGCGCTGTTCGTCCATCTTCCAAGACGGGCACACAGAAAGAGAGATGCTTACCTGAGATCCCTCTTTCCGCCACCGCCGCCACCCATACCTTGAGACTGCATCCCTCCTCCCATGCCTCCTCCTCGATGATCACCCCCTCCACCTCTGTTCCCACCACCACCACCACCACCACCATCGCGATTCCAATCCTGCGCGCCACTGCCACTCCTCCCCGTCGGGTCCGCGGCGTGTTCCAACCAATCTTTGCGGTACAACCGGAAAGTCGCTTCGGGGAGGAAACGGGCGCCGGAAACGTCGGGGATGCGGGTGGAAGAGGCGGGAGGTTCGGGTTCGGGTTCGAATTTGGCGCTGCACGTCGCGCGCGACAGAGAGGAGAAGAAAGAATCAGCGACTGACGGGACAGAGAAGAAGAAGAATGGTCTGGAGGGGGGGGAGCCCAGACGCACTGTCCGTAGGGGCAGTCTTTGCCGTTTTTGCAGAACCCGACGAGGTAGTCGGGACACATGACTCTTCGGACGTGCTTGAGTTTGCAGTCGGGGCCTGTGGCGCGGGTGGGAGCGTGGGATGAGTTTTTTGGTGTCTCGCTCTCGTGGGACCAGACTGAGCGGAATCAAAGAGGCGGACGCTCACCTTTAGGACAGAAACCTTTGCGGTAATCTGGACATTCTCGGATGCGCATCTCTTCGGTGACGTGGAGGTACATGCACTGTGGGTATGGTTGAGTCAGCATGCGAAACGGGCGACAGAGAAAGAGAGAGCGGAGACTGACCTCGTCTCCGTTTGAGCAGAACCCGTACTTTGCAAAGAACCAGCACTCTGGCATTTTCCTGAGGTGGTACTCGTGCATAAACTCGCACTGGGGGCCCTTTTTGCACAACCCCCTCAGCCAGTGCTTGCAGACGGTGCGGGCATGGGCCGACTGGGGCACAGGCTGCTTCGGCTGGAAGTTGAGGGGCGAGGGTTGCACGTGGCGGTACGGGCACGCTGCGCCGCGGGGACAGGGCTGGTGGGCGACGACATGGTCGGGGCAGAGTTGGCGGTCGGCGTCGAGGCGGAGGGCGAGTTGCGACTTGAGGAAGGGCTCGATGGACAAGTCGGCGTGCTGAAAGAGCTTGCGTGGATCGGTCTGCACCTCGACCTGCGCCATGGCAGCGACTGTATGCACCGTAGAGAGAGTGTAGAGAGAGAGCAGACGAACGAGTGGCGGTTCAAATTGAAGTCCCGACACGCGGAAGCAGTTGAGAAGCCTCCCCTCGGCCACTCGCAGCGCTCTCTCCCCACTTGCTCATCTCTCTCTTGCCTCTCTCTAGCTCTGGACACGCGTGCAAGGATGTCGGTGCACGAGTCTTACGTGCTCTACGTCGCCCAAGACGCCTACACCCTCGTCGCCCAATCCCACGACAAGCCCGAGACCGTCTCCGTCTCGAGGCAGTCCAACTCGATCTCGATCCAGCGTCCGTCTCTCCCTCCCTATACACGCATACCGAAGCTGACTACTGGAACATACATACACAGCTGGTGCAGTTCCACCCGCCCGTGCCGACCAGGAACTCGTCATCTACGGCTTGTTTGGCATCATCAGCCTCCTCAAGTGTCAGTCAGACCCCGTCTCCATCCTGCACGCATCCCCCTTCCTCAATTGACCCCGAGTTCGCCCCTGGCAGCCGACTACCTGATCGTCATCACCAAGCGCACCAAAGTCGCCACCGTGCTCGGTTCCGCCGTCTACGCCGCATCCGACTTTTCCGTCTTCCCCATCGACCGCTCCGCCAACAATGCCGACCTCGTCAAGAACCCCGAAGAGAGCTACCTCCTCGGCTTGGTCAAGAGTCACTTGTACAGCGCACCGTTCTACTTCACCTACGGGGGCTACAACGTCACCACCCGCTTGCAAGAACAACAACCGCCACCGGCCGGCGCGGACGGCGACAACCACAGCGTCGCGAGCAAACCCTTCTGGCAGTCGGTGGGTCTCTGCAGGCGGCTATCCTGATCGGCGGGCACCTGCCGTGACCTCTACCGCCAGTTGTTGACTCGCCTGGACGCTCTCTCGGGCATGCAGTCGGACGACCGCTTCTTCTGGAACCGCCACCTGCAAGGTCGCCTCATCAACGCCACCACTGTCGGCGGGCCCCAGGACGTGGGTTTGACTCTCTCTTCCCTTCAATAGGGTCTTGTTGGGGAGAGAAAGACCTCGCTCCCCCAGCTTGGCGTCGCAGAAGCCTTGTTTCGCGAGACTGACCCACATCGATCCCGGGATTTGCTCCAAATCTGCAGTTCAGCCGGTTCATCCTCCCAGTCGTGTTTGGCTGTGAGTCTGAGAAATCTTGCGCAGGGTCCTGCTTCCTCTCCGTTTTCTCTCGAGGCGCTGACTCGCTCATCCAAATCGATGCCGCCCCGCCCCGTCCCGCCTCGCGCGTCAGTCGTCGAGTTTCGCCACGCGAGTATCAACGGCCGCGATTTCCAATTCGGCCTCGTCTCGCGACGGAATCGCCACCGCGCCGGAACGCGGTACTTTTCTCGCGGGATCGACGAGGCGGGCAACGTGTCCAATTTCAACGAGACGGAACAGATTGTCGTCCTCGCTGCTCAACCCAACGCCAGCGCCAGCGCCAATGGGAAGGGGGGTGGCGAGACGAGGTTCGCATTTGTGCAGACGAGGGGGTCGGTGCCGGTTTATTGGGCCGAGATCAATAACTTGAGGTACAAGCCCGATCTCAAGGTGCTCGACCTCGCCGCGACGGTGAGCCCGTACTCCTCTTCTTGCCGTTCGTCTCAAGCTCCAGAGCTGATATGGGCGCGCGCGCAAACACAACAGGCCGACTCCCTCCGCCGGCATTTCGAGCAACAGATCTCTCTCTACGGGGACCAGTTCCTCGTCAACCTCGTCAACTCGTCCGGGTACGAACAACCCGTCAAGGAAGCGTACGAGCGCGCGTTGCACGCCCTCGCCAACCCGAGAGTGCACTATACCTACTTTGACTTCCACAAGGAGTGCAAAGGGTTGAGGTTTGATCGGGTCAGTGTCTTGATTGATCAGTTGCACGAGGACCTCGAGCGACAAGGGTGAGCACGCGTCTCTTTTTCTGAAAGGGTTTGCGAGGCTGCTCAGGGACGCTGAACACCCTTGTGAAATGCCCTCGACAGGTACTTCTACCACGACGTGTCGGCTTCGGGACAGCCGCAGCGGAAACAGTCGTCGGTCGTCCGCACAAACTGCATGGACTGGTGCGTTTCCCCCCTTCGTTTTTTCTCTCCTCTCTTCCCTCCACCTCTCGGAAGATGCACTTTCATGAAGAAACCCTTCCAGCGCGCACCGCTGACCATCCCGAAACTTTGCGCGGTGCGATCGCACAGCCTCGACCGGACCAACGTGGTTCAGTCCGCGCTCGGGAAATGGGTCTTGAACAACCAGTTGAGGCAGGTCGGGGTCCTGAGCGTCAAGGAATCGATCGACGAGCACGCGGCGTTTTTGGACCTCTTCAGGAACGGTGCGTCGCGCGACCGGTTCTCCGTGTCTCATCTGCTATTTTGCCCTTGTCCTCGTGTGCATACGCGAGAACGAGATGAGCTGATACACTGCAACGGTCATCTTTGTCGACACGTACAGTCTGGGCCGACAACGCCGACGTGGTCAGTCGCGCCTACTCGGGCACGGGCGCTCTCAAGACCGACTACACCCGGTGCGCTTCAATGTCCTTTTTCATCCATTCGGCGGCCTCTGGCACGCACCGCAGTCACTGATGAAGGCTATTGGTGCCCGCGCAGGACCGGCAAGCGTTCCAAGGAGGGGGCGCTCCAGGACGGGATCAACTCTGCGATCCGGTACGTCAAGAACAACTTTCTCGACGGGCCGAGGCAGGACGCGTACGACCTCGTGACGGGGACGTGGGTCCCGACCAAGGGTGGGGACGAGATTGGCTGGTTGGGAGATAAGCGCGACGTGATGATCCGGGCGGTGAGTCGGTCTGCGCTCGCTCTTTCTTTTCTCTCATTTCCCGGGACGGGGCAGGGTGCCCATGCATGAGCAGTATGGACTGACCCTCGTCATACTCGCGAATCAGGCTCCGTATGTCCTCCTCGTGTCGTTCTGCTCCATCTTTGCTACGCTCTTTGCCTCGAGTCTCGTCAAGGGTGCGTTCACTAGGTTCTGTGGCTTGTACACGGCCTCGATAGCCATACGGAGCACTGACGCGGAGGCGTGACGCTTCCCCATGCCAGACTACATCGCGTCGCCAACCAAGGTCGCCGTCTTCTCGCTCGTCGTGGCGGGCTTTTCGATGCACAGCATCCTCACGAACGGGATCGACTATGTCGCCCAGCCGCGACTGACTCGCAAAGCGTTCGACGAGGTCCTGAACTATTCTGGCAAGGGCTTCGAGTGCGTTCTCCTCCTTTTCTCTTCTTTTTTCCTTTTCCCTTCGTTTTCCGTATCTTGAACGGAGTCTGACTCCGACTTCCTCGGACGAACACAGATCTGGACGTCACGGTCGTCCGATCAGGCAGACCAAGCCCAAGATGATCAGCGTTGAGCACGCGGCCAAAGTCCGGCAGGCGAAGCGCGAACCGTCTTCGCTCTTGCCCAGCCTCGCGACGCCGCAGCTCAAGCAGGAATAAAGGAACCGAGGGTTGCTTAGACTGTGTGTGTGGCCGTTTGGTCCGTGCATCTGGACTCCTATATATGTGTCTGCGTGTTTCCGTCCGTACAGACGTGTATTGCACTACCCTTTTCGTGTGATTCCGTACTTTGCTGCTTCGCTCAGGGGGGACGTCGGAGCAGAAGTCCCCCCTCTCGAACTGCGCGAGGGCCCACTACTACATGAAGTGGTACATACTACAGCAGTTGAGTGCCGCTTGCCGCCACGGGACTCCGTGCGAGTGCACCGCCACTGCGCTGGGACCTCCTCGGCTTGTCCGCCGTCTGGCACCGCAGTGGGTGCGCGCGTAGAGCTGGACATCATCTCATGCACCGACAGCTTCCGTTTCACACACTTTAGGCAACCTCTATGCCTTACGTACTCGACCGGAGGCCGGTGTCGAAAGACGTGGCGGCTTCCTTTCTCGAGCGCTACCGATTAGCTGTGCTTGCCTACTTTCCAAAGCATAACTTTGGCTATGGTCAAGAGGAGTTGCCACGGTATGACGCTTGCTACACATTCAGCCACTTACACCCAAGAAACTTACACTCCATAGTCCACAACGAGGACCGGGACTGGGAGAGTATGTGTGAACTCGTGGACGACTTGAAGGACCTCATTGAGACCGACGATTGCACCACATATGGGCGCCGATCCTGGTTCGCAGAATTCTTATCATGGTGCTCTGGGTTTGAGTCTGGAAGGGGCCATGGTGATCACGGCGAAGCCTGGTGGCAAACTTTTGCGATCCCGGACAGTGCGGGGTGGCTGCCCAATGTGCATGCGCACACTATAGGCCTGTCCAACCTACAGGCTGTAGTCTGGGGTGCTGTGGAGGATTTATCTATCCTCATTCGCAGGGACCACTTGACGTATGAGCTCTATGTGAGCGCAAAGTTGCTACTTTCTCGCCGCGGAAATTGGCTGACGGTAGCTGCATTTTTAGGAGCTCATAATGTGGACCATCAAGCGTGCATATGTGAGTGAAACATGTGGCCCCTGCAGCGGAGCATGCTAACCTTCAGTACTCAGACCGATGCGGCCTATGTCGCCGAGAAACGAGCGGAAGCCAGCCACCAGCCATCGGCCCCCCGGTCGCTTGGTTTGGCGGGCTCCATTCGGTGCAGCCTTATCTACGGTCTCCGCGCCTGAGATTGCTGCAGTACACAACAATGCCCGCCCAATTATCTGCTGCAAGACGAGTTGTGCAATCGCCAATCTGTTCTGCAAATCTTTCTTTCCGCGCCTTTGTAGAGGCAAGGTCCCTTTGTCTGTA
The DNA here is from genome assembly GCA_034406715.1 of Rhodotorula mucilaginosa. Lineage (NCBI taxonomy): Eukaryota > Fungi > Basidiomycota > Microbotryomycetes > Sporidiobolales > Sporidiobolaceae > Rhodotorula > Rhodotorula mucilaginosa. Next base: position 388,735 of record CP137874.1, read on the forward strand.
GTCTCATTGGTTGTGACTCGGCGTCTTTACCAGACTTGGGAGGCGGCGCCCGTCAAGAGGGTACAAGGGAAACTGTAGAAGATTTATCCTCTCTCGCCCTCTTTCATTGCGTCAACAACGAAAACATGCAGCGCGGCTTGACGATAAGCAGCCGTCAAGAGTTGACCCGCCTTCCGATTGGAACAATATCTTGTCCCTCTGCGTCCAAACTCGGTTGCTATTGTGCAGAGCACATGTGCTGCTAAGAAGAAGTGGGATGAAACTACGGGTCGCGCTACTTGTGAAAGCCAAAAGAAGTCTAAACGAAATTCTATACTGATGTTGGCAACAAAGTCTAGAGGTTGCCCAAGACAGTACCGGTCACGCCGTCAAGGAGGTCGCCTACAGCTCCGACCGTTCCGCTAACAATGTTACCGGTCTGGGGGAGAGGATGCAGAGGGGTATGAGCACGCAACTCCGGACCCCATCGCTCGCTTGAGGCCAGCACGAAACTCACCGCTCCGACGATTTCGCCCACTGCTTGACTTGTCGAGTTTACGATGGGAACGAGCGGAGCGACGACGCCATCGACAGCCGACCCGACGCCGTCCGTGATGCCGCGCTTTTTGAGGTTGTCGAGCACAGCTCCGCCGACACCGTTGACGAGATTTTGGACGGCGTCAACAGTTCCATCGAGAATGTTTCCGGTCTACCAAGTAGCAAGCAAGCAGGGGATGCAAAGCAAGTCAGCTAGTGGAGAGGGAGAGAGAAGTCAAGTCAATTCGGAGTTGGACTCACAGCTCCGACAATCTCGCCGACAGACTGACCTCCGGCATCGACAATCGGGAGGAGAGGATCAACGACGCCATCGACGGCGGTGCCCAGTCCGTCTGTGACGGAGCGCTCTTTGAGGTTGCCGACGACGACGACGCCCGCTTCCGTCTTGAGAAGGCCACCGACTGCGTCCGCGGTGCCAGCGACGATGTTGCCAGCCTTACATAGAGCGGGTGCAAGCAGTTCAGTTAGAGCAGCACGACTTGGGACGTCTTGGAGAAGCAAGGCCATACTCGACTTACAGCTCCGACAATCTCGCCGACTGCTTGTCCTCCGCGAGCGGTAATTTCGTTGACGCTCGCGATCACACCCGGAACGGGAGCCTGATCGCAGTCAAAAGTGTGCAAAGTCAGTCACGTACCCCTCAAGGCGAATGAAGCGGAGCGCGGGACGTACAGAATGGACCGCGGCGGCGGACAAGAATGCGGCGAGGAGGGTGATGAACTTGGTCATGTTTTTTCGAGGCGGGACTGCAGCGAGAGGATGCGGGGACGAAGGCGGTCAAGAGGGAGAGTGCAGCAAAGGTGATGAAGAAAGGGAAGGAAGAGCAGCTGCAGGAGGCAAAGCGACGCCGAGCGTATCAAAGACGTAATCGCGGACTCATTCTTCTAGCTCATTTAGTTCATGGGGATTGAGCGAGTAGGCGCCAGTTAGCGGTTCTTGTCCCAATAGCTTCTGCAGCTGGTACGATCGAACGTCGCGTGATAGCATTCGGATGGTCTAGTTGATCGTTCTGATAGGTTCGCGAGGAGTTTCCCCGCGCAAAGCTGTCGGGGCAAATCGCACAGCGGTGGACGAGCAGCGCAACTTGCTTAGCATGGTCGACTTTCGACCTCGACACGCGGGAAAACGCAAGTAAGATGAGTGCCTCTGCGCTATATCCCAATCTAGAGCTCCAGCCTGTGTAGCAAGGTCGGCGATAAGCATTGGAAAGTGGCAGAAGATCAGGCGCAAGCCGAAGGTCCTCGGAGCGGCTCGGTCATGATGCGCGCAGCACGTAGCACTCCGAGGCACAGATTGGGAAGTCGGAATCCATCAGACCGCACCGGTACGACTCTTGTTATCCAGCCAAGCTGGCCAAGTTGACGCGGAAGCAGCACTTACTGATGAGAACGAGCAGACTCTCACTCTAAGACTCTACAGGTGGCCGGAGCGCAGCTATGCAGGTGAGTAGGATTACAAAAAGAGTTTAGCCGCAGCTACCGTGACTGCTGACCCTGATTCTCTCCTCGCTCTCGCTCATCTCTCCGACTCGCCGTCATCATCCAACTCCGCGTCGAGCAGCCAAACTACGGCACGACCCGCATGAGCGTGCCGTCGTCTCCAGCAGCGCCAAATTCGCCGTGTCACCAGAATGGAGACGGTCGTGGAAGCAAGCGGACTGCTCGCGAGGGAGGCGAGGATCTCGTCCGAGAAGACGCCGACGGCGGCAGGAGGAAACCCAAAGTCTTGCTCATGGGACCGAGATCGTGAGTCGAGTCCTCTTAGAACAGAGTCACCACGCGGTCTGATCTGATCACGGCAATGCAGGGCCGGCAAGTCGAGCATCCGCAAAGTCGTCTTCGAAGGAATGGCCCCGAGCGATACCCTCTTCATCGAAAAGACCAACAAGTCTAGCCCCGACGACCTCAAGTATGCTTCATCCCTCTCGAGCGCCCGCCGCGCGAATTGGAACTGACGATTTCCCGCCCGTCGCCGCCGCCCGGAACGAACTCTGCAGCTCTTTCCTCTCCATGCGGATGTGGGACCTCCCCGGTGGTCAACTCGATCCGGAGCAGCTCAACTTGTCGTTCGAAGACACCGACGCCGTCATCTTTGTCCTCGACGCGCAGAGCGCGCTGCACGACGTGATCCGGAAACTGAGCGTAACGATGCACAAGGCGTACACTGCCAACCCCGGCATCCAGTTTGAGATCTTCCTGCACAAGGTAGACGGCATGTCGGAAGACTATCGGCTCGGTGCGTTCCTCGATAGGACCAAGAAGAGTGCGAGCTGCGTGCTGACCCTTTCTTTTCGCGCCCGTTTCGCAGACACGCTTCAGAACCTGCGAGATCGACTCACCGAAGAACTGTTCGACATGTCGCCCGAACTCGAGTCCAACATGAACGTCTTTTACCATCTCACGTCGGTGTTTGACACGTCGATCTACGAAGCGCTGTCGAAAGTGATCCAGAAGCTCATCCCGGAGCAAGCGATGCTCGAGCGATTACTGGATCTTCTCTGTCAGGTGGGTCTCAATCACCAACGGGCTTTTCCTCGCCTTGGGTTGCAGGGAAAGTACTAATACCGATTCTCTGCCGCCAGCAATGCTCGATGGACAAGGCCTTCCTGTTCGAAACTGCTTCCAAGATCTACATCGCGACCGATTCTGCCCCGCTCGATAACCAAACCTACGTCGTCTGCGCCGACTACCTCGACCTCGTCGGCGACTTTTCGCAGCTCTACGAGTGAGTGGATTCCAGTGCCTTCCGGTCAAACGGATCAGGGTCTAACCCTGTTGGCGGTGTTGGCTGGCTCGCAGGCATCCGGAAGCCCGCACACCCAACAGCGAAGGCTCTCTATCTCGATCCGGTACCCTGAGTCGCCCGAGTGGTGGCGACACCGCCCCGGCGATGGCTCCTTCCGCTCAGCGAGACTCGACCGCCGCTTCCTCTTCGCCGTCCGTACCGCAAACACCTACGGGCCCGAATCTGTCGGGCAAGAAAGAGGCGAGGAGGTTACCGCATAGCAAAGTCACGCTCGCGACGGGTGCGACTATCGCTCAATGGAGCATCAACGAGTACGTGCCGTTCTCGTTCATCGCCCTTCTCGGCGGCGGGGCCTTTGTCAGCTGACCTTGAACTTGCGACTTTGATGATCTCGGCTGCTCGTACAGCACCCTGTCCCTGGTCGCTCTCGTTCGGCCGCATGCGCAAGAGCAACATGCCGCGTTGATCGATTACAACGTCGCGACGTTCCGACAAGCCGTGCTCGCCATCTTTGCCGTCGGCGTCAGCGCTCCTTTCGGTTGACGTGGGCTTAACCATCTGGACGCCGAGTCCTTCATGCGTTTTGTACAGACTACTTCTCTTTGTTGTAATTCATCTCTCGCATGCGTGACAAACCGGACATTCAACCAGAGAAAGGAGAGAAATGAGGACAACATGATATACTTTGCGAGGGGTACAAGAGGTCACACAAAAACCCCCATTTTCCTGTCTACCAAGTCACCGTCGCTTGACCGTTACCCGGTCCGCCACCAATTCCGCCTCTTCCTCCTCCCGAGCCCCCGTCTGCGGCGCCGATCGCGTCGGCGTGCTCGCTGCTCCCATAGATACCGCCTCCACCACCGCCGCGACTTCGCCTCGTCGCATTTCCGCGTTTCGGACTCGGACTCGCGTTGATGAACGACTCCCATGCGCCGCCGAGACTCGGCTGTCGCTGCCTCTGCCCGGGCGTCGCTGGCGCCGAAGGCATGAACGCCGTTTGAGAGGGATCCTGTTGCTGCTGCTGGGGATGCGAGAGGGACGAAGAAGACGACGCGGTCGCAAAGTGTTTGGAGGGATCGGCGGAAGGGGACGCCGTCGCGAATGGAGCGGATGCCGGGACAGAACGACTGTTCGGGTTGTCGTTGTTGTTGGTGGCGCCAACATCATGCGATCTGCTTCGGCTGCTGCTGCCGCCGCCCCCGAACGGGTCCAACTCGCCGCCGAACGAGGCAGACGCGTCGCCACCGCCCTCGGCTCCCGTTCCTATCCCGGAAAAAAGCCTCCGTCCTTTCGTCGGCATCCCGTCGCCCAACGTCGGCGGTGGAGGAGCTTTGCGATTCTGCACCGGCGAGGGCGACGCGGCGAGGAAGAGCATCAGTTCGGCGGCGCCTTCGGCAGTCGCGCCGTCGCCGCCGCCACTCCCACCACCACCACCACCGTTCGGAGCCCCGGGGAGTTTCACCACTTGACGTTCGGGCGTCGAGGGCCGTGGTAGAGCGTAACCGCTGGAAGCACCTCCGTGACCAGACGCGGACGAGGACGAATGCCGCAAACCACCATCCCCTGTCGACATGCCCATGCTCCTTCGTGCGAGCGAGTGCGCGTGCGCCTCCTCATCGACAGCGTCGCCACCAGCACCGGTCCCGTTCAAAGCAGGATCCGAAGGCGCTCGCGCCATTCCGGTCAAAGCGTTGGCGGCATCGACGAATGACGAAAATGTCGGATCGGACGACGAGAGGGGTTGTTTCGGAGGCGAGGATCGACGAGCCGCCGCGCGGGTCCGAGGGCTCGAGTGCGTTTGAGGTGGTGGGCGGTGCGCTGCCGGAGCGGGGAGCGAGTACATCTCGGTGGAGCCTCCGGGAGGCATCCCGCCAGGAAAGGGCCCCCGCTGCCGCAGGCTTCGGCTCCCGTCCGGACTCGTCCGACTATCCCATACATGCTCGTACGCCGTCGCGGCGACCGCCGCATTGTGATTATTTGCCGCGTGAGCGTCGGAGTACATCCGGTTCGGGTAGCGGGACCCGCCCGCGAGCGGGGGTTGGTACACTTCTCCCGTCGCGTAAGGGGCTGACGAGTGCGGAAGGGGGAAAGGCTGAGGAGCATAGACGTCTTGTGCGCTGTAGGTGGCGGAGAGGTCTCCTCGCGCTGTGCGAGTGCGCTTGGTGGGCGGTCCGTCGGGCGGCTGGTAATGCTGCGGCGGCGGATGCTGCTGCTGCTGCTGCTGCTGCTGTGCGTGGTAGACATGGTGCGAGGAAGGAGAGTCCGCTCTGGCATCGTGATGGGCAAGCTCGCGGCCGCCGAGGATCGCATCCATCCCGCCGCCTCCGAGCTGCGCCTGGTAGGAATTGCTCGCCATCCGGCCGGTTGGCACATAGACCGGCAGTTGGTATTGCTGCTGCTGCGGGTGATGGCTGTGATGATACTGATTCAAAGGGTCCCGAGGCGCGTCAAACGGCGCCTGAGCGTGTCCTCCGGTCGACTGCGCGGCGGCGGCGACCTGCAGGGTCATGTGCTGCTTGCGCTGCTGCGCTTCCTGCTCGAGGTGCGGCTCGATCACGTCGAGCTTGACGTCCTGCCAGCCTCTTCGGTTCTTGAACGCGGCGAGCTGGATCCGATTCCGGAAGTTGCGCGCGAGCTGATTTCCTCGGAAGATGGACACCGAGTTAGCGGACACACTTCTGAGAGCCGGAGCGCCGGAGAAACGTACCTTTGCTGCCTGCGCTCTCTTGAGGACGCGCTCGATCTGCCTCTTGCGCTGCGCTTCGTCGTCGTCGTCGTCTTTTTGCGGCGCGGTCGAAGGGTGCGCGTGACTGCCAGCGATCGTCTCACTCCCGGCCGCGCTGCTCGGCGCCGTCTCCCGAGCTACGCTCTTGCCCTTGTCCGCTTGAGTCGTCTTCACGCCTGCCTCGTCCTGCTCGTCGCCTGCGTCGAGTTCTTGTGTTTGACGAGAGTCGACGCCGCGCGACGCGTTCCAGCCGCGAGGTGAAGAGCGACCGCTGAGTTGCCCGGCGAGGGTAGCCGCGCTCGGGACAGCCGAGAGTGGCATCGGTGTAGACGTCCCATAGTCCGATCCTCGGCCGTTCGCTGCTCCTCCGGTCGCTGTGGTCGCCGAGCGCTGCAGCGGTGAAGACGCCGCGGATCCGGTCTGGAAGGCGCTGCCGGAGGGAGAAGCAGGCAGCGACGCAGCGTGCGACCGCGTAGCCCGTGTTCTCTGCATTCTCTCTGCCCTCTTGCCGCGCTCGGTCTGTCAGTGTGCGAGGCTGATCGTCGACTGAAGATGGCGAGTCCCCGAAGGAGAACGCGACGGGACGCGACTCCGAGAACCAGAACTCGCGAGAGTCTGCGGCATCGGCGAGGACATAGTTGATTGCCCAAAAGTTGCTACAGGCACGTTACGACATGTTGAGATGCAAAGATAAAAAGGCGCGAGGAGAAAATTCTAGAGACCATTGCTTTCTCTTTTTGGGGGAGGTTGAAGAGCCAAACGCTCTTTACGCGTCCGACCAGACAGACTTGGCGACGTCCGTGCACAGCTGCAGCTTGGCGATGACCTGTAAGGCACGCGAATCACTGGTCAGAATCCGCGCGGTCCGGTTTCGACGAGTGGCGGTTTCCCGATCTCCTCCGCGGCTGATCGCAAACCAGCCGCGCGAGGATCGGTCGCATAAACCCAAATCATCGCCGACTCACATCGTCAAAGTCGACCGGGTTGCCCTCCGAGTGACTCGCGAACCCGCACTGCGGCGAGATGGCCAGCTGCTTGAGCGCCTCCTCGCGCGAGATGCCGTTGCCCTTGGCGACAAAGTCGGCGGCCTCGTTGATCCGCTTCACGAGCTCCTCCTTCTGCTCCAGCTTGGGGAACTTGGAAGAGACGAGACCGAGAACGACAACCTTGTCCTTCGGCAGGTCGGCGAGCGGCTAGTGGCGCCGGAGGGGAAAGGCAAGGTTCAAGGTCAGTCGCACGGCAGTCATACTCAGCTCTTGCGTCCCTATCAGATGTATGCACGTACCTCAAAGCCACCAGCGCGTGCCGTGTCGTACTCGAGGTAGTAGACCTGGGCGTTGAGCTCCTGGAAGAGCTTCTTTGAAATGCGGTCGTCTGTTTGAGCACAAAAGACCTAGCAAACTCGTCAGAATGGGCCCCGAACGCCTCGGAAACAGGGAATGAGTACTTGCACCCGCCCTCGCTGAAGTGGAGACCCTATTATCGAGAAAATAGTGTCAGGAACGTCCCAGAACGAAGGAGAAAGCGTCCCCGACATCGCAGAGCTGAAACTCACGTCTTTGAAGTCTGTTCGGGCCGAGACGGATGTCCAAAGCGTGCGTGGATGAGCATCAGTGAATAGTCAGACGAGAGGAGTGCACGATATAATTACGCACTGCCGCGGCACACTGGGTGAGCGGAAAACGAAAGTCAGCTTCTCGCGAGTCTGGAGATGACGTCTGGGCCGAACGCTTCCGGAAAGGTGCTTCAACGGATACAGTACCTACAGTGAAGACCGATGACCATGTCCTTGGGGGCGTCGCGGACCGAGTCGTTGTAGAGCTTGATGTACTGGTCGAGCAGCTTCTCCGCGTCGCGACCCTCAGCCTTCATGCCCTCGAGCATGGGCTCAGCACAGAAGTAGGCCAGCAAAGGGTCATCGAACTGGACGTTGCGGCAGCCGGCGTCGTACAAGTCGGCGAGTTCCTCGCGGTAGGCCTTGGCGAGGTCGGCAAAGTACTCGTCTGCGGTCGCGTACACGGACGAGTCGAACGCCTTGTCCATGTGACGGAGGTGGTACCACTCGGGAGCGGCGAGGGTGATCTTGAGGTTGCGGACCTCCTCGGGCTTGACGAGCGAAGCGAGGTACTCGAACCTACCCCGGAGTTCGGATCGTTAGCTGGAAAGCGGGGTCTTTGGGCGCGAAGGCAGAAAACACGTACTCGGGGCGGTACATCGGCTTGTCGCGGACGAGCTTGCCGTCACAGAGCATCGTGTCACCCGGCTTCTTGGCCGGCGAGTCGACAAACGCCTTGACGTCCGGAACGTAGCTAAGCGAAACGGAAGGTCAGTCTGCGGAATCGCGTCAAAAGAAAAGGGAGGAGGCGGCCTCACAGCTTGAAGATGTCGACAGGAGGGTCCTTGATGAGCTTCATGCCGCGGAGATTGTTGTGGAATCCATCTGGGCGAGCACGAAAAATAATGTTCAGCCAAGCGGATCTCGGCACGTCATTCCAAGTTCGAACGTACCCCAGAACCTGTACATGGCAGCGCAGGTCAGCATACGCGTTCTCGAATGGATGGAACGTGGCCACGTACATGTGACGGCGGAACTCTCCGTCGGTGATCGATTTGATGCCAACCTGGCGCTGGCGCTCAACCTCCTTGCGGATCGCCTCGTCCTCGACCTTCTTCAGCTCCTCGCGAGTGCACTTGCCCTCGTCGTACTCGGCACGCTTGGCGAGCAGCTCGGTGGGGCCTGCGCAAGTCTTGAATGAGGACGAATTTCCACCAGCGGCAACAGACGAGAGAGAGAGACTCACGCTTGAGCGAACCGATGTGCTCGGAGCGGAACGGGGGGTTGCAGGGGCAGGGCATGTCTATCTGTTACACGGTATAAATGGTCAGCCGCTCAGCTCTGTGCGCATGTCGGACAACCACCTCGACAAGTTTTGTTCGATGGTTCCATTCAAGGTCGCAGATCTTCGCCCGCACCGCTCGAGGGGCAGGCGGATCAAAATGCAAGAGTCAAACGTACCTGCTGAATCGATGACGAGCAGAAGCGAGGCAAATAAATGCATAGTCAGCCCTCCATCTGTTCCGGTTTCGAGTTGTCGCGCGGGGGTGGGAATTCCTTGGTCGCCGCCGCTCTTTGCTGCTCCAGGTAGCCGCTTGCGCATGCGAAGGGGGCACGCTAGTAGGGTTCGACTTCGCTCGACTCACATGTGGTTTCGCTGGGCCTAGCGAGAGTGCGAGAGAGCGAGAGAAGCGCAAGTTGATTGCAATCAATTCCGCCGCGGCCGTGGGGCAACATCTCCGCGGTGAAAAACCATCGTGCATGAACTTTTTTTCTTTCTTTTCAGGGCAGTGCATAGTCACTGGGCACTTTCTTATGCCGGAGAATTTAGTATGACTACGATTTAAGCACTGGGCGCGGCATATATTGAACAGGGCGCGCGGCCGATCTTACGCTCACTCTGGCCGGATATGCGGCCAGTACCTGAGTGCCTTCAGTCAGCCGATCCTGTTTGCAGATGCATCAAGCGAAAGGCGGAACAGCCGCTCACATGAACGGTCCGGTTGGACTCTCCGGCGAGTGGTCGGCGCTCGTCCAGACCCCAACAAAGCCCGTGCGCGATCCCGGTCCGCCAAACTGGACTCCGGTCCTATCAGAGTAAAGCCTCCCACCTTAGCGTCAGTGTCGGGAGTCATAAGCGTTCACGCGAGAAAGGCGGGCGAAACGAAAAACTCACATGACCCACTGATCTTCGCCACCGTAACGGACAATGAGCGTCACCTTGGCGGCCTGGTCGTCCGGCAGCCACTCGATCGTACCTCGGAACGTCCTCGCGTCAGGGTGGTACAGCTCCGCAGTCCCCGGCCGCAGTGCTGGAATCCTGTCCGGTTCAGCATATTTCAGGCTGCCGGGAACGCCTCGGAACGCCAGAGTCGGATAGGTCGGATGCGGGACCGAGTCGGACAGCGGACGGAGGCGTGTGTTCGGCAAGTTAGAAGGCGGAGGCGGGTGTTCGACCTCTGTCTGTGGTGGCGGAGAGTGGCCGGGAGCTTGAACTCCGGCATGGGCGAGGAAATCGGTCCCCGGCGAGGGCGAGGTTGCGGAAGGTGATTCCGTAGCAGTCTGCAGCGTTGGATGTAGGTTATCGACCTCATCTTGCGCCACCGACGAAAAAGGTCTGTTCACGGGGATGCTGCTGCTGCTGCTGCGCGAGATCGGCACGGCTGGCTGGTACTCGCTGTGGACAGATCCTTGTCGCAAGGACGATGACGACCCGGCGGAGAGAAGCGAGTCGATCGAGTGAACGAGGTGATTGGGCCGACCGAGGTCGTCGACCATGTCCTCCTCGAGAATCGAGTCCTGCTCCTCCTCGTCGTCGTCGTCGCGGTCGGAACCGCTCCCGTCCGTCCAGTCCCGGTCGTCCTCGTCATCGTCCTCGTCCGCCAGATCTTGCGCTTCGAAACTCAAGTCGGGTTGCTCGACCTCGGCGGGCCATTCCCCCTGCGGCAGCAGCTCGAAGATCATCGGTAGACAATCTCCGACGGCCTCGTCTTCGTCTTCGAGTGAGAGTGACGAGGTCCCCGACTGGATGGCGATATACATGGGGTAGTGGAGGAACATGTAACTCCCGACGAGCTCGTGCGATGTCAGTCCGGACCAGTCTCGCCCTTCTGGGTCGAGTCGGACTGGACCTGCCGAGAGAGGCCGAGACGATGACCAACCGCGAGGCGGGACCGCCGGGCCGAACTCGGAGTCGTCTCCTCCTTCTCGCTCCATTCGACCCTGTCTGCGCAAACGAGGAGGATGACCCCATCCCATGGCGCGAGCGTCGGAAAAGTTCGCGCCTGCGACGATCGCGAGCGCTTCGACTTTGCGCCAATCGACTCGACCGGACCCGTCCGATTGAAACGGCCCATAGCAAGCGTGACGAGTCCAATTTGCGCGAGTATAGACGATCTCTTTCGCGCGAGTACGGATCGAGGGACTTTGAAAGGCGAGAGGCGACGGGGTAGCGAGGATGTGCAATCTCGCGACGAGCTCGGCGAGGCGACCGGCTACGATCGAGTCGGGCGCTGTGGCCTCGTCGACCTCGCGGGGCACAGCAGTCTGGTAGCCGCGCGCCGTTGCCGAGTAATCATCGAAAATCGTCGCATTTGGCCGGGAGCGCAAGAAGTGCCCCGAGGAGGAGCGAGGTCCGTATCCCGCCGCGAGGAACAAGATCCCCTCTGCGCCGTCTTCGTCTCCCGGAGATACTTGGAGTAGATCGGCGAGCCAGTCCTCGTTCCGCGAGGGCCCTCGTCCCCATGGCCGCTCGAGCGCGGTCTGGACGAGCGCCCTTGCGACGGGAACGCAGTCTCGATCGGGCAGGGCTTGTCGCGACCGGTTCGATTTCTCGAGTCGGTTCGCGGCTCGCCTACGATCCTTGACCGCTTCTTGGTGATTGTACCGCGGCGAGGATCCGAGATCCGTCGATTGCGGCGGGTCCCAAGTGGCTCTGTGGAGGCCTCTCCAGAGCGCGGTCGACTGGTAAAGCGAGTGGGCGGCTCGGCAAGTCTGCGCAAAGGCTGCGCATGCTTCCGGTGTCGACAAGATCAGGCAATGGGTCAGGATCTGAGAGCAGTCGCAATCGCACGGTCAGTTTCGGGTTGCATGTGGAGCGCAGCGGAGGTGGGGATGCGCGGACTTGCCTCGGGCGGGAGGGAGAAGATGGGTGGCTCGTTCAGCATGGTATCGGAGCAGAATCCGTCCACTCCGGTGCGGTATTATGCGCTGTGCGTGTGCGGGCAGCGATCAAGAGATGAGCGAAGTGGAGCCGATTCGGCGAGCGGGCCGACCGAGGGCCGGCTGCGGGTCAATTACAGATAGCATTAGCAAGTATTTGTATTCTTTAGGATTACTGATCCGAGAATTTCCAGTCCAGCTTCCGCGCTGACCGAGCCTGCTCACCACGTCACACGGCTGACTAGACTGCGAGCCAGCTAGACTGAAGAGATGGTGTCGACCGTGCATGCCCCGTCGACCGTCTCGATCATCCGGAAACGGCCAGCCGGAGCAGGAGGTGCCGCCGATGCTCACTTTTGGAGAAAGACGGCGAGGGGGAAACTGCAACGAGGTGCGTAGACGTGCGGGGCACTCGACCAGACCATTGTGAGACTGACCTCCTGTGGCTGCCCGTCAGTCGTGAGGGAGCACTACCTCCGTCCCGCCGCCGACTTTGCTCCGCCGCCCGTCCTCCCCGATGGACTCGCGTGGATCCTGCCAGACACGAACGCAGTCCTGCACCAGTTTGATCTCTTGGCCAGTCCAGACTTGCCCCACCCGCTCCTCGTCGCCCAGACCGTCCTCGACGAGGTCCGACACCGCAGCTTGCCCCTCTACAACAAGCTCCGCACCCTCATCGATGACGACTTTGCCCCGTCCAAGTCGACCGGCGAGCACAAGCTCAAGCGTGGGTGGACAGTCTGGAACGAGGCGCTCGAAGAGACGTTCCTCGAGCGGAACGAGGGAGAGTCGCCCAACGACCGCAACGACCGCGCCATCCGCCACCTCGCCTCGTACTACACCGCCATCCTCCGCGGAGGCACTTCGGCAAACAAGCGACAAAAGACGGGCTCTTCCTCCGCCTCATCGTCGTCGTCGCGAGCGGTCGACACCGACTCGTCTTCCGACGCGCCGTTGATCCTCCTGACCGACGATGCTGCCAACCTCGCCCTCGCTCGCAAAGCTGGCCTTCGCACCCTCACCGCCAAGGAATACGTCGCTTCTCTCCCCGACTCGGTACAACACTCGCTCGTCGACTTGCTCGCAGTCGGAGGCAGCGGTCTCGAGCGGGACGGGAACGCAACCGGTGCGGCGTCAGGATCGGGAAAACGCAAGGGCGCGGCGCTGTATCCGGAGCATCTGCCTCAGAGTGTACTGCAGGCAGGAGTCAAGGCGGGCAAGTATGTTCAAGGCCACTTCAACCCGAGCCAGTACAACTTCCGCGAGGTAAGCCCCGATCTGCTTTCTTTTCCTCTGGGTTTCTTCTTCCTGTGCTGTATTCCGTTTTCGAGAAGCTGAGGCGAGAGATTCGCTCCACAGGCAACCGTCAACTCGGCGTCGCTGCCGAAGCCGGTCCTTCTCGCCGGCCTCGAGTCGATGAACCGAGCCGTCGCCGGCGATCTCGTCGTCGTCGAAGTCTTGCCCGAGAGCGAGTGGAAGAGTCTCGGCGAAGAGGTGGTCGACGAAGATGGTCAGTCTCTTCTCTCGCCGGCCTCCGTGCGGCTCCGTCCCGGACCGTGCTCTGAGCGCCACTGACTCGGACCTTACCGACTGCAGCCAAGCAAGACGACCCCGACGCGCAAACCTTGCCCGAAGGCGGCGACACGACGTCGGCTCCGGCCGTCGGCGCACTGCACGAACCGGACGCGCTCATGCTCAAGCCGCGCGAGGTCCAACCGACCGGCCGCGTCGTCGGCATCTTGCGTCGCGCTTTCCGCCCTTACGTCTGCACGCTCGATCGCGCTTCCTTGCCCCCCTCGGCTCTCACCTCTTCGACTTCGGTCACGGTGCTCGCTTCGCCCGTCCAGCGCACACTCCCCCGGATTCGACTCCTGACGCGCCAAGCCGCCCACCTCGCCTCGCAAAAGTTCCTCGTCTCGATCGACCGGTGGCCGATCACGTCCCGGTACCCCGAAGGCCACTTTGTGCGCGTGTTGGGACAAGTCGGCAGTAAGGAAGGGGAGGTCGAGTCGCTCCTTGAGGAGTGGGAGGTCCCGTACCGGCCGTTCTCGAGCGCAATCTTGTCGTGCTTGCCCGAGGAAGGCGAGACGTGGGTCGTACCCCCCAAGGGCGAGGCGGATGTCAAGGGCGTGTGGCGCGGGCGCGAGGATTTGCGAGACGAGATTGTGTGCTCGATCGATCCGCCCGGTGAGTTTGCCAACCGTGCGGGAGAGGAATGGAGACCCACGACCTGCTCGAGGTCGCCGACTGCGCTCTTGTCTACAGGCTGCCAAGATATCGATGATGCCCTCCACGCCAAACGGTTACCGAACGGCAACATCCAGGCAGGCGTTCGTAAGTGATGTGCCAGCGGGGTACAGACGTTTTCCCGAACGCTGAAATTTGCCCTTCCCCGCAGATATCGCCGATGTCTCGCACTTTGTGCACCCCGACAACCCCATGGACGCTGAAGCGGCCTCGCGAGGCACAACGGTCTACCTGGTCGACAAGCGAATCGACATGCTGCCTTCGCTCCTCGGTACCAACCTTTGCTCTCTCCGGCCGTATGTAGAACGACTGGCATTCAGTGTGATCTGGGTGCGTTATCGGGGTTGCGATTCTCATACTCCTGGAAAGGAGACACTGACGGGCTTGGGACTCGGTTTTGCAGGAACTCGATGATCAAGCCAACATTGTCGACGTCCGCTTCACGAAGTCAGTCATTGCATCGAAGGAAGCCTTCACCTACGAGGCTGCACAGCGACGCAAAGACGACACGTCGCTCAACGATCCGTTGACCGAGGGGATCCGCCTCCTCAACTCGATCGCGATCAAGCTGCGTGCGAAGCGTATGGCTGCCGGTGCCCTCAACCTCGCGTCCCCCGAAGTCAAGATCCATCTCGAATCCTCGGAGCAGTCGGGTCCGGTCGACGTCGAGGTCAAGGAGCTGTTCGAAACCAACTTGCTCGTCGAAGAGTTCATGCTGCTCGCCAACATTTCGGTCGCGGAACGGATCTACAAGCAGTTCCCGCAGACGGCAGTCCTGCGACGACACGCTCCCCCGCCCAAGACCAACTTTGAGGTTCTCCAGGACGTGCTTGCGAAGCGTCGCGGCTTCACGCTCGACGTCTCGACTTCGCGCGCCTTGGCTGATTCGCTCGATAAGTGTGTGGTACGTGAGGAAGTGTCGTCGCAGTGTGCTCGATATGACATTCGGGCTGTCTGACACTCGATGTGCCCGCTACAGGACCCTTCCTTCCCTAAATTCAACACCCTCGTCCGCATCATGGCCACCCGCTGCATGCTCTCCGCCGAGTACTTCTGCTCGGGAAGTCTGCCCGCCTCTCAGTTCACCCACTACGGTCTCGCCTCTCCGATCTACACCCACTTCACGTCGCCGATCCGTCGTTACGCCGACGTCCTCGTGCACCGACAGCTCACCGCAGCCATCTCTGGCCAGCCGCTCCATGCCGGTCTGCAGACCAAAGCGTGGGTTGACAAGACGCTCGAAGTCGTCAACAAGCGGCATCGCGGCGCACAGGGTGCCGCCCGCGCCAGTATCGAGTTCTACGTCGCGCTCGCGATCGAGCGGCGCGAGGAGGCGGCTCAGAAGCAGGCTGGCGAGAACGGTGGCAAGGTCCGCGCAGAGGCCTTCGTGATCCGCGCCTTCCGTAATGGTCTCGCTGTCTTTGTCTCGCAGTACGTCCTCCCCTTCGCTCGGGCGATCTTTTCTCAACCGCTGATATCCTCCACTGCGCGCACCAGGTTCGGCCTCGAAGGCCTCGTCACGTTCAAACGCGACAACGAGTACGATGCGGAAAGCTACGAAATCACTGTGCCCAAGGATGCCAGTGGCGAGAAGGTCACGATCGGCGTCTTTGACAAGGTTGAGGTCGAAATCTCGGTCGAGAAGGTGCGTCTTAATTTTCCGGCGCTCGGATACGCTTCGACGTGTGCTGACTAGGGACCCTTACGTTTCACGTCTGCAGGACAAGAACACGCAGCGCGGCAAGGTCGTGATGCATCTCATCCAGCCTGTAGACTCGCGCGGCATGTGATTCAATTGACGGTTGTGCTCCTGCGTCCCATTGGAAATCCCGCATCTCGGCTCAGCTGACAGAGGGAGTATAGCCGATTCTATGCGCCGAAGCCAGCACCACTCGTTTGTCATCTTCGGTGAAGGGAGTATTGCCACCGGCCACAGACGCTGTTTTCCGCCGCTCATTTTGTTTTCATCGGCTCGCGCTCTTGTCTCTTCCGATGCCTTTGCCTTCATAGAGTCGTTCCTATCCTGTGGTGCATTGACTGAGACTGTAGACTCTGTGTCCGACGAAGAGGATCCGCGTTTTCCTCGGATTTACGCTCCTTTTTGCACGTGCACTTTGAACGACGCAGGGCCCCGAACACGTCTCTAATCGCATAACAGCGGACTGTACACGGTCTAGGGATCTACCGACGTCCAGCGTCTCACCTCAGGAGTACTCCTGCCCGCTTATACCCGACCAACGCTCCCGCCTCCGCCGCTGATAGAGATGCGTTCTCACTGAGGATCTGAGCGCTATGGAAGATCTGGACGAGCTTCAGGAGCGCGAGATCGAGGTCGTACAAGGTGCGTAGCTCCCCTGGACCCCGCTACGCGACCCAAGAGGCGCCCGTGTGCATACATCGCTCATCGTGTTGACCGACGACATCTTTGCAGCGATCTATGGCGAGGACTTTGAGCAAGCCGAGAGTCGTACGGCGTGGAAGGTACGCTACTCTCGGGACTTCGCATGTAATTTCTTGCCGGTAACCTTCTCGCCCTCCAGACTGTGAACGCCGTGCACGAATTTCGAGTCTGCGTCCGACCGGTCGACGAGGATCTCAAGGACAAAGTTTCCGTCTGGTTGCGCTTCAAGTCAGTAACGACATGCTTTTCCCTGCCCGAGCGCTAGCTTGTGCGCTGACCGCACAACCTACCCTCAGACTACCGAAGCGTTACCCAAAGGTCGCGCCGAACATTTCTCTCGAAGACCCCAAAGGGTTGTCCAATCAACATGTGACACACCTCGTGAGCATCTCCCTCGAATCTCTGACTTGACCGGGCCGCGCGAAAGCTCGCACGAAGCACAGACTGACTCCGAGATCCTCCAGTCGACGCTCCTCCAGCGGGAAGCATCCGGCCGACTCGGCGATGAGATGCTGTACGACTTGTGCTCGCAAGCTGCTTCCTACATCACCGAACGCCACGTCGATTCGGTTCGCGGCGCACAGCCTAGTCTCGAAGATCAGCGTCGGAAACGGGGTGAAGAGCAGGCCAAGGTGAGTCAACTGCGTCATGTCCTACCAACGGGACGATGCGCTTACTGCCGGTCATCGGTACACAGGCATCCGAGAAGGTCAAGCTACAAGAGCAAGCGCTGCGGGAGCAGAAAGAGGCGGAAGAAGCGGCACGGCTCTCGCACCTCATCTCTGAGGACGTGCGCAAAAAGGAGGAAATGCGCCTCGACCGGGAACGTCGAGAACGTGAACTCGATCGCGAACGCGATAACGCGTCCCTCGAAGTCGGACCGAACGGCGAGAAAACCGTCAAGATGCCCATCTTCGGCCCCGGCGGAAAAGCCGACGGAGTCGTGCGATTTGGCTTTTCGCTCGCCGATGGTGCGGCAGATGTCCATTCGCAGCTCTCAAGTTGTCCGATCTGACATTTCCGCCCTCAGATTGGCTCACGCGTTTGTTCTCCATCTCTCATCGAGCAAATGAGAAAGAAGAAGCCGGCACCGCCTTTGTCGTCGAGATCCTCGCACCTTATTACCTGTCTACGCAAGGTGCGTCCGACGATGCGTTTTCACCACTGCGCTTACTGACCGCTGGACGCACAGGTAAGCGAAAGATCAGCAAAATCGAGGCGGACCTGGATCGCATTCGACCGCTTCGGCATCCCAACTTGTTCTCGCTCGACGGGTATCGCGTGGTCCGCTACGCACCGGCATATTTCCCACCGAACCCTACAGCAAAGCTCACGGTGCGCTCTGGCGAGGGGTGGACCGTCGTCATGTTGGGACCGCCTTGTCGAGCGCAAACCCTTGAAGACCTTCTCATCGCTGTCGGCGAGCTGCGCCCGGATCGCGCTCTCGACTATTTCGGCCAGATCCTCAAAGTTGTCGAATACCTACACGCGCACAATGTCGTCCATCGCGCTTTGCGAGCGAAGCTCGTGTTTGTCGAGACGACCAGGTCTGCTGGAGGCGATGAGCACGCCGGTCTGCGCCTCGCCGGCGTCGGCTGGTACCGCCGCTTGATCGATCTGAACAAGGCAGAACCGTGGTTACAGCAGCCGTCAAAGGAAGAGCTTCCGGACGCTTGGTGCGTAGAATTTCTGCGTTGCGACGTGCTTCCTCACTCTGACGGTGCCACGATCCAGGATGAGCCCCGAAGCGCTCGCAGCGCCGTTCACGTACGACAAGCCCCGCGACATGTACGAGCTTGGAATATTGCTTGCTCAGATGCTCTTCGGCGTCGACGTGACGGAGAAATTTGCCTCGCCCGCGAATCTCGTCAACAGCAGTGAGTCCTGTCACCCACGCTCAATTCCGGTCAACTGAACCTGATGAAATTCCGGTGTACAGTTCCGCGATCATCGCCGGTGGCGATTCGGAGGACGCTTCGGGACCTTCTCCTCACCGAGGGCAAAAAGCGACCGACTGCCTCTCGGCTAGTCTCCCAGCTTGCGGACGACAGCGAGAGCGTCACCATCCATACGCCTCTGAAACTTGCGACCACTCCTCCATCAGCGTTAGCAGGCTGGCCACGAGCAAACGGAGGCCAAAAGGCGATGACGCCTTTAGTCTCACCGCCGCCGCCGACCCAACTCGCTCGGAGTATCGAAGGCCCGAGCGGATTCTTCGTTCAACCACGAGTGTCCGGATCGCGCTACCGCAGCGAGTTTGAGGAGCTCGAGTTTCTGGGTCGTGGCGGGGGTGGTCAAGTCGTGAAAGCGCGGAACCGCCTCGACGGTCACCTGTACGCGGTCAAGAAGATCCGCCTGCCCCACGACCGCGCCAGCGAGAACAAGATTCTACGAGAGGTCACGATTTGGTGAGTCCGCTCGTTGAAAGCGCTCCATCTATGTTGTTGACCTTCCTTTTCATGCACAGGTCTCGCATGAATCACCCCAAGTGAGTTGCTGTATCGCACTCTGAACGCGCAATTTTACCTGACAGTGCCTTTCGTGTGCAGCATCGTACGCTATCACACGGCATGGACCGAAGTCGACGAAACGTACCCGAACTTTGGTCAAGACGGGTCGTCAACCCAGCATACCGCGACGACCAACGCCACCGATACAGGGTCGAGCCTGCGAACGGAAGAAACCGCCGACGACTCGAGCGACAGCGACTCGACAGTGTCCGGTTCTGACAGCTCCGATACCGAGTCGGGTCCCGAGTCGCACGACGAGGGTCCTATCGATATGCATTTTGGCGACTTCGAGGACGATCTCGACTTCCTGTCCGTCGGCCACGCCCAGTCCCGCAGCATGTCGTACCCGAGCATACACTTCGGTAACGAAGACGACCCGTCGCGTCCCACCTCGAACGATGCGACGCCGGAGCTCTCGCGCAATGTTTCCCCGGCACCGCTGCTCAAGGTCCCTACGCCGGCGTCCACGCCGAAGCAGACGCGGACGCTCTACATTCAGGTACACCTGCGTTACCTGCCATTCACCGATCCTTTCGACAGTACTAACGCGGCCCCGCCACCAGATGGAGTACGTCGAAAAGCTCACCCTCCGCGAAGCGATCGAAGACGGCGTGTCGGAAATCGATTCCTGGCGATGGACTGTACGTTGCTTGCAAACCTATTCCCGTGCTCGCCAAGTTACTGAAAATCTAACGCACTGCAACAGTTTCAGATCCTGTCGGCTATGTTGCATTTCACCTCGCTCAAGTGAGCGCCTCCTTTCCTCCGCGTTCGAAAGAAGCGGGACAATGCGCTGACCACGCCGAGCACCGCAGCATTCTGCATCGCGACTTGAAGCCGTCCAACATCTTCATCGACGTTAAAGGAGACGTCCGGATCGGAGACTTCGGCCTGGCAGTGAATCAAGGCGGCGCAGAACTCGGCGACGTCTTTCTCAGCTCCGACAATCCCCTGGACGAGTCGGACCTCACTTCGGGCGTCGGCACATCTCTCTACATCGCTCCGGAGACGATGACGCGCGGCAGGGCGGCGACGGCGAAGCACTACAGCAACAAGGTCGACATGTATTCCTTCGGCATCGTCTTCTTCGAGCTGTGGCATTCGTTCAAGACGGGGATGGAACGCATACACGTCTTGCATGACCTGCGGCGGCCCGAAGTCAAGTTTCCGACGACGTGGGATCCCGCCATGCTCCCTCGTCAGACGAGAATCGTCCAAGCATGCTTAACGCACGACCCGGAGCTCCGACCGTCGCCTCAAGATCTTCTCTCATCCGACATGCTCCCGCCGCGAGTCGGCGACGATTCTATCGAAGAGACGATTCGCCTACTTTCTCACTCCGGCACGACCCATGCTCAGAAGCTCATTACGGCACTCTTCGCTCAGTCCGACGAGGACCGTTTGCGGAAGGATTTCTCGTATGATTTCTATGACGGATCCGGGGTATGTCTCGCGATATCTCGAAGTTCTCATAGTGACGCCTCTGACTTTCGCCGTTGACAGGCCAAGGCGGACAACGACCCGTACGCTCAACTCGTTTACGACAAGCTTAGCCGAATCTTCCGGCAGAAGGGCGCCGTAAAGATGGACAGCCCGCTGCTCATGCCTCACTCTCAAGTCCACGCGGCTCGGAAGCCGGTCCAGCTGCTCGACGCTGACGGCACCGTGGTTTGCTTGCCTTTCCAGCTCAACATCCCGTTCTGTAAGCTGCAGACTTGATGCAACCGCGTTCGCATCTCGACTGATCACTTGTTCTTGCAGGTCGTATGGTTGCTCGCGACACATCTCTGACGCGCCTGAAGCGGTGGACGATCGCGCCCATCTTTCGGCCGGCGCCAGCAGGAGGAGTGAGCTTTCGCATTTCTCTCCGTCGTGCGCCGTGGTTGACCCAGATCGAACACAAACAGCAACCTCGCGCCGTTCTCAACGCCGCGTTTGATATTGTATCCGATGCAGTCATGCCAGCGATGGAAGCCGAATGTCTTTACGTGGTCGAAGAAGTACTCGGAGCGTTTCCCCTCACTGGCGCCCCCGCTCACCTGATCAACCACTCGAAACTCCTCGACGCGATCCTCGACATAGTTCCGACGAAGCAGCGAACTGCTGTCTGCGATATCCTCGTCCAGCATGGTCGTCTGCAGCGATCCTGGACGAAAACGTCGACCGAGCTGTTGAAACTGCCTGGCGTCACGCCGTCGATCTCCGATACGCTCAGGTCTATGGATATTCTGGGTATGTTTCCTCTTCAAAGTTCATGTTCGTTCCCGCCAGCTGAACGTTCTCTCTTCGTCGACAGGCGATCCCGGCAAGATCCGTGCCGCCTTCATGTCCGGTCCGTTCCGCTCAAAGCAAGCCGCCAAGAAAGGTCTACAGGAAATCGGCAGCATCATCGACCTCTGTCGGCAGATGGGCATGTCCAACATCAAAGTCGCACCGCTTCTGGCGACCAACTACGACCTGCACCGCAACGGGACAATCTTTGAATCTCACATCGTCCGCGGCAAATCTCGCGACATCATTGCTGCAGGAGGAAGGTACGTCGTGTTCGGGATGAAGCGACATGACTGAAGTCACGTACTGACGCTGCTTGCCTTGCAGGTTCGACGAAGTGGTCACTCGTCTTGCCGCCCCGGAAGTCCGCATGTCTGGCCGGTGCCCGCACGTCGTCGGGTTCTCTTTGGCCATTTCGAAGCTCTCGTTGGCCGCCGCCGAAGCGAACTCGACCACCGGAAAGCAGGCGATGACGCGGAAAGACGAGCACCTGCGCTCTTACGGCTCGTGGGCTATCCGACGGTGCGACGTCTACGTCGTCAGCTTTTCGCCCGGCTTGATTGATCTTCGACTTGAGATTGTCAAGGACTTGTGGCGCGATGGCATCAAAGCCGATCTCGTCAGTTTCTCTTCATACCTCTCAAGGGGAAAGCTTTGATGTTGACGGTGCTTCCTCGAAATTCTCTAGATGTACGACGACGACTTTCTCGCCCTCACGCCGGAACAACTCGTCAGCGCATGCCGACGCGAGGGCATTCTCTGGCTCGTGATCGTCAAGCCGAGCGTCGCCGGACGGGCTGCCACCCACGAGTCGGAGACCTCGCTCAAAGTCAAGTCCGTTCTGCGCGGATCTGAGGAGGAAGGTGCGCCATTTCATACTCGTTCCGGTCCCTTCTCAACACTCGCTGACGCAGCTCTCATGACCATCAGTCATGCGATCCGAGTTGTCGACTTGGCTCGTTCAGCAGTTACGAGAGCAGTCTGGAGTCGACGAAGCTGCTGGAGGGAACGCAGAGGCCGCCGCAGACGTCGCCGCGAATCTTCAAGAACCATCTAAGCCAGCACAGGACTACATCCCCGTCCTGCCGGAAGAGGAAGGACGGACGCAACGAGGCGACGTGAACCGTCAGAAAGGCAGACACAACAAGCGCTCCATGTTTGCGGCCCGCGGTAAGCTGGCCTTGTCTTATCTCGGGAGGGCTTGACCGGGCCAATCTGCTTACAGGTTTGCGGACTCACAGCCCAGAAGAATATCGAGCAAGCCGCAAAGGCTGCCGCAGAAGCGCCCGTCTGTACGTGGGATTTCTGCTCACGCCGTTTCTCGATTGGACGCTGATTTCACTTTCGGAACAGTCGCGATCGACCTGGACGGACAAGCCTTCGAGCGCATGGCTCTTTCGTGTAAGTCTACACTGTTCCTGGTGTGTGTGCTTTGATCGTATCTCACACATTGTGGCCTGCAGCGGGATGGATCACGAGCGACGAAGCATTCAAAGCGTTGCTTCACACGGCGCCGCCCGGCAAGCGGGACTACTACAACTCGATCCGTTCTCAGATTCAACGCTATAAGCGGGAGCACGAGTGCTCGCGCTTCTGGCTGTTCTCCTTGCGCGACGACCGGAGCGTCCTCATGTCCTTTTTCGAGCGCCTTTGAGCGGATCTTTACCGTCCGCTTCCTTATGTTATTTTTGTCCCTTTCCCGAACTCTGTTGTTTTTGTCCCACAAGTCTCTGCATCATCGAGGTAGTGTAGTTGTTTTCGGAGGCAGAGGCCGCCGAACTATGTACATCACCCATTGCATCGCTATTCTCAATGCGTCAAGGTGCTCGTTCTGCCGAGGCGAGCGCCCATCCTCTCCTCTACCTGCACCAGCCCCCATGCTGCGCCGGCGGTCGCCAAAAAGCAGAGGGCGCTGAGCGACAGCGGCAACACGCTCGTGCTGATGCTGAGCAAGATGCCGGTCACGAGCGGCGCGATGATCCCCGAGAGCCTCGAAAGGGCGGAGGCGATCCCGGACGCCGTTCCGCTGTCCGAGGAAAAAGAGGGGTCAGTCTCGGCGGGAAAGCTGAGAGGTGAGGATTGCGCTCTTACCGCATCGTGACGGGGAAGATTTCCGGAGTGAAGCCGTAGATCACAGCATCTGCGGTCGAAACGATTCAAGATCAGCGCGTATCCATGTCAAGAGTAACTTCCAGCTCCAGGGCGAGGACGCACACATGAGGGTGGAAGCGAAAGACACGGCCATGCTGCTCAAGACGATCCCCACCGAGGTATTGACAAACACGAACACGACCGTCGCCGCCGACGTGGCCAAAGTCGAGATGGCGAGTGTTTTCGCCCGGCCGAGGGGCGTCTCGACGAGGTACGCTCCGACGAGCGAACCGGGAAGACCCGAGACCGTGTACATGACGTCTGC
Source organism: Rhodotorula mucilaginosa (assembly GCA_034406715.1). Lineage (NCBI taxonomy): Eukaryota > Fungi > Basidiomycota > Microbotryomycetes > Sporidiobolales > Sporidiobolaceae > Rhodotorula > Rhodotorula mucilaginosa. The sequence continues at coordinate 412,303 of CP137874.1, forward strand.
AGAACAGGTACGGCGTCAGGTTGAACTCGATTCTCCGCGAAATGCGACCACCCAGGCTCACAGGTACGCAGGGTCTCTTCCTGCGTTGTGGGGCGTGAAGGAGCTGTATCGGCCAATTTTGATTCAAGAAATTTGGGGAGAAAGACGTTGAAGATCTGGAGGAAGCGTGGAGATTGTCAGTGAGCGTGAAGAAGATCACCGCACGAGGGCAGAAGCAGCACACGGTGTAACCCGCACTCGCGAGTGTCCAGATGGTCCAGACAAAGAGTGTCGTCCGTCGCCACTTCGGCGCGAGAAGGTCGCTAAACCGATCAGCGTACGCTGTCACCGGTCCCTGTAGCGCTGCAGGTAATCGCTCGATCCATGCCGGAGGCTGGTGGTTCAACGCGCCGGACCGGGCGCCATCGAAAGAGAGAGCTGAATCCGGTAACGTGAACTCGGACAGGTCCCCATCCTCGAACGTCGACGGGGCTTGGAAAGGGCTCGCTAGACTTGAGCGAGGTCGGCTCTCGGGTGACGTGTGACCCATTGCTGCGTACCCAGGTGGACTCTTGGCGACGAGCGATCCGCTCGAGTGACTCGGCCCGTCGGCGGAACGGACGTCGTTGCGATCGTGATGGCGGTCGACCACGTCGCTCAAGGCCCACGGAGACTCGTCTCCGTTGATTTTCGAAATCCGCCGGAGGGTTACGACGGCTGCTGACGGACGATTCGAGGCGACGAGGAACTTTGGCGATTCGTGCAAGCGGAACATCAGTACTCGCGAGACGCAGAGGATCGCGCTCTGTGAGCTTTCACTGGTCAGTCGTTGTCAAGCCTGGGGATACGCGAAGAACCAGTGCTTACCACGATCGCGAGAGCCCCGAGCATGTACCGCCACCCGACGTTCTGCGTCGCGACATCGCAGGCTTCTCCCGTCTCGCTCGCGGCAGCCGTGCATGAGAATCGTGGTAGAATGATCAAGCCCAAGATCGACGTGACGATTGCGCCGAGAGAAAAGCTGCGTGTTTTGCGGGCACTCAGTGAACCTGACACCGTGAGTCACACAAGGGGAATGCACTCACAAGACTGAGAGTGCGGTGAGGAGGTAGTGTCGCGTCTTTGGCACATTTTCGAGGAATCTAAGCCCGGAGACTGATTAGCCATGTTGGCGGAAAAGACTTGGCGTGCGACGTACAAGGTTCCATCGGTAGGCATTGAGCCTCCGATTCCGGTGCCGACCCAGAAGAGCGCACAGCAGAGCCAGCCAAACGAGGGCGCGAAAGCGGCAGCGCCGGCAAAGACGGCTGTGATGGCGAGGGTGAGGTTGAAAGCCGGAACGCGACCTTTCGCATCCGAGACTGCATTTGATGCCGCGTCAGCGCATGCATGTTCTCTTTCAGTGCCCGATACGAAACCCACAGCTGCCCCATCCCCAGGCTCCGATCTGCAAACCAAGTTCAGGAGGGTCAAGAGATTTGTCCTTGGAAGAGAGGACAGCTTGACGACAGAACACGCCGACTGACCATCATGCCGGCAAAGATGCTAGTCGAAAGCAGACCGATATAGCGGTCGCCGACCTGGAAGTGCTCCTGAACCCTTGGCAGAATGACCGACACGGTCTGGAGGGTCATGTTGTCCATGGCCCATCCGAGGCCGCACAGGACGAGCAACTGGTACTGATACCGGCCCATCCCGATCTTTTCGAGCGCTGCATCCAGCGGCGTCATGTTCGCTGCCCGCACGGCGGTTCTCGCCTCAGAGTCGGTGTCATCGTCGCCGTTCTCCGAAGCCGGCGACGACTGAGAAGAGGGTTCGTCGTGGAGGAGGAGCGGAACTTCGGCCGCAGCCGAGTCGTCGTTTCCTTGCAGCGGGCCTGCCCCGCTTACATGCGTAGCGAGCAGCGGAGTCCTCGAAGGCTGCCTGCTCGGCGCTGCAGGCGGATCTGGACGCGCCATCCTCCGGGAAGAGCAGCGGACTTGGCTTGGCGAAGAAGTGGTGAAGGAGTGTAAAGGCTATCGGAATGCAGGAGACTGCCGTCGGTGCATCCTGCGACGCCCTTTCCACGTGTCGCTCGAGTCGTACAGCCAAGAGTATAGCCTGCAAGGAAGCGAGGACGCGCCGACATTTTGCAGAGTGATGACATCGCGGACTCCGCGGCATTCCGTTCTATTTTCGCACCAGGCTATAGCGATCGAACGACCACGGTACAAGTGCTTGACAAGAAGACCGATCTGGTGTTGCACAACAAGGTGGTACATCGTTTTCTGAAGGCGATCCGTCCCTTCGTTCCTTCCCGGCCGGGGGGATCCGGCGCCCGTCTCCGGACAAGAGCATCGGTTCCTTCCGGCATTTCTATCTTACTTGGCACCGCCAGCCTGGAGGGCCATGAGCGCGGCGCAGAACGTCAGGACGAGGCGCGGGCGGACTTCGACAATGTCTTCCGGGACGATGAAGATGAGCGAGCTGGTTTCCACGAACGAGAAGGGTGAGGTCTCGTTAGCTCGCCTGCGTTTCACTCGACTCGAGATGAAGGGGGAAGAGAGGAAACTCACCCGAGCTTGCGTGCGATCGAAATGGCGAGTTTGGCTGTGGGTAACGTTTGGACCAAGGGACACCGGAAGCGGATCAGTCTCATGAAGCAATGTGAGATCGCAGTCCCCCCAGGAAGGCCGCCTCGAAAACCCACCATTGGCCTTGCACTCGTCGTCGGTCCTGCCGTCGTACACGAGCGAGTAGTCGACATAACCCGGCTTGAGCGTCTCGAGCAAGTCGAGGAAGAACTTGGCATTCTTCAAACTCGGATCCTTGAAGCTGCGCATCGTCGACTGCTTCCCGCCCTTCTGGACCTGATCGTTCGCCCATTTGACGATATCCGAGTCGGTCACCTCGCGACCGTTCTTGCTCAGCGACGCCATCGTACTCAAGATGTTGCGCCGCATCATTTGCCACACGAGGCCGAGGGTCAAGGTCCGCGAGCCGTCCACAATGTCGGCACCCTGGATCCCCACGATGTGCATGTTGTTCTGCTTGGCGAGGTCGAGGCAGTAGTTGGTGTTCTCGACCGCCTTGAACCGCGAGAGCGGGAGCGGCGTCTTGGACACTCGTCGCCACGTGACCGAGCCGGGGATCACCTTGTCGAAGGCTTGCAACAGTACGAGGCCGTCCTGTGCGGTGCGCGACATGTGGCATGAGAACCTGATCACCACGAAGGAGCAAAATAAATCGTGTCGCTTATGGAGAACGCACCTTGAGGTCCTCGAACAAGTCGTGCACGCCCGGATCAACATCGAGCGAGTTGAGCCAGAGCGTAAACACCCTCGCCTCGCGCTCGCCCTCGGCGTCAAACTCTTCAATCACCGGCTTTTCGTTCTCCTCGAGCGGTTCGAGTCCGGGCCACGTGTTGAACAAGTTGGCGACGAACGCGAGGTTGAGCTTGGCGTTGCCGGCGACGAGGGACGACGCGGTCAAGTACTTGCGGCAACCGATCGCGTCGGCGTTTTGCAGGACCTAGAAATGGGAGGGGTCAGGCGAGTCCAAGATAGCCCATACGCAGCAGGTCCCCAAAAGAGGAACCACCACAAACCTTTTCGGCGCGCTGGTGCAAATCGGTCTCTTGCAAGGGGGCGCGCGAGCATTCGGCCGGCTTGAGCTGGTTGAGGAGCACCGTGTAGTTCTCGCCGTCCGAGACGTCCTTGCTAAAGTTGTTGACTCTGTCGTCGGAAGAAACCCCTCGGCGAGCCGTATGTCAGCCGTTGCTGGCTCGAGACGCCACGGAACTCGTCGACTCACCGCCTCGGCCAGTTGGCCGCCTTGAGGTGGAAGTTGAACCAGCGGAGGAGGATCTGATCGGGCGGCAACCTCAAGAACTGTTCGAGCGTCTCGTCATCCTCGAGCAAGCGGTACAGTTCGGGGTGCAACTTGATGTCAATCTTGGCGAGCAACCCGCGCCGGATAATCTGCCAGATCAAGCCGAGGATCAAGTGCTCGCGACCCTCGTTCAGGTCCGACGCGCCAATGTTGACGGTCGAGAGGCCGAGCGACTTTGCCGACGTGATGACGAGGTTGTTGTTCTCGGTCATCTGGAAGTTGTTCAGGGTCGCTTTCGACTTGGCCGCCGGCATCGCCGAGGGGGCCTTGGATTTCGACGAGGCCTTGTTCAGGACTCGCTCGTCGATCGTGTCCGGGACCGAGTCGTTGATCAATTTCGCGAGGAGGAGACCGTCTGGCGGGTGGCGTTTGATGAGCCTTCACATTCCCGGAAGAGTACGGAGCACTGCTACCCACCTCGGCATTCGTCAAAGATCTGGAAGGTGTCGGTCGGGATCGGCAGGCGGTCGCCAATGTCGGCATCGCCAGCGAGCACCTGTTTCGAAGTTTGAAGATGGGTCAACTTCCCTCCCAGCGGCTTCGTACAAGCTTGGCGCTCACCTGGTTGATGTGCCTGGTGAATTCGGTCCGCTCGTCCTCGTTGATCGAGTGGGTGATGTTGGTGTTGCTGCCCTTGACCAAGACTTTGCCACCTCCGTGCTTGTCGCCGCCGGTCGTCTGGTGGTGCAGTTGTTCCGCTCCGGCTCCGACTCCGACTCCGGCACCCCCACCGGTCGCGCCCATCAAGCCACTGAGTGCGCCGCCTCGGAGGACTTTGCCGGCCTGGGCGTTGGCACCGGATCGGAGCTTGTCGACGAGGTCGACAAAGTCGTCGAGTTCGACTTGGCCGGACGAGTCGATCGAGACGGCCTTGAGCGTCTCGCGGACTTGGTCGTAGGTCCATTTGCCGGACGGGGATTCGGGTTTCGCGTTGGTCGAGAGGGCGGTCAGGACGGTCGATTTCGGCAACCGACCCGTCGAGTCGAGGTCGATTTGGCTGTGGGAGCCGTTGCGCTGCGGTCAGCATGGCATTCGCGACGCTGCACCTGTGCCCCCGTCTGTGATGATGCCCCAGTCCCGTTCGGCGGAGACTCTCAGCACCGCCTCGGCACACACATGTCCCGGCTTGTCGGTGGTCGGAGCGAGGGCGACTGGGCCAGTTGATGACAGTCATGGTGATTCCGAGCTGTCCGCCAGCCTCTGGTGGCCTGTGTGTTGGCGGAGGTTGGAACCCGGATGACGCAGACAGCAGGTGTCGTCTCTCGCCCTCGGCAAGCGCACCAGTTGCCCCGGGTTGCGAGCAGCGATCCCACCGCAATAGCTCATCGAGCGATGCTGTCCCAGCTGTGGGCCTGCTCGTGGTCGACAGGGCGAGTCGAGTGCGAGGTGGGGCGGGAGTGAGGAGGAGGACTGACTTGAACTGCTCGACGAGCTGCATCATCTCGCCCTGCGAGAAGTTGGGGTACTTGCGTGCTAGCTTGAGTGCCTGCATCCTCTCTCAGTCGCCTCTCTCTGGGTGAGTTGAGTGGTTCAAGCTGCGAGAGACTGCCCGTCATCGCTAGCGGAAGCCGCCGAGGTCTGCGAAATCATCTGCTCCCATATCCACGATACACTCTATACGTAGTATTGCATCACATGTACCCCTAGGCGAATGGATTAGAATCAAGTGAACAGAGGAAGATCGGGAAAAATCGTCACAGGGAACTTGAGCCAGCCCTCCGCTATGCATCAAAGCCGTGGTCCGCCTCGTTTAGCCGACACCCTTCGCAGCACCCGAGGTGGTGCGCCTTGTGTCGGCGGGGGTGGAAAAGGTGCAGTAGTCGGTTGGATCCTCTCGAAGGGCCGACCCTGAGGCGGAAGAGTCGACGAAACGTCGTCCTCCCACGCCTCCGCCGCCGTCGGATCAGCCTCGTCGTGTCGTCCAACGTCCGTTGCGCTCGTGCGAATTCTGCGCGGAGGCAGAGGCGGAGCCGGAGCGGCAACCTTCGCTTCCGCCGAATCGCCGCCGCCACTGCCGTCGTTGTCCCCATCTTCACCTTCGAGCTCAAACTCGACCGCCGCCGCGCGCCGACGAGCAAGTTGCTCCCTCCGCAGACGCGTCAAGTCGAGTCGATCCGAGTTTGCCGCCCCGCCTCCTCCTTGCTTCTTCTTCGACGACGCCACCGCAGGACGAGCTGTCTCGGACGACGGCGGATTGACGATCGCGAGATGGGCTAGAGTGAGCTGAGAGGGTCGACTCGGTAGAGCAGCAGCACAGGACGGAGGGGGCGCAAGCGGTGGCTGGAGCTCCTGCGCATGAGGTGGAACGAGAGGTGACAGCGGGATCGCCTGCACGAGGCCGCTCGGGACGCCGGCAGGGACTAGAGTGCGCGCTGCGGTCATCTGTAGCGACGGCAAGCTCGACTTGCGAGTCGCACCACCGGCGGCGGCAGCGACGGCGTTGGGAGTCGTCTTGGTCTGTAAAGTCCGAGTCTGGTCCGCTTCGCTCGTGCTGGTGCTAGACCGAGCATGCGTCGAAGAGCCAGAAGCCGACGAATAGATCGACCAATACCCGAGCGAGTTGGACCGGCCACCGGCGGCGGGTTCGTTCGTCGTCGTCGTTGTCGTCGACGTTTTCGGCGAGGCCGACGACGCGGTCGAGGCCAGGCTCGTAGTCGGAGTAAGTTGGGGCGGCGAAGCAAACACGGAGGGTTCTGCGACCCGGGTCGTGTGAGGTGAGCATCAGACCGCCTAGGAAGGAAGAGCTCTCTTTTAGGAGGACGACGAGAAACTCACCGAAATAGGGCGAAGTCCGAATTTCCCCGTCGGAATCCGTCTCTTCCGGTTCGGTCGAATCGCACGGCTCGTCATCCACAGTACAAGTCGCCCTCCTCGTCAGTGCGCCGCCGCCACCCGCCATCGAGGACCACGTCGGCGAGAACAAGCTCGAGCTCGTCGAGCGAGAGAGCGTCTCGGGGCGTTTGCGCCGCGTGAACTGGAGTGTCAAGTCGCGCGGATCGGAAGCAGACATGATGGACGGGGACCGCGTCAGAGGAGGAGGAGGAGGTGGAGGAGGGGAAGAAAAGGGAGGAACGGCGCTATTCCCTGCCGAGACGTGTCGGCGGCGTCTCGCCTGTAGGGAACCGCCCGGGTTGCTGCTGCTGCTTTCTGCCGAAAAGATGGACCCGGCTGGGCTAGCGAGCGGTCGGAGGAGAGGCGACCCCGGCGTCGAGGTTCGTCCTCGCAATCCTGCATTTGACGACGAGGGCGACGTCCCCACCGGTAGAGCCGCCGCGCTCGACTTGCTGGCCGAGTAGAGCCGGTCCATCGATCCGACCGACTTGATCGGCGTGCCGGTCGCGAACGCAGTTGTCAATTCGACCTTGACGCTCGGGCGCCTCGACAGCAACGAGGACAGGTGCGACGTAGGGGATATGGAGGGTGTCGTCGGGGCCGTGCGCGACAGACGCGTCACGTACGCTGGCCTTTTCGGCGGCGCCGAGCGTCTCGGCGGCGAAGCCGACGGCGAGTATAACGAGCTCGCAGCGGAAGACGAGACGGAACCTTCGCCGCCGCGGAGGAGCGGCAAGATCGACATGCTGGACTCGATGACCGGCATCGGAGAGTCCGCAGGCGGGATTTCGTGTTCCGGAGTCTTGTCTTCGCCGCTAAGGAGGCCTCCGATACTTTCGAGCAAACCAGCGACGCTGTTCCGATCCGAGTCGCTCAAGCTGAGGGGGGTGTGCGAACCGGTCGAACAACCCTCGGCGACCGTCGCACCGCCCGAACTCGTCTCGGCGGCTTCGTCGTCCGCCGCAGTCAGGCGTCGCCATTCTTTCCGCGAAAGCGGGCGCGCCGGTTTGCCGTTCCGGAGTAGGACGCGGTTGTGCTTCGCCCTTTCGAGTTGCGCCTTTAAGAGCGTCTTTTCGCCGGCAGACGGCGAGAGCGGCGAGCTCGAACGCAAGTCGAACACGGCACGGCGAGCGAGAGTCGGGGCGGCGGCGTTGGGAATCGAGGCGGGGGAAGGCGGAGGAGGCACCGGAGATGAAGAGTTCGACGGCGGAGAAGAGAGGAGGATGTGAGGTGCCGCGACGGAGCTGTGGATATCGATCGGAGCAACGGAAGTGGCGACCTGTGTACCCATCGTGGCGGTCCGGACTGTCAGAAAAGGTCCAGGGAGATCAGCCACTGGATCAGCGAGTTGTGTCCGGAGCAAACCAGGAGATTGATGGTGCGAGCGAGAATCAACAAGCGGCGTGGTCATGTGGCTAAACGTGGGCGCGGAGAAGGGGCTCGACCGCCGCGGACGACTCCTGAGCGCGGCGAAGAATGTTGCTCGCTGTTCGGCTGTGGGCCTCGTCGATGTCTTCTCTTCGTCCGCAGGTGGTGTGATCCGGTTAAGTCGAGCACACTGCCTAAATTTGCTCAATCGCTCTGGAGCCGTTGGGCGTAGGCGATGCAGTAGACGGCAGGAGAAGAGTTTCTGAGGTGTTTGGCTCACTCGGACTGTCCGCGGAGGGACCGCAGCAACCGAGTCAGGGGGTAGATGTGGCGCGGCTTGCCGGCTTATCGATTCAACAGTCTGCCATAGCTCCTGTAGGTCAGCGTTCGTCGACCGCGATATCGAAAGACCGGGCGACCCACCAGAGAGGAAAGAGCGGGTCGCGCAAAGACGTGTGCAACACCTGCCGGAAACGGGGGAGACGGAGACGAGTTCCTCTCACGCGTGGATAGATACGTTTGGGTGAATTGAGTGACAGGATGCGACGAATCTACGGCATGGCGACAAGGTCGATATACGAGGGGTGAGGGCGACGGCAGGGACACGAAGGGACGATAAGCCGATCAGAGACCAATGGCCCGCATAATGACGTAGCCGAGGGTGATAATGACAGCGGCCGTAACGACCGAAGCAAGAATGCCGACTTTGTAAAAGTCGCTCGGGTCGAGATACCTGCGGGCGGGTCGGGAACGGTCTCATCAGCTTGGCCCGTTCCCCAGGCACACGCGGTCAGATAGGTTTTCGCACCGTTGACCGAGTTCATCTTCTTGATTGATCCTGTTGGAATAAGCGTTCGTCAGCGTGCGGCTCGAGAAGCGGGCAGAAATCGGGCGAGAACGAACGCTTGAAGATTCTGCAAGAACAGCAAAGCAAAGTCAGCCCTCCGTTCTGCTCTCCCCACACAACGCTGCGCCGCATTCGAAAACTCACAGGGAAGCCAGAGACGGGGAGACCCATGCCGGCAGAACAGATCATGGCGGTCGCGAGAATGAGCAGTCGAGGGTGCGGCGAGTCCATCGCGTTGCCGATAGTCGACGCAATCGGGACGACGAGCACCGCCGCGATGGTATGCGAGATGAAGGTGCCGATGACGAGCACGAGAACGCTGAAGAGGGCCAGAATCGGCCAGATGTCGAGACCGAGGACGACTTGCTGGATGAGGGCGTCGATGTCGTCGAGGAGACCGGAAGAAAGGACCGCCTTGCCGAGCGCGATTCCGCCCATGGCCAGGAAGACGATGCTCCACGGCGAGTGATCAAAGTCGGCCTTGCGGAGGATGCCCGAGCCGTAAAAGGCGACGATGGGGAGGATGGCGATGATGCCCATGTCGCCGAAAACCCCTTCGAGCTTGCTCTCGACGCACCACAGAATGATGGTCGCGATTGTGACGATCGAGACGAACCACTGCTTCTTGGTGAACGGCTCCTTGTTGACGCGGACCGGGTTGATCGCGACGCTGTTGCCGGATCGGTACGTCCAGAGCAGGATGCACCAGATCAAGACGACGCAGGTGAACGAGACCGGGATCGAGATGCTGAACCAGCCGAGCCACGAGATCGGCGGGTCCATGTACTCGAGCGCGATCAGGTTCTGCGGCGACGAGATCGGCGACGCCAGGCCGCCGATGTTGGACGCGAGGGCGATGCCGAGGATGAGCGCTTTCGGGAACGCGGACCGAGACGGCAGAGTGCGAAGGATGGGCTGCGAGATACCTCGCATCCGTCAGTCTTCTGGGCGTGATTTTGCCCACCGAGCCGTGAGACTCACCTGGATCAGCGAATAGCACAGCACCGGCGCAGCGACGTTCGAGATCCACATGCTCGCAAAGCATGCGACCAGCATGTACGCAAACAAGACCGAGCGAGGCTTGGTCCCCGCCAGAGAGAGGACTTTGGTCGCGAGAACCTATCGGCAGAAGCAAGCGTTAATCAAAAGGGGAACGGAGGGACCGCCCACCAATCTCGAGAACGCACCTTGTCGATGTTTTGCTTTGACAGAGCCGCCGCGAGCGTGAAGCCGCCGAGCAGCAACATGATAGTCGGCGAAAACATTTGCGAGAAGATGTACTTGGTCGCCTCGGGCGAGGTGAGTCGTCGGTCCTCGCCGTCCGTCGAGCGCAACACGCGCAAGACGACGACCAAGAGCGGGACCATGAGCGCCGTGACAAAGAGGGGCATGATCTGCAATGATGCGGCCGCAGACACAGTCAGCCCTCAGTCGTAGCGAGAGCGTGGTGAGAAGAGATCACTCACCTCGAGGGCCCAAAAGATGATGACAACGGCCAAGAGGGCGAGGCAGTTCTGTTCCTCGATGCGGTCAAACCACGAACCGCTCAAGATGAACAAGAACAACATGATCGCGATCGCTCCCGCCAAGGTCTGGCTGTTGATCCACGTCGGGAGGCCGTACCTCGACCGGCGCCGTTTCCCTTCGAGCAAGCCCGTCGGCGGACTCGCGGGTTGCACCAGCGGGAGGTCGACGCCGGTTCCGCCAATGTCGGCATCGCTGCCGTTGTGCCTCGCGCGACCGACCGTGCCCCACCCTCGACGTTCGAGCCCGATCATTTCTCGCCAAACGGTGTTGCGTTCCCAGACGACGTGCTCGCGCAAGTGCGCCTTGAGCTGCTTCAGGGCGAGGTCGATGTCGCCGCCGGTGGCGAGGTCGGCGTACAGCGGCACGATGCTCTGCACGCCCTGCTGGTGCCGCTGTTGGGTCGATCGCTCGAACGGGAACGTGTGGTCGACGACCGTCTTCATGTAGTGCTCGCGCAAGCTCGAGTTGGTGATTTTGTCGTATCTGCGTGCGCAGGAAAGCATGAGTGCCTTGAGCGTCTCGACCCGCTGACTCGGACGGACGCACTTTTTCAAAACCTTGCTCAATCCGGTGTAGTTCAAGTCGACGTATTGCTTCAGCTCGGACAGCGACTGTTGCAGATTTCTTCAGTGCAGCCGTTCGAGGAAGCAGGACCGTGACAGGACCGTGACAGGACTCACAGTGAAGAGGGCCGCCAACCTGCGCTTGAACATGATCCGCGAGTCGATCGCCCAATCGCTCAAGCCGTCCCAACCCGCACCTTGCGCAGGCGACTCTTCCTCGGTCAGAAACGTCCCTCCCATAATCTGGCTCAAGGCACGGCGAGCGCCCTTCGACATCGACGATCGCCGCGCCTTGGTCGGCGAAGACGGCGCCGCTGCCGGGTCCGATCCCAAGGTGACGAGCGGCGGTCTCCGAGCCGCGGGGCTCGCGTCGTCGGTGACATCGTCCCCGGTCGTGAGCTGACCGTTGGCGTCTTCGCGCTCTTCTTCGAGCCCGAGGAGGTCGCCCGTCTCGCTCGCCGAGCTGAGTGCTCGCGCGCGGCGCTTGCTCGCCTTGCCGGCACCACCGCCCGCGACCGTCCTCGATCGACTTCCACTCGTATCGGGGTGCTGTCGTCGCTGGCGAGCCGTTTTGCGACCGGCGCGAGCTGCCTCGCTGTACTCGCGCGGGTCGTTCAGCAGGCGCGCAAACGTGCCCTTCTTGCGTTCCTCCGTGTCTTCGTCATCTTCCCCGCTCCTCTCTTCTTCGCCCAAGTCTTCTTCCGAGTCGGAACCTCCCGAAGTGGCAGTCAAGCCGGCGGAGGGACGGCGTCGGATCCGTTGCGAAGCGGTCGAGAGACGACGCGCGCGACGAGGCGAGCTTCCTTCCTCGTCCGAAGCGTCGAAGTCGGCTTCTTCGTCCTCGCCTAGTCGGTCGAGATCCTCCTGCAGCAAGACGAGGTCGCCGAGGAGTTCGCGTTCTACGCGAGTTGTGGCAAAGTCGGGTTAGCTTTCGCGCTACGTCTCAACACACCACAGACGACGCGAGACGAAGCGCACCCTTGGCGACGTAGAACTCTGTGATTTTGTGCAGCTCCTTGTCGAGGAGTTTAATGAACGTCTTTTCGTTCTCCTTCTTGATCTTGTCGACCGGACCTGCAGCAGCGCCAGCTTCGAGGTCGGACGGCTCGTCTCGGTACGACGTGGCCGGTCCGGTCGCGGCTTGCTGGAGGACAGCCTGCTTCTCAAACTTGTAGATCTGGGCCTTCAAGGCGTCGTAGCTGTTGACACACTCGTGGGTCAGGCTTTCCTCCCGCCCTGCAACCCCTGAGACGGGCGGACTCACGCGAGGTAGTGGTTGGTCCAATCTGGCACTGCATTGAACAGCAGCGAGTGGGCAAACTTCATCTTGCCAGCCCTGCGTCGCTGCTGCTGCTGCTGGCGAGGAGACGCTGGTCGAGTGCTGCTGTTGGGCTCGTCGTCGGGGCGAGTAAGCGGTGCGAGTTCGAGCTGATCGAGCTCGTCGGGTACGGCGCTGGGAATGCTACGCTTTACGAGTCGGGTCCAGATCTCGGCTGCACCAAGCGTTGACGCGGTGAGCCCGTCAACGTGACGTCTGATGGGTGCAGCTCGACCGAGTGACAACTCGAACTTACGCCAATCAGGCATTCACAGGGCCCATCAGAAAGCCTCGTATTGTAACAATCTAGATGCTTTGAACCGCAAAGCTTTCAAGCCGGACGATAGGGTGCAGAGTCAACGCCGGCTCGGCTCAGCGACTCTTGCCAAGGCTCTTCGCGTTCTGACGGAGAAAAAAAATCCTTTACACGGAATAGAATGACGATCGTTAAAGAGAGCGGTAGACTTGGAAGACTACGGTGGTACGAGGAGATAAGGAAGGGAGAAGGGGCACAAAACGATTTGAAGGTCTGACCGCTGACGGCACGTTCCAGCTTCGTCAAGGGCGACCTTTCGGGAACCAATCACTCGGAAGCGTGGTCCGACTCGTCGCTGCTGCCGAACCAACCATCGAACCAACCTTTATCCGACTCGTCGCCCTCCTCCGTCGAGTCGTGATCCTCGTCCTCGTCCTTGTCGTCGTCGCCACCGTGCTTCTTCTCGCCGCCTTTGCCAGCGATCTTGGTCGGTTCGACGGAGGAGACGTTGCCGGTGAAGCCCCAGAGGATGGGGACGATACCCTGGTCGAGACCGCCCGTGTCGGCAGTGAGCTTCTCGAAGACGGCCTTGGAGAGATCGAGTGCGCTCCTGCTCCGTGAGAACCCCCGTTAGTTTTTTTCCCATGTTGCGCATTCGTCAGAAAAGCGAGCAAACAGATACGCACGCGCCGACGCAGTAAGCGCAGTGCTCGGTCACCCACGCCTTGATGCTCATGCCCGTCTGCTGATTCGTGACCAGGACTTCGGCGCCACAGAACTTGGACGGCGAGTTCGGCTGCTTACTCTCGCGCGAGCTCTCCCACGTCTGGTTCGACAGCGCGACGACGAAATCGGTTTCTTGCGTCGCGAAGCCGCAGCCGCCAATGTGCTGGCCTGCATACACGAGTCACCATCGTCAGTCACGGACCCACTGAAGACGCTCAAGTTTTGAAAGGACCCACTCGACTCGAACCAGGTTCCGTTGCCCTTGTATGTCTGGGACGGTTCCGGCCTCTCCGCCTTGTACGCCGTCGAGTTCGCGAACGGGTGGAGCGGAACTTGCGGCTGACCAGACACTTGCGGGTGTGGCGGCCACCCACCCGCGTTCGTACCCATATCCGCGTGCGAGCCATCCTCCTCCGACGACGGAGGCGCGTTTCCGGAACCGATGTAAGGGCCCGCGGCGATCGGAGCAGCGGCAGCGTACGGGTAGGCGCCCTGACCGTTCTGGTACTGACCTTGTCCTTGTCCTCCGTATGCGGGCTGCTGCTGCCCATCACCTTGTTGACTGGGCTGCGGCTGACCGTACGCCTGACCTCCGTTCCAAGAAGGCTGACCGGCGCCTTGTCCTCCGTAACCGCCGCCCGGACCTTGCGGCCAAGTGGGCTGCTGCTGAGGAGGTTGACCTTGGTTGTAGTAGCCATTGCCCGGTTGTTGCTGAGGCGCCGACGACGACGGGTTCGAGTACGAGTACGGAGGGGTGTCGAAGCCGGACGGCGAGCCGTTCGGGGCGGCGGGAGATTGCCATCCGCCTTGCGAAGGTGCCGCCTGCTGCTGACCGGGCTGCTGCTGCTGCTGTCCGTGATCTTGACCTTGACCTTGATCTTGACCTTGATCCTGCGGGGCGGACCACCACGACGACGACGGCTGCTGCTGCGATTGTTCAGTCTGCTGAGGCGACCATCCGGTAGGCACCGCCGTCTGTCCGGTCGCATGTGCCGTGCCGTCGTCGTGGTTCTGCGACGGCGTCGCCGCAATGCCGGTTGGCATCGGTACAACATTCGACGAGTCGGTCGCGTGACCAGCGATGCCGGTCTGACCTGCGGCCGGCGAGCCGATCGACGCAAGTGCGCCCGTTCCGGACAAAAGGCCACTTGCAGTACCCGAGGCACTCGAAAGCACACCCGTGAGAACGCTGGCCGTGGTCGCCGGGCGGTACTTTCCGTCGTCGAACGTCGCGGTGGTGGCTGCAGTGGTCGCGGTCGTAAATTTACCATCGGTGAGGCCGGGGAGATTGGTGAGGAGGCTACCGGAGACGGAAGCCGAAGGGTTCGAATTCGTAGCCGAGCCGGTCGAGTTCTGGCGGTCGGCCGCGGCGGTGGAGTTGGCCTTGAGCAGGTCCGATGAGTCGTCGCCAGACTGGCGATCGCGAACAACTACGGGCGGTCAAAAATCTCGTCAGGTCAACAGGGTGTAGGAACGACGGCGGAGCGGAACCCTTACCGAAGAAGACGATAAGCGCAACGATGATGATCAAGATGATCGCAATGAGGAGAATCCACCACCACCGGGACTTGCGCTTGGTCGGAGCCACACTCTCGGGATCGGCCGCGGCCAGAGCTTTGCGCTGCGATTTGGACAACTTTTCCGTAGCGAGCGGATCAGCAGCATAGGCGGCCGCGGCCGGGGTCGCACCAAGCGAGTAGGAGCGCGACGACCCCCCGCGCGAACGCGAAGAACGCGAAGAACGATGCGACTTGGTGCGACGCGACGACCCGCCATCATCGACGGCGGCGTAGCTCTGTTGTCCGGCGGACTGTGGGCGGGATCGTCAGTAAGGTAAGAGCGATTTGCAAATCGAGAATCGGAGCATCTCACCCGCGAAGCGTGGCCCTTGGTGATGGAACGCATGACACGCTCTACACGACCTCCGACCGGAGCACCTCGGACGGTGCCGGCTTCGACGTCGACGTTGGCGAGCTCATCGCGCAGTTCGGCCTCTTCCTCCGAGTCGGTCGACTCGCTCGACGAGCTCGAGTGAACCTTGGCGCGCCTCGAAGAGCGAGAGCCGGCCGAAGCGCGCGAGGTGCGCGAAGAGGGGCGTGCGGTGCTGGCGGCCGAGCCCGGACGCGAAGAAGGCAGCGGGGTGGCGGCAGCGGCGTTGACAAAGTCTTCCTCAGACGAGGCGGAAGACTCGTCCTGATCGTAGCGCTTTTCGGGCGCCGCCATCTTGAAATATAGACGAAGAGGAGGGGAGAGGAAGAAGAAGGAAAAGCAATCCGTTCGTCGGCGAGAACGGGACCGTCAGGTCCGCGGACACCCCGAAGACCGGAGGGAGGCGGTGCAGAAGCGTCCCGTGCGTCGAAGAAGCATGCTGTGACTTGATAGATAGCGCGGCCAGGGAAGTGCAACAAGTAAGATCAGTATAATGTCGTATGTAGGAAGCATGCGATTGGAAAGAAGGCAAGGCGCACGTCTAGGGAAAAGCCGTCGGGGGTACACTCGGTTATCTGGGAAAGGAAACCTGCAGCGCTGTGTAGAGTATGAGAGTCAGTCAACGTCAGAAAGATCCACGGTGAGGGACTGGAACATCGTACATTTTGCGGAATCTTCGAACCGTTGCTTCGTGCACGGACACCTCACAGCCAGTAAATATCTGGAGGAGTAGGCGCACGCGGATCCCAGGATGGCGGTATCCACATGGTCGGGGTGGGAAGAGAGGGCCGAGTCGATGATGCAGGTCGAGTGTAGGACCAGTCTGCGAGCGTGATGTTGGCGTGCGGCGACCGCATCGGGCCAAGCTGCGGGTTCCATCTCGCCGCGGTAGCTGCTGCCGTCATGGGCGCTGCTTGAACCGTCGAAGTCGACGTCGGGGAGGTCGAAGGCTGAGCACCTGGAGGCGACGGCTCACGACGCGACGACGAAGATTTCTGGCGCGACTTTGGTTGGGCCGCGAAACTGCTCGTCGTCGCAAGCTCACGAGGCGCAGCGTCTTCATTGGGCACGCTCGCGTCTGAGGGGGGCTTGTAAACGACTTCGTCGCCGTGGCTGCTGTCGGAAGGCGTCGAGAGGGGCGTCGAGAGGGGCGTCGACCCGTTCGAGGCAGGTGACGACGACTGCAGAGACACCGGCTGCGCGCGTTCCTCGAGGTGCGAAGACGATCCGCTCGCTCTTGGAGAGACGAAGGGTTCCGGCGACGGCGGCATCGGCTGAGAGAAGGAGCTGATCGACATTCTAGCAAAGACTTGGTCGATGTCGGGAGTACTGGTCGTCAGAACCGAAGCGCGTGACGCCGGCTGTGCTTGATACCACTGCGCCGAGTACGGCTCGGCGTTCGCCGGAGCGACAAAACGAGCGGGGGACATGGACGATGCGCCGTATGACCGGTGCGAGGTCCAGGCAGAGCTCTGACTCTCGTAAACACGCGTGGGCGGGGCGACGATCTGTACCCAAGTCACATCTGACGCGGACGGCTCGTGCAACCTCCCATGACCCGACCGATATGCCTTGTAAGCCGTCGGTAGCGTCTTGTGGAGGACAGGGTGGTAAGTGCCCGCGAGCGAGGTACCCTGCTGGATGAGGTACGCGTTCGTCTGGCGCTGCAGCCGCGAGGCCTCGCTCAGCCGGAAACCGGCAGCGCCGAATATGCAGAGGGACGGTCCGCACAAGGCCAAGCGATCATGAGCGGCGAAGGAGCTCGAGAAGTCTTTGAGCTCGTGGTAGGCGAATCGGAGGCAGGCGACGACTTGCTCATACCCGTAGGATCCGCTGGCGAGATCGCGATCTGCGCGGGATTAGCGAGTTATGGGTAAGTGAGAAAAAAATCCCGAGGCGGCCAGTACAAGCTCCGAACGCACTGAGCTCGACGGGGTGCACGATCGATAGCCTTTCCGGTCTCGAGTCCGGGAACCGCGTCGCTTTTTGCAGCAGTCCGCCGCCGCCCGCCGTCGTGATCGTCTGCTGCTGGTAATCGAAGCCGTACGCGTATCGGTACAGAAACCGGAGCAGATCGAGCGCCGCCTCATGGCCTGGATCCGGGCTGGGCGGGGCGTCGTCCAGCTACGAAGGACAAGTCAGCGATGTCTCACTCGGTGCGAGCGTAGATGACGTCTTGACACGAACCTGGACGTGGGAAAGAGCCATACAGAAGACGGTGAGGCCTCCGATCCCACCATCGCGGACTTCGTTCAGGTCGTACGTCACGAGTAGGGTCTTCAGCAAGAGGGCGAGTCGCTTCACCCGTTCGGCGTTCCCGGGCCGGCGCATCTCCACCTCTTTGAGCAGGCGAAGACTTTCGCGTGCTCCCTCTGGACCTTTGTCGCTGTTGAAGCTGACGTCCATGTCGAACCGGCCAAACTTGTCGGTCGTCTTGAGCTTGACTATGGGGACCTTTGCGCCGGTTACTAAGCGCACTTCGTGGTGCTGCGCGAATCGACATTTCACCACGGCAGTCTTGAGCGTGCTGAGCACCGAGTAGGTCGAGTGGTGGCGCAGGCTGTCGTCCTGAACCACGACGTCGAAATCGCTGTGGCGGCCACCCCACCACGTCAGTTGCGAGTTGCGGCACCCTGCTCGAAGCGCATGAACGCACCCGTCTGGAAGGTAGATGTCCGTCTGCATTGACCCGAACAGCTCGCATTTGGCGTTTGGCCAGATTTCCGCGACGACTTTCTCGAAGCATGCAAAGACTTGCGCGCGGAGTCGGCGCTCCGACTCTGTTGGCTTGGTCCACTCGTAGAATGCAAGCACTTCCTCGCCCAGCCTGTGAAAAGAATGCCCGTTCAGCTGTCGAGAGAGGGGACTGAGCGGGCGAACAAGAGACGGCTGCGGGACGTACAGGTCGAGACCGCTACGGCGATCGTCCAGACGGCGGGGGCGTTCGGCCATCCAGGGTAAACGCTCGTCGTGCTGCGGATCTGAGCGCCCGGCCATCCTATGCGTGTGTCGAGGTTGTCTGTCCCTTGAAGCCTTTCTGTCCGGGGACGAACTCGTGCAGCCTGCTGAACGGCAGCTGAGGATGATAAGGCCAGTCCCTTGGCGTGTTCCGATCTCGCACTGTGTAGCCTGGAACAGCTCGAACGGCTAGCGGAGACCGATAACGTCGTTTGGAAGTGGAACTGAGAGCAGAAGCCCCACTCGGATCTGCAAAAAGCACACCATTGCTCGGCCCAATCTGACCTACAGGGTCACCAGGACTTTCCTATGCTTACCGAGTCAAAGAAGTCAGCTCCGCGCCGGGTGACCCAGACGGCGCTTCCTCATTTTGCAGGAAACGACTTCGCAGCTCGCGAGCGCAAGTTTCTGTACGTGGACGTTGCAGGATACGCTCGGAGCCCAATGTACAGGAGGAAACGCAATGACGGTCTCTAGCAATCTCAGCGGCCAGCGCGAGGATCGTGTTCGACTGCGAACGGGGAGGAAAGCCGGCGGTGGGCTCTCCTGCGGATTCAGGTCCTCGTGCTAAAGAGGGTGGTTGCGGCAAGAAGGGCGCCGCACTGCCGTTGCTGCCCGGTCCCAAGCGCGTACGTCGACGGGGCGAGGAAAGTCGAAGGCGCGCGTAATTAGGGTACGACTTGAACCTTGACTCCCTTCTTGCGGTTCTCGGCTCCGTAGTTGAGGACGATCCCTCGGCGCGCAAGCGACTCTTTCAGCGCTGCAGTTGGTAATAAGAGGTCAGTCTCGCAGACGCAGGAGATGGAGAGATAAGGAAGAGAGCTCACCTTGTTTGTCGAGCTCTTCTTCCCGCTCCTCGTAGTTCAGGACGAGCCGCTTCAGCCGTTCTTGTTCCGCCTTGTTCTGTTCGCGCTGCTGCGTCGTGCTCATGGCGATGGCCGAGTCGCGCGGGATCTCCATCGAGAGGGCCTATGTGCGTGCCGAGCGTGAAGAGCAGGTCGGAACATCAATCAGGGTAGAACGCGCTCCAACCCCATCAGAGACGACAGCGCGACGTACCTGCGGTTTGTTGCCCTTCTTGGTGAGCAGCGTGAACTGCATACCCTTCGGCTCAGTTGCTTCTCCCGCCGCCTCGTCCTCATCTTGCTGCTGTTGCTGCATCGCAGCCTCGGCGCGCTGCCTCCGGAAGAGCGGGATGCCCACATCGAGCGAGACCGGCTTCCGATCCGGCACCTTGCGCGTCTCGGCATTGCTGCTGACCATCATCTTGGCCAGTTCGCGCGTAAAGTCGTCCTCCTCCTCTTGGGTCATCGCGTTCGGATCGCGCCCGCGACCTTCGCCCGTCTCGGACTCGGCGTCGCTGCCTTCCTCGGCATCGACATCGACATCACCATTCTCCTGCAAATCGCCAAATCAGCACGAAAGTCATCGAAAGATTATCAGCACCTGCTGCAGGAGGTGCTCACCTCGCTCTCCCCATCCGTCTCGGACTCTTCTTCATCGACTTCATCCGCGCCAGGTCGCGCACCCTGACCCTCACCTTCCACGTCCTGTTCGTCCTCTTCCGGCTCCGGCGGCGCTTTCGCCACAGCGGCCATCATCTCATCGACCGCGACGGCTGCTTCGGGGAAGGTCTGGAACTTGACCAGTTTCGGGCGAAGGTGCTCGAGCGTGTCGGAGTACATGAACCCGACGTCCATCGGGAGAGAGCCCTTTGCGAGGACGTACATCTGCGTCGCGGGAGTGGGGTATGAGCGCGCGCAAAGAAGGGTGAGGAAGAGTCCCGAACGGGTGGGCTGACCTGGAAGAAGGTGAGGAAGCTGTCGAGTTTCTTCTTCAGCGTGCCTCGGTCGAAGCAGGCCCCGCAGGTATCGAGCAGGGTACAGACGAGGCGGACACGGAAGTAGTCGTCCGGAGCATCGATCGCGGTCGGGAAATCAGGGTGCGGTCGACCCTCCGCTGCAGAAAGAGAGAACCCGTCAGTCTCGGAACGACTTCAGAGCCCAGATAAAGACTTACGGTGCCCGAACGTGACGAGCGACCACAGCGTATCAAATATGACTCTCGAGTCGACGACGCGGTAGTTGTACAACTCGCCGAGGTACTTGACAGTTGCGACCCGTTGCTGGTTGTACTTGAAGTTGTTGACTTCCATCCCCGTGCGCACGTTCTCGAGCACGTCGTCGAGGACTGCGACGCTGAAATCGGGGTGGAACCGTCCGAGGTCGTACAGCAAGACGGCAAAGAGGTGAACGTTGCTGTACTTGATCTTCCACACTTTGGTGAAGGCGTTGTGCAACTTGCGGACGACCTGTTATTGAGAGCAACGCTGGGTCAGCGCGCCGGCGACGCCAGAGTGTCATCAGAAGCCCTCGGATACAACGTACCTCGGGATCTTCCCAGTGCATCTTGCGGACGAGCTTGAGCACCTTGTCGCTCGAGTTGCGGTTCAGCATGTGGTAGAACAAGTGCCGGATAAAGAGTTGCATCGGAGTCCGTTCCTTCGGCGGGATCGCCGGCCGGTCAGGCGGGTCGCACTGGTAGTACGCATTGTCGAGCATGGCGGCTTGTCGCTCGTCGAGGTTCATCGCGGCGCGCTTGCGCTTATACACGTCGACGACTTGGCGCATCCGCTCCGAGGTGCTCTCGCTCCGGAGCAAGAAGCGACCGCACCCTTCCAGAAAGGTGCAGAAGTTGTCAATGTTGGGACCGGTAAAGTCGTCGAGGAGGACTTTGAAGACGAAAAAGGCGACGTGGACGGGCGTGACGCGGAACTTGGTCAGTTCGGCGAGGAAGCGCAAGTTCTGTGCGCGGGTTGTCGGGTTCGAGAAAGAGGTCAGATTAACTTCTGCTCTAGCGTCCGCTCCGGTCCATCATGCAAGCTCACCTTGGACCGGCTTTCGGCGAGGTCTGCATTCCGCTTCCGTTGCAAGTACCGGAACTCGTCCTCGAGCTGGTGTGCACGTCACTCGAACTCTGGTCAGCACGTGTCCCCGCGAGTGGAACAGAGCATGCCGGTGAGACGAGCAGAGTAGGGAGCTTACGAGGGCGACGAGCTCCTTGCCAATGTCGGGCATGTACGGGTTCAAAGTCCCGACGAGTCTGCCATAGTACGGCAAGATGTCTTGTCGATTGCGGCTGACCGAGCCGAGAGTCTGTGCGTCAAGAGAGCTGTTGTCAGCACGACGTTTTCCCAATCATGAAGAGGGGGGAAGGGACATCGCCCAAAGGGCAAGAAAACCACCCGGAACGCACCTTGACGAGTCGTTTCCTCGCCGCCTTGCTATTCAGCAACGCAAACTCGAGGGCGATGTCGTCAATGGCCTTTTTCGAAGACGCGTCCGGTAAGCGGGCAAAGATGGCGGTCAATTGGGCGGCAGGTCCGGAGGGGAGGATGGCAGGGTCCGGCTCGTCGGGCACGTCATCGAGTTTCGCGACGGGGTCTCTGCAGCCGGGGGAGGAGGAAGGTCAACTCTGCGCCTGCGAATCGAAGGACGGTTCACGATTGTCAGGAAAAGATTGTGGGCGGGAGGATGAACTCACTCGATCTCTGCCGCGCCATCAGCTTCTATCAAACTTTCAGACCGCGGCTCTTCTCCCTCGATCGACAGCTTGACCTCCGCGTTCTCCCCAACAGCTGCAGCAGTCCCCTCTTCCTCCTTCGCCGCAGCCTCCTCCGTATTCGGGGGCGGTTCGTCCTTGACGCCGAGTATCACCGCCGGCACTTCCCCCCTCAACTCTCTCAAATCCTCATAGAATTTCTTCTCCTCCTCATCGGCCCAGAGGCTCTGCGGACCCATCTCCTCGCCCGAGTTTTGGGCATTGGTGGAGGAACCGGCGCCGGTTACGAAGGACGAAGTGAGGCTCGATTGGAGAGAAGGGAGGGTTGGTAAGGGGAGGTTGAGGAGTTCAGAGAGTCTGTGTGCCGCGAGCAAGAAGAAGGAGTTTAGCCAACTCGATTCAGACGTGCCTGATCGAGGCACTGCGACGATTTTATGGAACCGATTTTATGGAACCGATTTTATGGAACCGAAGACCCCGAAACGTACTGGGTTACGCTCGCCCACCCGCGTTCCCACGCCTTGACGGCCTTTTCGTAATTCTTCTCGCGGTCTTCAAATACCTCCCCGGAGCGGATGTACGCTTCGTGGTTCCGCTTATCTTGCTTTTGCAGTTCCTGCAAAGAGCCACCGATGTCCAGTCCGTTAGTGAGAGAGCGTCTTACGCGAGAGAGAGAGAGAGAGAGAAGCGACGCACGAGATGAAGTTTCTGTTCGCGCTTGCCGAGCGCTTCAAAGTACGCGACGAGCAATTTGCGAAACTTGTCCTTGATCTCGCGCGGCACGAGGGGCGCCACCGCGCTGGACTCCTCGCTTGCCCCTCCTTCTCCGGCGGCGGCGGCGGCCAAGGCCGGGAATTCGTCGGTCGATTCAGTGTTGGCAGTAGCAGCACCGGAAGAAGAGGCTGGAGGAGGAGGGAGGTAGAGAGGTCCGAGGTGTTTGGCAAAAGCGATAGCGAGAGGGGCGACGAGCGGGAGCGCTTCCTTGTCCGACGTGAGCTGTTTGCGAGCCTTGCGGGGGGTCAGCTTCTCTTGGGAACGAAGCAGATGAGGTGCCAAGACTGACCAGATCGCGCAGAGCTGCCCAGGTGATCTCTCCTGTCATCCCCGCCGTCGATTTCTCGCCCTTGCCACCGCCACCCGACTCTTTCCTAACGATGCCGATCGCCTCCAGATCTCCAACGATGCGCAATGTCGTCCGTTGCTTGATGATGCGAGCATTGTTCTCCTTTTCTTGGATGTCTTTGTCGGCGGCGTGGCTCGGCGATCCGGGTTTGAGGCCTTGCAAGAGGAGGGAGGAGAACGGAGGGGTGAACAGTTCGGGGAAGCGGTTGTGCAGCGCGACGACCACCTGCGTGCTCGAAAATCTGTCAGTCCAGTCCCGGGAATGGTTCCTCCGCGAGTAGGAGTGGACTGTAGGGATGCGAGCCCATACGCACCTCTACGGCACCTGCGACTTCGGCCGCGGTTTTGCATTTCGCGAGCCCTTCGACGACTGCGCCGACTGCCTCCTCGACGTACTTTTCGAGCGCGAGTTGCGAGATCTCGTTCAAGAGTGCGGGTACGGCCGCGTGCTGGTTCAGGGACGAGCGGAGTTTGACGAGGAGAGCCGTGTGTCGCTTGAGCGAGGTGTCGAGTTTCTTGCCGAGTCCCTCTGCGGGCGCGTCCGTCGTGGACCGGTCAGCTGCGTCAAGGTCTGGCTAGTTCACACGCGTACTCACCGGGCGGTCCTGCTCTGTGCCAGGCGTCGACCGTGATCTGCCTCAACTCGATCCGGCGGAGGTTCCTTGCCTCCTTGTCCTTTGCGGCGGCGCCTTCGGGGAGGGTCGCCATCTTCCAGTCCAGTCACGTCTGCCGATCTCGCCCTGTATACCACGCGGTCTAGAGAGTGTTGCGTTGAAGGCGGACGAGAGAGCGTCGGCTCCACCTCCCGATCGACTCGACTCTTGCGCTCTTCCGCCTCGACTCGGACGAGCTCGAGAGAAGGAGGGAGGGCAAGAGGATGTGGCTAGTCGGACGAGTGAACCGCTCTCCCGCTGCTCAGGTCCTCGCCGCTCGCCTTGGCCGCAACAGCCGCCGCCTCGTCGTCTTGGCGCGGTCGACTGCTCTCGTCACCGGAGCACTCGCAGGCACACTCGCAGGCAGTCAAGTCCAGCTCAGGTCCCACTCCCGCTGGTCTTTATCAAAGCCGCTCAAATGCGAAGCCGAGAACCCCCAAGACCCCCAAGACCCGGACCAGCGGTCGCTCCTCGAACGGCTCCAGAGCTCGCTGTCCGACTTGCCGCTGCCCGACCTGCCGAGCCCGCCCGCCCTCGCGTTCCCCTCCGTGTCCCTCCCCGACTTGTCCGGCACCCTCGCGAAATGGAAAGACTCGCTCGCGAGCGTCTCGTCCGCCTTCTCCTCCCTCCAGACCGAACTCTCCCTCGGTCCCGACTCGACCTATACTCGCATCCTCGCAGACGCCCACAACCCAAACGTCCATCCCGAAGTGCAGTGGGACGCCGAGGTCCGATTGGGTCGAGATCTGCCCCATACGGAGCGCGCGTTTCTGAGAAACAGGAGGGAACGGATCCGCGTCGCGTTCGCCGAGTTGGTCGGAGTCCCCCTCGACCAAGTCGACGAGCGAGATTTGCCCGTCGTCGCCGTCGCCGCGAGTGGGGGTGGCTACCGCGCCATGATCAACACCACCGCGTCCCTCGTCGCCGCAAAGGAATCTGGACTCTTCGACGTCGTCACTTACATGTCGGCCGTCAGCGGTTCCTGCTGGGCTCTCAACACGCTCTACTCGGTCGGGGGAGGCGACCTCGATTGGACCCTCCGACACCTCCGCGAACGCGTCAAGGAACCGTTCCTCGCGCCCGAGACGTTTGTCAAACTGTTTGCGATCGACGACGAGGCGAGCAGGTTGTTGCTCAGTGCCGCGATCCTCAAACGTGCCAGTCAGGGAGGCGAACTGTCCCTCCCCGACGTGTACGGCACACTCGTCTCGTCCCGGTTGTACCTCTCCGACGATGACAACACGACCGGTCGTAATGAGGGGCCGGCACCTCGACCGCTCTCGCTCACGACTCTCAAGACCTCGACGCAAAGACAATACATGGACGATGGCTCGCATCCACTCCCAATTTATACCACCGTGCGACACGACCTCCCGTTGCCGGAAGAGTTGGCCGAAGCCGAAAAGAAGGCCGAGCAGCAGCAGCAGACCACCAACTCGAAACGACCCAACTCGTCCGGCACCGAGCCCGTCGCGGCCAAGTTGTCCTGGACTTGGTTCGAGACCACCCCGTACGAAGTCGGCTCCGACAAACTCGGCGCATTCATTCCGACCTGGTCGCTCGGTCGCGTCTTTGAGAACGGCAAGAGTACCGAACGCGTTCCCGAATTGGGCGTCCCCGTCCTGTCGGGTATTTACGCGTCAGCTTTTTGTGCCAGTCTTTTTTCGTACTTCCTCGAGATCAAACCGCTCCTCGTCGCTCTCCCGTACTTTTCCGCCATTGACGAGTTCGGTGCGTCGCGGAGCAAGCTTTCGTTTCTTTTCCGATCGGCCAAGAGTTGCTGACGGGCTGTGCCCTTTCTATCTTGCTTACATCCCGCGACAGTCAAGTCGAACGCGCACAAACTCGACGCGATCCACCCCTTCCCGCCCGCCGAACTGCCGAATTTCCTGTACGGCCTCGAACCCTCTCTCCCTACCCCTTCCTCCCCCTCGGACGGCTCACCGTCATCATCATCCGCAACAACCACACCTTCCACAATTCCCCACGCGTTGACCGAAGCGCGCACCCTCGGCTTTGCCGACGCCGGCGTCGAACTCAACTTGCCCTACGTGCCCCTCCTGCGCCGCTCCGTCGACGTCATCATCGCTCTCGATTCGAGCGCCGATTCTCACGACGTGTGGTTCACCCGCGCGGCTGAGTACGCCAAGACGTACGAGAGCGAAGCCGGTGGGGGACTCGCAGCAACAGTCGGTGGCGCCGCGCGTGGGTCGCGTTGGCCCGCTGTGGACGTCAAGGCTTTGTTCCCGGACGCAGACACTGGCACGGGCGGAGCAGGGACGGTCCAGATCAAGGAGAACGAGAAGGACCGGAATCGAGCGGCGGCGAGGGTCGACCAGGCCAAGCAGCAAGAGAGCGAGGCTGGATTGAGCGGCAGCGCGGGTGCGCAGGACAAAGAGCGCGGAGGGGTTCGGTTGAAGAACCCGAAACCGACTCCGTTGGGGAGTGCGCCGGAATCGAAAGAGATGGCGGCGCGGGAAGAGGAGGATCTCGACCAATCCAACACCGAGGCGGCGGCGCAAGGAAAGGATACTTCTCCTTCGTCGTCGAGCGGCGGCGATGGCGACACCACCACCAAGAAGCCGATGCCCGAATCGCAGACGAAAGAGCCCCCGCTCGGGAAATGTTCGATCTGGATCGGGTCGACCAAAGCTGAAGACGCCGCCACGTGCCGGAACGACCACCCGACCGTCGAGGACGTCGTCCGGCGAGATGGGATCGCGTTGGCGTATATTCCGCTGTCGCCCGATGACGAGTTCAAGAACCCGCTCGAGGTATTTTCGACGTGGAAGTTTGACTATACTGAAGACGAGACGGACCGGTTGATCCGGTTGGCGAAAGGTGCGCGCGCTCGGCGGTTTCTCGATTTTACCCTGCCCTGTACAGTTCGGCGAGGCTGACCATCCCTCCCTGCACTACAGACAACTTCAACGCCGGCGAACAACAACTCAAGACTTTGCTCAAGGGAGTCTGGCTACGCAAGAAGCAGCAACGCTTGAGGGAAGAGCAGCAGCAGGCGGCCTGAGCGGCTAACGGAAAAGGATCATAGCCCAACTAATTATCCAGAGTACATACCCTGTCGTACCAATACCGATCGTCAATACCATATTTCTTGTGTCCATCCCCGGTCCCACACGAACAAGAGCGAGAAGGAGGAGCAAATTCCAAAACCGGGTTGTTCTCGTTCGCGTACGTGTCCCGGTCTCTCCCTCGCAGAGCCTCGTCAGTCCAGCTGAACCTTTCTGCGAACAGTGACTGTGTGTGCTACTGTAGCTGTCTCGCCGGCCGCGCGATCGTACGGAAGTGGAAACTCGTCGGCGCCGACACCAGTCATGCTGCTCCTCCATCTGCCGGCGAACATGTGGATACGGCACGAACCACCCACAAAGCTATTACCATCTGCAGTGTCTACGAGCTCTATGCGCTCAGCTGCACCGCCTTCCCCTGCCTGCTGCGCAGCTGCGCACACGTTCCCGTAACTCCTCCGCGGACCCTTTGCTCCACAAGAGGCCTGAGCTTTTCCGGCTAAATTTGACTGTCCGCTCGCGAGGAGCACGCGTACGGCAAGAGGAGGCGGTGCTACAGCCAGAAGGAGTCGACGTACGGGAGCGCGGGGACAGCGAACAAAGTCTTTCTTTCTCCCTCTTCCTTCCGTCACCTCACCACCATGATGATTATCGCCGCCCTCTTCCCTCTGCTCGCCTTGATGCCACTCGCTTCGGCTCAGCTGCCGGCGTCTGCTCCTCACTGTGTGGCCACGTGCTTGCAGGCGAAGATTAACGAGGCGGGCTCGCTCGCGCCCCGCGTCCAGCCGAGCGACATCGCCGGCTTGTGCGCGACTTCCGCCTTTGTTGAGGCTTATGACAACTGTCTGAGCGAAAACTGCGCAAGTCTTGGCGCCCGAATCTTCTCTTCCCCGTCTAGTGACTTCCTCGGCTGACTCTTGCTCGGACGAGGCTGCAGAGCTCGGACGAGGCGGACGCAGGCCGTTCGCTCCGTCAAAAGTTTTGCGCAGCGGCGGCGAGTTCGGCTGGTGAGTGCATCTTACGGCGATTCCGAGTCTACAGCGACTGACGGCGGAGTGTGGAAACAGCCCTCACCGGTTCCGCCTCTTCGAAGCTGGCCTCCGCTTCCTCCTCGATCGAGTCGGAGGCTAGTGACGCCACGTCCGAAGCTGAAGGCTCCGTCTTTACGACGGTCGCGAGTGCCACGTCCTCCGCTTCTGGTACGAGGACCAGTACGGCCAGTGGGTGGGGGTCGATCTCTTCGAGCTTCGCTTCCGTCACTTCGAGCCTTGCGAGCGAAGTGTCGTCTCGGTGAGTCGCAGACAAGCACTTAAGGACACTCTACTTCGTGGCTGCGGATAAAGCTGACCCGTGATCGTCTTTTTCTCTGAATCGCTGTCTCGCAGCGCCCAAGCTCTCTCTTCTTCCCACTCGAACAGGATCGTTTCTGTCTCCTCGAAGGCATCTAGCTTGTCTTCCGCTGCGAGTGCTAGTGGATCCGCCGCCGCCGCCTCTGCCAGCCAAGTAAGCGGCGCTCCTTCTCTGCCGCACTCTCAAAGCACACTCGCAGGTGGCTGACCTCTGCCTCCCGCAGGGCAACGGCAACAGCGCTTTCGCCGTCGCGAGTCCCTCGATCTTCACAGCCTTCATCAGCTCGGTTGTTCTCGGCGCCCTTGCTGTCTTTGCGTAAGATCAAGATCAGCTGATGCTTGCAGAGGCGCTGTCGAAAAAAATCGCCTTCCTCCTCTCCTAGCCCCTCCCTCGAAATATCGCTCTCCTCCTTTTCCTTTGCAGCTTCTCTTCTCGTTGAGACTCTACCGTATCGTAGTTTCAGTAAAATGCCTTTTCTCCATCATGCCGACCGTGGCGTTTCTCTCCGAGCTGCTCGGTTTCTGCAGCAGAGCACGAAAAAAAAATTCTCGGGGGCAACCGCCCGCTGCACTCACTCTTCGGGGTTCGTTCCAGATGCGCCCCCTCTCGAAAGATCACTTCGGAGATAGCCGTATATACATGTGCAAGTGCCGCCGAATGACCAGGGGGTGGAAGGGCTCAAGTTTGCTTGTCGCCGGCAAATTAACGGGGACCAGCCCTTCTTAGAAGGCCGGATAAGCCGGCCGGCGGGTCCCAGCCCGAGTAGAGTGGCTCGTTCAGCAGCAGGCGTGTGTAATTTGAATGTATTGATAGCTTACAGATGCGCTCTGAAACCGGCATCATCGCCTTGTGGGGTCGGGAACCTCGCGGCGCCTGTTCTCTCTTGCAGCCTGCTACACGGATTCGGGCGTTGAGGCGCCTGCGATGAGCGCTATACCAGCTTGTGGACAGCGCGGCTGCGCTGCCTGCCCGGGAGGGGATCAGCCAGCCACTTCAAGAACCGCTGGTGGCGATCAGCCGAATAGTCCGACGAGCAGCAGTGCGGGCAGCGGTGGCAGCTTGGTGAGTGTACGGGCAGCGTGTGCAGAGCTTGCAGGACAACTGAAGCTGACATGCACTTTCGTCGGCAGCTAAGCCGCAGCTCGAGCGTACGGACGGTCGGTTCATCGATTTCCCCACTTGCGAGGAGCAGAGCGTCGAAGGTCTTGTCCTGGTTCTCAGCACATGCTGGAAAGGACTCGGCGAGTGTCCATAGCAATCTTCAGTGAGTGATCAGCGGCGAATCACTCCAGAATGGGTTGTCCGGAAAGGGAGAAGGGAAAAGGCTGAAGTCTTCCTTTTTTCACGTGCGCAGCAGAAAGGACGACAACGGACTCGTGCCGGGCACTAGCGTTCACGGAGCAGACCGGAGTGTGAATGATGATGAGGTCAGCACTCAAGCCCTCTACCGCGGATGTTGTCCGAAGGAAAGAAAAAGCACGTCCGATCGAGTGCTGACAAGTTTGCCTCCTTTCCCCGCTTCACACACCACGGACCTCGTCTCCTCTCACCTCTACAGTCGGCAGAATCGCATGATCCTATAGACGACTACGAGGCGATGCTGCTTTCGTCGACTCTGCACAAGCTCCGCATCGTCAACCTCCCTCGTCACGATCCCATATCGTCCTCGTCGCCGACGACTGCTGCGCTCGATTCGGTCCGGATCACCTCGATCGCCTGTCAAACGGGTCCAGGAGGACGGTGTCACAGCCCCCAGATGCGCAAGCTGCGGTCCGCTCCCGGCAGGCGCGGCTATAGCGACTTGGAGGGCGTCGCAGGTGGACCTTCTCAGCATGGCGAGGTCGCGATTGACACCGTTCAGACTTTGTTTGACCTTGTGCCCGTGCACGGGGTAGGTGAACATGCTGTGGAGGGTCAGCCGATTCCGAGCGATCGTCCGTTCGGCAGCGAGACCGAGTCTGTCGCCTCGACCGCCGCAGCCGCTTCACTTTCCTCTCCTCCGAGGTCACCTCTATCGGTCCATGCTCCGGCCATGACTCTCACCATCTCGACGGGGTTTGATACGTCTGGACACCGAATTCTCACGAGTCGCCGCCGGCAGTCGGCCCCTCCGTCACCGACGAAATGCCGCAAGATCAAGACTGTGTTTGGAGTCGGCGACGAGGACGACTCGGCTTCTCTCTACTCTTCCAGCACAACCCGCTCTCGCACGACCTTGCCTCCCCTTTCCGCTCAGTCCGATCCGCATTCGACTTTCTTTGCAACCACTTCGCCCGCCTTTGGGGACTTGCCGCCCGACCACTCCGACTCGCCTTCCTCGCCTCCGCATCACTTTGACCCGGTCTTTAGGACCGAGACTTCGCACAGTCTCCAAATCAGTAAACACCCCCGCGAACACCTCCCGATCAAGACTTTTACGCCGCCGCCACCCCTCGTCGCGACGTCTCCACCGCGCCTGTCCACCCTCTCAGTTCTCACCCGATCGAGCACGCTCAGCTCGTCCTCCACAACAACCTCGAGCACCACCCTCTCTCGCTCCAACTCGCGCTTGCAGTCGTTCGCCCGCCGGCGTTCGACCTTGAAGCGCTTCTCGCTGCCCAACACCACTCTTTCGCTTCCGCCTCTTTCGCCCACCATCACTTCGGAAGGATCGCCGCTCGAGCGTCGCTTCTCGAGTCATGTCGACACCACGACGACGACGGGACTGGAACGTCACGCGAGCTGCGGGGGTTCGTCATCAGGCACTTGCCCCTCTTCGCCCGGATTCCCGCCGACTCCAACGGAGGGATCGCCCCTCCTGCCGAGCCCGACCTCGTACTTCTCTTCTTCGCCCGATCCGAGTCCCTTCATCAGCTCGCCCGAGCTGGACCTGGGGTCGCCCCCTTACGGCAAGGCGATCCGCGTCTCGTTCGAGCTGCCGTCTGCTAACGCCAGTCTAAAAGCGACCGCCGCCGCCGGGACCGAAACCATTCCGGAGCGGTCTACTCCTCGCAACAAGTCGCGTGTCAGATCTTTGTCCGAAGGAGCGACCACAGAAAGCGCGAGCTGGACCGCTTCTCCGCCGATCGCCTGGTTCGCGGAAGAAGAGCTGCACCTCACGGTGAGAAGAACTTCCCTTCCCGCGACACGTCCACCCTCCAGATCGGCTGACACGGCTCTTTCCGACTTTGTGCGACAACAGGTCACCAACCCGGACCCTAAATCGGCCAGCCGTCCGGCATCTTCCGCCTCTACCCATCCCTTTCATCCGCTCCCGTTCGAGTCGAGCTCAGCTCCGGAGAGGAGGAATCTCTTGTCCTCGCCACCGACTCCGCACCTGCAAGCAGCGTCTCCTCCGCCACCGCCGCTCCTCATTCCCTCCCACGAAATCGGCATCGCGTGCTGAATAAGCCGAGACAGATCGACAGACACTGCATCTCTCCCATTTCTTTCTTTCTTTCTTTTCTTCACGTTGCCTCAGACACTTCATTTCTTGGCATCGCCACAAATCTGTCCCGCTTGCGTCATGTTTCACGACTCACGAAACTTTCTTTTCCTCCCTCTCGACGCCCCCTCCCTCTCTCCCTCACTTCCTTCCTTCCTTCCTTTCTTTCTTCTGCAGCAGTTCGGTCCCGACGCGTTCTCCATTTTCTCTGCATTTCATTCCTTCTTCTCTGCGGCTCCAGCACTTTCTTCGACTGTGTTGTTCCCGACCCGAGGTTGTCCGTGCGTGAGCTGGCGGAATGACGCGAAGAGAGGGTGCGTTTTCGTGGCCAAACCGCTGAAAGCCCAATCCGCGTGAGGCGTTCCCGGGGCGAACAGCGAGCGCTCGGGCGGTGGGACTTGATGTGCGAGTCCGAGTCTTGGCCGGATCGGAGACGGCGGTCGCAGACGGGGGATGGGGAGAGCCGGGTCAAAGTTGAAATCGAAGCGACTGGCTGCTCCGTGTCAGAAGAGAAGGAGTGAGGCTAGTCAGCCCCGTTGCTGGGAGATCAAAGTATCGGAAGATACGGACAGGCTCACGGAAATCCGGAAACAGCAGAACGGCGGCGCCGAGTGGAACGAAGGTCGGCTCGGTCCTTCGCTCCTGCAGGCTGGGAATCGGGAATCGATTCCGGCCGGTTCCTCCTCGTCCCGAACCGAGCGTTGTCTGCACCCGCTTCACTCGATGACTTCGACGTCTCCCGAGACGATCATGGCCTCGACGTCATCTCGCGCGAGGTGGTACTGCAACCCTTGCTTCAAGTTGATCCGGTTCCCGCTGAGGAGTTCGACCTGTCCGACGTCACGCAGGACGCGGACGTCGATCATGAGTTCTTTCGGGGGCGAGAGGCGAGTCCCGCCGCCGAGGAGGTCGACGGCTTCGATCAGGGGGACTTGGAACCCGTCGTCGTCGTCGTCGTCGTCGTCTGAGTCGTCCAAATCGCGGAACCAGGAATCTTGGTCGTGAGGGTCGGCGGAGGAAGACTTGCTCCCGCCTCCGTACAGGCTCGTCTTGAACGCGAGGCAGAGGTCGGCGTACCCTTTCGCAAACACCTCGTCCGTCGTAGTCATGTTCCTCCTCGTCTCGGTTTCGCTCCCAAACGCGGCGCTGAGGACCCCTCCGTGTTCCCAAAACTTGTCCTTGAGGACGTCGACCCGCTGCTGGTGATAGACGTACAGCCCTCGCTTGTTGCGGTTGAGGGCGAGCGCGGCGATGGTCAATTCGGCCGAGACGCCCTGGGTCGGTTGGGCGCCCTGAGTGCCGATAAAGGGGGCAGCGGTGGCGGTGATGGACTGCGAGAGCGAGTGGGATTCGCGGATGACGGTGCGGACTTGCTGCGTGTTGTACGGCAGGAGCGAACGCGTCTGCTGAGAGCGGTGAGACTCGACGACGAGCTGCTGGACCGCGTCTCCGAGCACTGGTGGGGCAAGCCGAGTCAGGTGGATTTGGCTGCAGAAACCAGGGGTCTGGCACTCACTGTTGGCCGTGTGCGTTGGGCGGTGGAGCAGGAGCGGAGAGGCGCGGCGACTTGGAACGCGTCGAGATGAGACAGCTAACGGAGCGACAGTGCAGAGCAGACGTGATCGGACGGCTATGTGGTCGAGTTTGAGCTTGACTGATGACCGTAATCGCGCTCTGTAGATCTTTCGAGGTGTAGAGAGAAGCGCACGCGGTGTGCAACTCTCCGCGACTTGATGAGAATCGCGTTCAAGCCAGATCGAATAGGAGAACGCGACCCTACGGGTGCTTGTATGTGTTGCATGGCAGGCCGATGATACTACAAGCAATCTCAAGCTGACTAGACGTGCGCGTGAGATCCGGGTATAGGCTTCGGGTCGGCGCTGCTGTGTCGACGTGTGGCATGATCTGCAGGTGGGACAGGCGATCGGTGTGAAGGCCTGCCGCAAAGACACGGCGCCGAGTGCTCGGCTGACTTGACTGGTCGCGTAAGCTTAGGCGGCGCGCGGCGCACACGAGCTCGATCGCGCGGAAGAGGAAGGAGGAAGACGCGCCTCGACGCGTCCGAGACGCGTTGCAGCGAAAACTCAAGCGAGCGATCCCTTGGCCACTCGCCTGCGTCTCTCCCTCGAGTGTAGCCAGGCTGCCCAGCTGCAGACGCCACCTGTGCAAAGGTCCACTCCGATCGCACCCCAGTCCGGACCCGACCCGCCCCCGGCCTCGCCGTCAACGAGACTCCTCGTGCGCGCAAACACACCAACTCCGCTCGTTTTCACATCACGTTCCCTGACAGCGGTACGTCCCCAGACACGGGAGGAGAGCGCGCAGATCTGAGTAGCATGACTGACTAGATTCGGCGCTCGCTCTCCAGGGCACTTCACAGGGCGCCATTCCACCGCGAGTCTCGCGCCATTCCGACGAGGTGACCTCGCCCCTGGCCACCAGAACCAAGTGCGTAATCGCGTGCATGTCGCATCGACGGACATCACGCTGACAAGATCTCATTGCACACAGCCCGGCAAACGCCATGCTCGGCGATTCGGTCCCAGTCCGCCGCGGCAGCGCGTCGTCGCCTGTCCCCCGCGCCCCTCGTTCTCCCCATCTGCCAGCGCAAACTCACCCGTTCAGCGCTTCCGACTTTGCCGAGTTTATGGGCTTGCCGACTTCAAACAGTCACGAGCGCGTCTTTCCCGCCGTGAGCGCCGTCGAGCCGACCAGCGCGACGGGGACCAGCATTGGGCGCAAACTGCGTTCGTTCCCTTGGTCGCGCTCATCCGCCGACAAGAAGCAACAGCAGCAAAAGCGTGCGACAGTCTCGGCGCGCGAAAGGATCGTCTCGAGCGCCGGACCGGACGCGCCGCGACCGGGTCCCTCGATCCTGAAAACGTCCTCGTCCTCGTCGCTCCCGACGAAGAACGGGCCCGGTGGTGACTCGCCTTCATTGCCGATGGGCTTCCCGGCGCCGCCCCCCTCCAACGCGTCGTCCGCGTCTATCTCCACAGGCACTTCGTTCGCTTCCACGTCCATGTTTGCGTCCTTCTCGTCCTCGACGGCGACTGACGACGCCGGCTGGCACTCGGAGGCGACTTCGGTTTCGCTCAACTCGTCCCCCGAGATGGGCGCCGGAGGGTTCAGCAACGACAGCTTGATCAAGCTCCGGAACTCTCGGCGAGCGGCGTCGGCGTCGTCCAACGCGGCTGCTGCGGCTCCCCGAAGCAACACCGGTGGGGGGGTCCGACCGTTCTCGGTCCTGTCCGACATTGTCGAGCGCGACAACGAAGACGGTCGTGCGAGCATGTACGACGTCTTGTCGATGTACTCTGGGAACGGGCCCGACGTCCCAGTCCGACGCGTCTCGACCCCAATCCCGCCCGCCGTCGCGCTCATGCTCGCTTCCGAACCGGCCACTCCACCCCGGCAGAAACGCTGGTCAACATCCAGCATCGACGAGTCGTCGTCGTCGTCGCCGTCGGCGGGTCGCGACCGCCTCTTCGGCGCAGAAGCGGACGATGAAACCTCGCCGAGAAGGCGCCGCAACTCGTTCGACTCGCCCGGAACGCGGACAAAGACGGAAGGGGCCGGCGCGGCCGCTGCCGCTTCTACTCAGCGTCGCCCAGCGTCGTCGATCCGGATCCCGTCCATGAGGTTTGACGGGATCTCGATGGAAGCCATGTTTGCCGAAGTCGAGGCGCGCATGAACCGACAACTCGCCGCAAAGCAACTCGCGGGCGACGCTCCTCAGTCCCGCGCTGCGGCGGCGATTGAATCGACGCCTGCCACTGCTTACTTGCCGGACGCGGTTAAGAAGCAGGCCCGGCGCAAGTCTCGCGTCATGAGCTTGCAGGAGCCGCTCTCGTTCGAGATCAGCACGCCCGTGTTTGCTCCCGCCACACACGCCACGACCACGTCGCGTCGAGAGGAGACGATCGTCGAAGAAGACGAGGACGCGGAAGAAGAAGCCGACAGGTCGTCGTCGCCGCCCGTGGTCGCTCCTTCGCTGCACCAACAACTGCCGCACCGGACTTCGTCCCGCCCGGAACCGCTCAACGTCAACGCGGCCAACTCGATCATCTCCTCGCGCTGGAGTCCGCGCTCGGCTCCGTTGCAGTCGACCGGTCCATTCTTTGCCTCGTCCCCGTCTCCGGCAGTCGTCGTCACTCCGACGTCGTGCGAACCGCCGACTTCGCCCACTCCGGCAAAAGGGGCATTCTCCGCCCTCCTGCCGTCGGTCGTCGAGCCTGGACCAGAAAGTACGGAACCTCCTGCTGCTGCCGCCGGGCAGGCTTCTCCGCGCTTGCAGGGCTCGATTCCCGAATTGCTCGTCTGCCCGCCGTCTCCGCCCGAGCGTCCGAAGAGGCGAGCGCCGCCGCCGCCGCCGTTGCGACTTGGTCCGAACCCGTCGTCGTCGTCGTCGTCGTCGTCGTCCATCGTTGCGAAGCAGCGCGAGCATCGACCGTTCCCAAAGATGCAGCAGCCTCCTTCGCCCGCTTCGTGGACGAGCCCGGTCACGAGGCCGACCACGATGGTCAACGGAGAGACCAAAGTCACGTTGGTACAGACGGAGAAGAAGTTTGTCAGGCTGTCGACTCGCGCGCAGCCGGCGCGGCGGAGGACCGATCGCGGCCGAACTTTTTCGGTTCCGGTCCAGCCGATCGGTGCTATGCAGCAGCAGCAGCAGCAGCAGTCGCCGCGGACCCCTTCGACTCCGACGTTTGAGATCACTCCGCCGCCGCCCGACTCGCCGGTCGAGGGGGCGGAACAGCCGATGTTGGCCGCCGAGACGGTCCCTTTACCGGTCAGCGAGCCGAGTACGCCGGTTCGACGGTTCATGGACGAGGGTGCGGCGGATCTTTCGCCCGCCCGTTCGGTGTCGCCGACTCCTTCTTCCACTCCGACAGTGACGGCGGCCCCTTACCACCCGCCCAACGTCTTGCGGACAGACTACCACCCGGCTCTGTCGAACCTGACGGTCGCGTACCCGAACAGTGACGACTCTTCGTCCGAGTGCGAAGAGTCGTTCCAGGACATGCTGATCCGGCTGAACCGACCGCACACGCCGCCGCGCAACAAGTCTGCAGTGAAGGAGTTTGCTCCGGCGGTCGCTACTTCGCCCACGTCGTCGCTCACCAAGTCGGCCATGCAAGCGCACAACACGTCGCACTCTCGCTTGTCGATGCTCGCGCGCGAGCTCGGAGAAGCCATGGCCGCGAAGGAGAACATGCCCCCTGCCGTTCGCCGCCACCAATCGCTCGCGCGGCCGAGCAGCACCGACACTCGACGGTACTCGAAGCTATTTGCAGCCGGCGAAGTCGACCTCGACCGGTTCGGGTTCGAGCTCGAAGGCGCGCCTGTTCTCGTCTCGCAGGCTGAGCCGCAGTCGCCCACTCTGATGCATCACCTCCGACCGATCGACTCTGAACATGGTCACGGCGACGATGACGAGTCTTGGACCGCGGCTCAGGGATCGCAGGAAGAGGAGGAGGGTGCGCCGCCCGCCGCCGCCGCCGCTGCAAAGTCGGACGCGGCTCTGGACGACGAGGATCAACCTCTCGACCTCGAAAGCGAGCTGGACCGGACGATCGCTTCCCTGATCAGTGACGAATCGACCGCGACCTCGAGCGCGGGCGACGCCATGAGCCGGAGCGACTCGCAGCACTCGCACCAGCGGACCGACTCGGATTCGTCGCTCGCCTCCTTCGAGGACGCCGGTGCGGTCATTGTCGAAGCCAAAGTGGTCGTGCCGCGCAGTCCCGTAATCGGCAGCGGTCACCGCTCGCAGCTGAGTGACTCTTCGATCGGTTCTTCGACGTCGACGGACGCGGAGGAAGGCGTCGTCTGCCTCGGCGAGCGGATCAGCTGCAGCTACAACGTCGGCGTGATTGGCGTGGCGATGTGAGCCGGAGAGACGACGGTGTCGACGAGGGAGGGAGACTTTTACAAAATATGGACATTCAAATGACGCTTTCCGCTGGACGGAAAGCGCGTCTGTGTATAAGAACGGAGGTGTTGTGATCTCGGAGTAATGGTATCTATATTGCGCATCTCATCAGATGTGGTGGCGAGCGATTCTCTGAGAGACAGTTCGCTTTCGCTGGACGCTCGTCTCTGCCAGCTGCGCGAGTGAGCCCGATCTAGCTCGACTCCACCCTTTCACACGCCGGCCATTGCCTTGCCATTCTTTACGCCATTCGGTCGCTTTCGTATCGCCAAAGTCTGCCTGTGTCGCTCATTTCCGGGACTTCTCAGGTTCATCGAGTTCATCATCGCTGTTGCCAACCCGGAGTGCCGTCACCGCATACTTTCTAGACTGCCCAGTCTGTGAGTCGGCAATTCCAATGCGCTTCTCTGGCTGTCGGACCGGGCGAGGCCATCCGAGTGGAAGAGGCGCAGCCTCGCCGAAGGAGACGAACGTCGGAAGCGGATGCGGTTCGGCGACGGCCTCGAGTCTAAGCGAGCAGCTTTGACTGCGTGTCAGTCTGCTGACTACGCTGCTTGCGCGCGCGCCCTCGCAGAATCCCAAAGGCTAGGCTTCGAGGGCTCAGGCTGTTACGATGCAGACTCCAACGAGGTGCGTTCTTGGCGCCCGCATAAACATGCTAGTCACACGAGACTGAGTCCACGGCGATGATAGCAGAGCATCCGTCCCGCAGGTCGAGATAGGCTGGGCCGAGGGACCGCCTTCGCCGACCTTGCCGCCGAAGGAGCAGTCACCAAACTCGAACGGCAACGACCAGCTCCGCGATGAGCGCATACGGAGAGCAAAAGCTCTCAGGAAATCGGTATGTACTTACTCTAGCGGCATCTCCCCGAAGATGATCCCATTCTGACACCTCCGAAATCCAGTTCCCGCTCGCGCGCCCCTTCGTACCCGTCTGCAACTTTACGATGCGCGACGACTGTCCCCGCGGACCCGCCTGTCCCGACG
Source organism: Rhodotorula mucilaginosa (assembly GCA_034406715.1). Classification (NCBI taxonomy): domain Eukaryota; kingdom Fungi; phylum Basidiomycota; class Microbotryomycetes; order Sporidiobolales; family Sporidiobolaceae; genus Rhodotorula; species Rhodotorula mucilaginosa. Next base: position 450,534 of record CP137874.1, read on the forward strand.
TTCATTTCGTTCGCGCACTCCGACCGCATACTGAAGTCTCGCTCGGGGACTGCTCTTACCTCAACACGTGCCATCGCATGTCGACCTGCCGTTACGTTCATTGGATTCTCGAAGACCCGGCAGCCTGTACTGCACCCATACCGATCACTCCGACTCCAGCACCTGCAGTCTCCGATTTGCCGGTGACAAAGGTGGGTTCTGAGCGCTCGCGTCAGCTGAAAGCAGGAGGACTGAAACTGATTCCGTGCGTCGCAGGCTCTTCCGCCGCAATGGGTCAACGCCGACCTCCGCGACTTTGACGTCACAACGCTCGGTAAATTTGACGTGCTCGTCGCAGATCCGCCCTGGGCAATCCATCAAGAGGTGCGCGCGCTTTCAGAGAGAAAAAGCCCGCTCCGACGATCCGAGCGGGACTGACGCTTTTCTCATCCCGCCGCTCCTTTGTCTAAAACAGCTCCCTTATGGTACCTTGACGGACGACGAGATGATGCGAATGCCGGTTGGAGCTATGCAAGACGAGGGCGGCTTGCTCTTCCTGTGGGTGACGGGCAGGGCCATGGAACTCGGGAGAGAGTGCTTGAAGGCGTGGGGGTAAGTCATGCGGAAACGCTCTCCCGAAACCGACACAGGGTCTAGTGAGCTGACTCCTTGCCCCAGATACGAGCGGATTGATGAGCTCGTTTGGGTCAAGACGAATCAGCTGCAAGGTCTCATCCGGACTGGTGAGCCGAGGTTGCGCGCAAGAGGTCGCTACGTGGACGCCATCGCTCACGTGTCTCGTTCCACTTCCATAAGGCCGGACCGGTCACTGGCTTAACCACTCGAAAGAGGTGAGCCGCGCGCGTGGTTGCGCGGCCTCGAATGTGCCAGCGGCGGAGACTAACCTCTTGCGATCCTACGTCCTGCGCACGCAGCACTGCCTCGTCGCCGTCCGCCGTTCCGCCACATCACCCGACTCTCCTCCTCGCCTCCGGAGTTGGTTCAACCGCGGCCTCGACACCCAAGTCTTGCTCGCCGAAGTGCGCGAGACGTCCCGCAAACCGGACGAACTGTACGACATGATTGAGCGCATCTTGGGAGGTCAGGCTCAAGGTCGCAAGGTTGAACTGTTTGGCAGGAAACACAACCTCCGTCATGGTTGGTGGACGCTCGGGAACCAGCTGGGCGAACGGGATCAGGTGTTTGAGCCCGAGATTGTGGCAAACTTGGCTAGAAGGTGGGCGGGCCTCGTATCGCCCGGCCTGAGCTGCGTCGAGATCTATCAGCTGACCCGAGTCCTCCGAACAGGTACCCCGACCGCAGAATACAACTATCGGACCCACTGACCGTCGGAAAATAAAATAGGTCACTGTCCGCGGATTTGCTCGCATAGCCCCGTCCAAAAATCTCCTGGTTGTTGCTATATATTCAATTCTTGCGCAATCCGCAGACCACTGTATCATTGAAAGAAGGAAAGGTATCTACTTTGCGAGGTCATCCTCGGCAGGACCCTTGAGCCCCCAAGTCTTGCGGTACCACCCCAAGGTCCGCTTGAGGCAGTTCTCCTGCGCCTCGCGACCGCGGAACCCGTGCCCCTCGCCCTTGTACAGCTCCATCTCGCAGACTCCGCCGTTCGCGCGGATCTTTTCGAGCATGTCGGAGGATTGCGCGGGCGGGACGACCTTGTCGATGTCGCCCTGGAGGAGGAGGAGTGGCGCAGTGATGTTACCCGCCTTGTTGATCGGCGAGCGGTCTGCCGAGGTAGGAGAGAGAAAGTCCGCAAGCATGAGTCATTGTGGAACCATACTGATGCTCGTGTTCGCGCTGGCTCACCGCGGTAGTTGTCAGGGACTTCTTCAGGAGTGCCGCCGACGAGTCTGTACAAGTACTGCGATTCGAACTGGAAATTGAATCACGCGGGTCAGTCAGGGGAGGGAACCGAGCGTGTGCAGTCCGAAGCAACGTACCTTGTGCGTGTCGGCGGCGAGGAGAGCCAAGTCCGAGACGCCGTAGAGTGCCGCTCCAGCCGTAAAGACCTTCGAATCACACAATGCCGCGAGGACAGTAAAGCCGCCTGCGTTTTTTTTGGGGGCTCTCCGTGAGGTCAGTCTCCATCATCAACAAGGGCGTGAGGTGGCAAACGCGGCGTACCTGCAGAGCCCCCGGTGATGGCGACTTTGTCGCCGTCGACTTTGCCTTCGCGGACGAGGTACTCGACGCAGTGGATCGTATCGGTGACGTCGACGTTGCCCCATTCACCATCGAGCCGTTCACGGTACTTCTTGCCATAGTTCGAAGACCTGCATGGTGAAAGCGGTCCCGGAATAAGCGAGTGTCAATGGCAATGGCGAAAATCGGTGGGGGAAGATTGCGCGGGAACTGGTCCTTACCCGCCATAGTCGACGTCGACGACGGCAAAGCCTCGCGAAGTGAAGAACGCAAAGTTCCAATTGAGTCCACGTCCGGCCGCGCTGGTCGGTCCGCCGTGGCAGTGGACGATGAGAGGCGGGAGGGAACCTTCGGGACCGACGTGCGAACCCGAAGCGGGTTCGTAGTAGATCGCGTAGGCGGGGCAATCCTCCGTCGGCGAAGGGTAAGTGATGCTCTTTCCGGTGGGCAGGAACTCCTTATCGACCGAGGCAGTCGACGAGATCTTGAGGACCTGCTCTGTCGCGCTTTCGCCCGCAGTGGCGGGAAGTGTCAAGAGCGCGACGCGGTTCGGAGCCGTGGCGGGGTTGCCGATCACGACGACGTGCGACTCGTCGACGACGTTCAGGTTCGAGACGCTGACGTAAGGAGTCTTGACGAGCTTGGAAGACCCGTCGGCGAGGTTGGTGATGCGCAAATTACCTTCGGGGCCCTTGGACAGCCACGAATCGGCAGAGAGCGCGCAATGATCGCGCTGACCAAAGATCCAGTCCGGACCTGCGGCAGTTTCAGCAGGTTAGAGATGAAAGCCCAGTCAAACAGAAGGCGCTGAATGAGGGGGCACACGCACTGCAGCCGTCTCGGTTGGTCGGTTCCGCGAGGAGCGGCTCGACCTTTTTCGAGCCTTCGGGTTCGTACTTGTACAGCTCGTAGTAACCCGTTTTGTCGTTGAAGAAGACGACGCGTTCAGGAGCGCCGGCCTTGGCTGCGAGCGCCCAGCGCGGTTGGCTGACGCTCTCGGCGTAACCCATCTTGCCGGCGACTTTTTGGAGGGTTTCTTTCTGCGGTACGAGCTTGCCGTCGTCGCCGATGGTGACGGCCATGACGCACAGTTCACTGCCTTGCCACGGCATGGCGGGGTGGTTCCACTGGATCCAGGCGAGGTAACGGCCCGAAGGGGACCAGCGCGGCGACGAGTAGAAATCACACCCGCTCGCGACGGTGACGAGTTCCTGCGAAGCGGGCGTGATCAAGACGAGCGAGTTTTGCACACGGGCGGGCTCGTCGTTGGTGTGGTCTTCGAGTACGCAAGCGACGGTGGGCGATGCAGGGTGAGTTTCAAAGTCGGCGTAGCGGTAGACGTCGTTCTCGGGCGTCGCCTGCTTCGGCTCTGACCACGTCCCGTCCGTGTTGCGTTTGACAGTGTACGCTGCGCCCTGGAACGACGAAAAGATGATCTCGTCGTCTCCTGCGAACGCCCAGGACCCGCCGCCGTACTCGTGCACGCGCGACCTGGCGTTGTACTTGGTGTCGGGGATGACTTGCTCCTGCTGGCCGTCGATGCGCTGGTACACGATGGCCGAGCGTCCCTTCTCTTCCGGCCTCGACTCGATCCAGGCGACGGCAGAGCGAGACGGGCTCACTTTCGCCTCGCTGATCCCGATCGCACTCGACAGGACGAGATCGGTGGTGATGGGCGACGGCCACTCGCCGTACTTTGCAACGACCTTGTTCGCCATCCTTGCTAGAGTGTGGGAACAGCGGCGGAAGAGCATATCGCGTTCGCCTCGAGGTTGCTGCCCCACTTTTCGGCGAAACCCACGCGGTGCTCAAAATCGCCCTGAGCCTCCCCTGAGGTGTTCTCTCGGCCGAGTGTCTCATCACACAGGCTTCAATTTAGCGTCCGGAGCGCGCGTCGATCTCGGACCGCGCGTCGAGTTCCGTCCCGCTCGCGTATTATTGTCGCCAGCTAGCTGCAGCTCTCCCTCGTGCGCCTTTGACCTCCCCATCCTTGATAGCAGCAGCTTGCTCGCCATCGGCTCCGCGGACCGCATCTGCTCCCTCGATCCCCCCGCGCACTCCCCGCTGCCGCTACCTACGCACACTCCCCTCTCGGGCTCCCCTATCTTCGCAGGACAACCCTCCTCCGATCCCACCGACTCATCGCCATGATCGCCATCGAACTTGCGCTCGCTGCCCTCGCACTGGCGGCGCCATTGCAGGTCACCGCGCAGTACTCGCTCTCCAAGGCTTACGCCGGTACCAACTTTTTCGACGACTGGGATTTCTACGGTGCGCCCCGTCGTCGTGATCGTTTAGCTAGTTGCAGCGTGCAGAATTGACGACATATCCCGCGGACAGGTCACTGGGACAACCTCACCAATGTGAGTGTTGTCGGAGACTCCGCTCAATACCCGTGCAGATTCCGTCCTACGCAGCAAATGCCTCTGGCATTCAGCTGCTCGATACACTGCACTAGCTAAATGACTGATATTTTACGTGACGGGCTGCAGGGCGACATCGACTACGTGAACAAGACCGATTCTTCCGATCTCGCCTACGTCAACTCCGCGGGCGTACGTTGCAGCCCTCTCTGCATGCCCCGTCCTTGCGCCTGTGCTTACCTTCACCTGTCCTTTGAATCCTCATAGAACGCAATCATCAAAGTCGACAACACCTCGACGGTTCTGTACCCGAACAAGCGCCGCAGTGTCCGAATCTCGTCGCAAGAGACGGTGAGTTCCGAAGCACCTCCTCTACTCGTATGCCCTGCGGCTGAATATGGCAGCTCTCCGCTTGTGCGCGCAGTGGGGGATCGGCTCGCTCTGGGTCTTTGACATGGTCCACGTGCCGTATGGCTGCTCGGTCTGGCCCTCGGCTTGGGTTACGTCCTCCGACTGGCCCACCGGAGGCGAGATTGACATCTACGAGGCGGTCAACTTGCAAAAGACGAACCAGGTGCGTAACGTGTCATCGCTTCTGCGCGCTCCGGGCTCCGAGGAACACGGTGTCGCTTTGTCGACCGGATCTTCGGAGGCTTCTTGCAAGACTAATGAGAGACCGCTCTGTTGTCTCGGTTACAGATGGCTCTCCACACGACTCCGGGCTGCACGGTATCGAACTCGTCGTCTGCCGACTGGACCGGCACTTTGACCTGTGCGTCGCCGTTATCTGTTCTTGCCTGCTCCACATCCCGTTGAACTCACGCAGGATGGTATCCCCTCTGACACAGACGGCAACTGCGACACGAACGCCAACTTCAACTCGGGCTGCACGTTCCTCGACCCGCGCGAGACCTCGAACGGCGCCAGTCTCGCCGCCAACGGCGGCGGCGTCTTTGCCGGCGAATTGACCTCCGACGGCGTCTCGATCTGGTTCTTCCCTCGCCCGAGCGTGCCGAGCGACCTCTCGTACACTGCCTCGAGCTCGGACAACCCGATCCCGGACCCGTCGACTTGGGGACTGCCCGTGGCGCACTATCCGACCTCGTCGTGTAACGTTTCGGAGCATTTCGCCCCTCAACATATTGTCATGACGATCACGGCTTGTGGAGACTGGGCTGGACAGGTCACCAACAGTACCGGATGCCCACTTACGACCGAATCTTGCTGTGAGTCGCCCGCCTTTGCCTTTCTTCTCGGCAATTGCCGATGTTCGCGCCGACTGCGAGCCCTGAGCTTTGCTAACGTCGGGCTTGTGATTGCACTTTTCGCAGACACTTCCTTCGTGCTCGAGTAGGTCCTCCAGCCAGAATGAGTTTGTGGACCGTGACTGATCTCTCTTTCGTCGCAGCTCCGCAAACTATAACGAAGCCTACTTCGAGATTCCGAGCGTCCGCGTCTACACCAACCCGAACCTCTCGGCTCCGACGGTCTCGATTACCGCGAACAGCAGCAGCAGCGGGAGCGGTAGCGAGACCTCGTCGGCGACGGCCACTCCGTCCGCGTCATCGTCGTCCGACAAGTCGGCAACGAGTGCAGCCGAGTCGACTCTGCGCTCCTCGCCGCTCCTCCTTTCGATTTCGGCACTGTCCGTCGCGACGGTCTGGTCCGCATGGATCTTTGTAGCATGATAGATATGCCTCATGAACTGTGAGTTTGGGCGGTGATTCCTTCGCACCTCCGATGCCGAAACACTGACATCTTCTCCATTATAGGTCCTTATAGGTCCGCTAGACGCATTTCTGAAGACTGTCCCGCGGTGCTGAAATGCGCTCGTCTTATCCTCGGAATCTGTAGCGTCGAGCGCGCGCAAGGTTTTAATCGTTCGCAGCTTTGCCACTTCCGATACAGCGTGCTCATCCGAACAATGATTACAAGGTCGAGAGCAGCATTGATGGCAGGTCTGGATGTAGAATGGTCTGCGAGGAGGTGACAACAAGTGGAGACAGGTCTGGGGAGTGAACAAGTCGAGGCAGGTCTAGAAAAACAGGGGATCGCGGTTACGAGGAGAGAAAAGAGGAAGAGCGTCTGGAAGACAACAAAGACTCGGTGCTGGCGAGTGCAACAACAAGATCCCGCTCAGTTCAGAGTTTCTGCCTCCGCAACTCGTCCTTGGCTTCGCGCAACACTTCCTCGACCTCTTCCTTCGGCCCCAAACTTCCCGCGCCCGCGATGGCCGACTCTTCCTCGCCTTCCTCCTTGGCGGGCAGGGGAAGACCTTCCGTCGACGCTTCGATGAATTCGAACGAGGAGGAGCCGCCTTCGGAAGCGGCAGAAGAGGAGGACGCGCTCGTCGTCGGCGAACCGGGCGCGGTCGAAAGGGGGGTCGGCTCGTCCGCTCCCGCGCCTGCGACGACCGGTGCGGAAGCGGGAGAGGGGTGAGGATCGCTCGAGGGTGCGGCGGCAGAAGAATGCGGGTCGCTCGTAGAGGCGGATTGGGCTGAGAAATTCACGTCGGCGATGCCGGTTTGTTGCGAGATGAAAGCCGCGACGTGCGCAAAGTAGTGCGGCTGGACGCAGGTATCGTCTGCGGCAAAACAACAGTCAGTCGCAGGTTGAAAAAGTGGAGAGGGAGAACATCGGACACGCACTGTGCGTGCCATGCGGGAATTCCCGCCACTCCTTGACCTTGCTCCCGCATTTCGCCCACAAGCCCTTCATCTGCGAAGGTTCGACCAGTTCGTCCCTTGAGCCCGCGAGGAACAGGACCGGGAACTCGGACGGCAGCTTGGCGATCGCTTCGTCCGAAGGCCAGATTTGGTGCAAGAGGAAGGGGACGAAAGGCGCGAGGAAGGGCAGGATTCGCGGGACGAGTTGCGGCTGCGAGAATCGGGGGCATGTTAGCGTCGCTCTAATGGATGAGACAGCAGGTAACAGCAGCAGGGAGAACTTACGAGTGAGAGGAAGGTGTTCTCGATAATGAGCCCGCGGACCTGCTCCAAAGGAAAGCAAAGGTCAGCCTTGCCGTTCTGTCGCGAGAGAGAGCAGCCCGACTCAAGACTTGACTCACGCGCTGAGCGTTCTGACTCGCGAGAAAGATGGCGACGGCTCCTCCTATGCTCTGCCCGTACAGGAAGATCGGGGTCCGTTCGAGTTCCTTGTGCGAGAGGACGAAGTCGAGTGCTGTTTGCGCGTCGAGTTTGATCCCCTTTTCGGACGGCGAGCCCTCGCTGTGTCCGTAGCTGTGCGGGGGAAGGGCGTCAGACGTGAGGGTCAATTCTTACGGGGGTAGAATGCTCACCCTCGGTAGGACAATGCGACGACGTTGCAGCGCATTTTGTGCCAGAAGACCTTGGCGATCGGGAGGCGGTGGCCCTGACAAAGTGGCGCAAAGTTTGTCAGCGCTTGGAGCCCGCCCTTGAACGACCTAGTGGGAAAAGGGTGCTCACGACGTTTCCAGCGTTGGCGTGGAGGAGCAAGACGGTCGGCCGCCGACTCGGATCCCCCGGAGCCTTGATGACGAACGCCTTGAGTTTGACGCCGTCCGGAGCGACAAGTTCGACCTCTTCCCCCGGCATGCCAAACTCTTCGGGTCTCGGTACGTTCTGCCTACTGCCGGCGGGGAGGTTGGCGGGGTAGATGAGGCGCGACTGGAGGAGGTAGAGCGCGGTACCTCCAACGGTCAGCGAGACGGCGAGGGTTGAGGCGAGCCATTTCAGGACGTTGCGTAGCGTGGGCAGGTACGCCGAGAGCGCTGAAGTCGCCATTCCGGGTCACAACTCTAGCGCTGTTGCTGCGTCGACTGCGATGATGAGACTTCGAGGACGACGCAAAAGGGCGGTGCGAGCGGGCAGCGTGGCAGGGCTTCGGCCAGAAAAGCTTTGTGAGTGACCAAAGGAGTCACTGGCGCAGATGCAGTCGCGTCTGTTAACACCTTTGGAGGCGGATTGCAGAAGTGGAGCCGCGGCAACGACGTCAGCTGGTCGACTTCCCCTCCTCCACAGCAACTGCACTACTGTAGATCCACTCCGCCAGCGCTGCACATCTCGGAAGTATGCCCCTCGGACCTCGATCTGCGCCGCGCCGGCCTCACTCTGCCACGCCTCTTTCGCCTGCTATCCGCCACCCCGGCATCGAATCGCGAAAACCCCGCAGTCCAGTTCGGCGCTACGCAGAGTACGGTGCGGAGGACGGGACAGCTTCTGCAGATGCATGCTATACCGCTGGGGAGAGGCGCCGCTTGGCACGCTCGAACAGACTAACCCACCCGACTCCGGAGGTTCGTTCGGCTTTCTCTCGCGCTTCTCTGGGCAAACCATGTGTCGCCCCGCTGAGTCGCGTGTGCGCACGCTGGCAAACTTTCGCTCTGGATTATCTTGCGGAGATACGGTACCCCGACACGTGCCCAGAGACGCACGCACCGCTCGCCGTCGGCTTGTCCGTGGACCTAACATCTGCGACCGAGCGCAAGCTTACTTCGAGCTTCTCGGTTGGCCGGACTCCTCCCTCTCTTCCTTTCAGCACCTCATTCACACTCGATATCTGATCGCGAAAGGGCAAACGACGGACGCGACGATATAGATCTCGCGACAGGCCGACGCGATGGAAGAAATCGACCTGCAGGCGCTCGACGACCTGATTCGGCTTGCGAAGCCACCAGTGCAGCTCGCTCTGCCTGGACATGTCCTCAATTCCGTCCATCAGCATCTCGAAACGTGGAAACGTGACTTGCTTTCGCGTCTCGGGCACCCAGATCCCGACTTTGCAGAGCGGGTCACTGCGTACCACAAATGGTTTCACCAGAGCTTGGCAGAACACCACGCTCTGCATCACGATATCTATGTCGCATTGGTGAGTCCGGTTCTTCCCCAGTCAGCAGGAGCAGCGCTGACCGCGTTTCTGTACCAGCTGGCGACGAGGTTTTCAGATTTTGTGCGTCCCCTTCTTTGTCTGCCAACCGACGTTGCCATCTTCAAGACTCCGCTGCTGAATTTGCGATCATCACACTGCTCTCTCACCATCAGGGCGGCATGATCGATTACGACGCCTTGCAGCGAGCTGTTGCGACTCGGCACGGACCAGAGCGTCATTCTGCAAATTATGAGCGTGAAGCCGTACATCTCGCTCGAGAAGGACGTATGGAGACGGACTTGGAGCAACAGTTCAAAAGGGCAGCAATGGTTGCTGCGGGCGTGCAGGCATCGGACGCGGTCGGTCACCGTCTCGCTGAGCGGCCATTGTCCGATGTTGCGCTCCGTGAATGGGCTGAAGCAGGCGTTAGTGCAGTCAGCAAGGAATCGCTCGACGCGGGACGGGTGTTCGGTACGCTCGAATTGCTCGAACGCCTGACTCTGGCCTGCAATGACTTGCAGCCGGACGACCCCGCTCGCCGGAATTTGCTCCTCGTAAGGACTCAGTAAATCACTGCACCGTCCTGACCTGAAGCACTGATCACGAATTGAATGGAACAGCAACACTGGACAGTTTCGGAACTTCTTAGGCGCTGTGTGCGTTGAGTGCCGCCCACTTTCTCAGAGGGTGACCCATATGACGGCTGCTGATCTTGCGACTGATGGCGCGCACTATCTCAAAGTCCACCGACACCCGCCAGTCTCCAACAGCACTCGCTTACGTCCACTTCAACCTTGAGATGCCATTCAAACCGGGGCCCGTACCGCCGGCAGTGCCCCAGGTGATCAGGCAAGCAGAGACTATGCAAGAGCACTTACAGCCCGCCACTGCGGACAGCCCTTCAGGCCTTTCGCGCGGAAACTCCCTACTCTCGCGGGCGGACTCGATCAGGAGGAGCTTGCTTGGCCGACATCGTCTAAGCACTCGCACTGCTTCGTCATTGAGGGCGCGGACGCCTGACCCCACGGTATCGCCGCACGGACGACAGTCCACTTCGTCGCGTTTTCAATCGCTCGGCCGGCACGCGGCAGTTGAGCAGATGTCTCCATGGACGCGCGGCCACTATGGCTTTGAGTGACGGGGCAAGAAAGGAACCTTTCACCTTACCTGTTACTGTACTTGCAAAAAATTGCACTAGTAGAGATGAAGACACTGAACGCAATAGATATCTTTCTTTTGACGGACAAGCACTATGCGCGCATTCTTAAAGTCCATCCTTTGCAGCGGACCATGAGCTACCGAGGTAAAGCTTGGCCGGTGACCAGCTGTCCATTCTTGTGAGGCGACTCCGAGACAATCTTGTCAAAAAGGCCGACCAACACACCAGCTCTTCCTTTGGCCTTTTTTTGCACATCTCCGGGCCAAAGGACCCGTTCCGCCGCGTTTGAGACCACTGGGTCCTGAAGAGCGCTGCGCGACGTCTCGCATGCGCACGCACCGCTCGCCGTCGGCTTATCCGCGGACCTGAAGTCTGCGACCGAGCGCAAGCTTACTTCAGCTTACCGTCCTCATCGGTCGGCCAAACTCCTCCTTCTCTTGCTTTCGGCACCTCGCCCGCAGTTCGACTTCCGACAATCCAGAGTTCACCCGAGACCCGATACGCCACGATTCTCACCGACAGGCCGACGCGATGGACGAAATAAAGACGGCGCTCGACGATCTGATTCAGCTTGCAAAGCCGCCAACTACGGTCGCCCCGATTGAGGATTTCCTCCAGGATTGCATTGATCTGCACCTCAGGTTCTGGAAGCGAGACGTGCTCGCGCACTTCGAGCTGGCTTCCAGGGAGACCTGGAGATCATTTCGCGCGTCCAAGGATCAGACCCACATCTCGCACCGCGAGTTTGCACAGGAGGTCAGGGAGTACAATGCATGGCTTTGGGACAGTGTGCGCGACAATCGCGCGCTGTATCATGATGTTTATGTTGCCCTGGTAGGCCCTAGATTCCTCAGCAAGCGACTCGGCCAGCGCTGACCGCGATCTCTTCTTCTGTTCCAGTTGGCGACAAACTTCTCAGGATTTGTGAGACCCCACCTACTTCATCCACATCCTCGAGGAAATATTGCATACTCACACTCACATTGGTGCCTAACCACCAGTACCACCCGCTCCGCCCCCCCACTACACGTCCACCTGTCGCGGCTCAGCATGGACCGGAATATCCTACCGGAAACAAGGAGCTGTGGCGCCGCCGCCTTCACGCAGCTTTCGAGAAGGCTGCAATTGCCGCTGCCAGCGATAGGGAGTCTGTGAAGCGTGGTGACCTTCCGGCAAAAATCTTGCATCAAGAGCCTTTGCTCAAGGAATGGTGCCAAGCGGGAATCAAGGAAGTCGACAAGATGTCGAACACACAACTCGATGTGGGATGGGTCTATGGAATGCTCGAGCTGCTCAAACGCTTGACTATAGCCTGTGACACGATGCAGCCGGCCGATGCGGACAAGAGTGCTCGTAAAAACCTTCTCCTTGTAAGGGCTGATTAACCCTCTCTAAGTTGTCTGACCTGGAGCACTGACATAGTCTCAATGAACAGCACCACTGGACAGTCCCGGCACTCTTTGACCGCTGCGTGCGTTCAAAGGCTGCTACTTGTTCTGGAACCTCGATTGCTGACCTCGCGCTTTTTTGCCCGCGCATTCAACTGTCTTCAAGCCGTTCGACGGTCGAGAGCTGCCGGCAGCTCTCGCCTATGTTTACTTTACCCTTGGTGAACAACATTTCGATCCTGGTCGGGTACCAGGTCAACAGCCTGCAACCTCGTATGGCCGTCCGGGCTTCCGCAACCGATGGTCCCGGGTATCATCCGTCAGTAGCTTGTTCCGCCATCGGCAGGATCGCAACACCGCTCCATTATCGACGGCAGCGGCAGCATCTGACCCCACGGGTCGGCCAGGTACGGTGCCAGAACCACGTAGCTCTTACCAGGCAGTGATTACTGCGAACCCGCACGGGCGTCGCCACAGCTTTGTCTGAATATGCAGGGATCTCCTGTCTGTCCATATTGCATCTGTATCACTTTACACTCACAATGAGCGCGACTAATAGAGGAGATGCATTGGAGAGAGGCACAGTCAGTTCACAGACTGCGCTCATCGATAATTCATATTCTTCGGCTCGATGCACAGCATGAGGCTCCCACTCGTTGTCCGATCAGCTTGGCTGAGCCATGAAATAATCCGAGAGCAATAGTGTAGCCCCGTGCCCGAAGTCTCGACGTACAGTTCCATACCGCGCGCAGAAGAACCGCACAATTATCTTGAGTGCATTGATTTGCTTCTTGTTGACGTCGAGCGAGTCCGATCTGTTGCAGGGGAGGTCAATTCAGTCGCTACACTACATACAGTACCGGTAAGCTACCTCGCAAAAAGGGAGGACTCCTCCCAAAGATACAGTACGCACGCACCGCTCGCGTTCGGCTTGTCCGCGGAATTGCTTCTGTGCTTTTCTCTTCCCGAGCTCAAAAGCTGCCCAGTCGTCTTGCGGCCCCTCCTCGCTGTACACCTCGCCTTGATAGCCTCATACGGCTACATATGTACGCTTTCGTCGGCTTGCATACCGAAGAACTGCGCACTCCACCCCCCCTGAGAAGACTCGGCGACGCTCTCGACGAGCTGCTCAGTCTTGCCAAACCGCCAGAGTCGCTCACCTTGCCGGACGAGGCCCGCGCAGCTGTCATGGGTTGGATTGAAGGGTGGAGGAAAGATGTGATCGAGTTCGCCACCTTCGAGGAAATCCGCGAGCAGGGTCGGTATGCGGAGCTTTGCCAGCACGTCCGAAACTACACCGAGTGGCTGCAGGCGGGAATCGACAACGGACACGCTATGCATTGCGATGTTTTTTTTGCACTTGTAAGCTCCGGATATTACGCTCGGCCGCTGCGGATCAGGCTTATATGGTTCAGATTGTCAAGCAGATGAACACCACTTTGGACGAGTTCGCCGTCAGGTCAAAAGTGGGCCCCTTGTGTTTGAAGAGCATGCTTAAATACTGCTGACAATATCTGATCAGAATAGCGTCGGATCCTGGATGCGAGTTCAGGCATTCACAAAACGGACAGGGTTCGCGTCAGATCAGCCCGCGGACGAGCTCGGCCGGGACAGCGACAAAGCTGCCTCGTTGATGCTCATGCTCAAAGAACAACCTCTCGAATCTGCTTTGACGCGCGTCGCATCGGCGAGCCTTCGAGCCTTGAGAAAGGACGCAAACATACTATCCCGTGCCCTCCCTTACGCCACCAAGCAGCTGGAGAAGTGGCTCAACACAGAGGTGGACACTATGCGACGGTGCTCGGATCAACAGCTGGAGGACAAAGTCTGGCTCTATGGAATGCTCGAATTGCTCGGGCGTTTGGAGCATGCATGCGAACACAATCCCAGTGCACAAACTCGCCTCTTGGTAGGCGCTTTCATCCTTTGCTTTCTCCGGCAGGTAGCTCAGTCCATGACAGCTGCTGACTGCCTGTCCGCACAGGATCACTGGCGCTTCTCTGCGTTGCTAGAACGCAATGTCCGTCCCGCGCACCCTTCAGCTCCTCTCACTGCACAGGATATTTCCGCCGATTGACCTCGATCTCTCCATCTGTTCCGTTGAAACAGCCCTGCCGTCGGCCCAATCCTCAAGCACAGAATGCTTACGCCGATTACCTCAGTGGTCGAGCATTCTGGGCCGGTCCGGTACCGCCAGAAATGCCCAATGCGATTCGACCCAAAGTACTGGAGCCGGCGCCAGTCCCGGAGATGACTCCCCCGTTTGATCCACAACCGCGAAGGAAGCTATTGTGGATCGGTCCGCTTCACAAGTCGCGTGTCTTCAGTCGAAGGCGGGTTATTGCACGCGCAGGGCAGTCCGAGATCAGCAATGTACCAAGAGTTTCACGGCCGAAGCCCGATCCCGACGCGAACAACCGTACGACCGTAGAGGGACCAGGCAGAAAAGACTAGACAGGAACAGTTCGCGGACTGGTAGAGACAACAGACAATAAACATGGACAATCGAACGAAATTTGCGCGAAATTTGCGACCCTCAAAGCTGTGCACAACCACTCGGATCGCAAAACTTGACGGAGCAAGCGCAGGAAGAGCTGCTCGTCACGGGATTAGCTTGACCGAGACGTTGCCTCCGGAAGAGTGGCATCGCGCTCAAAAGAAAGATGGCACAGCGGTAGAGCGTTTGCATTTCCTTTTTTGCTGACACCTGAAAAACAGTGAATACAATCTCGCCACGCATACCCCCTAACATTCCGCAAGAGAAGAGCTCCCGGGGAGGATTACCTCCTCTGCTTCTTCTTGGGCCGCTTGCTGTCCTCGGCGTCGAGGTCAATCTCCTTCTTCGGGTCGGCGTCGTCGTCGCTGTCGTCCTCGTCGTCAAACTCGTCAAAGTCGAATTCGACGCCGCCGTCGTCCGAGTCGTCGCCGAGGAGGGCAGTCAAGCCGGCGGCGTACCTGCGAAGCGGGGTTAAGAGTCAGTGCGCTGTTGCTTTCTCATCGTCGCGGGAGAGGAAGACGGCCCCGCGAACGAGACTGAGCGGAAGACAAGAGAGGTAAGACTGACTCAGTCGCGTGTCCGAACCACTCGAGGAGGATCTCGCCCATGCCGGTCGGGTCCTCTCCCTCGTCGGTGAAAAAGTTGAAGAACGACCCGGTCCCGTCAAACTCGTCAAACTCTTCCTTGTCCTCGACGTTGGCGCGCGGGGCCTTCTTGGTCAAGTCGTGGTCCGGCGAGGTCCACGTGATGGGGGTTTTCGGACCGAGGTAGACGGGCGCTTCGAGGTCGTACGGGGACGGGGTTTCGGGTTTCGGCTCAAGCGAGGCGGGCGGGGTCAGGGTGAGCTTCTTGGTCAGGGTCGATTCCTTGAAGTACGGGTTCTTGCCAAAGGTCTGCGCGCGCTCGAGAGTCGGGTCAGGTCAGTCACCTGGCGAAAAGAAAGGGGCAGCAGAGGCTCGAGAAGGGGTGGGATGGGCTCACAAACTTGATCTCGTACTCGCGGACATCGTCGGCGTGGGTGATCTCGACCTCTTTGAGGGCCTTGAGGGCCTCCTCATCGACGGGGTCGATAAAGGTGGCGGTGGCGCGGCAGTTGTTGAGCGAGGTGGACCAAAAGTGCGGGATCTTGGCTGCGAGTTCGGCGCGCTTGCGGAAGACGGGAGCCTGCTGCGCGAGCTTGAACTTGTCTGTTTGTTGGGGACGCGGCGTGTTAGTGCACTGCGTACTTGTGGTCCCTCCCTTTGAGCACAACGTGGCACGTTGCTTGAGGGAGGAGCAGCGGCAGCGAGAGTACGGGAGAGACTTGCAGGCTTCGTAGTGGGCCTTGGCAGCTGCAGGAATGTGTTGCACAACTCGTCAGTCCATGTACTATAGTCTCTAGCCAGGCGAGAGAGTGGGTTGAGCTGATGACGGGAACTGACCGTCGTCGAGGTTGTCGTTGAACGCCTGCGCGTGCTCGCCGAATGCCTGCTTGAGGATGTCGAGGCGCGTCGGCATCTCTGCTTGGTCCGACATGCTGCTAGTATGCGTAGCGAGAGAGAGGCACCCAAGTGACGCGGAAGCAGACGTCGTCCGAGCTGGCGAGACGCGAGCGCGAGCCGACGAGCCGATCGAGTGGGGCTTCCAGTCACTCAACTCCTCCTCCTCTCTCTCTACAGAGACTGCGGCCATGACGGTGACGGTGCCTGCGTTCCCACCCCTCTTGAGCTATGTGCCCCGGGAGTACCTCGCGCAGGGTGGGCAATCCATCGTCTACCGCGCCCTCAACCACGCCACGAACCACCTCGCTGCGCTCAAAGTCGTCCCTCTAGACCCAGCAGCAGCATCCAGACCAGCGCAACCAGGTGCAGCCGAGTCGGCAGAACTGTCCCCCGCCATGCAGCAAAAGGCGAAACAGCTCGTGCGCGAAATGAGGATCCACGAAACGCTCGACCACAAAAACATCCTCAGGCTCTTTGGCGGAGAGACGCGCCACGCTTGCGTCGTCGAGACTGAAAAGGGCACCACCACCGCCTGGCCGACAGGGCTCTACATGGTCCTCGACCTCGGTCAGTCTCTCGCCCGCACTTCTCACCTTCACACATCCATCCAACTGACGCATCCTTGACTCTTTACTCCTAAACCCTCTTCCGACATCGCATACGGTGCTACACTCTGCACGTTGTCTACAGCCGACGGCGGAGACCTCTTTGACAAGATCAGTGAGCCCATTTTGACTTTACCCCTCCCCTCCCTCCATCGCCTAGGAGTGTACGTTAACCACTTCGAACGGATCCCTTGCAGCTCCCGACATTGGCGTCGACCAGGAGATTGCCCACCTCTACTTTCGACAACTGATCGCAGGCCTCGTCAGTCTGCCTTCCATTTCTTCTTTCTTTTTCTTTGTTTTTCTTTTCTCCGGCTTGGTGGCGGAGGAAGAATTCATGCATGCGTCCACAAACACTCCTTGTTGCTGAATCTATGCCGACATTCGTACACGTGCTGCGCAGAAATACCTCAACTCGCACGGGATCTGCCATCGGGATGTCAAGCCGGAGAACTGCCTCGTCGACGGGAACGGTCCGTGACTCCTCCAATCCCTTCCCTCTGACCAAGCACATCATCTGCTGACACGAGGGATTCGAAACGCACCTCGCAGGCAATCTGAAAGTGTCCGACTTTGGCCTCGCGACCGTGTTCAAGTACAAGGGTCAGGAGCGATTGCTCAAAGATAGGTGTGGCAGTCCTCCTTACGGTACGTTGGACGAGGAACCGCCCTCTTATCCTTCATTCGCGACTTTACAAGCTCTACATACGAGAAGAAGGGTAGTAAGGGCTGAAGTTCCACCTCACGTGGCTTGACGCCGGCTCGCAGCTGCACCTGAACTCGCGAGGGCACAACCTTATGCGGCCGAACCGATCGACGTCTGGAGTGCCGGAATCGTCCTCTTTGCTCTCCTCTTTGGCAGTGCGTCGTCATCTCCCTCTTCTCCTCTCCGAACTTTTCTCCCTCCCGCGTGTCTCTCCCTGCCTCTTCAGCTCACCTAAAAATCCTCCTCCATCCGTGATCGCTCGCGCGCAGATACGCCCTGGGACGAACCGACCCAGAACAGTCCCGAGTTTTGCGCCTTCCTCGACGGGAGCATCTTTGCCCATGAGCCGTGGCGGAGGTTGGGCTCGCCGGACGAGTCGGCCGTGTCGCAGCTCGTGTTGACCATCTTGACGGTCGAGCCGAGTCAACGACCGCGCTTGAAAGATATCGAGAGGATGGATTGGTACCTGCAGTGAGTGTGTTTCCCTAGATGGTAAATCGCTCGGAAGAAACTGACACCCGTCGGGGGGTGGGGCGCAGGTCGAACTCGCTGTTTGATCCAGTCTCGGGCTTGGTGACCGACCCAACCGAACTCGTCAGGAGGTTGATGACCACCTTGCAAGCTCACAACTATGTCGGACCGCCTACCGATGACTTTGAAGAGATGTGCGTTTTGCTGTGGTTTTTCTTCCTTTTTTCTTTCTTTCTGGCTTTCTTTCGGTTAGTTGCAAGCGCATCAGCTGACAAAGCCTTCCCGTTTAGGGTGATCGCGTCGCAACAACCGCCGCAATCCCAAGCTTCGGTCGCGCTCAGTCAAAAGATGAGCCAGCGAGGCCTCGATCCGAAGCAGAGCTTCCGAAGCAGCCTGCAGCAATACGTGCGTCCTTGCTTTTCTTCTCTTTTCCCCCGTTGCCCATCCTGCTGCCGCTACGTCCCGGATCCTGATCTCCCTTTGCGTGGCGCGACAACACTCGGTAGTCGAAATTGTCGATGGCGCCAACCCAACGGACCAACCCCAACCTGGCCCGTTTCTTCTCGACGCAGCCCCTCCCCGTCCTCGTCTCATTGCTCTCGCGCGTCCTCGCCGACCTCAGCCTCGCCACTCCAGCCGGGTCCGATCCGCAGCGGAACCCGCCGTTCGAAGTCTTCTACACGACGTCCGACTCGGACGCTCATGCGACTTCGAAAGTCCCGCCTTCGCAGGAAGAGATTCAATCGGCGCGGGTTGGCCGCGCGTTCGCACGGATCAGGATCCGCACGCTCGACAAGAGGAGGGAGCCTCTCCACGCCGCGTTCCACATTGTCAAATCGGTCTTGCTCTCGGACGCGAACGGCAACAGCGTCAGTCACGAACGCGAAGCCGTGAATCGCCTCGAGGGCTTTGACATCAATTGTTACAAGCGCCAGGCGGACCCGCTCGAACTGAAGCGACTGTGGCGGGAAGTCCTCAAGCGCATGCCCGAGGGGACTATTGCCGCGCTCTGAAGAGCGGCGATTGGTTCTTTTCGCTCTCTTCTTCCTACGTTGTTGTAACTTTCCTTTATGCAGCGCAATTTCTCAGCCTCTCGACCGCGTCCGCGTCCAAGGAGATGAGAGAAGTCATGTTGCAAAGGGGAAGATTGCAAGAATGGAACGACTGTAAACAGGCTACCGGGAAGGCGGCGCGATGCGTGCAAAGACGGAGAAACGAGCGTTGAGGCTCTGAAGAGGGCGCTAGGTGGTCGGACCGCGTGATGAGGTTGAGCCAGCATGTGAGTAGGGGGGAAAGCGATTGCGAGGTGGTGGGTCCGACAACAGGTTTGATACTAAGTACGACGAAAGGGGAACAGAAAAAAGACTGAAGAGGAGACGATTGAAGACGATGCCCAAGGAAAGAGGCTCGCGACGAAGGAAGACTAGTGGCTGATCAGAGAAGAGGAGAAGAGGGGGTGAAGGAGGCGCTCAGACAACAGACTGGAGGGTCTGCTTGCGACTCTTGCCGTGCTCGCGATCAAAGTACGGCTGCTCGCCGACAAAGACGGCTCGGTCGCCCGATCGCTCGAGCGTCGGGTCATAGTCGAACGTCGCGCTGTGCAGGACGCAGCTGTTGTCCCAGATGCAGAGGTCGCCTTCGCTCCACGAGTAGCGGACTTGGGCGTCGTGCGATTGCGCCTGGAGGCGGAAGAGGTAGTCGAGCAGCATGCGCGACTCGTCGATCGTGAGGCCTTCAATGCGCTCGGTGAAAGTCTGGTTGACGTGGAGCGTGTGGAATCCCGTGACGGCGTTGGTGCGAATGACGGGATCTGTGGTGGAAAGTGTCAACCACTCTTCATGGAGCGACAAGCGAGCTAGTTCTATACTCACGACTCGCTTCGAAGCTGTCTCCGACGTTCTCGGGGGCACCGCGCGGTCCGAGATGCAACTTGTAGCCGAAGCGGCGCGACTGTTCGCGGAACATGCTGCCGCTGTGACGCGCCGTCAAGCCCGAGAGCATCTCCTTCATGGGTTCAGAGAGCTTGTCGTAGTGCGCATAGGTCGAATAGAACAGCGTGTCGCCCTGCAGAGTACCGGAATCGTATCAGTCATCGGTACGAAAAAGGGAAGGGCGGGCGAGAAGCACTCACTCCGGTCGGCGGCAGGGTGCGCATCCTCAACATCGAGTAGCGAGCGGGTCTCTGTTCCCAGCTAATGTCGGCGTGCACGTTCATCGATGCAAACTCGGAGCGCTCGTCGCGGAAGTTGATCTGCCTGCCCATCGATCCGGCGACATTCGAGATGGCGGCAACGGTCGGGCGGCCATTCTCGCCGAGTTCGGCAGTCGGGTGGATGTGCAGATCCGAGTCGGCGGGAGCGCCGCTCGCTCTTCCGAGAGCAGCGGCGAGGACGAGCAGGTCGTCGGCGGAAAGGGCCTGAGCGGGAAACGCGCAAACACCATGAAGAGAGACTACACGTCCAGGGTCAGCTCTTTTCGGTGTCGGCGCGTGGTCTGTCCGCGACTTACTTGTGTATGCGAGTTCCTTGAGCAGCGCCTCTCGTTTGGCGTCGGATTCCGGAAGGTCCAGGATGTGTTTGATTTGGAATTCCGGCTCGAAACGGAGTCCGACGGCGGGGGTCAATTGGCGGCGCGGATAGTCTTGCGGGTTGAGGAATGCCGTCGACGGGGGCGCATACCGTTCCGAGGCGTGTGCGCGGGCGGGCAAAGGCGAAGACGGCCGCGTGAACGGCGGTGTCAACAAGTCCGTCTTGACCGCGTGGTCGGAGTGCGCGGTGCTCGCGTCACCCTTTACGGGCAGAGACCACGTAGCGTGTGGTGCGAGGCTGTTGTCCATCGTCGGCTGCGTAGCGAGCATTCTCCTTCCTCTCGAGCAGCTGAACGGGGGCTGACGTGAGCAAGGATGGAATGGGAAATCGGGTCGCGTGGGCCGCGGCGGCGTGTGTTTGTTCTCGGCGAGAGAGCGCGATAACGCGGTGGAGGAGCTAGTCTGGCGGCGTCTAAGGACACTCGAATCGAGCTGCTCGGTTTTGAGTCGAGAAGGACTTGGACAGACCAACGCCGAGGTGTGACGACGGAAAAGGAGCGAGAGAACGTCGAAAAAGTCGCCCACGGACACACGCACGCCGAACGAGCGAAGTCGTGCCGACAGCGGGGCCTCGGCCTCGTTGTAACCCCGCAGTTCGATGGCGTGACGGAGCGCTTTCACGTGCAACCTTTACCTGTACCGCTCCCGATAGATTGCATCGGATTTTTTCCCGGCATGGTAGTATAGACAGCATACCGCACCAGAGAGCTCCCAAAGTCTGCCAGGGAGGCGCTCTCCTGACGGCGACACGCTGCATCAATTAACCCAATGGGAAGGCAGGACTTTCTCCCATCGAGGTTTCTCATTGATCTAATTTGGCTCTCATCGAGATTGACAGCCTGCGTCATTCACTATATCAGACCGGGTACTCGTCGAGTGCGAGGAGGAAAGGTCGACGAAGGATTGATCCCTCCGGTCTGGAGGAAGAAAGAAGGTCGGAGCGAGCTTCATCTGGCGAGCCCAAGGTATCCGAGTGCGCAAGTAGCCGCACAACAGTCTTTACAACATATACGTCTTTACACGAGAACTATTCATTTCGGCACCGACGGCTTAGCGACTCGCCGGGTCGTGGTCAGCCTGCGAGAAGGATTGTTGTGATCCCGCTCGCCCAAAGGAGGAGGCTTGACCCGCTCTCGCTTGAGACCGTCTTTGCCGCCAACGGCAGTGATGAGAGAGGCGCGCTCGGCTCGCGGCAGAGGCACTCGCATCACGACGGGCGACGGCGTCTCTTTCCGAGCGAGCGAAAGTCGAGCGTCGGCGGTGCTCACTTCGTGGTCGCCAGTCGCAGGCGCCTCGGACCGCAATTTCGCTGCTTCTGCGTTGACAGCGTCGGCTCTTGCTGCGAGAAGACGTTCGAGCACGGTGGATCGATCGGTATCGAGATCCACAATGTTGACACGATCTTGAGGTCGGTCTCGCGAGGCTGGCGTCGACCCGGTTGCTAAGTCGTGCGACACACGGTTGGCGAGATCTTCGCGCACTTGTGCGTTCGTCGAATCGGCTTGCCGCTTGATGGCGGCCAGACCGACGAGTTGTGCTCGATCCAGGGATTCGACCTGGAAAGGGAACAATCGTCAGCTAAACTCCTCGAGTGACATGGCGGGGTGTAGGAATCATTCCGCACGTCTGACGCAGCGGAGAGGATTGTGCTGTATGCATCCTGCTCTGAGCGATTCACGCTGTCTTTCCAGTCGCCGAGCACATCGGCAGTCGAGGAGAGGGTAGCTCGCAAGGCGGCCTTGCCCGCCTCCGAAGCATAACGCATGTCGCGAGCGTCTGTACACAGAGGAATCGCAAGTTCAGTACGGCTCGCGAGCGCCTCACTCGAGACGGAAGGGGTGTCGATACTCACATGCAACGTCGGCTCCACGGACTCGCGAGGCAGCGTTCGAGAGCAGAACGAGTTGGTCGGCACGTGCTCGAGACGCGCCGCGCCACAGCGACTCTGCCGAGCGAGTGGCATGTTGCAGTCGAGAGGTGAGAGTCTGTCAAAGCGCGAGCGCGAGAAAGTCAACATCGCGAGACAGTCAACATCCGGACTTGATCTCCCTCGCGGCCGAGTGTGACTCACCTTCTCCCCAGTCACGGCCAATCTCGCCGTCGCGTCGGCATTCGACGTGAAACGGTGCGCCAAATCGTCTTCAGCCGCGGCGATCTCGAGCATCCGGGTCGCCCGAGTCGACACGCTCTCCGAATTCGTCGCGACGATCTCGGACACTTCTCGCTCGACGAGATCCACTGTCGAGGCGAGCGCTCGCATCCGACGGCGCGAAGTGGACGCGATCTCGTCACGCAATCGGTCCAACATGGCTGCCTGCTCGGCTTCGAGCTGTTCCTGCTCCGAACTGAGAAGGCTCCGGAGCTCGTCGACCATAACACGGAGACGCGCGTTCTTGTTCAGGAAACTCACATCAGCTTACGCTCCAGCACAAATTCTGGGAGTTTGACGTACCTCGTGTAGCAGAGAAGCGGCATCCTCGGAGCGCAAAGTCTCGAGTGTTTGCTGATTGCGTTCGACGATCGCGATGCACTCCTGCTGCAAGAGCTGAATCGGGCTGGAAAGTTCCTTCACGTTCTTGGACATCTGTATGCCAAGAGGAGAGGGTCAGGGCGATGGGTCTCGAAAAATGGGGACAAAACGGAAGCCGAAGATGTACCTCTTCGCGGTGTGTCTCGAGATGCGCCACAAGCGCTTCGAGATCTTCCTTCTGGCCCGTTTCGATCTCGTGCGCGCGTTGTCGGATCTGGCGATGAGCCGCTGCGCAGGTATCGCTGACGACCTGTCGGAAGCGGGCTGCGTGCGTCTCCGCGAGCTGACGAGTCGAGACGAGGTCGGAAAAGTACTCGGCGAGGCTTTCGACGTGCTGGTCGATGAGATCGATAGATGTAGAGAGGTGCTATATCGAGGAGGAGCAGGAGGAGGGTAACTAGTCAGCGTCGAGAGCGGCACGAGTTTGGCATTGGAGGGTTGGGGGGACGAACCGCTTGTTGTCGTTGCGCGAACGAGTCCAACTGCTCCGCCATCCGCCCGACAAAGTCTCCATGCACCGTCTTGAGCTGTTCCGCTTGTTCACCGATCGCATGCGTGCGAGCTCCGATGGCCTGACGAGCGTCGGCGATGAGGGCCAAGTTGGCGCGTTCGACTTTGGTTTTGCGTTCTGTCGTGACGAGCGACAAGGTTAGTCATCTCGATTGCGGGTGCGCTTGAGCGCAGGGGAACGATCAAGCCAGAAGGGGGGCGGGGAAAGCTTACCGAGTTTGGCCCGCAACCCTTCGACATCGCCGAGCGCGTCGCTCGCGGCCTCCTTCCACCCTTCCCGACTCGTCTCATACGCGTCACGCAACACCTGCTGCTCCGCCAAGCTCATCTTCGTCTCTGCCAGTTCCGTCTTGGTGCTGCCGAGTTCAGCCTTGACGAGCGCGAGTTCCTCCTGCGCTTTACGCAACTGGTCCTCGCGCGTGCTGAGCAACCGGAAATTTTGCTCAAACTGGTCGCGCGTCGTCTGGAGCTGCGACTCGGCAATCTCGAGGCGCTGCTTCGTGTCGTCATAGTTTTGTCGGCCGTTCTCGAGCGAGTCCCAAG
Source organism: Rhodotorula mucilaginosa (assembly GCA_034406715.1). Lineage (NCBI taxonomy): Eukaryota > Fungi > Basidiomycota > Microbotryomycetes > Sporidiobolales > Sporidiobolaceae > Rhodotorula > Rhodotorula mucilaginosa. The sequence continues at coordinate 474,370 of CP137874.1, forward strand.
TCTCTTTCGAGACGTAAACGCCTTCGTGACCTCGCGCCGCCTGATCAATCCGAAACTTTGTCGTCAGTTCCAGTCCTTGAAGCAGGTTTAGGCCGCAAGTGGGGCGGAAGCGAAGACTGACCTGCAGATCCGCCTGCAACCGCGCAATCTCGGTCGCAAACTGGTTCAGCACGACGTTGCGCGACACGCGCTGGTTCACTTCGGGTCGGTTCTGGATCGATTTCGCCTGGTGCGCGTACGTGAGCGTCGACGCCGTCTCTTCGTAACTGACGGGCGAGATGGTCGCGATGATGGTCGTCTTGGTCCGACCGCCGAGCGAGTCTTGCAAGAGGCGCGTGAGCTTTGACTCCCTGCGAGGACAAGTTCGCAGTGATCAGGCAAAGGCGAAAAGGATCACAGCAACAGGCGAAGCGCACCGGTAAGCGATGTGTTGCTTCTTGTTCGAGTCGCTCTTGTCGACGAGCTGATTGATGACCCTCCCGAGCGCGAGCAAACTCGCATTGATCATGCCGGCTTCGCGCGCTCGCGAGTTGGTCGCGCCGGACCGCCCGACGTTCTCGGACCCGGCGAGGTCGACGAGGTTGAGCTTGCCGACCTTGAGGACGTCGGCGCCTTCTTTCGAGTGGTCGCGGACCTGGACGTTGATCGTAAAGACTGAATGCGAGCGACTGCGGTTTTGTACGAGGTTCAGCATGTGGAAGCCAGTCGGCGGGCGTAAGACACAACGGAGACGCACCTCGAACGCTCGTTGCAGTTGGTCGCCGCAATCTGCCTCCGCTCGCTGCCTCGCCGCAAGACTCGCAAACCGTCCTCGGCAGATTGAATGACCGTCTCCTCCAAGCCCTGAATGACGACTCCCGGTGAGCCGTTCTTCGTTTCTTCGTAGATCCGAAGCGTCTTCGGAGCGGAAGAGCCCGGCTCGGGTGACGGCGCCGGCGCCGCGGCGTCTCCCGCGCCTCCTCCGGAGGAGGAGGTCGAAGCGAGGAGAGAAGACGGGTCGGCCGCGTTGAGGTCGCGCAGTTCTTCGTTGTAGAGCTCGATGTACGAGCACCGGACCGAGTACTCGCACTTGCTCTCGACGAGGCGGTCAAAGAGCGAGTACAGAGTTCGAGGGATGACGCCGGCTTCGGGATGGAACGTGCCGTGATAAGGCGAAAGATTGCCCTCCATGGTGTATCTGGACGTTACGAAATGGCGGGGGCGTGAAAAAAGCGGGTCAGCGGCGCAGCAGTGAGTCGAACCCTTGAACAGGAAGGGACTCACGTCTTGCCGGTTCCGGTCTGACCGTAAGCAAAGATGGTACAATTGTAGCCCTGCAAGACCTGCTGCAGGATCGGTTTCGCGACGTCGTTGTAGAGCATGCCTTGGTCCGCCTCGGGCCCGTACACGGTCCCCCGCGGTTCCTTGCTTCCCTCGGGCAGACGGTCGCCAAAGTCCCATGTCTTGCTTCCGCCGGTCGGTGTCGTCCCGTTTGGTGGAGCTGCAGGGGCTGCCGCAACGGTGGCGGCCGCGGCGGCTAGGTTGGCGGAGGAGCTGGTTGACGGCACGACTGGGCTCGGGTCGATCAGTTTGACCTCTGTGCCGCGGGTAGCTTTGACCTGGGCGACGACGGGAGTGCCAGCCTGAGTCTCGGTCGGCGAGAGTCCGCTGCCACAGTGCGCTCTGTCAGTCCTGTGTACTTCCCCTCGACTCAAGTTGAGCGACTCGGTCTACTCGACTGACCGACACCTGACGACGACCTGAATGTTGGCATCTGTCGGTTCTCGTTTGAGGGCTCTAGACTCTGATGGATCGCGTGATCTCGGCCCGGCGTTAGACTGAAGCGATGGCGAGGTGGATGCACTCGAGTTGAGTGAAGCAGTCGACGGGGCGAGGTGAGCAGGTCGACGGCGGAGCGGGGCCGAGCTGGAGCTGCTCGTGGGTAGCGCAGGGCGCCTGAAAGTCGACATGCGCCTGGATAGCTTGGATAGACTGCACTGAAGACGAGAAAGAGGAGAGCAAAAGAGTCGATCAACAAGTCTGAGACCTTGACGCGGAACGAAGCAGAAGCTACGTCGCAGGCTCTCTCTTTAGCTGTACTCTGCCCGAGTCTGGTCGTGAGCGTAGCCAGGTGCTGTATTAGCACTGACGGCGCCCGCTCTGCACGCTCAGCTGACCGGTCGGTGAGGACAGCGGACCTCGACCTCCTCGGCCCCACAGCATGTCGCCGCCTCGTCGCCGCCGGACCAGCTCGCAGCCCAGTCCGCCGGCCGTCAGACTTTGCCAACGACAGACCAGCCCGCTCCTCGATCTACCGGATGAGCTCCTCACCCTCGTCTTTGCCGAATTGGCCCCCGTCGACGCGATCGATGCCAACCTCTGCCACCGCTTGCGACCCTTTGCCCGCGCACGCATCCTCAGCCAGATCAATTTGCATTCAGAAACCGACCTGTGGGACTTGGAGCACCTGCTCCGCAAATCCCCCGACAGCGGCAAGCACGTCCGCGAACTCGCCATCTTGTTCGAGTGCAGCGGCAGCGCCCGCTGCGTCCGCTTGATCAAGTCCCTCCCCGGGTTGACCAAACTCGTCCTCTGCCAACTCGAATCCGACACCCTCGCCGCCTTGTTGCTCGACCCCGACGCGCGAGACTACCTCGGCAACCTCCGCGCGTTGCACCTCTTTGCCCGCGCGGACGACCGCGTCTTGCAGAACCCGCGCATCTCGGTCTGGGGAGACTACCTCGCGAGCTGGCCCGCCCTCGAAGAGCTTCTCTTGTTCGCAGCACCAGGGATGCAGATCGTACCGACCCCGAAGAGCAGGTTGATGCCGTTCCGGACCCTTAAGCGCCTGCACCTGCGCATAACCGCGTTCGACACGCTCGACGTGCTCGACTTTGACCGCGTCTTTCCCGCCCTCGAAGACCTCGTCATCGAAGAGACCAAAGAACCGAACCGATTCCGGCCCATCCTGCTCAAGATCTCGCCGACCAGCCTGCGCCAACTCGACTTGCGTCCGGCCGAGAAGAAATCAGATCGGCTCCTCGGCGGCATTAGTGTGATTGACGATCTCTTGCCTCGGTTCACTCGACTCGAGACGATGTATTTGAGGCCGAGCTTGTACAACCCCGCCTCACTCGTCTACGTCTTGCCGCAACTCGTCCACCTCCGCCATGTCGAATTTTCTTTCGGCGCCAAGGTCACGAGCGAAATCCTCGACGTTGTGATCGAGTTGCCCGCCCTCAAGAGTCTCGTCTTCGACCACACACAGGCGGCATGGGGCTGTCGGGTGGGCGCGAAGGGAAGTCCGGTCGACAGCAGCCACAGCAGTTACCATATGTGGCCCGGCTGGATACCGGCTCGTTGGGACCATCCCACTTCCGACCTGACGAGAACGGTGACCCGAGCACGCGAACGGGGCGTTCACTGCACCGGCACCGCGGTGGAAGCGCTCGGTTGGCTGCGCGACCGGGACGGCGAGGCTCACGCCGCAATCCTGATGGCACAATGTTCTCAGTGCCTCGCACGCTATTGGGGGTCGCACTCGCAATCATCCTGAAGGAGATTTGCGCACACGGTCCCGATTCCTCGCCCATCCGAGCGCGAGGAGCAGACGACACGGAGGGTTTCGTTGCGAGTGCCTTTCTTCGAGACTTTGGTCTGATTCTGTACGCTTGGAACGCTTCGAACCCGTAAATCTGGCCGGATCTCCTCCAGTTAATTTTGAGATTCAAATACACATTCGAACGAAGCTGGTCAGCCACATCTACGCAGCCAGGCGCTGCATTTCCGACCTCTGACGAGATCTTCCCACGGAGATAGAGTAGAAAGTCCGGCACCGTCGCCGAAACGAGGTTCTGCAGCCCTCCTAGACAATCGTCTACCCGCCTCAAACTCGTAGCTTTAGCTTCCACGGTCTCGCAAGCTTTCCCGGTAATCGAGGTGGGGGCATGGGGAGCGAGAGCGCGGTCAGCACGTCGAGATTTGAACAGACAACAAGATGTGTATCTGACATGATCTTTTGGCGTAAGGCATATCTGCATGTGGATATCAGAGAAAGTGGTCTAGACTTTGAACGTCTCGACTGAGGGGGTTTAGTCGACGAGGCGGAACGAGATGGTGGCAAACACTTCCTCCTCCATCGGACCGGGTGTGCCATCCGGACGGGGGACCATCCTCGTCGACCGGAGCGTGTACCGAATCGGCATCTTGGTAAAGTACGGCGCGACGTTGATGCTGATCGGACCCATCTTGAGGTCCAGCGTGTTGAGGTCGCAGAAGGGCGTGAAAAAGCTCGCCGTGTAGATACAGTCGGGGTCGTACTCGAAATTCTTGCGGTGCTTGCCGTTCTCGGCGCAAAAGTGTTTGCGCCGTTGGGGGACCGTGCGAGGGCGGTCCGGTTCGAGAAAGATAAAGTTGGTGTCCTGTTCAGGCGGCAAGTTACGACGTCAACAGAACTCCCATCGGTCTTTCTTCCGGCGTTGCCATCATGAAGAGAGCCCTGAGACTACTTACCTCGGTCGCATCGACTTCTTCGTCCGCGAACCGCCAAGGTCCGAGTTCTTTCTGCACGGCTGGATTCGGCTGATACCGCGCCGACACGCTCTGAGCCCGTCCTCGTCCCGGCTCGATCGCAGTCGCAAGCTGATCCGGTGTGAGCAAGTGATCCTTACTCGCAGCCGACGACGACGACGACTCGGAGGTCAAAGACGAGTCGAGCGCGTGCACGAGCGAAGAGAGTGAGAATTTCGAACCCGACTTTTTCTTCTTCGGCGTCTCGCTCGTCCCTGTCGAGGACGGGGTCGGCGTCGAGGCACCCGATGCATGCTTGGATGCGGGTGTCGACTTGGTGTCCGAACCGGAGCGGTAGACCGGCGCACCCCAGAAGCCGGCGGCGGAATCGGCGGGGGCGAGCGTCTCTTCATCGGGCGACTCGGAGCGCTTCATCGTCGTGCGATCAGTGGTTCCCAGGACAAGAGAAGATTGCCGATTCCGCAGCCCCGGTCGCGTCTCCGGAGGCGGGGCAAGCGAGGTCGTGTTCGTGGATGTTGCCGCGGCTGGTGGGAGAAGGTGCGAGTGCGAGGCGAGGAATGCATCAACTCTGGGATCGCCTCGGAGCTGCATGGACAGTCAGGAAAAGTTCAGATCTGGCTTTGCATGATGTTGCTTTGGCAACTTCACGTTTCTGCTGGAACTTCTTCGAGATTCTTGACAAGGTTGTCAAACTCACGCCGAGGAAACTCCAGTGCTCCTGTTCGACCCATTTCTTGCCGTTCTTGCCTTCGGTCGGGACAAAGGTATGGGTATGGTCTTCTTCTGCGTCACTGCGCGAGAGGACGACTGCGCGCGAGAGAGCATCGGGGGCGGGATAGGCGCTGGAAAGCGAAGCAGGTCAGCCAGTGAGCTTCCCGGAAGAGTCGTCCCTCCAGAGCATTTGCCGCAGCAGTTCTGACTTACCAGAACGTGTTCATGCAGGCGACATAAGGAGACATGATGTATGGCCGGCCGTGAGGCGGGCGGAATCTGCGATCGGAAGGGTAAGGGGTGAGCAGATCCATCCGGATTGCGCTTCCCCATAGAGCCCTGTCGAGCCCATTTTTTCTGCTCACTCGTAGTAGGTTGCCGGATCAATCTGGTGCGAGATCTTCATGCCGAGGTTGAACGGCCTGCCGGGATGTGCGGATCTGCGGTTAGCTGCTGCGGAAGCGGAAAGGAATAGCGACGGCGTACGCACCCCATGGGAAAGCTGTCTGGGAGGTAGTCAAAGTCTGACCCGAACTGGATCTCGTCTCCGGTGTAGGGCTTGACGCCGTCTCGCTTCTTCCATTTCCCCTCGATCAAGATGGCGAACCTTCTTGTCCTCCCTTCGAAGTAGGCCGCGTTGCGCTTCGGGGGCGACCCATCGGGTGTGACGCCGGCAAAGTCCTTGACGAGGACGAGGACTCGACCGGTAAAGTTGGGCGTGTCGATTTCCGTCGGCCTCGCTGTGCAGTTGACCCACGCAACCTCGGTGTGGAAGCGGTCCGGACCGATTGCGACTTCGAGGCGGGGCATCGTGGCGGTCCTAAGCAATGATCGGGGAAAGGTCGGGAGGAGAAGAGCTCAGTAGCAACGGCTGGATCACCACCGCGGGCTACAGTGCTTAAGCTGCCGAACCGACGTAATGATGAGAGTTCGGCTTGAAGGAAGTCGTGTCGATCATCTCGTCCCAACCGCGCATCTTGACCGGACCGCAGCTCGGACGTACTTTCCCGTGTGCCGTTTTAAGCAAGTAAGCAGGAAGACTACAAAGCGCGTCTCTTCCAATACAGGCTCGGGAACGGAGTTGTGCGGAGTTATGCGGCGATATGATGAAGAACTCTGCAGCGGATCGAGACAGACTGCGCTCTCTAGGCGCGCTAGAGACTCGCGACTAAGTTATAGGCGGGCCGAGGATAAATGGCTCCGACGCCTCCGCCTGGCTTCCCTGCGGGCGTGCAGTACCTGTCGACGCCGACTCCCTCGCGCCTGCTTTCTCCCGTCGACAAGCAACTGTACTGTACGGCATGCCCACCGCACTTGCTGCCGAATCCGCCGCCGAAAGTGCAGATCCGCAAGATTACCGACCCGCGCCATCCTGCGAACGGCCAAGCCGGATTGTTCAACGCTTCCGGCAAAGCACTGGCTCGAGGGACCTGGATCCGTGATTACGTTGGCTGGGTCCACACCGAACTCGAAGCGGATCCAACCTCCGACTACGACCTGTCCCTCGACCGCCGCGTCGTGCGCGACGAGCACGGCGAAGTCGTCCGAGTCGACATCGTCGGCATCGACGCGACAAAGATGGGCGCGGAGGCTCGGTTCGTCAACGATTACCGCGGCGTGCCGGGATACGTGCGCCCGAACGCCGTCTTTGAACTCAGGGAGTGGGAGATTCCGGGACCGAACGGCGCGGCACCGAAAAAGGGGATTCGCATGGCGGTCTGGGCGGGTCCGCACGGGATCGAAAAGGGCGCCGAGATTTGCGTCAGCTATGGACGCGGCTTCTGGCAGAAGCGCAGCGAGGAGGCAGCGAGCTGATTTGTCTCGGTATTTGGCTGCGTACCGATCACGCTGCCAGGATGACGGACAGGTATGCTCTCGATCTGCTTCGCCCGACGCAAAGTACCTTTGCCGAGCCTGATTTCCTACGAGCAGGTGGACTTGACGACTCGTGCACACCCGAAATCGCCTTGTGGCCGTCGTCGAGCATCTCTATGACTTATTGGACGTCCCGACGCGCACGCTGCTGTGCCCTGCGTCGCTGAAGCGCTCAGCAAACGGAACGCGCCTGCTTCCACGAAATCCCGAGGCGGCCGTCGGTGCCACTCATTTGTGTCCAGTCGAAGTCAAGTTGACAGGGAATGCAATAAAGTTTGCAACCGGTGTTTGAGCTACCTGAGCCTGGTCCAATCCGGCAGCCGCCCTTCGCGTTCGCCTCGTTCCCACCCTTCCGGTTCCTCCGACATCTCACTCTCTCCTTCATCCGTCGTCGGTGGCGTTTGCAAACTCCCCGCCGCCGCAGGTCCTGACCCCCTCCGCGGCGGCGCAGTGTCCCACATCTCCCTCGTCACTTCTTCTCCGCCCGTCTTGAGCGCTCCGGCCAGACTCCCGCCGACCCAGCTCTGCAGAGCGGGCGAATAACTCGGTGCGCTACCTTCCTGCTTCCGGGCGAGAGTCGAGGACGAGGCGTTCGTGGTCGGACAGGGATGGTTCAAAACGGCGAGGTGAGGCGCGAGGGTGACGAGGGGAGCGTAGCGGGGAGAGTGCCGGACAAAGTGGAGTCGAGTCGAGAGCGCATGCCGGCGCCTTCGCTTGGCGTTTTCGTCCCCACTGGTCGTTGACCCCGCAGACTCGGGTACAGAAAGCGGCGCGGGCACGCTGGATCTGGCGGCGTCGACGCTCATGGCATCATCAGTGGCTGCCGCGTCGGAAGCGATAGACATTGGCTCTGCTGAAGAAGGTTCCGGCGACGACGGCGGGGACGGCGGATGCGATTGCTCGAGACGAGCTACGAGTGACGATTTGAAGCGGGAAAAGAACCCGGGCATGGCGGCGGTTCCGCCCGTCACGAGAATCGAAGTCGCCATCGGTTTTCGCAAATCGATAGGCAGCTGTCGCGAGGACGTAAGCGTCAGCCATAATGGTCGCGTAACTGCCCGAGACGGTCTGCGAAAAACTCACTCGTAACAGACACTCGAGAACGACGTCCGCCAATCCTCGCGCGTCGTGATCGCCTTCGTCCTCCCAGAGCACCTCGGCTGCTCGCTCGCGAACCCAACCTGGCAGCTCGACCCATCCTCGCCCGCCGCTGTACCCGTTCGCCGAGCTCAGAGTTGGCCCGCCGCGCAAAGTTGGCACGCGGAAGGACACGGGCTTGGTGGCTGGGGCCGTGCGAGAATAGCGCTCGAAGAGATGCGCAACGATGGCTTCGTCCTCGTCGAGTTTGTTCAAGTCGTCGCGTACTTGAGGGATCTCGAGATCGCCTGAACCGGCTTGAGCCTCATCGGTGGTGTGAGAGTTCTCCCCGCCGACGAAGCACAGGCGCGTTTTGATCTCCTCGACGAGGTCGTCCGTCAGGATATCACGCGGCAATCTCGTTATACGGGCGGGCGTGGTCGAAGTCAGACTGGGAGGCGGTGCGATGTAAGAAGCGAATGCGAGCAGCAACGCTCGCAGACGACGATTCAAGCGTCGTCCGGCGATCGGGGACGCTGTGAGAGAGGGGAAGAGAGGGCGCGCATGGAAAACCTGGCGGTTTGTAAAGGCCTCCGTAATCAGCTGTCGATGATCTTTTCGTGGAGCTTCATCCGGTCACTCACCGGCGTGACGGTGGTTTCGAGGTGGCCGACGTCGACGACGAGGCCGCTCAGGCGACCTGCCGCCATCAGAGCAAGGACCGGGGCCGAAGCAAAGCTTAGTGACGGCGCCTGCAGATAAGGTTTCGTCAGGGTCCGCAGCTCCGTCGTCTTCCGTAGACCGGATCGGCTTGTCACGACCTTTTCAACTCACTTGCAGATTGTCGAACAGGATCCGGGCGATCATTTCCTTGATCCGCGTTGACAGGAGCGGGTTCTCGACGATAATAACCTTGCGTGTCCGCGGGTCGATGAGCAGGTTCCTGTGATACGAGAGCAAGCGTAAGGGGGATCGCAAGTCGGCAAGCAGTTTTGGTAAGCAATGTGGGATCGGTGGCCGCTCTCGGGCAGACTCACTCGAACCAGATGCTTCTGATGATCCTCTGTAGCCTGTGTTCCCGGACGAGCCATTCTTCCTCGGTCGGTTCGCTCTTCTCTAGGCCCCACACCTCGCCGTCTGCGTCCGTCCCAGCTGTCCTCCTGCATTCCCGCGGCGCCGGTTCGCCGCTGAAACCCGCCTTGATGATGCTCGATCCGATATCGAGAACGACGCGATCTTCTGTTCCGTAGAGCGAATGCCGCGAGCGAAGGGACGTCGTGTAATGAGGAGAAGGTGCCAACGCGGTCGTCGCTGCTCCTCCTGCGGTCCGGCTCGTCGTAGAGCGTTGCGGCGTAGTGTTGGATATACCCCCTCTCTGGTCTCCTCCGCCGCGTCCTCTGCTCGTCGTCGGCGACGAGGTGCTCATCCCGCAAACAATTCAACTCGCCGACAAGCGAAACGGCCCTCGAAGGTGTCCTTCTGCGACGGCGCAGGTCCGCAGCTCAGGCAAATGACTCGCTCTAGCCTCTCAACACAGCTCCGGCGTGGAAAAGCGTGGCTATGTCTCGTTCGCAAGAGCCTCGTCCGCAGCTTCCGCGTGAAATTACGAGGAAAGAAAAATGAATTCGTGCTCTGCGGGATACGGAACCCATTCCAAGATAGAGGAGCGGTATGCAGAGTGCAGCGCTTACCATTGCGAATGGCGCAAATGAAAAGAAAGACTCTACGGTTCCGGCAAGTCTCTCGTGAGCCGCTCGTACAGAATCCGCCACGCCTCCGACATGGTCCGCCACAATCCTTCGTCGGCGATCTCGAGAGCGACGACGTTAAGCCATAGTTTGCGCACGAGGTCGAGCCGCCGCACATCGGCTTGTCGGCGCGCTTTCACCGCGTCGGATGCTTGCCCGTCCGATAAACCTGCTGCGCCGTTGACGAGCTGTTCGAGCAACCCCTTGGTCGATTGGAGGTAGACATAGTCGTGGAGAAGCGGCCAGGCTTCACAGGTCGGTAAGCGGAGCGAGAAAGTCGGCAAGTCCAGGGACGGTCGAACGGGGTCCGAATCAGGACTAGGCGGCCGGGCGAGCATGTCGATGCAAGGGATCAAGCGTGGAGATCTTGTCGCAGCCCAGACCAACGCGTGTGCGGGAACAGCCAGCTCGGTGTCGTAGTCGTCGAACGTGACAAGCAGGACGATGGACGGCGGGAGGTAGGCGGGGGCGTCGACAGTTCGGCCGCCGGACTTCGAAGGCGCGTCCATGGTTCTCGATTGCTTGACCGAGAGTAAGAGGTCGCTCGCTGACCGGCTCAAGAGTAGATCAGGCTCGAGTCTGAGGTGAGGAGGAAGGAGGGACCTGTACAAGCGCACCGAGGTCGGCAAGCTTGTCGCGGACGAACGCTATCGGGACCGCGATTCCATCGAGAGGAAGATGTGCGAGCTGCGCGCTTTGGAACGCCGGCCGAGGAGGCAAATCGACAGGGAGTCGCGTCACACCATCGGGTCCGGAGAAGGGCGGGAACTCAGCCGGGGTCGTCCCGCGGAATGTGACCGCGCCGGCGCCAGGCAGCGCGACGGGAAGGGGCGAGTCTGTGCCGGAGGCGTCCCGAGCGTGTGCATACATAAGTCGATGCAAAGGTGCATGAGGAAAGATTGGGCTCCAAGTGTAGCGAGTCCCGCAGCGCGAACTCCAGGTCCGTCGATCAGTGCCGATGGATCTGCGACCCCGCAAGAGATGCTCAGCCATATTGCTGCCGCACCACCCTTGTCTCCTGTAGCAGCGGACTCTGTGCAAGTCTCCGTCAAGTCTCCGCTGCCGATTCGGCGACCGGCGCCTCGACTCGGCCTTGCACATGCACATGCCAGCGATGGCGTCCTGGTGCTCGCCATACGGAGTTTCGCCTTCGGACCCGCAGTCCTTCACTCGCTCAAGCAATCGCAAGCGGCGAAATTCGACACCGCCATGTATAGCATCGCCATCGATGCCGGCCGTATCGAAAACTCGATGCGAGCGGGAGGATCAGGCAGCGGGTTGCGGAGACCAACTGCGTTGCAAAAGGGGCGGCCGGTTCCTGTCGAGCACTCGCCCGGCATGGACAAGCATTCGTTGGTCAGTACCGGTCGCTGTAAGCCAGCATTATCGCGCAAACGTGTGCGGAGTGAACAGAAGGGCTGGCTCTCCGCAGGCGTCGGAAATAGGTTGTTGATTGCCCGGACGGAGAGTTATATCCGCATCGCCGGACTAGCTTTTTACGGCGCGGTGGCCTCAATTCAAAGGCGTAGGTCGTCATACAAGAGCGGCATGGGGCGTGTCGACCGCTTTTCACCCATCACGGGCAGGCGAGCCAAACTGACGCGGACGACTCGCGCCCGACCTTCAAAAAGGGACCCTGCGTAAAAGCGCTGATGGGCCGATTTCCCAGTCTCTGTACGGCCCACCTGAAGGGCGTCGAGTCCAAGCGGGGCGAGCCGGGTCAAGGTTTCAGAGGTCGACGAGTCGTGACGACGACGGGGCGAGGGCGGACAGATTCGGTCGTGAGATGCTGCGCCGTGCGTCGCTCAACAGCCAGCCATGCTCGTCGCTCCCGATGCGTGGTCTTCATGCGATGAAGGGATCGTGGACGGCGACTCGAGACGACGACTCTCGCGGTTCCTTCGCTTCGACGGACCTGCCAAAGCGTTGATGTGCGGAAAAGGATTCGTCAGGCAGCTCCCTCGGCCAGCAGCCAGCTCTCCGATTCTGCTGTACAAGCCGCTCAATCTTGCCCGCTGCGGCTAGGCTTTGCTGTCCACCTTCCGGTCCGGCACCCCGACGTCCGAGAGTGAGCGGAACTTTCGCTCTCTCGCTCGACGCCCCTGCAAGGCGGCTACCGCGACTCGCTCAATCAACTTGCTATGAGCTATTCATCTGCCGAACGCGCTGTCGGAGCGGGGCTTACGTTAAGCGCGTTGACTTCGGAGGGGGTGGGTTCGACGTGCTCTTCGTCTCGCGTCGGAGACCTCGATTCTGAGCAAGGTGCACATACCGAATCAGAGCTGAGAAGGAAGGTAACCGGCCCAGCTGTGTTTCTCGCTCGTTCTCCGTCAGTGCTGCAACCCCCGGCCGCCCAAGATTATCGCTTTCCATCTCATCCGAAGCCGCGAACCACGTCCCGCGCTCGCCTTGGTTGTCAAGGTGTCTGGTCTTGTACCCCTCTTCGTGTCCGAAGCTCCGTGTCAAGGCTTTGCGTGCAGTCTCCGTCAAGCGAGGAGGCGGCGATGTGAACGCCTTTCTCGTTTGCCTGGCGGGCAAAAACGCCTCCTCACCAGCGGGGATGACCAGTAACGTCGCCTATCTCGCCTCCCCTTGGCCCTGCGCACTCAATTTGCCTCTCTGCCCAGTGAAGAGCCCGGCGGGGATCACCGGTCTGGTGGCGAGAATCGCGAAACAACGGTGCTGATGGCGCTGCGGAATGGCAACACTGTCGAGCTGCGATCGTCCGGGACGCGTGCGACCTTTTGTGCCGAATACTTTATAGTGGTACTAGGCCTGAAGCAGCGTGGCGGTAAAGCCGGGGACGCTTGAGCAGAACCCCTGCAGTACAATATTAGAAAGAAAGAAAGAAAAAGCACTTTGTCAACGCGGCTAGCCAGTGCAGTCAGAAGTGCGCCCATAGAATCGATAGAGTGTCTATGGGGGTTTCTTTCTGTCGTATCTGGATGGTCGAGACGAGTAAAAGCGAAAGGAGCCGAACGCACTTCTCCTTCGTTTGCATTCTTCCGCTCGCGTAGGCATAAGGGGGCCTTTTTCCTCAACGCAAGATGACCGTTCCAGATTCGACCAACGGCGGAGGAGCTCCCCCCAAAGTCGTGACCACCAAGGCGACCGAACCGAGCGACCCCGACGTAGCTCACTCCTCCGCTGCCACTGCCGCCGAAGAGGTCAAACCCACGACGGCCAGCTCCAATACTGCGCGGATGGAAACCTCCAGTTCGACTCCTGTTATCGACGCCTTCTTGTCCGAACTCGGCTGCCCCGTCATCGAGGGAAGGGCAGGCGGCGCTCCGAGCGCTGAAGAACTGCGTGGACGGAAACCGATGTTGCAGTCTCATATGGACCTCGGAACGGGTAAGTTGCAGTCCCATCCCAGTCCTGAGCTTCATACAAATGTCACTGACTGACTATGGCCCTCGGGAATCGCCACTCGTAGGCCGCAACGCAGCCTCGAAAAGCCCTCCGCTTTCGGCTACTGCCCTCCCTCCAATTTCGCTCGATAGCGGTCGTCCCTCGCCGCGTTCCTCCTTCTCCAGCCCCAGTGACTACTACAAGTTCCCGCCCGCCCCGCCCAAAGTCTCCTCCGAGGCGATCGCCGTCGTCGTCGAGACCAAACCGGGTCCTGCGCAAACTGGAAACGGGGTCGACGTCGGACACGACACCGCGACCTCGGAGGCGACGGTCAAGGTGTCCGGCGAGGCTGAAAAACCTGCGTCTACCACGAAGTCGAAGGAAACGCAACATCCGAAGGCGGCGGAGGGGCTCAAGAGCGAGGGCGAGGGTGGGCAGCAGAGCCAGCCGCCGGCGCCGACGCGCCGCTCAAGGGACCCGTGCCGAGTCCCGTATGCCACGACTTGCTCGTGTGAGCTCGAGGACGAAGAGATCGTGAGTTCCCCCCACTCACCCCCTTCCAAGCCTCAAGCCCCCCGCCGCGACAAAGATGTTGCTGTACTTTCCTGATCTCAAATTCCCTCCGCCCCCCCTCCCCGCCCGCAGGCTCGCGTCAAAAGGAAAGCGCCTGCACCTCCGCCCGTCCTCCCTCGTCTGTTGCTCCCACGCGCCTTTTCGATCCTCAAACGCTGCCCGAGTTGCGACCGTCGTTTCCACGAGACTCACTCGGAAAGGGACCGCGTCGCGTGCGTGATGGAGGAACATTGGGCGTGCGTCGTGCACTTGTGTTTGACGGGACGGATCGAAGCTGCTTTTGCGGACGAGTAGGGGGTCGAGAGAGAGAGAAAGGGACGTCCGGCGCGCGCGCGCAAGGGTGGAAGGAGAACGGAGAAGGGTCGGAGGAGGCTTGTCGTGTCGAGCGCCTGAGCGAGACGGGGGCAGGGGATGTCCGGCTTGTACCTTCGAGATGACTCTTTGTCTTTCGGTCGGCTTTGGTAGTGCAGAGGAGACGTGCGCGTCCTTGTTTGTTGCTTGTAACATCTTGTTGCTTCCTCTCGTGCTTGTTCCGGATCGGTGCCTCGCAGAGAGATGGTACACATGCGACCCACTGCTACCTTGGCGAGTGAGCGGGCGCAACTTGAATTGCATGGGGTTTCCCCGACTCCTAACACCGTCCTCGCGCCGCACCGTGTCACAAGTACTCCTCTCAGCGACGGATCGCGGGTCGTCCACCGCCGCGACCGCGCCGTGACTGGGCGCGCATGATGGTAGCGCGACCGCGTGCAGTTCCGATACCGCGACCCTTCATGCCTGCGGCGCCGGCGCGCTTGAACATGGGAGCTTGGGCGAGCATGTCGGGCACGACGTAGAACCGGATCGAGGCGCCGCGGATGTAGACCTGCGCGGCGTGCGGGGGTTCCCAAGTACGAGAGCAGAGTTAGGAAGTGTATGCGCAGACTGGCGGAGGGGGTGGACGCAGCCTCCCGTGCGATTGAACAAGGATAAGGGCGAACGCACCTGGTCGAGTTGGGTTACACGTCCATCCCGGTGAGTGACGGTGCACTGTGTCAGAGAGACCGAAAGCGAGTCCTCGGCTGCACCGGAGGGCTTGGTGTCAGCAATCGTGTGTGCCCAAAGACAGGACGGGGAGGCTGACCTTCGAAGAGCTTGCCGCGGTAAGTCTGACCGGTCTTGAGTTCGACCGAGACGACGTGACCGAGCGACTCGTGCAAGAGCTTGACGGGAACACCCTGTCGAGTTGCAGATTGCCGGATGAGGTCGGTGAGAGAGCGGTATCGGGGGATGACAGGGCGAGAGCGAGGCGAACGATCGTGAGAAGGTGGATGCTCAGCTCGGCAGTTACTAGACTAGTGCATGGAGCGACCCTTTGCACGCAATGGCTGCGGCAGGATCGCCCATTGGAAAAGTGGAGCGAGAGGACGAGGAGGAGGACGCACGAGGTTGGCCATACTGGGAGAAGCGGGGCGGGACTGGTAGCTGAGAGTGACCTGGATCGGAGTATAGAGCTAGCCCTGCACGGCCCCCGATGAGCCCGTGTGTCAGTATGCACCGAGACGAGGCGGGGTGTCGAACAAGGACATCTCTGCACAGGGCGAGCAGGGGGTTCGAAGGGCAGAGACTAAGTAGAGATTGGCAGGCTGTACGCACTCGAATGTGGTCCGGAAGGGTCGCAGGAGTTGAGTGTTTGGGGTCAACAGTCGATGCGTCTCGCTCTCTTAACTCTTTGACCTCGTCCACTTCACTCGCCAATCCAGCTCTGCTCGCGTTCCTGGTCAAATGCTGATGATAAAGAAGCTCAATTGCATCCCTCACTTGCTGGCTCGACTTTCCAGCTCCCCGCGGCTTGCTTCACCCGCTGGCAAGTTCGAGGGCCAGACGCTGGCAACCTCTTCCGTCCTGGCCCGGGGCTGCACACGCTGCCCATCGCTACCATATTCAGCTCAAACGTCCCGTCCCTCCGAGATTGACAGCGTACTTTCGGAGCTCGGGTTTTGCGAGACGTTGGCTCTTCAACTGCTCACCAGCCCAGCATTTCGTCCAGACTTGCTGCGCGCACCCACGCGCAACGTTTCCGTACAATTCATGTCTGCTTTGCGTCCACCCACTCCGCCGTGTCGAAGGGGGCAGCTTGCGCGCTGGCCCGGCCAACGGACGCTGACGTCTGTCGAAGGATCGTTTCGCCTTTCCATCTCCCCATCAGATGCTACCGCGATAGGTGCGCATCACGCGGCTCACGTTGCTGGCGCATTCAGCGAAAGGGACCGCCGCCGCGTTCCACGATCTACAGCTATCCGTGCTGGCGGATCAAAGGGAATCTATCGAAAGACCGACAAGAAGGGAGGGAGTCGAGTGGCGGACGGAAATGCAGGGTTGTCGCGCGGGGAACTTTGAGTAGCACCGCATATCTTGTATCCCTGTTCCCTACAATGCCACATCTCGAGTATACAGCTGCTCTTGTACGCGCCCGCGTGCCCCTAATTTTTTTTGGACGCGTCTCTGGACTTTCCTGAAAGGGCCCAACATCCACCTCGACCGCCGTCAAATTAGAAGCGGGCGCAAAGCTACTCGGGAGACGTGCCGTATACAGGTGCTCACTGCTCGCCCAGCTGCTCTGTCGGAACGAGAGCGCTCCCTCGCGTCCGCCGCCCGTCGTCTGCTCATCGCTCCGACTTCACGTGCACCGACCAAAAGAGATGCTCCATCTCACCGTCGCGTACGCCGTGGCAGCGTACCTGAGCGTACTCGCACTCGCACAGGACAGCAGCGCACCCGTGAGTGTCGCTACGGTCTCCCCGTTTCGAGAAGAAGAGAGCGTTGTTGACTGACGCTCTGCCCCTTTTGCGTCGATGTCCCGGCGAACCTCACAGGTCTGCGCCACGTCCTGCTTCGCGACCAAGATCACGGAAGCAGGCTACCTCGCTCCGAGCGTGTCCGCGACCGACCTCGCAGGTACGACATCCCTTCTCCGACGCGCCTGCATGCCTTTCGCGCTAACCCGCACACACCCCCAGCATTATGCGAGACGGAATCCTTCACGCAAGCATATTATAATTGCATGGCGTACCATTGCACGCCGGACGAGTACCAACGAGGGGTCGTCCTCGGCCAGGTCGTGTGCGCCAGTGTCGGAGCCGCGATCCGTAAGTTCCCCCGGCCTTTGCATCGTCTCCACGCGTCCAGTCTGAGAGCCTGACGACCGTGTCTGCTCCGTTTTGCAGCGTCTGCGGGGATTACGGGCTCAGCGGCGGCAGTGCTCGCGACAGCATCGTCCATACCGGTCGCGACAGGAACACAAGTCTGTGAGTCATTGCCGTTCTCTCTCTTCGCTTCCAGCGCGCGTCCCGATCAAGTCTTCTGCCCGTCGCTTGAACGCATCCTCCACCGGATGCCACTTTGCTAACTGTTTGCCTCTCCCCGCGACGTGCAAAATCAACAGCTGCCGCCGCTTCACAGTTTTCGACTTTCCTGGGTGACATCTCTGCCGTCGTCGGAAGCACACCTGTCACCTCTGCGTACAACACGCCTTCACCGATATCGGCCGGAGCAGCCACGACGAGTGCGGGCGCGAGCTCGAGAGCTGCAGACGCGGCTGCGGCGGCGAGCACCGGTCAAACTTCCGTGAGTCGAGTTGCTTCGGTAGAAACAGTTCGTTTCCGCGGCAGAGGAGTGTTATGACCCCAAAGCTGTCGATTCTTTCGAGTATTGACTGAATGTTCTCGACCTGCAGGGTGCCGACTCGATCTCGCCATCACGACTGGCGGCAGCAGCACTCTGCGGATTCGCGATTCCGCTCACCCTCGCCTGGACCCTCCTCTACGTATAACTCACACGACATTCCGCTCATCTTTATCATCCGGACTCTGGACCAGAGTCCATCATCCGAGTAGCTGTATCCTGTTGTCATAATCGAGTCCTCACCTTCCGCAGGTTTCGCACGAGAGAACCTGCCTGCTCTAGCTCCCGACAGGCGGAAGGGGGGGAAAGGATGAGAGATGCGATGCAGATGGTATCAACGACAGAATGAATAATAGAGGTCTAGCTGCTCCAGAGATTGCAGAGGCGGTCGCCTTTTTCGAACTCCGACGATCCGGCGGTGAATGCCTCGCTCAATATGCATCCTCGGCCATGAAGTTGACCCACTGCTCCGGTTCCGGCTCCTGACCGGGAGCGAAATCGAACAACTTGCCATAGCAAGTCATTCCCGGCGTCGAAAAGTGTTTGTACGGGTCGCGCGGCGAGATCGACTTGCCGCAGCGGTAACAAAAGTGCGACGCGCACTTGGCGCAGGTCATGTGCTGTTTGTGCCCGCGAAACAATCAGCATCGTCCAGCAAAACGCTCGATTTGTGACTGCGTAAAGCGCCCATGAAAGCGAACTCACGTTACAACCTTGACTCTTCTCGACCCATGCGCTGCAACCGGGGCACTGCGTCGAATGAGCCTGCAACCACTCTTGCAACGCGCGTTCCTCTTCATACGCCGCCACGAGTCGCTTGATATTCGCCGCGCCGTAGCGGACTTCGAGCGTTCGCCGTTGTTCGGCATCGCCCGAGCGGTAGCCCGACACGATCGCGCTCGACTGCGGCAGGGCGCAGGCGTTCCGGGTACCGTGCCACCCTCGGCGGCAGAAGACGCAGAAGGAGTAGTCGCATGACGGACAGACGCGCAGCTTCTCTTCGTCTTCCGAGAGCTTGGGCACGGGAGCTTGACAAGCTTCTCGAGGACACCAAGTAATCGAAGGGTCTGTAAAATGGTGACGTTAGATCTGCCCCGCGACACGAGAATAGATAGCCGAAAAGAGATAGCGAGCAAAAACTCACCGCTTTCAACGCGCGCCTTCTCCTGTAGCCATTCCCATCGCTTTCGTCCCTCCTCCCCGACGAGTTCCTCGACTTCGCTCGCCGTCACTCGCCCCGGCTTGGTCACATCTCGATCCGGCGGCAATCTCTTCGACGCTCCTTCATCCTTCTCCCACTGCGCGCGCGACTCGACGCAATTGCGACCCGGACAGGCGACGCTCCGGACGAGTCCTTCCGTGATGAGGAGCGAGAAGTAGTCTTTGAGGCAAGGGACGCAAAAGACGCAGCCGCAGGAAGCGATGCGGATGCACGACGATCCTCGCTGCGTCGTGAAACAAAGCGGGCACGAGTGCGAGCTAGTCGCGAATTGGGCCGAACTGGCGTGGCGGTCGTAGTCGACGAGGAAGGTCGAAAGGGGTATCACGTCGCCGGGCGCCGCGACTGCACCGGACATGGGAGCAGTCTGTCGCAGGATAAGAGGTTGTTTGAGAGAGAAGGTGGCGTCAAACTCGGACGAGGTCGACGAGACCGAGTCGAGGATGTAGAGCAGGCATTCGTCGCCGGCGTACAGGTCGGCAAGTTTGCGTTCGGCGACGCGTCTCCGCTCGGAGCCGAGCCAACGGTCGGCGTCAGAGACAGTTATACAGGTTGGTGGTTCAGTGTCGGGATAGCCGGGTGGGAGGCGCAACGAGAGCTGGATCGAAGGGAGGTGGCGCAAGGATAAACGGCGCTGAGGAGGGGCAAGGGACTCTCCTCCGCCGGAAACACCCTCGACACTAGCGCAATGTTGCGCAACATCTGTACGAGGCGGTGGTGGTTCGTGTGCAGGGATCACGCGCACGCGTGAACGATCTCGGAGGTCTTGAGTAGTATCCGCCGACGCCTGTTTCTCTCCGGTTGGGGTCGCAGGCGCCATCTGACGCGTACCATTTGGCGGGACGGGTTTTCGAACAGCACAACGAGGCTGGAAAACCTCGGCGGTGGCGGCGAGCGGGACCACTTTGTCGAGTCGCGCTTGTTTGCCTTCGCCTCCGCCGCCGCCGCCGCTGCCGTTCCTTCTTCCGCGACGAGGACGCGAATGTGTTGTCGACGAGAGAGCGTCGGCTTGTTTCTCCAAGGAGAGATTGGCAACAGCCTCGACAAGATTGGTCTCCTCGCTCGTCCGCTGTTTCGTCGCAGAAGCCGGCCAGTCGATGACCTCGACTTCCCTCGGCTCCTCAAAGACGACAGGCGCTGCGATCTTGACTTCGACGCCTTGGCCGTCCGGAAGCTCGACCCACGAGACGAGATCGGGATAAATTGCCTGCGGGGAGAAGATGTCAATTCGTAAGCGAGGCGCGAGTGGCGGCGGCGGAGAGGAGCGCACCTCGAGCGCCAGCAACTCTTCGGCCTGGCGGTCATTCATGTTGCTCAATCCATCCAGATTGCCCAGAATTCTTGGAGCGAGCTTGCTGCGCAGGATCTGTGGCGTTGGCGAGGTGTCGGAAGCCAAAAAGCAGAACGACGGGTCTCCCTCTTGACATGCGTCACGCACAACAAGCTGCACTGCAAGCGCCTCGCTGACCCACCCACATACCTCGACTACTCCAACTCGTCTTGTTCCCGGATACCCAGCAACTTGCGCAGGTCGACTTCGACTTCAACCCGTTCCTCATCACCTCCACTTCCTGACTCGCTGCTCGTCGACGTGCCGGCATTGACGACCTGCTTGCGTCTGCTCGAGCCGATGCGACGAGTCTTGACGGCGTTGACGACTTGAGCCGCGTGTCCGTCCATCTGCGATCGCGATCTCTTGATCCCGCTTGTCGACCCGGAGCGCTCCTCGGGCGCAGCGGAGGCAGCATGGGAGCGGACGAATCGACTCGCCGCCTGTGCCTTGATCGCTCCTATCTGACCCTCGGTGTACGACTCGGCCTTGAGCGTTCCCTCGGCGACGGCACGCTGCACGGCTTCGTCCTGGGCTCGACGGAGGGCGCGGCGAGCGGCTGCTGGCAGGATCGGGTCGGCGGCGCGTTCCACCTCGGGCGACTGGGACTTGCGGCTGCGCGAACGACTGCTCCCCGCGGTGCTCGAGCTCGTACTGGCTTGCATACCCGACCTGCTCGTGCGGCGCGGTGCGGGCGGTCCGGACGAGACGGATTCGGTCGAGGTGGGGGAAAAGGACCCTGCGCAGGTCTCGCCGGACGAGCTTGACGCGGACAACGAGGCATTGTAGCTACTCCAGGGGCGGGTATTCCACGTGTCTGTCGCGGTCAAGCGGTCCTGGAAGCTCGGAAGCGGGCCGAGTTGTTGCGGAGTTTCGTTCGTGAGGAAACTGAGCCCGATGGCGCGTATCCCCGACGGACCGGCGGATGGAGGGCGCATGCGAGCCGTCTTGGTCGGAGAACGAGCTTCCATGCTTTCTGTGTGCGTGTGCTGCGAGTGCACTAGAAGCGGGTGCGGACGAAGAGAGCCTCGTTCTCGATTGACATTCCGCGACGAGGCAGCAAATTGACATTCAACTTCACCGCGTCTACAGTAAAGGGCTTGCATACAGTAGCACAGACCGAGACCGGCCAGGCTTTCATGCTGCGAGCGCTACGGGCGGGGCCCTCGCGGCAGCAAACTTCCTGATCCGCGTTTTCTTCTCCGGTTTCCTAGGCAGTGAGCGTACAGCATCCGCGCCTAGCCACTTGGTACTACCGAGCGAGTAATCTATTCCGCGCTTGCAGCCGTATACGGGGGAGTCGGAGGGGAAACGGAAGGAAAAGAGCAAATCGAACTTCTTTTTGGCTTCTGAAAGCGCGCAAAAAATCAAGGTCGTGTCCGTTGCTGCGGTCCATCACTCTACCACCACAATCACCGGCTTCTCCAGCACCATCTCGGTTCCCTCTGCGAGGTCGACCAATTGGATGCGCTCGATCTCGTGTGAGCCGCTGCGGAGGGCGAGGAACCGCAGCGCGCAGGCTGCGCACGAGTCTGGTGCCAGCGGACTGCAGGGTTTATTGAGATCGGCGTCAGTTACTGCGACAACGACGCAGTGAAAGAGACATGAGGACGGCTGGAGGGAAAACGTACCCGATCTCGATATCGGTTTCAAGCGGGACGACGCCCAGTGAGCCCGCGCAAGGTTCGCCTCGCCCTGGCGGTGCTCGAACGAGGTAGTGCTTGACCGTATTCGTATGGTTGAGCACAAAGACGTCGACGAGGAAGATGTCGAGAACGTTCACTTGCGGCGACTGATGGAGCTTGGGCAGGCTCGGATCGTGCGCGCTGGTCATTGCCGAGGCTGCCATGGTCGGAAACGAATCCACCACGTTTGGTACGCCCGCCAGAGAGCCCGCTGGGCTCGACCAAGTCGGAGATTGCGCCGGCGGGACCGTGGCGATCCGAAGCGGCGGGAGCGGCGATGTCGGTGAAGTGGACGGGCCCAAGGTTGAAACAGAAGACGTATTGAGTGCTGGGAGAGGTCGTCTTGTTTTCGCTTTGCGAAGCGGTACCAGGGAGACCGACACGACGACCTTGCCACGATCCTTGGCGGCGACGACATCCCGCCCACCCACTCGCGGAGTCGGCGTC
Source organism: Rhodotorula mucilaginosa (assembly GCA_034406715.1). Classification (NCBI taxonomy): domain Eukaryota; kingdom Fungi; phylum Basidiomycota; class Microbotryomycetes; order Sporidiobolales; family Sporidiobolaceae; genus Rhodotorula; species Rhodotorula mucilaginosa. The sequence continues at coordinate 496,558 of CP137874.1, forward strand.
GGATCCGGCTCGCCATCCCAGCTAGTTCCGCGATTCGGTGAAGCTGAGATCGAATCGGAGCGCGCGAACGATTGTTGATGTGCTGCTTGCGTTTCTCCGTGCGACATCGGCAAGTTTTCCGAGGACGGCGCCGGAGACTTGCTCACCAGTCCGCTCATCCAGCTCTTGCGGTGGAAATTGGTCGGTCGAGCTGGCGCCTCCGCCGCTACCGGAGTGAAGGGCAGGCTTGAGCTTTTCGTCCCAGAGTTTGGCGGCAGATCGCCGGTGCGGATCCGCGGCGGGGGATTCGGAATGCTGGGCATGGACGCGGTCGACGCTGACGCCGCAGGAGGGAGCGAGAAGAATCGCTTCGGGCCTGTCGTCGCAAGAGTTGAAGGTCCCGGCGACGCTGAGCCGGTGAAAGAGGGCCTTCGGGGTTGCGGTGTCGCCATGGTCGCTGAAACGGAGGTTGGGCGAGGAGCGGTGCGCGCGTCCGAGAAGACGCCATCTACTACCGTCGCCGCCGCCGAAGACGCGAGCCCTTTCCGCGTGTACTGGTACGAGCCAGCAAACGCTTGGCACGCTGTAGTGTCGAGTGAGTCTCGCGCGTGTCGAGACTGGGATGGAGCGGCACCCCGAGCGCTGATGAGCGCGATCGCGGCTGCATGCGGCGAGGGCGGCAGATTGCTCGAAACCGTCGAAGGATGCTGACGTTTCGGTAAAATCGGCGGGAGGCTGCTGCCGCCGTGAAAGGTGGCCGTGAGCGGTCGCGGAGCATCCCGTGCGATGCAAGCCGAATCGAGGTCGTTGTGCCATTCGGAACAAATGACTGTAGCCGGCAAGGACTGCATCCGGAACGATACGGCGACCGTGATCCGATAAGGCGACTCGGTGCTGCTCGTCGACGCCATCCGAGGATGCGCCGCGCGGTGCCTGTTCGACTCGGCATCGTCGCCAAAGCGCAAATTGAATTGTTGCGAAGGGCTCGTCGTGACCTCGATCGGGAGCGGCTCGAGGTCTCGGGACGAAACGGAACCACGATCAGGACCTTCGGATGCGAGCGCTGACACCCGCAGCGAGAAGAGGCGCGCGAACCGGTCCCTCGCCGCGAGACGGAGCCGTCGGTCCGCATCCGGCAGGTGCTGTGAGCCGTTTCCGCCGGTCGCTCCGTACGGACGTGCCTCTATCGGCGGGATGCCAGCTGCTCCGGGAGAGTGATTCGCTCTTGCGTCGACTCTGACCTGCAGTCCGACGATATCGCAGGCTTCTCCGGCGCTCGCAATCTCAATCGCGAGGATCGCACCGTCACCGAGCGGCGAAGGGACGACTCGCATGTCGACCGATAAAGGCGAGATGGCGGGCAGGGTCAACTCGACCGTCCGGAGGAGCGGCGTCGGCAAAAGTGCTGAATCTGCGCGGTCCAGGCGACTTGATGCTGGAACAGCGGAGCTGCCATGTCGATCTGCGGTGCTGTATGCAGGGATACTGATCGAATACTCGTCGAAGGCGTCCTCGTCCATGTACACTTCGTCTTGTCCGCTGGACGCAGTCTGGCTGAGCGGACAATCATGCGAAAGTCTGACGCGACCTTTGAAGGCCGCCTCCGCTTCTCGCGCACCGTGCAGACCTGCAAGCGTGACGTGACATCAGCGGGGGTATCGAAGGCTCGTACAGTATGGGAGCCTTGGAACGCCTGCGATCCCGGACAAGGCGAGGATAACATACCTCGAGGACGACCTGCAAAGTGCCAGAGCACTACGTAACGCGCATCCACCCGCGCGAGCCACCATCGTTTCGACGTGAATGATTTCTCCGATGCGGAAGCGTCTGCTGCGCCTCTGGGAACGAACGTGTACGCCTCAGTCTCGACTCGAAGTGCCGGGAAAGCGAGAGACCCGGTCCGTGTGCTCGCCGACGTGGTGAAACAAGGGCCGTCGAGACGGAGCTCTAGCTGCGCGGTCAAGTGACCCTCCTGTCGGGCTCTGACCAGAGCGCTCTCGACGTCGTGTCTTGCGAGGTTGTTCTCCGGGTCCGGAATCGAGAGGGCGAGGTAGACATCGACGAGTTCGTCCCGGTACAGCGACGTGCGAGGCGTCCTCCCTAAGAGTTCTCGAGCCCATCCGTCGACGTGTTCGGCCTGCGGTCCGAGTGTACTGTCGTGGTCGAGGTTGGACGGAGGTGGGACGGCAAGATCGCTCGGAGAAGGCACGACAACCTCGAGCGAGGCACCGGAGAGCAGGCTAGCAAGCGTAGTCATACAGTTCTAGTCCGCATGCAGCTCCGCGTAGCTCTCGGTGCGCTTTAGCTCGAGTGTGGGTGAGGGTGAACTCGCGAAACTCCGCCGCCGACTTGGCTTCACTGCCCTCGACTGGACTTGGTCTCTGAGCCGCAAAGAAAAGTTTCATGACGATGGACGTGATTTCTTGACCTGAAACTTCCTATACCAAGTAAGGGCGGATCCGGCTTGCGGAGGGGAAATTCGTCCGTCCGGGCAAATGCTGCTGCACCGATGCAGGCACGCCGGGTTGACGGTTTCGACAGGTATGCGTTACAGTTCACAAGGGTGATGAGGGTATCAGGTGCGGGTCGGTACACTGGCGGGCGAGAGGCTGTCTAGGCTGCGTCTTCAGGTCCCCGTCCGGGCACAATCATGGCGATCTGGTTCCCGTTCAGCAGCGTCTGGCCGAGCTTGTTGGTTTTCCGACCCTCGGGAGTGTTCTCGCTGTGAAGGGACGTCAAGGGTCAGCTCGGATGTCGCTCTATCTGGTGCTCAGCAGAGTCTGTCGGAGAGACGGGAGGGAGGAGCGTACTACTCGGTGACATCCTCCATGACCATGTCTGTCGAAATTGAGAAAGTCAGCTCATCCCTTTCCGAGCCACTCTTGAGGTACAGAGCTCGGGGCAGCACTCACTGACGTAGTCGTCAAAGCCGACCAACTTGCCGGTGAACTCGCGTTCTGCGAACAGAGCAAGGTGGTCAGCCTGCGCTCCTGCGAGTTGGGAAGCGACACGAGGTACATACCAGTCTTCATGATGACCCAGACGAGGCTACCGATCGCTCGGTCGACGAGCTCCAGCGGCAGGATGGTGGACGCCCTGCTCGTTCAGGCGATCAAGAGGTGCAAAGGTGAGCATACGGACGCCAGTCACGCGGTGAACACAAGCGCCAGCTTACATTGATCTCAGTTCTTGTAGACTTGGAAGAGCAGCGGCTATGCGGTCCAGAAGCACAGGAGATGGGGAGAGGAGTGGTCTCTGCCAACTTGCAATCGAGAACTATGTCCGCGGTTCTCAGGGTCTACATAGTGACGATGACGATCAAGGTACAATCGACTGCGTGAGGAAACTGATGTGTATGCATTGCGAATGTTATGACGATGATGGGTTTACAACAAAAACAGCACCGGGAGGTAACTTCAGGTTGGTCGCAAGAGTCACTGTAGACAAGAGGGAAAGTCGAACGAAAACCGGAAAGCGCGGATATGACAGATCAAGCAAGGGCGTAAGAAGGAACTCTGCAGGACCCGCGCGCGGGACTAGTCAGCCTCGACTGCAAATTGGTGCGGAAAAAACGACCTCAGAAACTCACAAAGCGGACGGAACCCACGGCGACAAAGTGCGCGACTCTTGTCTACTCTGAGGCCGATTGTGTCTGGATGGATGTGTCGAGCAGAGATCCGGGAGAATGAGAGAGTGGCTGCGAGTGCGAGTGCGAGCGCAGGCTCTCGAGGCTCCCGTCGCGGCCGTCCAGTCCCACGGCGGCGGCGTTATTCGGATCGACCACTTCGTTCAAGCTGTCGAGTTCGACCGGGCTCGGCATCCGAGGCTGAGGCGTCTGCGAGTACGGCCGCAACCCTTCCGGCACGCTGCGCAGGTGAGCCTGCGAGGTCGGCAGTCCGAGACCGTTGTCGCTCCGAGTGTCCTGATGTTCATACAGCGGCTCGGCGCTGTAGAGTTGCGGTTGCGAGTACGACGCGAGGATGCCGTAATCTTCCGCGGCCGGGAACAGGTGCGCCTGGTGCGACGGGCGGGCAAACGACGAGTAGTTGCGCCCGCCGACCGTATCGAGCGAGAGCGAGCCCGACAGCGGTAAGAGACCCTTCTGCGAGCCGTACGAAGAAGGTTCGAAGGCGGCGTCGTTGCTGAAAGAAGGGTCGTCGAGGGCCGATTGGCGGAAGCTGTGCGTGCCGTAAGGCGATTGGGGAGCCGAGCGGAAGCCGCCGAGATGTGCGTTGATGTTCCCGCCGCCGGCGTGTCCGGGAGGTTCCAGGAATGGCGAGCCAGGCGTTGCCGCCGTCACCACGTGCGGCGAAGCTCGTGGGGAACCATCGCCGCCGAGGCGAGGCGACGCTTCGGTGTGAATGATATGGGGCGACGGAACATGCGATTGAGTCGGCGGCGCAGTCGGAGTTTGAGGAGTCTTTGGTGGACTTTCTTCTTCGTCGTGGTGAACGTATGCAGGATCGTCTTGTCCAAGTGGGTAATTCGCCGACTGAATCGTCGGGCAAAGCGATTTCCCAGCCGTTAGCTGAACAGCATCCCGCAACTATTATCCGAGGATGGGAAACCGACTCACGTATTTCGACATGACCTTTTTCAGAGCCTGGGCCAGGATCTTCCACGGGAACACCTTGACATCCTTTTCAATGTTGCGCGGTTTCGGGTTCGGGAATCCCATGATGAGCTTGAAGAACGGCTCGGCGTCGACTTTGCTTTTCGAGACCGTCATCGGCTTGAACCCTTCGAGGTTGCGGCGGATCCGGTTCTTCTCCTCGACCGAGAACCGCGCGCCGACGAGCGCCTCGAGGAGGTAGATGGTATCGACCGACGTGACGAAGCACTCGTTCCACTCGTCGCGGAAGATGCACGAGACGACGATCGTGTTCGGCACGTACTCGTGCTGCGCGATCGGGCGGAACGCGAGGTTCAAGACGTTGGCGTCCTGCTGAGGCCAGAACTGCACGAGTCGTCGCCGCGCCGTCCACTCTTCGTTGCTCCATCCCATCGCCATCAGGTTGAGGTCGCCCTGCATCTTGAGCACGACCTTGCGCGAGTACGTGGCGCCCGTTCCTGCTTTCGCGCCCGAGATCTGGGACGTCCGGACCAGCTGAGGCTGAGGCGGGTGCCGAGATGTCGACACCGGGACCGGCGCCGCCACCGCTGCTGCTTGCGCCCCGTAGTCCGTGCTGCTCTCCGGCTCATGGTGCCCGTACCCGTTCGAGTGAGACGAAGCGCCAGAGGCGAGTGCCGGAGTCGCCGATTCGCGGTTGTTTATCAGACCGGGAGAACGCCCTTGCCAGTCGTTCTGCGACGGAGCGTGAATCGCTTCGGAGCCCGATCGATACGAGCCGGGACCGGCAATACGCGGACTGTACAGCTCGTCGCCGGCGCGCTTGAGGGTATGAACTCGCGGAGTGACCGACCGCGGCTGGGTCGAGTAGAGTTGCGGCGGGTCCCACTCGCCGACGATGCACGACTCGACGCACGCGTCCGAGTCGACGTCGACCGTCTGCACGACGACCATGGTCCGCTCATTCGGGGGACCCATGCGAGCGCGAGGGGGTACGAACGTCGTCAACACGACGAACGCGTCCTCCTCGTTCGGTCCGGCACTCATGCTCTGCCCGACGCCGTTCCCGTCAATGACCTGAGCGCGGGTGAACTGCGTCGCGGCGGGTGCTTGTCCGAAGACGACGACAAAGTGTCGGTTCGCGCCGACCGCGCGCGGGTCGTGCCCGCTCATCCCGGGAGGACCAAACGAGGCGGGCGCGCCGGTGAAGGGCGACCGGCGTGCGTTCCGAATCGCCGTCGCGTCGAGGATGATCGTCACCTGCGTGTTTTCCTCGCCCCGTTGCGGTGTCCACTGCAGAACTTTGAGCGAGGGTGCGTACGCAGGTGGCGCCGAGTTGTGGACGTCGGCAACGGGAGAGTTGGTGCTGGCCGGGAGAGGTGCTCCCGCCAGGCCCGAACTGGTGCGAACCGGCATCGCCAGCGGAGGAGCGCCAGGCGAGGCATACACAGTAGCTGGATGTGAGTGCTGCCGAAGATGCAGCCGGCTGTCGCTGCTCGTCTGGCGAAAGTGCGGCGGCCTGCGACCTCCCGGGGAGAGATACGGGTCGGCGTAGGTTGGGTAGTAATCGGCGACGTGATCGACTTGAGCTGGCGACCCGATGCCTGCCGAATGCTGTTGTTGCTGCTGTTGCTGGTGGTCGCGGAAACTCGATCCGCCGTTGACTCCGTTCGAGACGGTCCGCTCGCGTCCATGTGGTGCGACGTTGTGGTGATAACGGGGGTCGCTCCCGCTGCTGACAGTGCGCGGGTGATGAGCGTACTGGGCGTCGGCGTAGGTACTCGTAGAGGGCCCGTCGTGCCCGTACTCGCTGTAGCCGCGGTGGTGCTGCGGCTGCATGCGGGGAGGTTGCTGTTGTTGATGGAGTTCCGGACCAGCCACGGCCGCTCCGCCGCCGTAATGCGCTGCCGCCGGCACCGGGCTGGGACCTGCGTCGTACAGGTCATAGGCACGGCGAGTCGGCGATGCGCCTGTGCGAGTACTCGGTCAGCCGTGGCACTTGTCTCGAGGTCGGTGTTGCTCCGTTGCGGCCGGTCGGACTTTGGGTCGCCGAGAGGTCGTTTCGCAGATGGGACAGGCGGGACTTGGGGGAGAGAGCAAGCGGGGACTGACCTGCATGACTGTAAACGGCGTACGACATGCCTGTGTCGCCGCGTACGGCAGCGCAAGTGGAGCCGGGACGCGGAGCAGCTTTTGGAGAGAACAAGGTCTCGACTCTTTCGGCGTGAAAGGCGGAGAACGGGGCGGCTGCCTCTCGCTGCGGGCCGTCGCTCGACAGTAACAGCTCCAAGGCAAGGTGGAGGCGAGTACACCTAGGTCTGAGCGAGCCTGTAGGCGTGGAGGAGACGTGCCGCTGCGGGTGCAGCGAGTCGGCCACGAGAGCGGGTCGATCTCTCCCCGGATTTTCGACACGTGGCAATTGTTGCGCGCGCTCGAGAACTTTGTCAAAAAAAGTTGCGTCGCACTCCGCGTCGTCGGTACATACACAGTGTGCACTGCAAGCAAGGCCTTTCTTTCCCTTGCATAGCGTATTACAGGCTTCCACCGAGGGAGCCTTTTAATCCGTATTCGCTCAGCATTTGGAACGGCACCTTGACTCGCTCCGGCGCTGGGAAGCGTCCGAGCTCTACTGTATGCCTCGTCTCCGTTGTGGCGCCGGGTCGGTTCGTGGCGCTCGCTGCTGCTGCACGCTCTCCCGAAAGTCGTCGGCGGCCTTAAGGCGCCGCCGCGCCGCATGACTAAGCCGAGGTGTCTTGCCTCGAATCGATGAGACTCGCTTGATAAGTGCGGTGTCTCAATAGCGCTAGCGGGGACTCAGGCGTTCACGCAAGCTGTCAAGCCTTGATCTCAGTATAACTGCAGAGGAGGGTCGCCTTTGCTGTGTGGTAGGCGAAAGCTGGAATGGAGCCTCCGTCAAGGCAAGGCGCGGACGCCACTGCGGCCAGGAAAACAACCTTGGCGGCAGAGAGCTCGAGCGTTTGCAGTACTGCAGGTGAGCCGTTCACAAATACGTACTTCAAGTGCCGCTCGGCTCTTCACAGTATGCCGAGCAATTTCTTGAGCCCGCACGCCCAGGTTTCCGTATGATAGCTTTTGTCAGCGAGAGCTCGCCCCTCAGTATCTTCCTGCAGCTGCTCCGGCCTCGAGCAAAGCAGCCGCAGATTCGACAGACGAGTGCACACGAAGAAGGTACAACCGACTGGGCTGTCCATCCAATACTGCGAGCACCCCGAGGTTAGGGAAGTTTGGCCTTTTTCCCGGAGAGCCGTACTCGCGCTCGCCCTTAGACCTGTTCGAGTCAGGGCAAAAGTACAATGCACTAAGCTATATGCATCACAGATATGTTTCGGATACTGGGAGAGAGGTTCCTCCGCGGACATTGCGTTCAGACAGCGCCCTGCTGCTTCCCCTTGTGGGCAAGGCCCTCCTTCTTGCCCAAGTCCTGTTCCTGCTCGTGGACGTTGCGAGTGTCGGGTCCGGGGTGCTTCTCTTGACGTCCAAACGTGCTCTGTTCATCCTGCCCGCGCGAGCTCAGTACCTTGTGGCATGCGTCGAAAAGATCCGAGGGGCGTCGCAGGAGACGGAGGAAACTCACGCCGGTAGCTTTCTGAGCGATGCCCTCGACGCCATCCGCCACCGATTTGGCTGCCTTCTTGACGCCAGATGCCCGCGCAGAGACTGGGTTCTCACCGCCGACCGGCTTGGTCTGCTCGCATTTCCACACGAGGAGGGGGTCAGTCCGGTTTGTACGCTTCGCGCTCGGTTTGGACGTGGCCTGCTTACCTCGCCGACTCCTTCTCCTGAGCTGTACAGACGCGCCGACGTGGACAGGGCTGCGTTCGAGGATCGGATCGGAGCGATGCGCAGAGAGAGGTGGGGCGGCAAGATGCTCGAGGACGACTGCCGCGGGACGGCGCGGACAACGGACTGGAAGCGGAGCATATTGGCGAGTTTGGTGCGAGAGGGTTTGCTATACCGAAGACTGTGTTCTCGAGGAGAGAGGAGAGAGAGCAGCGACTCGACGAAGAATGAATCCGCCGAGCGCGCCATGACGCAACGCAGACTCGCGCCGCAAATCGCCGCTCGGCCGGAATGAACCGGATCCCGCGGACAGATGTCGTCGGCGCCATGCAATAAGTTATGTAGTTCTGCTACTGGTTTCGAGTTGTCACATGACAGAGCTACGTGCCGCCTATACATACCGGTCTAGTGGAGGGTCGACACCAGAAAATTGTCCCAGGAAAAAAAAGGTTTTCTCCCCCTAATCATCCTGCTACATGAAAGCCCCGCAGTCGGCACCCTAATCTGATGAACCAGATGCACAACATGCCGGCTGTGGACGGATTGTGCCGCGGCATGTAAGGAGCAAGGCCGACGCGAGGCCGGAGTGCGAATGCCCTCCGGTTGAGAAGGCCAAGTTGGGACCGATCAGTAGTTGTATTCGCCATCAAGTTACAAGTTGCCGTCATTACGCGGCGTCTCAATTTCCGCTGGGCCCCTCAGTCAACTTCTCGCTCGGGCGCTCTTCGCCTGAGCTCGTTCTAGCAGCGGACGAGATCCATGCATCAGTCCATGCTTTGCTGCTGCGTGACCATGCAGACGCGGTCCGCCTGAACTTCACCTTGACCAGCCAACTCGCCTCGTTCGTCGACAAGTCGACCGTGCCGTCACGATTTCTCCGACCGCACGAACAAGGGTTTCCGACCCCTTGAACAGATTGAGCTCGTATGTAGCGTTTGTGAGTCCCTTGACGCCGATGCGGCGAGCTCGAAGATCTTCAAATCAAGTGGGCACCTTCCTTCCACCCCTTCATCGCAGGTGCTGATGATGGTCCAGCTTGTGCAGATCCGCTCTGGAATCAACATGTCAACGGACTGCTAGCAATCGTGCTACAGCCGCGATCTCGAAAGCGTGCGTGCCGAGTCAGGAGGGAGGGAGATGTCTCCAAGGTGAGGGAGGGCGCCGACTCTCGACCTTTTTACTGCGTCGTGACGAAGCATCCTGCTGATCATGCTCCGCTTCCCTGCCATACCACGCGTCAGCTCGCATGTCAAGAGCGCAAGTAAGCCTGAATCGCGACCAGCAATGCACAGCCGAGAGGACGAATTCAATCCTGGTGGGCGCCACCATCGTCCGCCTTTTGAGGGCCTTCCCTCCCAGATTTCGCGCCCCCGCCAGCCCAGCCTTGCGCGCAGCGTTGAATCCCCGTCTCTTCGAGCTCATGCGGGCACTCGCACGCCTCGCGCGTTCCGGCTCGCGGCCGACCCTCTACCCGCTGCTCGCCTTCCTGCCCGTCGATTTGCCCTTGCCTGATGCGCTCCGCCCGCTCATCGATCAGCACGAGGCGCACATTGTCGAGGCGCAATGCGCAAGAACTGAATTGGCCGAGGTCGAGTGGGACCAGGTCGTCGAGGCCGGTCATGGACGGCTTGATGGCGATCCGTGAGTTGCGAAGGCGTGAGCAAGAGGGCGGGATCCTGCGACAGTACATACGTACGCAGACACTTTCCCCCGTTGACGCTGCCCTCTTGTGCCGCAACTGACTCGAAGTTCTCGAACCTGCGATATCTGCAGCCCGTTTGCGCCGTAACGGGGAATGCTCGCGAGGCTCAACGGAAGGAGTGCTTGGAAGCGGGCTTCGATGATGTGCGTCCTTTAAAAGATGTGCTTTTCCGGCCGGGCAAAGCTAACTTTTTGGCATTTGTGTACCGTCTCCAGATCGCCAACAAGCCGTACGATCTCGCTCGCTTGCTGCAGCAGATCTCTCGCTTGATCGCACTGTCGTTGTCGAGTCCGCGGCGAAGGTGCTGGACGACTAGACCGGCCTCGCTTGGCTTCTATATTCTTCTGTGCATGTTTGTACAGTAGCGCTTGTAACGATGATGTTGTCTGTCCTGCGCACTCCATTTTCCAACGGTGACATCTTGTGCCGCTCGTACGCTTTGGTCAGCTCGGACGGCCTCGGAAGCCTTCGGACCGGCGTCCAAGGGTATTGTATTTGTTGTAGCTTACGCTGATAGCCGTTTCCTGCGAGCCGAGCAGCGTATAGTCATCGCAGCCCACATGCCCGTTTCAACGGAGCAAAATAAGGATGGATGACTGCCCACCAAACTGCGAGACTGGGTCTCTCGGTCAGGCCGGAGCAATGACATATGAAGTTGATAGACTATGCTTTGAACTTGAAAAAAGCAGACTCGTCGTGTCGAGAGGTGACTGCGGCCGGGACGCCGAGTCGCGCGATTCGCCACCCTGCGTCGAACCGCCACTCACTCGCTCACCTTTTACCCCTTTTCAAGCGTGCACCGGACTTCGTACAGAGGGTACGGAGCTTAGCTACTCGCCCCTCAGTACTCGTCCGAAGCCCCTGCGAGGGCCCGCCACTCCTTAACCGCGTCCTCGGCCAGACTCTTTCTTTCGCGGGGAGAAGCTCTTCGACGGCGCGCGTACTCTTCCTCAGCCGCACGAGTCTCGTCAAGGATGACCAGCAAGCCGACCAAGGGGCTCCAAGCGCGGCACACGAGCCGTCCCAGCACGCCGGCTCTCATCGAGCTTCCCGCGCTGCCGCCGCCGACGTCGTTCCGCCGTTCTGTTGGTGGCAAGTCCTCTCTCTCTCGCACTGGTCTTAGGTAGGAGACGAGCTAATTCTTGCTCGCCGCATCTGAAACTCGTAGCGGTGTCGAGCCTCCTCGCGACCGAGGAACGTCCTCTTGTCGCCGAAAGTCCCGGCTCGATCCGCACGCGTGTCCCGATCTCGTCGCCGACGCCGAAAGCGCTCCCGTCCTTGACCAGGGTCCTCGATTCGGGCTACGAGTCCAAGTTCAAAGGTCCGCAGATCGACTACTTTAGTATCGAGCAGCCCGGAACGGTGACCGCCGCGGAGGAAAAGGCGCCACTCGCGTCTCCCCATCCCTTGCACATGGAGCACCACTCGAGTCTTCCGTCGCTCGTCGAGACAGTCACGATGGCGCCGAAGCAAGATACTCTCGCCGAGACCGCGCATTCAATACCCCGTGCCGCGACCAACTCTTTGCTTCTCTCGAGCAAACCCGGACTTGTCGCCGACGACTCGGTCTGGGGGGGCGGCGAACCTCAAATCGGTCTCGAGACGGTCACCAGCGACGAAAATTTAGACGAGAGCGAGGCGTCGTTCACGTGTCGTACCTCGGCCGCCATCGAGCGTTTTGCGGTTGCTCGGATCATCTTGAAGGGCGACCTCGAGGGAGGCGGCTCGCCCGTCGACCGGAGGATGAGCATGTAGCGGCGCACATTCTCGGTCAGGATTGGTGGCTTGCGCTTGTTGTCTTGGAGCTCATTTATACTGTAGTCGTCCTCACGTTAGAGCTTGTTGTTGGCTAATTCTACGCTTGGATACGAGACCCTGACTTTCCCGGTCAAAGGCGAACGTGCGAGTTTGTTTTGACAAGGTACACACTGCATTCTCCAAGGTTTATGATGGACAGCGCCTGCAACTGATTCTATGTCAGTCAAAAGAGAGCGGATGATGACGCAGCCAGACACACAGTCAAGAGAGGGAACTTTCGCGCGCAACAAGCGGTTTGAGAGTCAGCTTTGTCCCCTCGTGTACAGAAGCGAGCCGTCGATAGGTCCAGAGACGAGCATTAATAAAGGCTAGCCGATGCGGGTAGCGGATCGTGGAGCTCGTCGGGATTAGCGATTTTGCGTGACTCAGAGAGCGCATTCTTCAGCCAGGATCGCTTGATCCGAGGCTCGTCCAAGGCGTCGGGCGACGCGACGAGCGCATATTCACTTGTTGCGGCGGTGCATCATGAGCGTGGCGTTCTGCCTCTTGCCGCAGTGGTGGATGGTCGCGGACAAGCTGAACTTGCCTTGAGCTGAGCGGCAAAGTCTTCGAGCGGAAATAACGCTTAAAGTGACGGAAGGCGCGGCGCTCCGCCTGCAGGAGCTCGAGCTGACGGACTCGTAGAGCTTCGACCTGAAAGAAGAGAGAGAAGCAATTAGTTTCGAGCTTGCCAGGAGGCGCAACGTACCCTTCTCGAACGCGGTTGCAAAGTCGAGAGACGCCGTACGTGAAGACGCCGTACGAGAAAGGTTCGGAGATAAAGCTGGAACGGCGGTGGCTTCAGAGGAGGGTCAGAATCGTAAGCACCGTGAATGGGCGAAAGAACAGCTCGCTCACCTAAAGATCAACTGCGAGTGCGGTGCTTGCTTGACCGTGCCGCTTCGATGCGCTTCGAGACAGTCGACAGTAAGTGCATCTCGAGGACGTCGGTGTCAAATCGGCGGCATCGATGTAGACGCGTACACTGTCTTCCTACCGTTTGATGAGCAATCGAAGCGAGAGCGTCGAGGAGGCGGAATTGATGATGAGGATGGCCGATGCTTGACCGGTCAAGCTTGACCTTTGAGCGGTTCGCAGCAGTGCGTGTAATCCACCAAACAACAGCTGCTTGAGTGACCGCACTCTCTCCGACCAACCGTCCTTGCCTGCAGAAAGGCTCCGGATATCTCGTCGCTTCCGGAAGGTTTATCGCTTCGCGGAGGGAAACTTGGCGGCGGTGATCTTTCCGTCCGGACCGAGACTGACAGCCTCGAAGGCGAACGCGGTGCTCTTTGCTTTGCCTTCAAGCCGACCCGCTCTCTGCGTAGCATGTCCCAGCCGGGGAACCGTGCCGCACCAGCTGCCACGGCGGGCGGGCCTTCTTCCCGTCGCTTGACTCTGCTCGCCTTGGTCGTGCCGCTCGCTCTGGCCTTCTTCGGCTCACCGGACACGGCGTCTATCCTGCCCGCCTCGGTCCACTCGTTCGTGCAGGAGTTGACGAGCTCGTTCGACTTGAAATCACTCAACACGGTCGTGCCCGCATGCCCGTCGCAACCTCCGGCACGCGATATCGGCCCGGACTGGACACCGTTGGACGAGCCGGGCTACAAGACTCTTGCCGTGGAACGCTTGGTCGGCGCTATCCGAACTGTCAGTAATTCGAGATCATGCGATAGAGGGTGAAGAAGGACAGCTGATCAGTTCCTTTCGGTATCTCCGCTTGCCTGGCGTTGACCTCGTACACAGCGCACCGAAACATTCGACGACTATGGGACGCCCTATACCGATCCCCGCTTCGACAAGTTTGCCGCCTTCCACGACTACCTCGAGAGCTCGTTCCCAAGTGTCTTTGCGACTCTGCAGGTCGAAAAGCCGCAAAAGTTTGGCTTGCTCGTCACCTACGCAGGCAAAAAGGGCCATGCCGCCCTCGGAGCAGCCGCGCTCAAGCCGATTGTGCTGATGGCGCACCAGGATACGGTCCCGGTCGACCCGGGGACGGTTCCGGAATGGGAGCACCCGCCTTTCTCAGGCCACCTCGACGAGGCTGGCTGGATCTGGGGCGTGAGTTTGCACGCTTCTCCCGGTTGCGCATGCTAAGCTTCACTAACAGCGACCATCACACACCAGCGCGGCGCGATCGACTGCAAGAACACTCTCGTTGGCATCCTCGCCGCATTCGAGCGCTTGCTCAAGGAAGGATTCGTACCGGACAGGTGGGCAGCGATCCTCGCTCAGCGAGAGTTGCATCCGGAACTGATCTCTGCTCTGTCCGAAACAGAGACATCATCTTGTCGTCCAGCTTTGACGAAGAGATTGGCGGATTCCGCGCCGCGCGACACATTGCCGCTGCGCTCGAAGAACGCTACGGCCGCAACGGAGTGGCCATGATTGTCGACGAAGGTTTTGGAGGGATCGTCAACGTCTTTGACCGCACGTTCGCCATGTTTGCCGTCGCCGAGAAGGGAGCCGTCTCGCTCCAACTCGACGTCGCCTCGCCCGGAGGTCACTCGAGCATGCCGCCGAAGTACACGAGTATCGGCGTACTCGCCAAGCTCATCTCGGCGCTCGAGGACAATGCGGACCAACCGGCGCTCCGGCTCGGCTCCCCCAAGGTTGGCGAGCTGCAGTGTTACGCCGAGCACGGCAAGATGGGCACTCTGTTCCGGAAGAGCATCCAGAGCCCCGTCCTGTGGCCGTACGTTGCTCGACAACTCTCGAAGCGGGACAAGCTCTCGCAAGCTGCGCTGCATACGACTCAGGCGGTCGACCTGATCCACGGCGGGGTGAAGCTGAACGCGTTGCCGGAGTCCGCGACGGCCATGATCAACTACCGGATCGAGTACACCTCGTCCGTGAACGCGACGATCGAGCACACCTCGTCGGTGATTGAACCGATCGTCAAGAAGCTCGGACTCGCGTACGACAAGCTCGGGTCGAAGAGCAACGTGACGCAGAATGTTGTACGACTCTCGGTGGTGGAACACAGCGCGTACGAGCCGGCGCCGATCACTCGGACAGAGGGTCCGACTTGGGACTTGATGGTCGGGACGGCCAAGCATCTGTGGCCGGGCGCGATCGCGGGACCGACCGGCATGATGGGTGAGTCGGGCGTCTTCGCTCGCTGCCTCTTCTGTATTCTTTGCTGACTGACGCATCCCTGTTGCAGCCAACACCGACACCAAGGTGCGCTGTACTCCCGATTGTGGATCCCTGCGCCTGATGCTGACGCGCCTCTGTCCGGCGCTTTATGACCGACAGCATTCCTGGAACTTGACGCGCAACATTTACCGCTTTGTGCCCGCGACGATCGACCAAGTCAAGGGTTTCCACACGATCAACGAGGCGTGCGTAGTCCTAGCGCAGTCGGGCTTTGTGGCTTTGAGCGCTGACCTCGGATCGCCACCGCTCTCACATGTCTGGCGCGCAGGGTGCATACCGATGCTCACTTGAGCGCGATCCGGTTCTTCTACAAGCTGATCCGGAACACGGAGGGATGGACGTACGACTAGAAGTGCGGGCTATAAAAGATAGGGATTTGGATTCGAGACTGGGTTGCCCCCTGTTTGTCGGATGAGCCGACAGTCGAACGATGCGAGAAAGGCGATCGCACGAGAGAGCGATCCGAGTGTCCATAGCGTCTCCTTTCTCTCCTTTAACAAGCACAGAAAGCAGCATGCAGGCAGATACGCTGTCTGCTGACCCGTTCAGTACCGACTGGCTCGCTATGGCTGCGTCTGACGAACCGTCTCTCGTCGACTGCACCGCCTCATCGAACGACCCGCTCGCATTCCTCGACAACGCCGCGCTGGGCTCTCAAGATTTGCAGGGCGGAGGGGAACAAGGAGGCAAGGCAGGGCAGGACGCGGACGCGGCGAATTTGACGGCGTGGCTGGGCGAGTACTCGGCTTCTCTCGATGGCGGCGCCAACAACAACCCGCCGAGTGCATACGGCCAGTCCGACATGGACGCTTCGCCCTTTGCCCTGTCCGAGACGAGCTTCTCCGCAGCATCGTCCAGCCTCGGCTACTCGAACGGAACCGACTTGTCGTCCTTGTTCGACCCCTCGTCGCCCTTCTCGTCCGGATCGCTCTTTGCCAGTGGCGCAGCAGCATCCTTCGCGTCCGAATTCGACCCCAACGCACTGCAAGCCCTCTTTGCGCCGCTGCCCGGGCAGACCGACAACCTCGAGCTGGCGGGAGGTCTGACAGGCAGCCAGGGTGCTGCTGGCTCGGTCCAGGGTATCCCGTTCCAGGCCGTCTCCCCGGCTTCGACCGCCGCCGCCGCCGGTTCGTCCAGCGGGTTTTCACCCCAAGCGCCTCCCCCGCCTTACCTGTCCCCGTCCAATACCGCGACGACCGATTTCGGGTTGGCTCTCTCGCCTCCGTTCATCTCGACAGGTACATCTCCCTCCTTCGGAGCAGCCCCTGCGACGACCCTGAGTCGATCCGGCGTCGCCGTCACGTCCGAACAGCGACCATTCACGTCTCTCGCGGCTGCCACGGGCGTCGTCGTTC
Source organism: Rhodotorula mucilaginosa (assembly GCA_034406715.1). Lineage (NCBI taxonomy): Eukaryota > Fungi > Basidiomycota > Microbotryomycetes > Sporidiobolales > Sporidiobolaceae > Rhodotorula > Rhodotorula mucilaginosa. The sequence continues at coordinate 512,921 of CP137874.1, forward strand.
CCCCGGTCGCAAGCGCAGGGAAGAGCTCGACCGCCTCGCACGCCTATGCAGGTCAGGCTTCACTCGCCATCTCGCAGGAAGCGAACACGGCTGTGCAACTCGCTCGGACGCAGGGCGGTCCTTCGACGAGGGGAGGAGGACGGCAGGCGATCCAGCCGCGCGTCGCGGTGCGACCGATTGCGCCGAACCCGGCCGGCATGATCGCCAATGCTGGACTCACTCAGAAGGTCCACGCTCCAGGTGCGCGAGCGTTTTCTGTTGCTCGATCGACATACACATGAGTGCACTCTTGGTGTTCTGACACAAAGGTCGATATAACCAAATGCGCAGCTCCATTCCAGCTTCTCGGGGATGGCAACTTCCGCGACCCTCAAGTGCCGATGTCGCGCTCGGGCTCTGTGACTGGCACATCCGGTCGACCGAGACGAAACGCGGCGTCGAAGCAAGAAGCTGAGGAGGAGGATCCGGCCAAATCTGCTGGAGGCGGTCGCCGAGGGAGGAAGAAAGCCGAGGGCGGTCACAGTAGGTCGCCGACCTGCTCTCGTCCGCGCGCGCCGTGTTGACAGTGTTGTTGTCTGCTCGCTACAGATGCCGTCGAACAGAAGTATCGCAACTCGATCAACTCGGCGCTTGCAGCTCTGCGCGACAACATTCCGGCTCTTAGTCACTTGAAGCCGCTTCCCTCGGTTCGTTTCTGCATCCCGCATCGTTTGACTTGGCACTGATCACTGATCGTCACCTCCTTGCACAGATGCCCACTACGAAGCGAAAGGCTTCACAGTTCAGTCTGGCTTCCGCGGCGATCCCAGAAACGCCCGAAGGCCTCATCGATGGCATCCCCGCTGCTCGCACCTTGTCCAAGGGCGTCATCCTCAACAAGGCCGTCGAATACATCGACTTTCTCCGCTACTCTCGGGACGCTCAGAACGAGGATCTCGAGACCTTGAAGGGCATGGTGCGCGAACTCGTCGGTGATGGCGAGAAACTGGTCGACGAGTTTGAGCGGCGACAAGCGGAGCGGCATATCGACCGGGAGGCGGAGCGGAAGCGCCTTCTTGCTGAAGACAGCCAAGAGGATCAGGGCGAGAGTGCAGAAGACGAGGAGGAGGAAGAGGCACCGGTCGTTCAGGCTCCCAAGGGCCGCGCTGCGGCTGGTACGAAGCGAGGCAGGCCCGCCGCGGCGGCAACGACCGCTCCCGCGAAAAAGGCGCGCGCGTCGACTCGCAACAACGGCCTAACGCCGCCGCTCAGCGACGAGTACGAGCGCGTACAGGACCTGAACGCGGCGCACCTCGGTGCCTTGGTGTCCTCTCAGGACGGCGGCGCCTACCCCCCGAACGTCCACACCTTCCCGCCGTCGCCCGTCTCCTCCGAAGACCGCGGCGTCTCGCCTTCCGCCCTCAACAACGACGAGCAGGAACGCGCGGGCCGTGGCGGGCGCGTCATGCTGGCATCTTTCATGGGTGCCAGCTTTGCGGGCGGTCTCGGCTACGACCTGGCGGCTTCCGCTGCGGTCGCGGAAGAGACGCTCGCTCAAGCTGCGGGCCGCGCCTGGGCTGGTGGACTCGTCAGGAGGTCCGAGGTGCCGACAGAGACGACTACCGTTCCAGCAAAGGTGTTTGAGCTGCACCCTTCGCTCCTGAGCGGACTCGTCGCGCTCGGTGCCGCTTGTGTCGTGGTCGCGCTCTTCTACCTCGTCCGTTCGGTGCTCAGTCTCGGCAAATCGAGCACCTCGCCTGCCAAGAGTCGTCGCTCTCGGGCGCTGGCCGCTCTACAGGTCATCTCGGCTCGGCCGACCGCAACTTATGGCGCCTCGAGGAAGAACGCTCTCGACGCGCGCCGCGCTCTCTTGCGCCTTGTCGGCGGTCCGAGTGTCCTGATCCTGCCGTTCGCGATCGCCAAAGAGGCGCTCGTTTGGGCGATCAGGCGCGTGACCGGTCTGACGTGGGGACGTGATGGCGCTGTCGACGAGCAGGCGACGATCGAAGAAGCGATGGCTTGGATCCGCATTGCCGAGATTGAGACGACCGTCGGTGAGTTCGGACGCGAACGGGTTTTGCGCGCAGAGAAGCTTCTTGAGACTGACGTGCTTCTGACTCACTCACCAGGCTGGAAGATCCCCTACCTCGCCCGCGCTCACACCTTCTTGCGCTTGTCGAATCTCTCACGGGCGCCGACGTGGCCATACGTTTCCCCGACCACGTCGCGACCCGCAGTCGACGCCCTCATCTCGATGCACCTTCTCTCGCTCGGACACGCCGGCGGTGCCGAAGCGACCTGGTCACGAATGGTCGCGCGGCGAAAGAAGAGCGACGCGACGGGAGACTCGTTCGTCAACGTCGCAGTCGCTGCCGACTTTGAAGATGTCAAGGAACGCCTGTCCCCGGCAACTCGCGTCCGCAAGAGCTTCGACGAGCCTGCATCGCCGAGCGATACCGTACCGCTCCTCTACATGGCCGAAGCCGCGTGCGAAGCTGCCTTGGAGGATGTGTGGGCGAACATCTTCATCGCCGTCATAACCGCCACTGCGGGACAGGGTCCCAAGAGCGGCGCAGCCTCTATCGACTCGATCACCGAAAACGTGTACGCGATTGGGCGCATCGTCGTCGAGGGTTCCGACTTGCACAGCCTCGTCGTCATGACCGACGCCTTCCTCACCATCTTCCGGTCCGGATTGTCTCCATCAGCCGCGAGCTCGCCTGCCCTCGCCGCGGCCAGGACCAAAGTCGCGCGGCTCGCCCTGGAAACCAAATCCGGAGGACCCTTCTCCCGCCTCTTCTGCGCTCAGGCGTTCTTTGAGCTTTTGGCGCCAACCTTGTCCGGCTCCGCGGACGGCCTCGCCGGTCTGCTCCCCACATCGACGACCAAGGAACCGACGTCAAAGGTCGACTTGTTCGCCACGACCGTCTTTGCCTGGCTCATCTGCCGACGTAGCGCGTCCACCCCGATGGAAAAGGCCGCCGAGCAGCAACCGACCAAGGCCGACCCGGCCTTGCATGCTCGGGCGATCGCCGCGCGTCACCTGCTCGGACACGCCCGGTTCCGGTCCACGTCGGACGAAGGGCGCGAGCACGAGCTCGACGAGGTCGACGAGGCTTTCGAAGAGGCGCGCGAGGTTCTCGTCGACGCGCTCACGCTCGTCGCCCGGAAAGCGGCCGGTATCACGACTGCACTCGACGAGGATTCGGGCGTCGAGCTCGATTGGTGATGGCGGGCTCACAGTCACCCGTTGTCCCTGTACGAGGTATCCTTTCTTCCCTTGTCGTAACACTTTTCTCGAATCAATAGACAATCTGTTGCTCAATTGCGAGGTGCGAGGTGCGAGGGGGAGTATCTATGAAAACGACAAGATGTGAGAAAAAAAGGCACGAGACTCTGGTTTATGTTGCGGCAGACGCTCGCAGGGCTTTCTGCTCGGATTTCTCCTTGAGGATCTGCGCGCCCGTCTCAAGACGCTTTTGCCGGGCGGCGGCAGCGGCAGCGGCGCGGTCGTCGAGGAATTTGACGAGCGTGGAAGCTGGCGCCGGCGTGTTGTTGCGGTCCATCATATGCTCGAAGAGGTCAAGTGTGTCTGCAAGCCAGACTTGTCAGCTACTTATCGCCGACAAGCAGGCTCCATGGACGGAATTACGCACATCGAGCGTCGTTGCCAGCGTTGTGAAGGCGCTGTGTCGAGAGTTCGATCTCTTTGCAGGCGCGCTCCAGGCCGATCTGCGACTTGCGCTTCAGCCAGCCGCTAAACAAGGCTTGAGTATCGACGATCCAGACTCCATGCTCCCCGCCCGAAGTCTTCTCGAACGAGCCGAGCTTGCGCAGGTCGTTCTGAAAGTCGCGAGAGGTGTCGAAGCCGAGTCGGCGGAGGGCGGAGAGGTCCATGCGCGGGTCGTGGAAGACGAGGAAGAGCGGCTGGTTCGCCGACAAGGCAGAGAAGAGGCCAGAGAGGAGGTGGAAAATGGTCTCTTGCGGCAGGGTGATAGATCGGCCAAAGTCGAAGTGCTGCGAAGCGGGCATGAAAAGATCAATCCACGAGCTCGATTCAGCGCAGCCAGCCATGCACGCCGCCAGGCTCACATCTCGCGCGTCTGGGGCGAATTTGCGGTTCCGTCTCCGCGCATTTTCCTTGACGACTGCGGCACACATCTCTTCAGTCTGCGTCCGAACGAGCGTAAACCTGTTCCTCTGCAAAGTCACGCACCGACATGCTGCGTCTCCCTCCGCTCGGTGACCTTGCCCGTCTTTTCATCCTTGACATACTCGAGGATGGACCAGCCAAACTCGAGCAACAAGTCATGATCAAACTCCCACGCCTCGACATCGAGCGCGAGGAACGCGCCCGCCCCATTCCGGACCGCCGCTTCGTGCGCGAGTCGGAGCGTCTCGAGTTCGAACGCGCGACCGGCGACGTGCTTGGCTGTGGCGATCTTTTCGGCGTCGGCAAAAGTGCTCGTGGGCGCCGCGGCCAGATTTGGGGAAGCCGGACGGGTCAGGGCGCGATCCTGTTTCAGGGCCGGAGGCATCGCCACTGCTCCGAACGCAGCCGGACTCGAGTGAGCCGGTCCCGGAAGAGGGGGACGTATCCGCTTCGTCGGCGGTTGAGCGGGAGGAGAGGTGCTGCCCGGTGTTGGACTAGTCGGAACCAGACTCGGTGCTGCTGCGTCGGAGCGGACGGAGGGTGCGACGGCCTGCGGAGGCCCCTGCACGCCGACTGTCGAAGCAGTGCGCTTCTTGCCGGCAGTTCGCTTCGCAGGCTCTGCCTGCGGCGGAGGAAGAGCAGGCGTAGGCGTGGTCGCGCGACTGGTCGAGGCGTCGGTCCTGATCACGGGGCCGTTCTCGTTCCGAGCCGCATCGGCAGCGGCCGCCCTCCTCGCGCTCCGTTCCATCACGTCCTCGGCTAATCGTTTCCGAACGGCAGCCTTGTCTGCAAAGCAGAGCATCTTGCGCTGCGGATTGTTGATGGCAAAGACCTCGGCCGCTATGAGGGTTTCCGCGAGTCGTTCGGGCGAGAGGCGATAGTCGGCTTTCAACTCGCGCTCGATGCGGACGAGATCCCGAATCCTGACGGCGAGGATGGGGTTCCCGACGAGGTTCACGAGCTCGTAGAGCACGACGGAGCCGTCCTTGGCTGCGAGCGGCCACGGGGAGCGACTCGCCATGGTGAGCCGAGAGGCGGCGTACGCCTCGAGTCCGTCGACTTGGCGGAGGAGTCTGAACCATCGCAGGACTGCATACAGACTGCGTGTCAATTACAGTGTCTCTCCTGATGAACAGTCATGCTGCGAGCTCACCGATGTTGAAAGGGACGACGCCGTCCTCGCTCGTCCCCTCGAACGTCGTCAACGGGACGTTGGTCCGAGTCATCGAGTGCTTCGGTACCGTCGAACGACCTGCTGAGCGAGCCTGGCGGATGGGGACCCGAGTCGGCGGCGAGAGCTCCGGTCTCGGAGTCGTGCTGCTGCTGCTGCTGGCTCGCCGCAATGAGGGAACGACGACGAGCGATCGTCGAGGCGCCAGCCAGAGCGCAGCCACTCTCTGCAGCGCAATCTTGTCTACGCACAGCCCGCCGCGAGCAGCCGAGGCGGTGATTTCTCCTTCGAGCGTCGAAGCACAAAGAGGCGCAGCTCGCAGCTTGCTTTTGACCCCACACATCACGTGCACCGTGTGCCATGCTATCGTAGGAGACGCTGTACGGGCTGCTGGCCAGTCCAAACGACCCTGCTTGCTTGCAAGAACGGCCCGGCGCACTCCGCCCCGAAGCTGCCGCCACTAGACTCGACGCCACTCAGCTGCTCCAATCCGTCGTCTGATCAAGCAAGGACTTGCTCAGTGCCAGGCTTTATCAGCACTGCAATCTGGAATGGTATCCGCTACAGATCAGGCTCTCGTTTCCTCTCGCTCTCCCGAAGACAGCTTTCTGACTTCCGAATCGGGCGACTCGACCCCGTCCCGCTTCCCCGCCTCACGCGCCTGACGCTCCATCAGGTTCCACCCAAGACGCCTCGAGATGCTTCCATCAAGCTGCCCTCAGGCGGCGAAATGGTCTCGCTGACCTTGCCGCCCATGCCGGACGACGAGAACGCGTATCTGTGGTGGGCCCTGTGGCTCCGCCGCGTCTTTGAATCGCAACCAACACCCGGCTTCCACGCCAGACTCTGCGTCCTGTGGACACTCTCGGGCTTGTGAGTGCCTTTGGAGTACAGTGCGGACACCAACATTAACCTCGCCCCGCTCCCTCTCTCAGCGGTGTGGTCGCATCAATCCTGTATCTCCTCACCCTCTTCCTCGAGTCTCGCACGCGCGAAACCAGCTTCTGGTTCTGGCGCTCCATCTACCGACCGAGCGGCCGGTACCTGGTCGGCAAGTATGTCCTTTCGCTTATTCGTTGGGAAAGATCCGTCGACTGACGCGACCTGTTTGACCCACGGAAAGTCAGCGCACCCTCTTCGCGCTGTTTAGCTTGATCAGTTGCGGCATCTTTATCGGTTATTTCCTCAGCTTCGACCGCATTTACCTGGAGGGGAAGGGCCTGAGCGAAGCCTTCGTCTGGCGGTCGATTATCTGGCGAGCTCCCGGCTACTGTCACCCTGCCTCCGCAAAGCCTCGCTGACCCTCCTCCCGTGCGCAGGCTCCCGATCGGAATGCACCTCTGGGTGTCCTCGTGGGCAAATCTGCAGGCGACAATCATAGCATCCCAGACGGCCGTGGGGCGTCAACTCCTGGGACCGACGCTCGCCACCACGCTCTATTTGGCCGGCATCATCCTCGGCACTCTGTCCATAACTGGACTCGCGATTGCCTGCTCAGTCTACTGGGCGAGGACTTGGAACGCGCAGAAACGTCTCGAGTATTCTCTCCTCGACTTGGCGTTTCTCCGCGCGGACGATCTGCCAGAGGTGGCGCGACAGAGGGTGGCTCCGTTGTTGGCGGTGCTGAACTCGTGGCTTCGCCAGTTCACGATGCGAGTGATGCCGAACTTCTTCCGGGATCCGCCTCGTGCTCGAGACTGACGAGTTTGTCGTCGTCGCAGAATCCTCCAGGCCGACAATGCACTGTGCGCCGTCGGCGCCGTTCTCATCATCGCCGTCAATTTTGGAGGCTTTGCAGTCGTGCATGCTCTCCATCGACAGATCAAGTACGCGACGTCTTCCTCGTCGAGATTCCGCGCGAGGCGGCGCTCATATGTCCCTGTGTCTGCAGGTTTCACATCATCGGTGCCATCACGAGCTCGCAAAAGAATCTGAACGCTCGAGGACGGAGGCAGTCGTTGAGCATTGACGTCGGAGTCGAAGCCGAGACTCGCGAGACGGGCACTGCTGGCCGCGCTCGAGAAGCGACTGTCGAAGAACAAGGCCGGACAACCACCAACGGGCCGTCGTCGCATTCACACTCGCACTACGCCGAAATCCCCGCGGACCTCTCTTCCGGAGCGCTGCGGCGCATTGCCCTCGACTCTTCGCCGATCAACTCGGCCGCTCGTCAGAAAGCGATGCGTTTGCTCGAGCTACGAAAAGTCGAGCGCGACGTCCTGGCGGTATGTTTACGTTTTCCGGCATTTTGCGATTCAGAGACTGAGGCTTTCTTGAGCATGCCTTTCTCTTTTTGACAGCTCCTCGTGGTGATAGTCCTCATGGCAAGTATGTGCCTCGGCATTGCGCTCTGGATCGCCGCAGCGCCGACTTCGGTCTACAGCAATTGGACGACGTGAGCTCTCACCCCTCCACGGACCGACCTTTTGCTCGCCAAGCTGAATATGGCTCCCGTGTGCGCAGGATCGAAATCGCCTACTTCGTCGTCCCGTGGATGTACCTCTGCAGTGTGGACGCCGCGCTCACCTTCCTGCTCTTCAACTCGCTGCGCCACCTCGCGCCCGTTCGTCGGAATGCCCAGTCCGTGGTGGAGGCAAACGTTCCCCTTCCGGCTGTGCAAGCGATGGCGCAAGTACCCATCTTGTATCGCTCACAAGAGCACACGAACGGAGCAAGCCCCCACCGCACCGAGGAAGCGGACGGCGACGGGGGGAGGTCGTCATCTGAATCAGAAAGCAGCGAAGAAGAGGTGCAGACGCCGACTTCGGACGATGTAGTCATTTGCTTAGAACCGTCAGCAAAAGTTTGATTCGCGAATTGTGTCCCCCGCGCGCGGAGATAGTACTACTACAACAACAGCAACAACAAAGACGAGATCACGCCGCCGAGACGTCCATGGCCGCCGCAGCCTCCTCCTCTTGCGCCTGCGCCATCCGACGCTTGATAAACTCGCTGTGTGATTGATCGAGCATGAAATGAGCTCGAGCCAACCACCTGACAAGCTGAGACACGTAAAGCCTTACCGAATCTGGAGGTGACCGTCGGCCGTCACGAACACCTTTCGCGCTTTGGGCAGCTCCAGCAGAAGCGCTCCGAGCTCGCGAGCATAGTTGACGACCAAGTCGTAGTCATGACCGGAAGAGAAATCATCGTACAGGTAGCCTGTTGACCGCGACGTCGAGGGTAAAATCGTCAGTGCTAAATCGTCGCGCAAAAGTAAAACTCGAAACTCGCCGTCGGTGGTCACGATCCGGCGCTGCTCGTGCTCCCACAGACGAATCTGATCCACGACCGTAGTCGGCAGCAGTTTGTCGTCGCTGCCGGCCGTGACGCGCATCTGCGGATGGGCGCGCGAAGCGAGATAGGCGACAATCTGCACTGAATTTCGTCAGACAAACAGACGATGCCTTCTCCGGACAAGGGGATATAACCACTCGCCTGATTCGCCGTAATGCCGTTCGCGAGTCCTCGCCGCACGCTTTCTCGCGTAATGTGACCGGTGACGAAATTGGCGAACCGAGTCTTGAGATGCGCAAAGAGGCCGAGAACTGCGATCTGAAGTGGGTTCGAGGTGTATGCGTAGATCTTGTAGTTGGTCTCGAGCACGATAAAGCCCTTTTCTTCGTTCGTGTGCCGGGAAGAGACTAGTGGAGGAGCCGAAGAGGTCAAAGTGGTGGCGAGGCGCGTTGGATAAAAGACGGACGACTTTGGCTGGGGCGAGACAATTCCAGGTCAGCTGAAGACGCTTAAAGGTGAGATGGCGTGACCAGGTGCTCACCTCAGGGAGATAGGCGAGTCCGTAATCCGCCAAATCTCGCAGCGTTTCGAGCTGGATGTCACTGAGGTTGTCGGTGAGGTACGCCTGCGATGCCGGGTCGTGCGTCAGGAACCGACGGTCAGGTGAATTTTCGTTATGCGGGGCTTACTTGTCCGAGCTCGAGGGAACCGAGCATGAAAAGAAACCCGATCGTTTCGACCAGATCCTGTCACGAACGAGAAGTTGAGTACGGACGATCACTGACGCCCAGCGGGGTGACGACCTTACCTGCGACTCTTCCAAGTACACCAGCAGCAAATCCCATAGCTGCGTGTTGACGTCCTCGAGCAAGAACTGAAACCCTTTCGAGGTGATCCGCATGTGCCGAAGGGATTGCGTCCTGCAGCGGTCGTTCCCAGGTCAACACGGAGGACTAGGCGACCCGATCAAGACAGCTTCACGTACGATGAAGCCATGAGACCGCTCCGGTTCACGAGCACGAGCACCTTCTCGCCAGGTTTGGTGGCGCCTGCGTCCGAACCGACCATGAAGTGTTGAATTGTCTGCGAGCGGCGAGATGAGCCCAGTCAGCAGCTTGCGGTAACCGTTGATTTACAGTCTCTTGAAAGCAGCCCGCGGCTTACCTCCCACTGCGTTTCCGCATAGTCGTCGAGGAATTGAACCGTCACCTCGGGATCTTGCTCTTTTGCCGCCTTTCCAAACGAGCCTTGCTGGCCTCTGTTGCGTGCAGATCGGGGATAAGCATATACGCCTCAGCCGCCAGTGGACTGCACGACTCACCCCCCGGTCAATGCCATCCGGAAACTGTTCTGGAAGACGGAATTCATCTGCAGTTCCGTCTCGTCCGTGGACGGATCGGAATGCCGGTCTAGCCGAGACGTGACGATGTGCAGTCGCTGCAGTGCGGAGAGCGTATATTTGAGATGTCTGTTCCCACGGGGAAGCTAGTCAGCGCCATTGCCAGAAGGGGGCGTGTAGGTAAACAGGCTCTGCTGACCTGCGTTCGCCCCTTTCAGCGCCTTCGCTTCGCCTCTCGCGGATCCACAGGGCAACATCTCGTATCCGCACGATCTCGTCGTACCATAGCATGTCGAGCACGATGTGTCGAGCGCTGAGAGGGAGCAGCCTGAGACCGAGTGATGATGTCGTCAAGTGGGGCAAGTAATGCCGGCCAGTCAGCGTCTCGTTCCTGGCGACGGGCAGTGGCTGGAATGCACGAAGGCAAGCGCACCGGAAGATGGACAAGCAGCTCGCGGGCGACGCGTAGAGCCGGTTGTACATGGCGGGCGACAGGCGATCGAGGAACGTCCACAAATGCGTAGCGATGTCTCCGCTGCCGCCACCGGCTGCAGAGCCGTCGACCAGGTCCATAGCCATCAGATTAGCTCTCTCGATCGGCGTAGTCAGGCGGAAACCGGAGCGATGGCAGAGTGAAGAGAAGAAACCTTGAATTTCATCGTCTCTCTCAGACCGAGGAGTTCAGTTGGGCAAATTCTAAGAGGGCCATTGCATGGGCGAACGCGAGCTCGTTACCATCACGTACAAAAGGGGCATGGAAGGCGATAAGAACAAAAGAGAGGGCGGAAAGTCTAAGGTGAAAACTCGGAATATCACGGAAAACGAAAAGAAAGCGGATCTGGTCGAGAGGCCGCCTTAGGCGCAGAACGTGATGTGCGGGAAGAGGTGGTTGAGCTTGTGCTCGAGTCCGGGCGGGCACTTGAGCTTGCACTGCCCATAGTTGCAAATCCGCTGGCCGAGGCCGTTGTCTGCGAGGAAGAGAAGCTCAGCGCTCAGGTGGAATGGTCGCGAATCTGGACCTTCCAAGCAAAGCGAGACTTACAGGAGTCGGGGCATACGAAGAAGGGAGCGCCGCAGTTGTCCGGGTCGGACTCGAAGTCTGCGTCGCAGGTCCAAAGTTAGTACTTTCGTGGAGAACTCCTCGAACAGTGAGCGGTACGGACCAGGCTTGTTTCCATTGCCGTTGCCGTTACCATTGCCGTTGCCGTTACCATTGCCGTTGCCGTTGCCATTACCGTGGTCATGGCCGTTGCCGTTGCCAGGGCGGTTGCCGTTGCCAGGGCGGTTCCCGTGCCCGTTGCCGTTCCCCTTGTCGTTGCCGTAGTGGTTTCCGTTGTCGCGACCAGGTCCGTGACCGGGGCCGCCGTTGTTGTTCTTGTTGTTGTTGTCGCGGGCGACCAAGTCGACGTAGTTCCGGTACTGACGCGTTTCTTGCATCTTGCGTGCCCTCGCTTCGAGCGAAGCACGCGTCGCTGTGTGGTGGTCACCTTCCGGGTGTCAGTTCTCTGTCGGCCCACAGATGGAGTGTGCGCATAGCATGGGGTGGTGGAGGGAAACTCACGAGACGCGAGGGCGACGGAGGAGAGGATCGTCAAGACGGCGACGAACAACGCAAGAACGGACCGCATCTTCGGAGTGACAAGCGGAGCAGGTGGCACAAGTAGAGTCCTCCGACTTGAGAGGCGGGAGGAAGAGAAGCAAAGCAACACTCTGCAGCCGTCGCTGCAGCAGGTAGCGCACGTTCTGAAGCTAAGCTCAACCTCCGCAACATGTTCGTAGCGCACCCCGGAGGTGCGCGATAATTCAGCAGCTCCACCGTCGAGCTAGCCGCACGCGGAAGGTACAACGCAAGCTCTCGTCACTAGTAGACGTGTCCTCGCAGCACAGTACGATCGGGGCGCGAAGTTGTGGAAGAAAGCTCGCCGGGGTCCCCAGCTCCGAGCGAAGGGAGAAGAAAGCCTGGTCGGTGCCGAACAAAGTCGCTCTTTAGGTGCTAAATGCGCGCTTGTACGCACATGCGCGTGCGGCACGATCATTTTTGGAGAGTCTGAAAGGAGTTTAGCGGGTCGACCCGACAATTGCGCGGAGACCGAGAACTTGCTCGTTCCGGCAAGCGTACTGCGGGCGGCCGGTTCAAGGTGAGCAGTGCAGCGAGAGTCTGCTGCAGCTCTGCAGCATGTTGACCGAGAGTACTTGCGATGCAGTACATACGTACTCTTGAACGATTTCATGCGAGACCGCGATTTCGCACATCCCGTCCCGCTCAGGACGTAAACGCTTGAAGCGCCGCATGGTCGGAGGAGCTGCGGTCGTAGCCCCTGCAGCGCCAAGCGAGGAGACGGCACAGTGCGAGCGTTCCTGAGTTGATGTGCGAGTGCACGTATGATGCGGTATGCGTGCGTTTTATGCATGGCGAGGCAAGAGACGAACCGTTGCGCAATTGTCTTCTTTCTCGAGGAGTAGGCTCGGCCTGTTCCGAGCGAGGCCGTCGAGTGCCACGTCAACGCGGCGGTGCGATGTACAGCGACCCAAAGCGCAAGGCAGCGAAGGGCCAGGGCGTGCAGGCCGACAAAAGACTGTCATAGAGGAGCGAAATCTTTACTCGCGACCAGCTGAGCCTGACCCTAGCTCACTCGTTCGTCGCTGAAGCTCGATCCACCGTGGGATGTCATTTTCGAACAGCAGACAGGCCTTGTACTGTAGGTCGTCGAGACGCGGTGAAGCGAAGAGGGAGAGCGAGGAACGCTTGATGATGACAAAACTCGAGGCTCTGGCTCGAGACTGCATTCACACGATCTGAGCAGGCGTGATGGGTCAATAGAGATTGCGATGTTGCCCTCTTGCTGCTCGTGCCTGTCCAGGCAGTCCGCTCTTGCTCGTCCTCCTCTCGCGAGTCGCCTCGTCGACCTCCTTCGGCCATCCCCACTCGGGTCATCGACTGCACCGCGCCACGCAGCAGCACTCTCGACGCTCTCTAGACCTTCGGACCACACTCGGAGACTGCCGAAACCCCCTTCGCCTTTACCCGCCGTCAGTCGCGCGCAGAGGAGAGGCGTCTGCGACCAGCAGCACTTCAGGACGAGGCATGGAAACATCCGCGTCAACCTCGTGCGTACAATCTCGCGCACGGGAAGCGGTTAGGGCGGACAAGCTGACACGGTAAAGCTTCACAGGCTGCCAAGGGTGCAGTAGGAATCGCCCAGTCTCGCGGAGAACGGCCGTACGTCTCGCTGCTCCAGCTTTCCCCGCTCTCGTTCCGCCCCAGCTCCGCTCACTTCATCTGTGGATCCGCGAATCAGGTACCAAGAAGACGCCTATTCCGTTCACTCGCTCGCGGTACCGCAGTCGGCGCTCAAGTGGAACGTCGTTGACGATCGGTTAGGGACCGGGTGGACGCCTCAGACGTTGGAAGGGTTCAAGTGCGAGGAACCGCCAGGCCAAGAAAGGAAGCGACAAGTCGCCTATTTTGGCGTCTTTGACGGGTGAGTCGTAGTCATTATGCGTGCGTTTCAGCAAAGGCGCAGCAACTCACTCCGAAACCCCCCTCGTGCAGGCATGGCGGCGATCGCGTTTCTCGATACCTGCGCGACTCGCTTGCCTCCCTGATCGAAGCTTCGCACGTCGAAGAGATACCCGCCATCATAGACGAATACCGCTCGCTCGGAGGATACCTGAAGCGGTACCGCGGCGGACCGCTGGATCGGTTCCGCAAGGAGAGCCCCGAATACTCGGACTGGAAGGGGATGGCGCTCGACGATCTGGCCGTCCTCGCTTTTCTCAAGGTGAGTTCGTCTCCAAACTGGTCCGGTACCGAGCGCGCCTGCGGCTTACTTCTTTAACGAGCGTGTGCCGCAGGCCGATTGCCACGTCTGCGCCGACGCCGAGATGAAGAAGAAGGGCGGCGGCTCGACCGCGACAATCGCGCTCCTGCACTCGCTCGACCTCCCCTACTCCCATCCCTACTACGCCTCCTCCCTCCTCTCCCTCACCGTCGCCCACCTCGGCGACACCTCGTGCCTCCTCGCGTCGACCCAATCCGGTCGCGCGCGCCGCCTCACCGAATCGCACCACGCCGATTCTCGCACGGAGAGTGAACGGTTGAGGACGAGCGGGACGGGAATCATTACCGATAGTTTTGGAGAGTCGAGGTGGGGTGGCGTGGTGGCTAATACGAGGGCGGTCGGCGATGTCGAGTTCAAGCCGGTCGGGGTGATTGCTGAACCCGACATCACGAAAAAGGTGTTCAAAGGTGCGCGAAGACACTGTTTTCAACTACATGTCAAACCCAGCCGACATCTTCGGAAGCGACTGACTTCAGGCGAATACCTTCCGCACAGGCGACGAGTTCTCGCACCTGATCCTGCTCTCGGACGGCATCACCGATTCCCTCTCGGACCAAGAGATTGTCGACTTGACCCGCGGGATCCGCGACCCGACCCAAGCCGCGAAAAAGATTGTCTCGTTCGCCGAGGACGTCGGCGCGTACGTCGTCTCTCTCCCGCTGTCCCTCTTACGTTTATTTCGGCTCTCGGAGGAAATGCTGACTCCCTTGCCGCGTTTATGTCGGACGCCCTGACGTACAGCGAAGACAACCTGACTTGCCTCGTCGTCCCCTTACCCGGTTTTGGCCGCATGGGCGGGATCGACACCACCGCGAGTCGGCGAGAGTACCGCTTGCGGCAGATGACGGGCGCGAGCAGTCGGCAGAAGCGCATGTAGAGCGCGCTCTCTTGATCTCGCGCGGTGAGGGGAACTCGACGGCACGGGATGGAGAGGTGCGGAATATCGACAGGTCTGAGGGTTGGATGGTTGACGACAGCACGGGTGGGATAGAAAGAGAGGTCGCAGGGGGAGGAACTGGAAGGGCGCAGCCGAGACCTGAATTGTTGTAATCTTGCGAAAGAAGAAGAAAAAGTCCACGATGCCCTTTCGCCGGCTAAGGTAGCCCAATCCTCGCGCTCGCTGTCGATCGAGAAGAAGGATGTGCAAAGAGAGAGAAGAGAAGGAAGATATCCCTTCTCTCTCCCATCGAGGAGGATATTGCAAGTGATCGTACAGTATCAAGTACACAAAGCTCTCAGCGCCGCCGCCCACCAAACCTCCGAGGGGTGCGCGCGCGAGATTCCCTTCGAATCAGACCGCCAAGCACGAGAAGACTGCCGCCACCCCTGGCGAGACTAGACCGTCCACTTGGTGATCTTGGTGCCGTACTGCGAACGCAAACCCGGTGACGAGTCAGCACTGCGACCTCATCAAAAAGGTTGAGAGCAGACATGCAGCAATGTCGAGCACGCTCGCACGCACCTTTTGCTGCGAGTCCGAGTGCGAGACAAACTCGACGTCGCTCGAGACCTTGTCCCTCTCGGAAAACGTCAACCCTTTATCGAACCCGAGGACGCCGTACTTGAAGTGCCGGCCAATGTTTTCGATCCTGGCTTTGTGGGCCGGGTCCGGGCTCGAAGTTCGGGTCCAGATGTTGATGCGGTAGAAGGCTTTCCGGACCGAGACGATGACGCCGGTGATTTCGTTCGAGAAGGTGGAGGGGAGGGGTGCGGGAGAGATGGAGGAGGAGGAGGGCCGAAAGTCGGCGGCGGAGGGAGAGGAGGGGTCGGCTTCTTCGGAATACGGCGTCTCGAAAGTTTCCCCGATCGCGGCGAGCATCTGAGTGGGTTACAAACGAGTCAGTCATTGTGCAGCGGGGAAGTGTGAAGGAGAGGGTGGACTGACGGTGTATAGCCAGTACTGGTCGATCTGTTCCGAGTACTTTCCTCTCGGGAGCTGCACGGACCACTTGCCTCCCTTTGCGTTGGCCTCGTCCTCCCACGCGGGTTTGATGCCTTGCTTGAAGAGGTAGTAGTTCGAGCCTGCGCCGAGGTTGCTGGGCGGGACAATGTTGTTGTAGAGGCCCCAGAAGTGCTCGACCGACTGGAACGAGATGACCTTTGCGAGGGCCTCCTCCCAGGATTTCGCCTTGTCCTGCTTGCTGGCCGAGTCGAACCAGAGGGTCCAGGGCGAGTAGAGCGGGTGGGTGACGGTGAAATGGGCGGGGTCCGAGAGGACCGTCACGTCGCGCTTGGTGGCGGGGTCGCCGTTGGTGGCTGCTTCGACGACGGCGGCGTGGGCAGCGGCGGCAGCATTCGGAGGCAGGTTCGAGTTGTCGGGCGGCGCAGTGTCGGTCGACATGGCGTTTTGATGGGACGGAGGAGGAGGAGCGTGCTTCGGATCCCACTGACGAGTTCGCGGTCGAGGGCGGGCAGAGAGTGGCGCACGTAGGCTCTCTTTAGCAGGAGCTTCGACTAGACTCGGTCGCGTCTAGAGACGGACGCGGTTGACTGACGGACGGGCTGAAGGCGGTGCAGCTTAATTACAACTGCTTTGTAATGAAGCATTTGTAATCAATCAATAGGGACTCGATCGATTACCAAAGTTGACGTCGCCACTCGCACTCGACTCACTCGACGCAGCGCAGCTCGCCGAGCGCTGTAGACGCCAGCGATGGAGCTTGAGAATGCCATCAGCGAAGAGCTGCCGATGCCCGAACCGCCCGTCGTCACCGCCGCAGCGACAGAGTCGGACAAGATGCTCGCCGCCTGCATCGGAGCCGTCCTCACTTCTCTCACCAGTGCGTGTGCTAGGCCTGAGTCTGAGCAGGGGAGAGCGCTAACCTCGATCTGCCCTTAGTGACTCCGTTCGATGTCATCAAGACCAGGTTGCAGACACAGCCGCCGCGACTTCAACCTTCTGCGTTCGATTCCTTGCACAACTCGCCGTGGCCGCCTCCAGTCCCCAGCACCAGCAAACTGCCCATAGAATGCTGCAAGGCGACCCCTTCAGCCGCTACCACCACCGCCGCCGCCGCCGCTCGCGGTGGTCCCGCAAAGTACTTCAACCCGAGTGCCGGCAATCCGAAAAATTCGACCGGCGCAGAGTTGCTCTGCCGTTTCGACCCGAGGGTCTCGAGGGCTTCTTTACCCGCATCCGGAGCACACGGAGCAGCATCCTCCTCGCCCTCTTCCGCCGTAGCAGCCGCAAGAGCTGCCGGCGCCCACCAATACCTGCACCACCTCGCGCCCGTCCCCCTCGTTGCAAGCTCCTCGAGCGCGAACACCATCGCGTGCCTCTACCCAGCTTCGACAGGTCACGCGACCCTCTCCCTCCCTTACCACCTCTCCCACTCGAGTTCGTTCGCCGCTCCGGCCCCCGTCTCGATCGCGCCGAACCACGCTCAGCACCGCTACTTGACCGGGTTCACCGACGCCCTCGCCCACATTGTCAAATCCGAAGGGGTCACCTCCCTCTGGCGGGGGACCGCTCCCGCCCTCGTGATGAGTGTGCCCGGTCAGGTCATCTACATGGTCGGGTACGATTCCCTCCGGCGGACCGCGTTTGATTCCGCCCCCGAGTGGGCGCAACGTCCGACAACAGCCGGAGCCCAGATTGGGACTCACAACGGCGGCGAACGACCACCCTTGAAGGCGAGTTACGTCACGGCCGTACCACTCCTCGCCGGCGCCCTCTCCCGAACAGTCGTCGCCGTCCTCCTCTCCCCGCTCGAACTCGTCCGAACCCAAATTCAGTCACACGTCCCTTCCTCCGCCTCTTCAACATCAACAGCCACCGGAGGACGCCGACCGCAATCTCGAGCCAGCCTAGCGATGCTCTTGCGAGACTTGAAGTGGTCCAACGCCTGGCGCGGTTTGACCCCGACCTTGTGGCGCGACGTGCCCTTCTCCGGGATCTACTGGGCTGGGTACGAAGCGATCAAGCGCACTTTGACGGGAGGGCGAGGCATGGGGGAGACGACGACTACTGGTGGTGGTGGTGCTGGTGGAGGTGGAGCGACGACGGCGACGAGAGGCCAGGTTGTGTCGATTGAGCAATCGAGGGCGAGCGACTTTGGGATCGCGTTCGTCAGTGGCGCGGGCAGCGGAATGGTCAGTCGCAGTCTTTCGAGATCTGATGTCAGCGCCCCTCGGGTCGTCCCGTGACCTCTGGCTGGTGACTTTGGCCGCGATACTGACGAAGATGAGACCCTAATCGCTTCAAAACAAAACAGATCGCCGCGACCGTGACCAACCCTTTCGACGTGATCAAAACTCGTCGCCAAGCCGCCGCCGATGCGGGCGCCATCACCAAGGCCGCGTCTGCATCCTCGAACCGGACGTTCACCCTCTTGCGCACTATCGTCAAGCAGGAAGGATACGCCGGACTGTTCTCGGGGTTGACGCCCCGGTTGGCCAAGGTGGGTACTCGATCTCGCATTCGTTTGTTCCTTCTCGAGAAAGCCAAGTCGCTCACTCGAAGGGATAATTGCTGGTTTCACCCGTCCGGACCCATAGGTTGGACCTGCATGCGGTTTGATGATCGGCTGCTACGAAGCCATCTCGTCCATTTCGGCCGCCTCGAGGGCCAACACCGCCAACGCCGCGGCCGCTTCGTCGTCCTCGCGTCACAAATCGGCAGAGTAGACGCGTCTTCCTTCCTCTTGACAAGTTTCATATCGTCCTCTTTACAGTCTCACAAATCATTGTAGAGTCTAATCGCATTTTCGCACTCCCCAAAGACGTCGTTCCTTACCAAATGTAGCTCACCCCAAAAACTCGTAATCGCATTTCCTCGCATCTCTCCTTTGCATTCTTGTTGCTGTCGGCGGTCTTTTCCGAGCTTTGAGGTTCTATTTACCATCATTAGACACTGGAACCTTCTATTTGCAACAGTCTATGCGGACAGCCTTCCTCCTTCACCAGGAGAAAAAGAACCGTCTAATCGAGCGTCCTCCTGCTCAGAATCTTCTTGATCTCGCTCCGTTCGCGCAGGTACTGCTCGAAGCTTGGGAATGCCCCGCTGGCGCCCTTGCTGCCGTTTTCGTCGTCCGAGTCGTCCGAATCGGTACTCGGATGCGAAGCCTTGTCGAGGAGGAAGTTGGCGAACACGATCAGGGTGGCGTAGCTGTGAAAGTCGGGGACTGGTAAGTTCCGAGACCTGGAGACAGATGTTGCAAGGCGGAAAAAGCGCACCGGTAGAGGTAGTTCAGGGCTTGGTCGAACAGCTTCTCTCGCTTCTTGGAGCCTTCGTCGGCCGCTTCGACGCGGAGCTTGAACGAGTAGATGGCCGTGCGCAAGTTCTGCACGGCCTCCATGTCGCTGCGAAAGACTCATCACGAGTCAGCAGCAGCGCGTAGCTCGTGAAGGATGCGGCACGGTAACTCACTCGATGGCCCGATCGGCGAGACGCTTTGCGAGCTTGCCGTGCTGGAGGACGCCGACCAGCTGCAGGACGATCTTGTACTCGCCGTTCAGGAGAGGTTCCGACTCTCGGCCGTCCCACGACGAGCCGTGTTCAGGCGCGTCCATGAACGAGGCGGAAAGTCCAAAGACGGCGCGCTTGTTGTACAAGATGCGGTAGACGAGCGCGCACGCCACCATGCCGGTCGTGGTCCTTCCACGGCCTGCTCAGAGACAAGACAAGTCAGCTCCGACGTCGACTTTGCGCGAGTGGCCGGCGGTGACTTGCCCATCTGACAGTTCCAAGCGCAGCCGACGTTCTCCTTGTCGCGTCCGGTGAGCGCCGTCGAGACGCGCTGCTCGATGCGCGAAAAGATGCCGGGAATCGGCGCCTGCTCGTCCGTGACTGCAAGGTTTCGTACATCAGAGAAGCGTTCGACCGGAAGATGAAAATGAAAAACATACCGGGAAGACGTTCGTAGTCGACGCGCAAGCCTTCCTTCTGCATGATGGCGAAAACTTCTTGCGGCGTGAGGATGTCCTCGGGGCTGACCTCCTCCCACATCGCGGTCACCGTGAAGGCGCCGTTCTCTTCCACCTCGTCGTGCTGAAAGGCTTTCTGTGTCAACTTCCCACATTCCCCGGCGGGCGCCGTGTCAGTCGAATGAACTCACAAGCAAGACTTTGCCGCCGGTAGATTCGCGTTCGCGAAGGAGGTCTTCCTTCAGTGCAGCCTCCATCGCCTCGACGGTGGCGGTGGTGACTCCCGTGGTGACGACGTTCTCCAGAGGCTGGTCGTACAGGCGCAGGACCTGTAGCGAGCTCCAACGCGTCAGTAAGCAAGGAAGAAGCAGAGGCCACGATTCCACTTACATGAGGTCGGCCGGCAATGTACAGGACCGGCTCCTCCCGCAAGCTCTGCCAGAGGATCGGGATCGCCTCGGCACCCATACGGTGCAAGGCGTTTCTGAGCCCGTCGATCGTCGGCATACCAGTCCCGTAGACGGAGGGTCCAATGTTGCCGCTTCCACTGGACAACGTAGCGCTGTTGCCGGGAGGCTTGGGCGTTCCAGGCCGAGAGTTCGGCGCGGGGGTACGGACCGCTTCGCTGCCTGCGATGCTGAGAGGTACACGTCGGAAGTTCGGGGCGCCGTCCACTCGCTCTGGCAAACTCATTTTCTGCAACCCGCTGCGCACCTCACGAAGGCGTCAGACCTCTGCATCGAGCGAGCGTGAGTGCGCGCGAGAGGAGACTTACCTGAAGAAGTCCGACTTGAGCAAGGTGAACGCCGAGAGGATCCGACCGTGCCGTTGCGCGACAAACTCGGCGACTTCGTCGTCAAGCGCGACTCCGCTGGCGATCTGTTGCTTGATCGGGAGCAAGACGTCGATGTCCGCGTGACGAAGTTCCTTCCTGGTGCAGCGAATCGCCCGAGTACATGAGCTTAGATGTCTAGCGCACGAAACGCGAAAAGACGCACTCGATGGTCCTGAAGACTGGTCGCTGCTTGACGAACTCCTCGTAGTTGGCCGTGCGCCCGAGTTCTCGCCAAGTTTCAGGGCGGGACTCGTTCAGGAACGCCATGAACAAGATCATGAAGAAGTATCCTCTGTAAAAGTGCCGATAGTCAGCGTCGAGAGGTAGCATATTGAAGATGCAGGGCACGAAAGGCTGACCGCAGATCGCGGACGCCGCGAGCAATCCAATGTTCGCGTTCTTCACCCTCGGTGTCTTCCGCTTTCTGCCTGGCGTGCTCGATAGCGTCCAAGAGATCAAATGGCTCGCCACAAGCGGTGACAGCTGCGTCGACGGCGTTCTTGACCTGAAGTGAAGAGAAACGTCATTAGCGAGGAGACCATGCGAGTTTTACCCTTTTTCACGCTCACCTCGAACCCGTTCTTGATGACCCGCAGCAGATTGTTGATGACTGTGTAGCTCGGACGCGTCGAGCGTGGAGCTGCCACCTTGCCACCGCTTCGCAGCCAATCTTGCAAGAGCTTGATGATCACAAGAGTTCGGGTTGTTCGGCCGCGCCCGAGCTGGTCGTTGACGATGATGGCCGACTCGTCCATATCGAGCTCGGTGACGACCTCGATAATGTCGCGCACTGCGATCCGAAGCTAGGGTCAGACAGGCGCTCCTGAGCTGGTTGACAAGCTGCGGAACCCACAATCGGAGAACTCGGGGAACTGTTCCGCCGTGATCGGTACCCGGATAAAGCGGAAGTCGCCACCGCAAGCCTCGTGCCCGACTTGGTCCATCGCCTCGCGCAGCGTCTTGACTTGTCCGGCCTGCTCGATCGGTTCCCAAACGGGTGCGACTGTTCCGTCCTCGCGCTCAGTAGCGACGAGGATTCGGCCTTCGAACGTCTCCAGCTCGGCAAGGACGTCGCTCTTGAGTCGGTCTTCGAGGAGCTCGAGTCGAGTGGCAGAGATGCCGCTGTACGACTTGACGTTGCGGAGTGAAACCGATTGTTGCCGCAGTACGTAGGGCGTGCCGCTGTTCTCGTCGACGAGAGTCAGCTCGCAGATTCTATACGAAAGGGTAAGTGTGCTCACTTGATGTTGCAGAGCGGTTCCTCCCGCACTCCGATCCAAACGATGCGAGCGCCAGGCTTCAAGTCTCGCTTGACCGTATCGAGGACGCGACGAATACCTTCCTCGGTCGGTTGACTGAGACCGTAGAGCAGGCTGTTGGGTACGCGACGGAAGTTGATCGCGCCGCGGACCAGCTGCGTTTGCCCTTCGGCGAGGGTGAGCCACTGGTCCTCCTTGAGCAGCATGCCCGACCGAAGGATGATTCCCGAGCGATTCTGCATGAATCTGCGCGATTAGTGCTGTTCCTTCCGGTTTAGAGGCTCTACGCGCAAACACGAGCACGCACCCGGATGATCTGCTGGGCCCATTCTTCGCCAACCAGCTGCGAGGTTCCCTTCGGGCCTTTCGTCATATCGAGCACCGTCAACTGGCCCGCTTCACCCTTGGCGATGGCGGACAAGTCGTGAATCGGCGCAAAGATGCTGAAGTGGCCGGTCTTGCGGATCCGAGAGATCATCTTGGCGATCTCGCTCCGACGCCGGAGCCAGCTCGAGAACGGTTCGCTGAAAGTCGATGAGGAAGGCGATTCTGAGACGAAGGCAGCGAACGCAATGAGGAAAAAGTACCGCTCGAGGGCCGCGAGGGCGGATTGACGTTTCGCAGAGGCGGTCTTCTCGTCGACAAGCGCCAGAGACGCATACCGAACTCGATACTCCGTGATCGACTCGCGGAGGTTCACCATGGCATCGCCTAGGCGTTGTCGTGAGATCAGCTTGGGCATTACCCCCAGGTTTGATAAGTCAAGGCCGGAAACACGGACAAAAGGACATACAATGATCAACGATCGCGTCAACAACCTTCTTCGTGGTCAAGCCGTCGTCTAGACAAGACAAGAGCGAGAGGATGATATCGTAATTTCCGAGCAGAGCGGATCTAGGAGTAAAAACGCTAGTTAGAAAGGAACTGAGGCGATGAAGCGAAAGACACGGGCAAATCACCTGAGGCTCTCGAGCAGGACCGAACGCGAGCTCAGCAGAGTCAACACAGTCGTCTGGCTGGTAGGCGGTAGACCTGTACCCAAAAGTCGTCAGACATGCTCCGGCACTCGAAACGGATTCGGTCGAAAAGAGGCAAGACTGCGCGCACATTTTGACAGGACGTGCATCAGGCGGAGCAAGCTCTGGTCTCGCGCAGCCTGTTCACTCTGAGCCTTGAGGACTTTTGCCGCTCCCTGGTTCGGCGCCTCGTGCACCGGGAACGCGCCTTCTTCCAACACCGGGCCGTACGGATCGGGCAACCCCTGATCGACGAGCTGCTTCCGTCTCACGATGAGCGCGACCGACATAGCGAACGTCGAGCGGACGACGCCGGCGCCGCAGTTGAAGACGAGGCTGGTCGAGGTCGGGATCGAGGCGAGGAGGGAAGTGTACGTGTCCAGGTAGCCATCGTTTGGCGACTGGTCCCTCGCGACGGGAGTCCGGTAGTAGCTGATGTTGTAGCCTTCTTGCCGGACGTAAGAGAAGAGCTCTCGTGCCGTCGCGACTTCGTCGGCCGAGACCCAGGTTGGCAGAATGTCGCCCGATCGTGTTTCGTCGTGTACGAGGATCAGGCCACCGTACCGGGCCGCCTCGCGCAAGACATCGGCTTTCAGCCTAAACCGTGCTCATGGATTAGTTGTTGTCCGTGCGCCTCTTGCAACAGGACATGGGCGCACCTCGTCTCGATTTCTTCGAGGTTTTCCGCACGATCACTGATCGAATAGGTGCTTGTCGGCCCTGCTCGCAGGCGACTCGTCAATATCCGAGAGCAAAGATACGGATTTGAGAAATTCCACTCACGATTACTCTCGCGCAAGACGTACGGTTGTCCGCCTGCGAGAGAAAGCTTCCATCGTCAGAGACGGAAACGAAGTGACGAGGGAAAAAGGCCGGTCAACGCACCGATGTACAGGATCGGCTCTTCCCGCGTCACAAACCATGCGACCTCTTTACCCTTGTCGTTGCGCGCACCACCCGCTGTCGACTGCTTGCACCGCAACAAACTGAGCAGCGAGCGGACGCCCGTCCGTGTCGGTTGCGCAAGACCCCACACGCCCAGTCCTCCGTCTCGGAGATTAGACGCTCCACTGAGGTGTAGACCGGTCCAGCCGTTCTCGGTCTTGGTCTGATCAGAGAACGTGGATGAGGAAGGATCGGGCGTGATGTGAGGTTCGAGAGCGGTCGACTGGGCGAGGAAGCGATAGTCCGACTTGAGGATCAACCCGCGACTGAGGACGCTGCCCGACCGGCTCGGGACGACGTTAAGCGCGAGTTTGCTCAAGTTCAAGTGCTCGAACGGCGCAAACGGTTCGTTCGGAGCAGAAGTAGGGTGCGATGACAATGACGACGCGGAAATCGGCGCCGCATCGCTGTTGCTGGACAAAGGTCGCTGTGGTACAAGCGCTCTTGGTCTGAGTATAGGCGTCGGCTGCTCACTCCGCGCTGCGCCGTCGCCGTTGTTGTTGTGCGCCGCCATGGCGGCAACTGTTGGAATGACTGAGCCGGCTTGTCGACGGCTTGATTGGGTGTGGTTCGTCCGAGGGGAGCTCAGCAGAACGTAAAGACTGTGTTTGTTATATAGTATCCCCGCGACTGGACGATGTAGGTAAAGCGACGGAACTCGAGATCCCGGTCGAGTCCGCGCGGGTGGCCCGTCATCGCGTCTTCTCCGCGGGCTTATCGTCAGGTGCCATACTCTCGCATGGGCAGTCTTTTTCGACGAGAGGCGTGATCGCTCGAATCCTCAAATGATACACTAGGCACCGCGAGACCAGGTCCGCGACAAAAACTTGCAATTTATACGCACGTGCACGTTCAGCCGCTGCTTTGCGCGATGCAACAGTGCACACTAGTACAGTAGTAGCCGCAAGGAGAATCTCGTTCTCTGCCACAAGCTGGATCGTGTGACCTATGTGTCTTCTCCTTCGTGATTGGCACAGGACGAGGGATAAAAGATGCTGAAGAGAGTCGAGTTTGATGCTTCTGAGTTTGCCTGGTGAGTTTTGACGATGTGTTCCGGAAAAGGATGTACTTATGCACTATTTCTGGGACAGGCGACAATGTGAGATGTGTTGT
The DNA here is from genome assembly GCA_034406715.1 of Rhodotorula mucilaginosa. Lineage (NCBI taxonomy): Eukaryota > Fungi > Basidiomycota > Microbotryomycetes > Sporidiobolales > Sporidiobolaceae > Rhodotorula > Rhodotorula mucilaginosa. The sequence goes on from CP137874.1 coordinate 537,675, forward strand.
TACAAGGGCTCGACGAGACCCTGCCTGTGGTCCACGTCAAGGGCGTCGGGGGATCCTTTGAAGACGGGACAGGGTTTCTGCGCAGCGTCGAACCGTCAGAAACGCCCTTCGGAGACTGACCGGATTGAGCGTACTCACTTGCAGTATTGAAGAACGCACTCAGGATGCGAGTCCAAATCCGACCGGCCCGCTCCGAGAGCCTGGTCAAGGCTCCGTCTCGTCTATCCTCTTCCCGGCACCTTCTCGTTTCCTTCGTCCCGCCTCTTCAGCTGCAAGGTCCCCCGCCTTATGGCCGGCATGTTCCTGCCGACGACCTCCGATCATCTCAGAAGCTGTCGAAGCGGCATGACCGACTGTAGATTGCTGCGTGTACTGAACGTCGGACGAAGGAGGTTGCCGATTGGACGAAGAGCCCGAGAGGCTCGGCCCCGGCATTGGCGAATTCTTCGGTGCGGCGGTCGTTGGCATCGTGCTTCGAATGGGGTCCAAGGAGGCAAACAGATGGTCGCAAGGGAAGAGGCAGCCCGGGTGGACGAGACGGTCGGAGACTCGCTGCCAATTTTGGGCTCGTTGGACCCACTTGCGGCAGAAGGAACGATGACGAGTTGGGGTGAAGTTTCGCAGCAGCAGCAGCGAGAAAGAGGACGTCTGATTACAGCGAGCGCGCTTATTAGCGGACAAAAGCAGCAGCAAGAGCCAGCTGGAGCCAGATTCCTCCGCGAGCCGATGTGCTCACACTGCCTCGGCAAGCCTCGGAGCCAGTCTTGAGTTGCACGTGATCGAGACTCGAAGAGCTTGCAAAGTTGAGTACGACATTACTCCTGATCAAACTATCGAGTACATCACTACAGGACGCGGATCATACAACGGAGGGTGACAACACGGATAAAAGCAGCGCGGAGAAAAGCGGGCGGGGAGAGAAAAAGGTCGAGACAACCGAAGTTTACGCCTTCTGGTCGCCGAGAGCGAGAGCGGTCTGGTTGTCGACAAGCGTCGCCTTGTGTCCCTTGAGGTCGATCTCTTTGCCCACCTTGGCCGCCGTCAGTGCCGACTCGACCAAGGCGCGGCCGACGACGGGAGTCGGAATCGAGAGGTGGGTCTTGCCCATCGGGAGGTGCGGGATGACCAGAGTCGAGAGGTATTCGGGAATGCGACGTTCAGCTCGACCGCCTGGGGCCAGAAGGAGGCCGGGGCGGTAAATGCACGTCGTCGAGTAGTCGAGAGCGGCGATTCCTTCTTCGGTCAACCCCTTCGATTTGGGGTACAAGAACCACGAGCTTGAGTTGGCGCCTCCGGACTGCGCGAACGTTGGGTTGCGCGTCAGCTCGACTGGGATTGCTGGATGAGAACCGGCCAGGAAATGAGCGCCGAGTCGTGCTCACCGAAACGTAAACGACCGTCTGAGTCTTTTCGGGGACCCTCGCGGCCTTTGCCGCCGCCAGGACGTATTCGCGATCGATCAGCTCGAACGCCTCGGCGCTTCCGGCATTGGCCCTCGTCGTTCCGAGCGCGATAACGACCGAATCGGCGTCGCTCCCGCTCAATTTTTTCGCTTCGCTCCCGTCGTACCCTTGCCTGACTTCGGCGAGCAGGGCGTCAAAGTCGAGCGACGTGTGTTGGAGCTTCTCGTGACCGGGCGCGTCTGCCGGTACAGGCGGGGGGCGGCGACCGAACGAGAGGACGTGCGAGACTCGAGCGTCGGCGAGAGCGGCGGCGACAGCCTGACGACCGACTTCTCCGGTTCCGCCGAGGATGAGCATGCGGTGCGACGACATTGCTTTCCGTTCTAGAAGGTGTGGCCTTGTCTACGCGAGCCGTCTGGTGCCGTCGCAGATGTGGTTCCGTCTCGACTTCGTCATCGCTCCGGCTCTCGGAAGTTCGGCAGGCCATTACAGATGATTCTATGTCCAACTTTGTATTGAGAATACAAATCCCTCGAATTCTCGCGCGGAAGCAAACGTGAACAGGAGAACTGGCTTTCTTTTGACTGGAACACTGCGCACAAGCAGCTGAGCAAGTGAGTCGCCCGCGCAGTCAATCGTCGTCGTCGCGGTGCCGACGTCCCCTCGCATCCTGCAGATCGACGCGAAATGAGCCGGCGGATCGCTTCGACGCTGTCTCGAAATGCTCTGCTCGCCTCGCAGTCGCCGTGTCCGAGCCACCATAGCGTGCTGGATGTGCTAGCACCCGCAGTGTACCGCACCTCCTCGGCACCCTCCCGCGACTACGCCACGAAACCTCGAGGTGCGGTCGCCAACGGCAATGGCGTCGCCTCGACTTCTGCCGCTCCGGCGCAGCAGCAGCGACCGAAGAGGAGTCGCGCTGATGCCGCCCGCGTTCGAGCGACACTACCACCGGGACTGTCGACCGCCAAGCAGCCGACGCGGAGGCGGAAACCCTCCCCGTCCGTGTCGACCGCCGAGACTCCTTCCGCCGTCGACCTCCTCTCGCGAATTCGCTCTGCGGCGCCCGCTCCAACGACAGCCCCGAACGGCCGCAATGACCCTCGTTCAGCCACTCAGGCTCACAACACGGCCGTGCAGAGCTTGCTGCGAGGGGTACAGAGCACTCCCGAGCCGTCCTTCGAGGCCGCTTTCGTCGAAGGGTGGGTCCCGCTCCGAAAGACGGGCCAAGCCGCTCGGATCTCGACTCGCGACCTCGAAAAGGTCTTGACGTCGACTCTGAGTGCGAACGGTACCTATGCGGAACAAGTCGAGGAGCTCGCGCTCTGGGTCGCGGGCGAATCGGACGGACGAGCTCTCGCCGACTGGGCGTGGCGCACTCTCGAGCAGGGCTCGGACGGGTCCGAACGGATTGTTCGTATATGGAACAAGATCCGACAAGGCGAACACCTGGCGCTTCGGAGTGCAAGTGATGGTCCCGATCACGCCTACCGGCCCGTCTCGCACGAGGGAACGAGCGGACGACCCGGCACCCGACGAGTTCCGCCTCTCTTCTTTGCCGCCTATATCGCAGCATTCTCTATGCTCCGACAGCGAATTCCTCGCGGCGACCTTCCTTCCTTCGGATCTCAGCTGGTCGACTTGGTGCAACCGACGTTTCCGGCCCTCGCGCCGCTGCTTGGCCGAAACGAGCTCGCGCAACGTCTCGCTTCACTCTCCGCCTCCTCAACCGACGGCGCTACGGCAGCGATCCTGCCGACTTTGCGGCAGGTCGCCCTCGCTCAGCTGTACTACGCGATACCGACTCGGCCAGGCGAGGGCCTGCTGCGCGAGATCCGCAGTCTCTTTGTCCGGGGGCAACGTTCGAAAGCCGAGGAACTCTGGCAGGACGTACAAGTCGCCGTCGAGGATGCCGACCTGGCGTGGCTCGACCGTGAGGCGTGGATCCGATCCGGCAGACGGAGCGCGCTTGAACAGGACTTCGAAGATACGTCGACGTCTGCGGAGCCGGAAACGAGCGAGTCCGCCGCGCCCGCGACCGAGAACGTCACTACGGCGAGCGATGCCTCCGAGTCATTCGATGTTTCGCCCGCTGCCTTGACTCAGCAAATCGTCGCCCGCTTCCTCGCCGGTTTCGTGCAAGCGCGGGACATGGACCAGGCCAACTCGATCTGGCACTGGCTCGCGTCGCGTGATCCGCCCTTGACGCCCGGAGTCGCCTGCTGGGCTGGCCTCCTGCGCGGGTACGCCGCTCGGGGCAACGTCGCCTCGGTCGAGTCGGCCTTTGCAGAGATGCAACGCACGCCCGGACTCGAGCCGGACTACTTTGCATGGATGGAACGCGTCGAGGCGTACTTCGAGGCGAAGGAGCCGGACGAGGCAATGCGAGTTGCGCGCGAGATGATGCGCGATCGACATGTCTTGCGAGACCTCGAGCGGGAGGACCAGGGCTCGCCGGCGCGGTTTCCGTTGCGGATGTGGAACCGGCTGCAGAGCGGTTTGCTCGCGACGAATCGGGTCCGCGACGCTGAGGCGCTGCTCGGCGAGATGGAGCAGAACGGAGTTGCGCCTACGATTACCACCGTTAACGCTTTCCTGAAGCACTACACCCGTGGCACCAAGCCGGACCTCGCCGGCGTCTCGCGCGTTCTGCAGCTCGTCGCCGACAAGGGCCTCGAGGCAGACGTCTACACGTTTACGATGCTCCTGCAGGCGTTGCTGGCGGTCGGCCAGCGCGACGCAAGTGCCAAGACGATCGAGATCATGCAGGCGACGGGGATCATGCCGACCGCGACCACTTATGGCGCGTTGATCCACAGCCTCGCATCGACGGGCGAGACGGAACACCTCCGCGCGGCGACTCAATTGCTCGACGAGATGGAATCCAAGCGCATGCAGACGAACGAGATTGTCTACACTTCGCTCATTCAGGGGTACCTCCGCGCGGGCGAAACCTCGACCGCCATGGAGGAGTCGTCCGGTCTGCCGCAGTCGGTCGCCGCCGCGCTGACGCTCAAGCAGCGCATGGAACGACGCGGGATCGCCGTCCCCCGCGCCGCGTACAACGTCCTGCTCTCGACCGCACTCGCGCAGCAAACTCTGGCCGGCAAGGACCTCGCGATCCGCCTCTTTCGCGAGATGAAGCAGTCGCGGACGGCGCTCTCGCGCAACCCGGCGGAAGCAGCGGGACTCGACGACGCCAGCAACAATAGCGTCACGGTCGCCGACACGTGGTACATCCTTCTCGAGGGGTTCAGCAAGATGAACGACGGCGCGATGGCCGGTGCGATCCTGCGCGAGATGCGCGAGAGCGGGTTCGTCCCCCGGAGTCGAGCTCTCCAGAGACTCGTCCACAGGATCCAAAAGGGCTGGGAGATGTAGAGTGCGTCGCGTGCAATGGTCGAATGCCCAACTGCTGTACTGTACTCGGCCGGAAGAACGAGACTCCGCCCGATCGCGCGAGTGGGGAGGAGCCGCCGCACGGAACGAGCGATTCCGGGGTGGAGGCTGCTGACCATTCGCTCGTTCTCTTGGTCGCTGGGCTATCCTTGTGCACCTGCATACGCCTGTGAATCATGTCGTGAGTCCTGTCGCCCCGAGCAAGCACGCCTTGCAGTGCCAGACCTCAGCCAGCATTGGCGGCTGTACTCGTCCCTCGACTCGCTGCCTGCCGAAATTTCGGACATTGGCAGCCTCGATGGACTGATCTCGCTGACAGCAGTGATTGACGTGATGCGACTCGTACAGTCTTCTCAATAACGATCCGCTGCAGTGCTACGTCGACGGTAAGCCCTTCTCCGGCTCAGGGTCGTACGAAGTCCGCGATCCCCACACGCCCTCGTCGACTCTGCACACCGTCTCGTCCATCACGGCCGACGACGTGCCAAAGGTCCTAGAGATTGCCAATGCTGCTGCAAAGAAGTGGAAGCGCGTGAGTGCGGAGGTTGACCCGAGTGTGATGCTGAAGGGCGGAGCGGAGCAACCGGGCTGACTTTGCGGACCATCCTTTGGCCGCGGCACGCGCAGACTTCTGTCGTCGAGCGCCGCAATATCTTTCTCCGGGCAGCAAAGATCTTGCGCGAGCGGACGCAAGAGTTTGCCGGCGTCGAGTTCCACGAGACGACCTCGTCGCAGATGTGGGCCGGATTCGAGATCACGCTCGCAGCCGACTCGTGCGTACCTCTGTCAACTATCACAGCCCGTCCTCAACGACAACTCGGTACTGATGCTCGTAAGTGGCCCTCAGGATCGAAGAGACCGCCGCGACCGCGACGCTCGCGCTCCGAGGAGAAATCGCCACGACGGATCGCAACCAGCGCGCTTACATCGAGCGGTGTCCGTACGGCGTCGTCCTCGGAATCGCACCGTGGAACGCTCCGGTCGTGTGAGTAAAGCCTCGTGGGGCCCACAGGCGCTGGACTCGAACGCTGAGCCTGCTCTCTTCTGGCCCGATCCAGTCTTGCGCAGCGATCTGTTTTGCAACCGATCATGGCGGGAAATGCAGCTGTCCTGAAAACCAGGTGCGTTGCTGGGAACATCTTCTTCAACTCGTACCTGCCAGCGCTGCGTAGTGCCAGAAGCTTATTGCCACGCTTCTTCCCCCACCCGCTCAACAGTGAAATGTCGCCGCGCACGCACATGATTGTCGCGGAAATCATGCAGGAGGCGGGTCTCCCCGCAGGGGTCCTGTCCGTGGTTCACGTCGACCCGAAAGACGCTCCGAAGGTGACGGAGGCTTTGATTGCTCACGATGCCGTTAGGAAGGTCAAGTGAGTTGTCGACGGCTCCTTGCGCCATGTTCTGCTGTCTTTTTCTCGCAGGAAGAAGTGCAGCATGTGCGTCGTTCATTGGTCCTGTTGCCACTGACACGGACCTTCACGTGCAGCTTCACCGGCTCGACTCGTGTCGGATCGATCATCGCGCAGACCTGCGGCAAGTACCTCAAGCCGGTCGTGTTGGAGCTCGGAGGCAAGGCTCCTGCCATTGTCGCAGAGGATGCGAATCTTGAGCTGTGAGTATCGTCGAGCAAAAGTCCTCGAAGGGTTCAGGCCCTGAATCTTTTGACATTCGCAGCGCTGCCGAGGCGATCAAGTTTGGCGGTCTCTTCCACTCTGGCCAGATCTGCATGGCGACTCAGACCGCCATCGTCCACGAGTCGATCGCGGACAAGTTCCTCGCCCTCCTGACGGACAAGTACCCGTCCGCGTCCAAGTCCAGCCCCGACGACGGAACCGCCCTCCGCGGTCTCTTTACGCAGGCGAGCGCCGAACGCGTCAAGGGCGCCGTCGACGACGCCTTGTCCAAGGGCGCGCAGATCGTCGCGGGCGAGAACCGCCTCGAGGGGAACGTGATCCAGCCCGTGTTGCTCAAGGGCATCACGCCCGAGATGCGCATCTACCGCGAGGAGATGTTTGCGCCCGTGTTTAGCGTCATCACCTTCAAGACCGACGAGGAGGCCGTCAAGTATGCCAACGACCACGACTGTCAGTCTACTTCAGTTCGCGGCGCTTACTTGGGCTTTGCGAGGCTGACTTCCAACGTGCGAACCCGCAGACGGTCTGGCTGCTTCGGTGTTTACTCAGCATGTCGACCGCGGCTACGCTCTCGCTCGGGAGATTGACTCTGGCGTACGTTTGCGTTTTACGCGCCAGAAGTGTGGTGAGACGGGGGAAACTGACGTCCCGCTCTTGCGCCCTGCAGATGGTCCACATCAACGGGTAAGAAGAGCTTTTCTAACTGTCACCTCCGCCGTGGTCTCTGTGACTGACCATGCGGTCTTTCCTACAGAGCTACTGTGCATGACGCAGCAACCATGCCCCATGGAGGATGGAAGAGCTCGGGTTACGGCGTGAGTCCTTGGCGGTCTCGCAAGAAAAAGAAAGTGGCGCTTCCCTGGGATTTGACATTCTCTTGCCACCACAGCGCTTCAACGGCATCGAGGGCATCCGGGAGTTTACGCAGGTGCGTTCACGATGCGTTTGCTTGCATCCGCGACCGCGTTCGTCGAGAGATGCTGACTCCGCGACGTCTTTTTCGTTTGCAGACCAAGACCATCACGATCAATGAGCCTCACCCTTACCCTGCTCCTTCGGCTTAGTCCCCTTCGGCGGCTTCGTCCGTCGTTCTGTCGCTGTAGGATCTATTCTGAAAGTTGTTCAAGCTGTGTTTTTTGGGTTTGAACGTCGCTGCCCGGCCGTCTGCCGCGAGAGAATTCCTTCGCGGCTCTTACTCTTCACAGCAGGGACATGACGCCCTCGCCGGAGTTGCCGACTCTGGCTGCTGTGACGCGCGCATGCTTATCTCGTGGGCTAGACGCTACTACTGTATGCTCCAAGCCGCTCTATGCACGCGTCCCTCCCCCTCGCGTCCAACTGATCTCCCCCGCTTTTGCCGCAGTGGATCTCGCTCGTCTCTGAGGCAGCAAGCAAGGCGGGCAAATCAAGGGATGCCCTCCAAGACGAAGTACTAGGTCAGTGACAATTCCATTCACAACCTGTAGGGCTGGAGGGGGCTGACAGAGTCGTTCCGACGGGCAGATTGTCTCGTCGACCTCCTCGCGGTGTCAGTCGAGCCTTCGACAGCATTACGAGCTTATCTGGCCGCGGCGATCGAATCACAGGGCGGTCAGCGACTATGCCCACCTGGCGTACTCGCTCGCAAGGTCGTCCAGAGACCCACTTCGTCGCCGTTCGTCACCGACTTCTGCCTTCAGGCGGTCAACCGCGCTCTCGCCAGCGACGCAACGTCCCCTTCTTTCGGCACATCCACTACGGAGGAGAGAACCGCAGGCCTCGACGCAGTCATCCGGACCGTCCTGCCGAATGTCCTCAAGTCCCCCACATCCTCCTCAGCCTCGCAACGATGGCTCGTCAGACTCGTCAGGCGGGCCATGCAGTCGTCGAAGCAAAACACTTCGGACAAGGTCACTGTCGAAAAAGTCCGAGAAGGTCTACGAGCCGTTCTGGCGCAGCTGGACGGGACGGAAACGGGAGTTTTGGGCGAGCTGAAGAACGAGCTTCAAGAGCTTCTGGCTCGGTCCAGCCCGCGTGCACGGAAACGTACTCCAGCTCCCGTCAAAATTGACGACTTTGACCTTTCGCGGAGAGGCGTAGATCCGGACGCCGCCCTCTACTGTGCCGATCTGGTACGCTTTCTTTTGTACTCTTTCCCCCGCAGACGCTGTGCTCACTCGTTGGCCCCTCGGCCGTTTGTCCACAGCTACTCCATCCCCATACCCCAACGAGCCTGGTCACCTCCAGGTTTCTTGGTCTCCTTCGCTACCGCACAGATCAGGCGACTTTTCGCGGATCGACCGCCGAACAAGCAGCGTCGCTTCTCCTCGCCGAAGTCGTCGGAGCCATGGTCTGGTCGTTGCACTCGGCTACTCGGCATGATTTCCTGTTGGAGTCGCTCGTGTATGCCAAGGTGCGGTGCCGAGTCCTTCCTCGGCCGACGGGCGACTCTGACCGTCCCGTCTTGCCCTCAGCTTCCTCAAGCTTTGAAAGCCTGCCGAGAAGCAGCTCCCCAGCACCTCGTACGTTTCTCTACTGTTCTTGAGCCCGGACATGTCGTCCTTGCTGACGCGTAGCTACAGTCTCATGCGGTTCTAACAAAGGCGCTCGAGGTGGTGCGTTCCGGCCTCGAATCCAGTCCGAAGGCCGAGAAAGCGCAAGCCGACGAGTACGTCGCTCGCACATTCTTCATCAAGCGCCCATCTGACTCTGACTTTTTTTTTGTGCGTGCAGCGCCTCGACTCAACACATCTGGGACCACCTCGTCTTTGCGCTCTGTCGGGAAGGTCTGCTATCCTCTGCAGAATCAACGACGCTCGTTCCAAGCGCCGAGAGCGTCGACCTCGAACCTCCTATGGTAAGCAGTCTTGTGAATCGTCTCATGAATGCCGTTGCTGAACCTCCCTGGCACAGGAAACGGATCTCGACGAGAAGTTGGCCAGCACCGATTCGAACGAGCTACGCGCCGCGGTGGAGGAGCACATGCACACCTTTAGTTCGCAGAACAGAATGTCGCAAGCGATGGCAGCTGTGAGTGTGCTCAATTCGAGCCGAGCTGCCAGCAGCCCCCACTGAAACCAGTTCGATCCTTCGCGGGCAGGCGTTCCGGCACCGATCGGAGAACGCAGACATCACCGGGCTCGCGAACCTGTGCGAGGTCGTCATGTCGCACAAGGACGAGCTCGCGGTCATGTTCCTCCATATCGAGCCTCACGAGCTACTGCGACCAGTTCGCGAATTGCTCGACGCCAGGGATCCTTCGCAGGATGATGCGAGTGAGCTACTCATCTAAACTACACTTGCTCTCTTCCGAGTGCGCGGTATTGACCTTGAGGTTCGCCTCAGACGACAGCAGCGTGATGGAACGATACGGAATGCTAGTATTGTTCCTGCAAGTCACGGTCGAGCGCTTCGAGGTGAGCTGGCAAAGCTGTCTCTGCCTCGCCCGTCTTCACCTCGCTGATCCACTACCTGTCCATAGCTGAGTCACGACCTCGCCAAGCACCTCGGCTCGACCTCGAGCTTCTTCGTCGCTTGGCTGCGGGCTTCGAGCGCAGTCTACACTTTGACGAACATTTCGGACGAGGAACGGCACACGATAAGCGGCTGGATCGGAGCGCTCTTCGGCGAAGGGATCTCGGACGAGTTGATGCAGTGCGTCTCCAGGATCAGTCGTACTGCCGGGTCATCACGCTGACCTTGATGCGTCCTTGCAGCTCGACAAACCCGAAAGTCCTGCTCAAGATTGCACCGACCATCCTGAAACAGTCGTTGATGGCGTGCCGCGCCGCCGTCGTGGACCAGGACAGCTTGCGCGATGCTCTCTCGTACTTCTTGCAAGAGCTCCTGCGCTTCACTCTGCCGGGCGTCCTCGTGTGGCTTTTGACGGAGATTGAGCAGACGTCGTGAGTTTTTGCGTCTTATTCTCTTCAACTAATTACGCGGGATACTGATGCGCCTTTGTGCGTAAACAGCGCAGCCAGCTCGAAGACCGGAATGATCAACATCCTCCAATTCTTCTGTCACTCCGACGCACTCCCTCCTCCCGTACTCGAGCTCATCGCTCCGCATCTCGCTATCGCACTTCGGCGAGGGAGCCTCTCCGGCCTCAGCATCTCGGAGCGTCTCAAGCTTCTGAAGCTTATTGCGCCTTACCGACCACAACAATCGCCGTTGACGTGGTCGGAATCCCCGACGCCTCCAGCCCCTGCCGTCTTGGATCCCGCGCGGGTTCCGGATCAAACGAGCGGACCGGCGCCGCCGTTTGCCCTCACCACTGAACACCTCGATGCCGCCGTCGGTCTCCGAGCGACCTCCGCAGAGTCCATCAGAGACTCTCTGCGCAGGATCGTCGACCAGGTGCGGCGGGAAGACTCGACCGACCCGACTCAGCCCGACCACCTCGTACGATATGGACGACTCGAACGAGCCGGTGTCGCTCTTGCGGCGTGGCAACCGTCAGCACTGCAGGAGCTAGTTCGCTCGGCTGCCTCGATGCACCGAGACGAGGATCGACAGGGGACCGTCGACAAGCCGTCCAGCCACAGTATGGCGCTGATCGCAGACATTTTGGGCGGCTCTCTCACTCTTGCGGACGAAGCGGATCGACAGGAGCAGCTTCGGGTCATCAGCACAAGCGTTCGAGAACGAGGTTCGAGGTCGGGGGCAGCGAGCGAGCTGTGGGAGAGATTGCAGAGCTGGCCGGCCGTCTCCTCCGAGGTCGTAAACCCTGGCTCGTAGTAGTGCGGTGGTATGTGTGAATGCATGCTTCGTACTCGTTGTCATTTGTCTCTACAGTGATGATGTCGGGATCCTATCATGCTCCCCAGTCCTGCCACTCGAAAGGCGGCGGGGTGTCGGCAATCGGGGCCGTCAGGAGCTCGCTGTCCGACTGGCCGCCGGCGGGAGCTGCGCCAGCTCCGGCCGCAGCACCTGCTGCCGGAGCAGCTGCCGCGCCGCTCACATCGATCGCCTTGAGCACCTCGAGCTCGAGCAAGTCCTCCTCCTCGTCCGGCTTGGCATCCCGCATCAGGAGGATCCCGCCACCGGTTCCGACCGGCGAAGAAAGCCTTGAGAGCGCAACGGACGCCGAAGAAGCTGTGGTCGAGCCAGGATTGACGGGTCGGATCGGGGTGTATCGCGACTCGGCGGGGAAGGAGATGTACTGGAGCTGAGCCGGCACGACGCGGGACAAGTTCTCGAGCCGCGACGAGGTCGGTTCGGGTTGCTTGCGTGCAGTCTTGCCGTCCTTCTTGGCGCCACTCGCCTCGGCGTTGCTCGCCGACGCAGGCTCGTCGACCTTCATCTCGGCGTCCTCCGACGGCTTGTCGCCCTTCTCTTCCGACTTGTCCTCCGCTTTGTCGTCCTGATGAAGAAACAAGCAAGGTCAGCAACGGCTCGACGAGATCGGCCGCAAAAAGAGCCGATGGCTCACAGTCTGCATCTCATCGTCACCCTTCTGGTCCGCCTCTTTCGCCTTTGCACGCGCCGTCGTCTTGGCGGTCGTGGAAAGGACGGCAGTCTTGACCTTTTCGACGACCTCCTTCTCGGGCGGCTTCGTTGCTGGCTGGTAGGCGAACAGCGAAGGTCGAGCGTTGCTAACGAATTCGAACTTGGGGAGCTGCTCGGCCAAAAACGAAGACCCGTCAGTTCGACCGCTCAGGAAGGAACGCGGAGGAGGAGGAAGACAAGAGTGGCAGTACACACCTTGAGGTCCTTGGTCAAGCCGATGATGGCGGTCGGAGTAAAGGCGAGACTGAGGCAGTGGGCGAGCGGGAACCAGTACCAGAACTGGGCAAAGAGCGCCATTCCGACGATCGAAGGCATGTTGCCGCTCCCGCTCTTGTTCTGCATCGAGATGGTGACGTTGCGTCCGCCGGCGTCGATGATGCCCTGCGAGAGGGCCGCGCCAAACTTGGCCATCGGGTCGGCATGCTTGTCGTTGACCGTCTTTTTGTAAATCTCGCGCGTCGACGCCACCTTGGGGTGACTGGTCTCGTTCTGTTCGATCAAGATCATGGCGAGCGATACGCACGCGCCCTGGCGGACAAAGTCGACCGGGTCCTTGGTGAGCGGTTCAAGGAGCTTGATCGCTTCTTCGAGACCGGTCCCGGCGCACGAGATGCCGAGCGCGAGGGCCGAACCGTACCGGACATGCGGGTTGTACGACTCGCTGAGGAGTTGCACGATCCGCGGGACCTGGGTCGGGTTGCGGAACAGGATGAACCCGAGGGCGGTGACGGCCGCGCGGCGGACATCGTCGCTGACGTCCGAAACGGCGACGTGCAGGAGTTTGCGGATCGCCTTGTTGTTGCCAGTGCCGGCGTACGCGAGCGCGATCGCGTACATGGCACCGTACCGCAGGATGGCGTCCGCGTCTCCGAGCAACGTCTCGATGACTTGGTCCGCCTCCTCCTCCTTGCCGTACACCAAAAAGGCCGTGCCGACGGCGAGGCCGCGGATGATCTTTTCGTGCTGCGTCTCGTGCGCGTACTGGAGCATTTCGTCGAGGGCCTTCTCCGAGGCCGTGCCGAGCATGACGAGACCCATCGCGTACGCGGCGGCTTCACCAGCGACGGCCGAGTCGGTGAAGAGGATGTTGCGCAGCTCGTCATACAGTTCTGTGAGCAGAGACACCAGGTATCAACCCCGTAATCAGCATGGCGTTTTTGCGAGTTGGACGACAAGACGGGCACGTTCAAGCTGCTCGCTCACCTTCGTTCCCACTTCCCATCGCGGCGACACCGAGACCGAGCGCGGCACCGTGCTGGATGACCTCATCCTGACTGCTCTTCATCGTGTCGAGCAAGTACCGGACAATCTCCTCCTTGCCATGGTTGGCGTTGACGAGCCCGAGCGCGTACAGACTGCCCCCCTCGGAATAGACGCTCCCGCTCGGTCCGCGACCGCCCGACCCGTCCGCCGGAGGCAAGTACGGTTCGAGGATCGCCTTGCCCTGCGCGAGGTTGCCCTTGTGGATAACGCCGAGCGCGGCGGTCGTGGTAAACTTGGACCAGTTCGACGCCTTGCCGAGAAAGTCGAGGTTCTCGCGCAGGAAGAGGTCCGACGTGGTGCCGGCGTGCGCGAACGCGTTCATGAGCGAGATGGCCGAGTGGTAGATCGAGTTGCGAGGTTCCAGAGCGTCCTGCAGCGAGGAAAAGCGGGGTCAGATCGCCGGTATTGTTTGTGAAACGCTGTGTGAGCGAGAGAGCCCTACGAGAGTGTTCTTCAGGATCAGGAGGTCCGACTTGTTGTTGCGGTACAAGAACTCGAGGTACAGCTTGATGCTCTCCTCGCCGCTCAGGATCGCAGCCAACCGTTCCCGGTGCAGCGCCGCGCCCTCCTTGGCCGCAGGGGTAGTGGCCTCTGCGCCGCCCTCGGCCGGCTGCGCTTCCGATTTCGGCCCTTCGACCGAAGTCCGCACGACCTGTAGGAACTCTTGTGTCGCCGTCTCGGCCAAATCGAACGCGATCTGGTAAGCAGTCAGGATCTCTTCGTCCTTTGGCGCGGCGGCGGATGCGTCGTCGAGCTTGAGGAGCGAGTTGAGGAGGGCGGAAGCGAGCGAGGGGTCGTTCAAGTAGACGAAGCATTGCGTGATGGAAAAGTAGTCGGGAGAGTCGAGGGATTCGTACAGCTTGATCAGGAGGCGGAGGATCTGCCCCATGATTGGTGACCGAGTCAGCCAACTGACTTTTCGTTCCGGCATGCGCGGGCCAAGGTGTGCGTACCTCGCTCTTGTAGCTCCGACTGGTGCCACCAATGGCGACACTCTCGCGAACGACCAACTGCAAAATCCACTCGAGCAGACTCGCGTCTTTGGTGTTCTTGAAGACGCGCTCGATGACGTCGAGCCGGTGCGAAGCGAGGGCGATACCGAGTGCCTGTGCGAGCGAACATCCGCCAGTAGCCATCAGCATCTCGCCGCACATGAGAGACGGTGTGCTGCCGGCAAGTGCACGCAGAGAGAGAGAACGACGCACCTGCTTGTGCTCGCCGTCGCGCTCACACCGCTCAAACATGCGCTCGACGATGGCCTCTAACCGCGCATCGATGTCACCAAAGACGGCAGCCGGGTCGACTGCACCGGTCGCGGCACTTGATCGCGCAGAGGTGTAGGCATCGATCGCTTGGGCTGTAAAGGGGCGGTGGGGGCTCAAAATCAGCGTCCGAGACACTCCGGCCAGGCGACGAAAGACAGCGAGTACTGACAGATGATGGTGTCTACGTATTCTGCCTCGCTCGGCGAGCTGTTGTTGTCAGCAGCGGTGCGTTCGACGTCAAAGAGTTTTCCGGCTCCGAGAGCGAACGAGAGTGCCTCGGCGAGGTTGCCGAGGTGGTAGTAGACCTTGGAAGCGACGAGTGCAGCCAATTGCCTCGACTGGAATGCCGTATCCTCTGACAGGGCTTCGCTACACGCGCGAGGGGTGGACGCCAGCAAGTCGTCGTCAGCGGGGGTCAACTTGGCCTCGCGTCCACGTCTAGAGAGGGACGAGTGGCTCACATCTTTACGATCGAGTCTGCTACTTCTGCCCAGAGGTTATCTATGCGCTCGTTGATGTTGGTGAGCGCGTGCGTCTGCAGCGCCTGTTCTGGCTCGTCGAGCAGAGACAGCAACCCTGTAACGCGGGGGGCAGGGGTGGGTCAGTCCAGGCTAGTTAATTGAGTAGGACTGGCGACTAACCTTGCGCGCTCTGAACCATGGTTGCGCGAGAGAGATGTTGACGAGGTGAACCCGACGACGGGCGGCGGTGACGAAGCGAGGTCGTCCAACTCTGACGATCGCATCCAGGTCTACCATCGTGTACACGGAAAGCTCTACGAAATCATCATAGAAAAGTACAGCCTCTCTTCAAGTCCGATACGTTTCCGAGCAGGAATTGATCATGAATGAATATGGGCAGCGTACGTCTCTCGCCCCCTGGTTCACGCCTCGACCCATCACGTCAAGTCTACAATCCCACTCTTGGTATCTGCCTCAGCACCACCCTCATGGTCACCGTTCGCTGATCCGGACCCGGCAACCGCGGCGGCGAGGAGGTGACTCCGACCGGCGAGGTTGGCCCAATCGGCGCGCTGGTCTGCCGGCCGCGAACTGTCGAACCACCGGTCGTCGACGATCCGGTCCTTGACTGTCAGTAGTAACCTGTGTGTGATGCGCGCACGTGACGCGGGTCAGTTCTCGGCGATTCGCAGATGCAGTGACCGAGAAACGCGCAGAAGAAGCTGCTGCCGCCACACACACGATTCGGCGACGGCGGGCTGGCGGAACGGCAGAACCCAAGTGTGAAGTTCGAACGTACCGGTATCCAGTCCGGATGGTCGAATCCTGCACCCCACCGACTTTCGAAATCTCCTTCGGGTCGACCCGCTGCCCCCACAGCGTCGTCACAAACAGGATGCACGAACTCGCGATCGTGATCGGGTTCCGGCCCGCCAGGACCCCATCCTCGACCGTCTTGGACCCGCAGAGGGAGCACGCGCGTTGGAGCGGGACCGAGAGGGCGAGGTGGTTGCAGATTCGCGAAATGAGCGAGTCGAGGTCGGTCGAGGCGGCGCCGTGAGGGGACGAGGTGTCGAACAGGCGGTCGATTTGCTTGAACGCGGCGGCAATGTCCTGCAGCACGTGTGTGTGTGTGAGCGCTGTATCTCGTGAGGGAAAGGGAGAGGGACAGAAACCAGTCACCTTTTTCGAGACGCTGGTGAGGGCGACGATTTCTTTGAACGTGCGCGGGACGCGCCCTTGCTTGCAGGCGATAAAGATGCACGCGGCAATGATGGCCGTCTCGTTCTTGTTGCGCAGGATCTTTTCCTCGTCGACGCGCTTGAAGAGCATCTTTGTCGTGTCGATGATGCTCTTGGGGAGGCTGATCGCCTCGCACATGGTCGCAATCTCTCGGAACGCGTTCTGCAAATCTCGACCGGTCCCGCCCTGTTGGTCCTTGGCGACTCGTTGCGCCGCCATCTGGAGCGAGCGCGCGACTCCGGTGTTGTTGTCCTTGAACGAGATGACAGTCGAGAGTTGGTCGGCGGCGTCGAGGAGCGGGTCGGCGGGACCTCCGACTCGAGACGGGTCGTCGCCCTCGGAATCGGCAAAGGAACGCCCTGCACGTGCGCACCGGGGGGAAGAGAGATGGTGGAAAGGCATGATGGCTCAATACAGGGTTCTTTCTTTCCACTAGCAGGAGGTGACTTGACGGGTGGCGATTTTGGCCTCCTGATGCGATACCGTGCTCGCTTGTCCTTGCTCTGTAGAGAAGGAAGGGGTAGGCGCTCACACTCTGACCGGGTGTCTACGACCTTGTCACCGAGTACGAGTCCTGGAGGGGGCGACCATCAGTCCACGCTCGCTCGCCGTAAGCTACACTTGATCGCGCGGTGAGCTCACCGCAGTTACCGCAGACCAAGTCGCCCGAGCTGAACTCTTCCACGAGCTGCGAGTCGTCGGCGCAGTCGGGGCAGACGAGTCGGACATTGAGGTCCTGGCGGAATGCAGCCTCCTTTTGCGGCGCGTCGGGGTCGACCTTGAGTGCGAATGCTTGCCCTTGCATCCTAGCCTGTCCTGTCCCAGCCTAGCCCTGAAGTCAAAGTAATGAGCAGCCGTGGAGCGAGTGGCGAGAGAGAGAGAGCGCGTCGTCGACTCTTGCTCGCTGACCCTAAAGCACGACGATGGAACTGCTGATCGGGTTGCTGTTGACGACACTCGTCGTAGAAGTCATCGCCTGGATCGGATCTGACCGCCTCGCCTCGCTCGTACGCACTCCGTCGCCCCCACTTCGCCTCCCCTCACATCTAACCTAATCCTTGACTGTGCACACAGGTCTATACACCGTTCGCATCCGCTTCCAAGGCGCAGAAGCAACAAAAGGCAGACATCCTCAAACTCCGAGCCGAACTCGCAGCGACCAGCTCGCAGGACGAGTTCAGCAAGTGGGCTCGCCTCCGTCGCAAACTCGACAAGGCAGTCCAGGACCTCGACAATGCCAGTCAGTCCCCACTCGCTATCTCCACCCTCTTCTTGACTCGACCCGACTCGACCCACGCTGACCAAATCCTCACACAGACTCGGGCTCGAACGCGCACCGGCAGCAATTCGCCGCCTCGTTCAAAAAACTCGTCTGGCTCTTGACCACCGTCATCCCCTTCATCATCTCGAGCTACCACCGCAAGAGTCCCGTCTTTTACCTCCCCCAAGGTTGGTTCGGTCCCCTCGGGTGGTGGCTCAGCCTCCCGAGCGGTCCCGCCGGAGCCGTCGCCGTCACCGTCTGGACCATGGCGTGCAAGCGCACCATCCAGTCCGTCAAGGCCGCCGTCGTCGGACTCGTGCCCACGCCGGAGGAGCGCACCGCCCAGCAGTTTGCCAAAGAACAGGCGCGCCAGCAGCAATCAGCAGAAAAGGTCAAGGTCGGCGTGACGACCGAAGGCACCGAGGAGAAAGTCCGCGACGAATTGTAGCCCAACATTAGCAATGCCCACACGAGTTGTCTTGATCAGGGCTTGACAGGTGATACCCCGTTCCGGACATCCTCGCTGGAAGTAGCGAAATCGCTGGGCATCTCGCGAGACGCTCTCCTCTGCCAAGAGTGCACTCGCGACGCTCTCCTTGGTACGCACGCATTGCCATTCTAGTATCACTCACTACTTTTTATCACTATCATCCCGGGTTAACAGAAGAAACCCCCCCGGCCTCCATCCTTGATCAGTAAGCATCGCCGTTCTTCTTCGGCGCAAAGTCTTCCGGCTTGTCCAGTCCGAGCGCCTCGCGACGGGACGGCGCGTCGGCGTCAAAGTACGGCACCTCGGCGAGCGAAGAGACGCGAGTCCCGTGCCGGGGCGATTTCCCTTCGTGGTCGTACACGGCCGCATGGATACTGATGCGGTTGTCCCAAAGCCTATGTACAAAAAGGAGTCATCAGTCAACCGGACTTGCGACATGTCAACAGCGGTTCAAGATGATACGGAGAAACACTCACGCCGAGGTGCGCGGAGTCCACTTGAAGCGGATCTGCGTGTCGAGCGATTTCTCATCTGCCGGAGCAAAGAAGCGCGTCAATTGACCTGTCTGGTGACTGGGCGGACGAGCGTGCCACACGCTTGCGGGGAGTCGGAGAGAAGCAATACTTACAAAGGTCGAAGAGGTAGTTGAGCAAGACTTGCGACTCGGCGGGCTCGAGGTCGACGATGCGGAGCGTGTACTTGCGGTTCAGGAAGAGGGACTTCCAACCCGTCGCCGGATGAACGCGAACCTGTTCACGAGAACATGTGGGAGGGGTATCAAGTCAGTAAACGAGCAGGCGGAGGCGGGCTTTCACCACCAACTTGAGAATGTGGGAAAAAAAGAAAAGAGGAGACAGGTTTCGCTCGCTCGCTCGCTCACCAGAGGGTGGACACGCTCGATCGGGATGCGCGGACCTTCGGGGTCGTCCGGGTTCGGGTACGTATGCGCCGACCGGTACACGGCCGAGAGTCCGTCGACGATCTTGCGGAACTGCGGACTGAGGTGGTCGTACGCCGTGTACCCCGAGGCCCAGTACGTGTCGCCGCCGGTTTCGGGGACCGTATCGTTGTGCAAGTGTGTCACGCCCGGCGGCGCTGCCTCGTGCGTCAAGTCTGACGAGCACGAAAAAAAGGAATCAATCGAAGTCGCTCAAAAAAGCGGAAAAAACTTGTCCCTCTCCGACTCACCCGTGTGCCAGTCCTGAGTCGCGAACGGGTTCCGGAACCCAAACGAGCTCTTGTTGGCCGCGAGCTCGTCCCAGATGATGCTCACGCCCGGCAAGCCCGGGACTTGCGGCGCCGACGGGTGAACCTCGACTTGGCCAAAGTAGGCGCCGAGGTCGCGTTGCTGCGCGGGCGAGAGGTCTTGGTCACGGAAAAAGACGACCGTACGCTCTGCGATCAAGAGAGCGAGCTGTATACCGACAAAGCGGGAGGTCAGTCGAAGGAAAGAGTTGACACATGGCACCGAGCGCCCGCGTGCCTCACCTCGTCTTTTTGCTGATCGCTCAGCTGGCTCAGCTGCAACCCGACAATCTCGGTGCCGATGTTGGTCGACAGGTCAATGACCTTGGTCGCAGCCGAGAAGAGAGCCTTCTTCTCCGGGTCGGCGCGCTTGCCGGGCTCGTCGTGCTTGCGGCCGCCGTTGCGAACCGAAGTCGCGAGCTTGATGTCGGTGGGTTTCTCTACGGGACGGTGGAACGAGATCAGTTTACCAGAGCATGAGACAGCGCAGATGGACAGCCGGGAGGAGCGTACCTGGCCAGGTCGGGTAGGCGGAGAGGTCAATCCCAGCTTTTTCGAGGCGCTCGCGGGTGCCGGGAGGCAACTTCTTGGCCAGGTTGACCGGAACGGGGCTTTGGATGGGGTGCGACATGTTGACGACGAGCTTGTAGGCGTGCGAGAGAGCAGGAGTCGGATGAAGAACAAGAAAGGATGAAGCAAGGATGGAGAGTGTTATGGGACAGCGGCGAAGTGAAGCACGCCAGGATCACGCCAAACGCTCCGTAAGCAGAATCCGAAGCATTATCTCAGCAGTACCGATCCTCCACCAGCACGCCATGTCGATTTGAGTTCCGGGGAGGAGGGAAAGCAAAGGTGGCAGAGGCGAGATTGCGTGATGATAATAAAGCGAGCGCCCGGGCGCCGCAGAAGCAACAAGCAGCAAGGGCTCCAAGTTGGAGTGCGCAGCATACTTTGTAGAGATCTTACGGAAGCAACGTCCGGGGAACATGTGCAGCTTTTGCCATGGCTGCTGATATGCGAGAGCGGCGAGATGTTCGTCTCGAGAGGAGGCGATGGCGCGACGTACGCAGCGACACTCACTCGCCGACTCATGATCATCTACAGGGACCACGCAGCTACAACAGGAGAGTGCTCCCCATCAGCGTACTATGCTAGGCAATGACTGCCATGGCATCCTTGATCTACGTACGGGCTCGATTCTTCATCGACTGCTATCATCGCTGGATTCGCTACGGCGGCGACCACTACTGTACTTTGCTTGCTAGGCGGAAAGGTTGCAGGATGAGCTCTATGCCCCGCGCGCACGCCACCGCCTCCGTCCGACGTCGATGGCGCAATCGCCTCCGCCTACAAAACTCTATTGTTACGAACTCGATGCTCCAGCTGTCATCAGCGGATGCGCCTGATCTCACGCCATGCAAAACCCGACTGATGAACCCGCGTACGCGGGAGATGCTGTCAGCAGAGGAAACGGTGCTATCTACCCTCGTATCAAATCGCTTTCCTTCCTGTCCTCAATTCGACTTTCAAACAACCGCTCACGCTCTACGCTATGGCTGACCGAAAGGATGACGGCCACGAGTCGACCGAATCCTTGGTCGTCCCTGCAGAGTACCAACAAGCGAAAAAGCTCTCGTGGGCTGGTCGTTTCTACGACGTGCTCGACATCTCCGACCGCGAGGAGCGTCGCCTCATGTACAAGCTCGACGCGGTCCTTGTGACATTCATGAGCTGCGGCTATTTCCTGAAGTACCTGTGAGTTGCTTGTCGTTCTGCGACATCTCCGTTTCCTTCATTCTCAACCTCGCGGCGAACAGGGACCAGGCGAACGTGAACTCGGCCTTCGTGTCCGGAATGAAAGAGGACCTCGGCATGTACGGCAACCAGCTCACCACCGCCATTACGTGCTGGACTGTCGGGTACGCCGTCGGGCAAAGTGGGTCAAGCTTTTCGGACCTCGTCGAGTCTCGCTCGTCCGACGTCGTACTGACCCCCCTTTCTGCAGTCCCGAGCAACCTCCTCCTTACTCGGATTTCGCCGCGATGGTGGATCCCGACGCTGGAGCTTGTTTGGGGTCTCTGCACCCTCTTCTCGTACAAGGTGACGTCTTACCAGGGCCTCTACGCCGTTCGATTCTTCGTCGGTCTCGCCTTTGCCGGCTTCTGTAAGTCGACCTCGCGCACTTTTTCTTGGGCTTTGCTCACCTATCTCGTTACAGATCCGGGCGCTCAGTATATCCTCGGATCCTTCTACAAGCCTCACGAACTCGGCAAGCGCGCCGTCTTCTTCCACACCTTTGCCGGTGTCGGCACGCTGTGCTCGTCGGCGTTGCAAGCGGCGACCTTCTCAGGTTTACGAGGCGTCCACGGCCTCTCTGGGTGGCAATGGCTCTTCATCATCGACGCCGTGATCACTCTTCCGATCGCGGTCGCCGGTTATGTGTTCTTGCCCGCCCTTCCGGGACAGAAGGACGCAAACAAGGCCACGTTCTGGCTTTCGGCGCGGGTAAGCCCTCGAGGTTGAAACCGCCGCGGGATTCGAGCGCTAATTCCCATGCATCCAGGAATGGACCATCATTGATCGTCGCATCGCCGAGATTGGCCGCGCGCCTGCGCAGAAGATGACCTGGACGCGCCTGAAGAAGATCGCCACTGGCTGGCACGTTTGGGTTCTGCCGGTTCTGTACATCCTCTGGGTCAGTCCGGAACGGTGCTTTGCGTGTATGAATGGACGCTTGACTGAGGCCCGTGATGAACTTGACTGAGACCCGTGACGCCTCTTTTCCGACAGAACAACTCCGGGAACGCCTCGTCGATCATGCCGCTGTGGCTCAAATCGTTCAACACCGTCGACACCGGTACCGGTCTCCGATACACGGTTCAGCAGATCAACCACTATGTCATGCCGATCCAAGGTGAGCTCATGACGTCTCCGCTTCGAAGCGTCCCGCCCATGCTGCTCTTCGCGTCGGGCTAACTGACGCCACTCGACAGCCATCTACATCGTGACCGCCTGGTTCTTCGGCTGGACCAGCGACAGCGTACTGCGCGGACGGCGATGGGTTTGGCCGGCTGTGACGACGATCCTGAACGCCGCGGTCTGCTTGACTTTGGCCAACATCCCTCTTTATAAGCACATCACGGGCCACTTCGTCCTATACTGTAAGCGCCTCGCTCTCTCCGATTCGGTACATCACGCTCTGGCAGCATTTCTGACTGTCTGCCGCTGCAGATCTTACACAAGTCACCGGCGGCATGTCGGGTTTGCTTTTCTCGTGGGCAAACGAAATCTGCTCGGCGGACAACGAGGAAAGGGCTCTTGTTGTGGCGCTCATGAACGACTTTGCGTATGTTGTACAAGCCATCGGTAAGTACTCATCTCAACGTACTCATCTCACACACAGCGAAGCTCACTATTGAAGGCACACAGTCCCCAACTTTACGTGGAAGCAGGTCGACTACCCTCGAGCTCAAATCGGTCTATACTACTCGACGGGCCTCTCGCTCGCATTCTGTGCGTTGTTGTTGCGTCCTCAATAATCCCGCGACGTATACTGACTCCTTGCTCGCAGTTTTCTGGATCTTCCTCACTCTTTACCTTCACAAGCGGGACCAGCGACGCGCGCAAGCCGAGGCGGTACCAGCGACTCTCGTCGACGACGACGCTTCCATCGAAAAGGATGTCCTCTCGGAGCCATCCGCTCAGCAGGGCGAATGGGCTCGCATGTTCCGTCAAGCTCAGTAAAATCAGTCCCGGGGTTCCTCTTCAGATAGCGCACTCCTTCACCATAGAATGTACTTCCGCTCGCGTTTGGAAACGTCGATACCGCTCCTTGAATTGCTCGTTTGTAAAAGTTCGTAATGCAGTGTCAAGCGGTAGAGATGGCGAGCGGTAAAGTCAGGGGTGAAGCTAGAACTTGGCGCTCGAGTTGCGCCAGCCGAGATAAGTGTTGGCGATCTCCGCGACCGGATCCTTGCGACTCGACCGGCGTCCGCCAAAGTCGTAACGCGGAAGATCTGGGTGTGCAGCGTCCTGCAGAGACATGCGAGTCAGCGTGAGGCGATGTGGACACAGGACCGAGAACGCAAAGGGACGAACAAACTGGCGCTTCTTCGCGCCCGCGATGATGAACGGGCGCCATTTCGTGAGAGCATTCTTCAGCGCCAGCTCCCGAATGCCTTTCGCGTTCAGCCAGTTGTTCAGATTGTCCAGCTACGGAGGTGGGAGGAGGCCAGGTCAGCTCGTCTGTCCCAAGAAAGGAAACAGCAACAAGAGACAACACTCACCTCGTCTTCGTCTTCGTAGTAAGCCCACTCGTCGGGTCCGAGCAGAGCGCTCGGGTCGTCCACAACTTCCTCCCTCATCCGGCGCTCGAGCATGCTCTTGATGCCGTCTCTTTCCTCCTTGCGCGAGTCGCAAATGAGCTCCCAATCCTCGACACTCGGACCCTGCACGAACAAGCGTCCCGTGCCGTACGTGACTTCTCCCTTGCCCGTACCAGCGAGGTTCATGCCGCCGATCCCGTCGAACCACCAGTAACGACAGTGGAAGCGGTCCCGTCCGAGCGGGCGACACCTCGTCACTCCGAGGTAGCGCCGGAACTCGCGCTCGGTCTCGTCGTCGCGCTCCGAGTTGAGACGCAGCTGCTCCTCGAGCGAGAGTGTCGCCGAAGCTCCGGACTGGCGTCGACCTCCGGACGAGGAGGCGACCGAGCTCGAACGGCCCCCGCGGAGCTTTTCGAGGCGCTTCTCCTCCAGCACGGCCTGCCGTCGTGAGAGGTTGGTGGTCGATCCTGCTTCGGAGGGAGCGACAGAGGAAGCATCGTCGTCCGAGGCGAGTTGGTCTTCTTCCTCGTCTTCGGCGGCTGCTGCTGCGGGAGTAGCACTCCGAGTGGGCTGTGGAGCTTCAGCCTGGACCGAGGCTTTGGCTTGCGTGCCGTTCGACGCTGCTGGCGTAGCAGGACTAGAGGTCGAAGTGCTAGCGTCGCCATTCTGTTGCGCTGCTGGAGTTCCTGCGGCTTTGGACGCGCCATTGGCCTTCGGCGGCACACCTCCATTGTCTTGGATAGCCTTCTGTTCGAGGCTGAATACGAGACGTCCGCAAAAAGGTCAGCTCATGCCGGATGTGTACCGTAGGATCAAGAAAGACGGTCACGTACAGCGCCTTCCTCTCCTTGTTGACGTCGGCACGTTGCTTCCTCAGCTCGGTAAGCCGCAATTCCGACTCTTCGATGTACGTCCGGACCACCTTGGTCCCCATAACGAGCGTGACCAAGTAGTCGATAATGTCGAGCTTGTCCTCGAGCGAGAGGGAGAGGTAGTGCTGCTCGACCCGGTCGGTCGGGTCGCCGCCATCTTGAGGTTCGCGCGAAAGTTGCCGCGAGCCGCTCTGCGTTGCTGCTGCTGCTCCCCTGCGCTCAATCGTCGAATCCGCCTCTGAAGCTGCCGTACCGTTCGCGACTGCAACCGCCTCACTGGCGGTCGTCTGGTCCGGCTTGACGTCACCGTCACCGTCGCCATTCGCGCCGTTCTCGCCGCCCGTCTCCATCTCGTCCGACACGGCCACGTCCTGCTCAGGCAGGTCCGGGTGTCCCGCAAACAAATGCCGCATGATCCTCACAAAGTTGGGCATGTGGATCGGCCCTCCGCGCTGGCAGAGCGCGCCGACGAGGTGTCGCTCCCAGCCTTCGCGACCTTCGGAGTACTTGAGTTTCGCTTGCCGGTCCCACCGCTTGGCGTACGCGATCCCCAATCGGACGAGCTTGTTCAGCTCCGACTCTTCGTACGGGATCTCGTCGCCCTCGAGATGATCATCGCCCCCACCACCGCCTTGCACTGACTCGGCTCCCGCAGGAGCAGGTGTGCTGTCCGAGACGGGATGGTCCGGGTCGAGCTGGTCCTCGTTCTCGTCCTCGTGCGTCGACGCGACCGGAGCGGCCGCTCCACCCGCAGGGCGCCGCGAAGGAACGGCCGTCGTCGAACCGAGCACGCGCGAGCCGTCCGTACCGAGCACGTTGGTCAGGCTGGCGTGGATCTCGACCAGCAGGATGCACCGGGGCGAGAGGGTATCGTGCGCAAGTGCACCTGCATAATCGTCCATTGAGAAAGTCGAAAGGTTGAGCGGTTTCCTGCGAGCGAGCCGGTGCCGTACCCAAAATGTGAGCCGTCCATCAATCAGAATTTCGGGAGAGGGTTGACACCAAGGTCTCTTACGCAAAAATGTTGAGCGCATTCCAGGTCTCGACGAAGCGGTCGAACTGCTCGCGCGGGACGGGCAACGTCCGTTTTGGTTGCGGTTTCGGCGGTAAAGGCGGCAAGTCGGCGTTGACCCGGCGCAAGACGCGGCCGTCGTGGATCGACATCGGGTCGAGTTCGAGATCCTCGATCGGGTACTTGATCGCTTTCGCTCGCGGTTCGGGCGCTTTGCGCTCTTTCGGAGTGTCGGCCTCGCCGGCCGGAGTCGAAGTGCGCGGAGCTTTCGCACCGTCCGCTGAAAACAAACGGAGAAAGGCGAGGTCAGCCCATCGAGAGGTCACGAGACTTGATCTGCAAACAGCGTGCTCACCAGTCTTTCGCCTCTTCGTCGGACCTTGAGTCGACGACGCCTCGCTCCCATCCGGGTTCGGTTTCCTCCGCTTGGCCAATTTCGCCTCCTTCGCTTCGCGATTCCGCTCCTCGACGGTGTCGCTCTGGCGCTCCGGAATCCCGAACATGCGCGCAATCGAGGGCTTGACCGTCCACGGCGAGCCGATGGCTGCGTCGCGGACGAGACACTCGCGCAGGTAGCGCTTCATGATGGATTTCGAAAAGGTCAGGCGGTCGCGACTGCATCCGTATCAAAGTTGATCAGTTCCCTAAGGTCCCCGTTTGCAAGGCAACGGAAAACAAGAACAGGGCACTTACGAGAGTTGCCGAGCGTGCACTTCCATTGAACTGCCCTCGAAGCGGTATTGCTCGTCCATCAACTGGAGCGTGTAAAGGTACTCTTCGGGGTTATCTTCGGTCCTGGCTTTCTTCGCATCGACATTGAGATCGCATCCGAGCCGGTGCGCGATCGCGTCATAGTCGAGCGGGGCGACGACTGGACGCTGAGGAGGTCGAGCACCGTCAGGGTTGGCCGAAGTGGACGCCGCGGGAGAGGCAGCATTCTCGGTGGTGGCGGCGGCGGCGATGGCAGCTTGCTGTTCGGCAAAGGCGGCGTCGCGAACCGACTGCGGAGGGAAGACGCGGACAATCTTGGCGAGGTACCTGTTCGCGCAGATGGTGGCAAGTCAGAATCCGACGCCCGGGCTCATTTCAAGGCGAGAGGCCAGGCGGGGCGTACTTGTCTCCTTGGATATCGATAAAGCATTGTTCATTGGGGAAGTAGCGGTCCTTGTACCTCTCAAACACGAGATCGACGAGCGAATCGAGTCGGCCCATCACGCCTGCGGAGGAGGAGGAAGAAGGCGATCAGAACCTGGTTTTCCGCCCGCCCGCCGGCGCATCTGTGCAAGGCTTTCTGGGACTCACGGAACTGGACGGTCGCGAGGACTCTGCCCTTGAGGACATCGGGGAAGCGTTCCCTGACGATGCGCGACTCTTGCTTCTCGGACGCGAGCGCGGAAAAGTAGTCGAGGTTGGTCTTGCCCGAGTATTCGCACTGGAACTGGCGGGTCAAGAAGAAGGTCAAGCGGGCGGCGTAGGCTCTGTGGCACGTGCGTGGTAGAATAGGGAGGGAGGAGTCAGCACGCCGAGACCCCTTGGGGCGAGCAACACGGCGAGGCACGCAACTCGTAGTCTTTGAAGATCTCTCCGGTAGCCTTCAGGTAGTACACTTGGGGGTCTTTGCCTTCCGCCTGTTCGTCGAACTCGGGCACCGGCAAGAGCGGGACTGGTCTTCGCCTAAGCAGCGGCATGGTCGTCCGTCCGTCCGTCCCTCTTGGCTCGACGACCAGAAGATGCGCAAAGGTCGGGTCGCTCTTTATAAGGGACTGGCGGTGGTGAGGCAGGCGCTGACTCAAGGAGTGTTCGCGAGGGGAAGGTGCACCGCCCGTTTGCGGTGCAAAGGTCGGGGTTGGCGCTTCAAAGGCGGATGGGATGTGGGGTCGGAGAAGGAGATGACGGCCCGGCGAGGGAGATGACCAGAGGAGCCGAGTCGGAAGGAGAGGCTCGAGGGCGGACGCGAGGACGGAGGACGGGTTGGCAACGCCGAAGGTGGATGGAGAACCGACGACGGATGGGGAGCGACGAACAGCGAGACCGCGAAAAAAGGGTCCGGCGTTCAGGAGGTGCAAAGTCGGAGGTCAAGCGTCGAGGTCTAGTGCGTTGCGAGGAGCGAAGCGGGTCAAGCTGCGCCGGGGAGCACGAGGAATGGCGCGCCGGCTGCCATGTCCTGCTCGGGTCGAGGCGCACGCGTCTTCGGACGCAATTCTCGGGCAAGCAGCTGGACCCTTTCGTTCCGCGCGAGAGGGCGCTGAGCCGACGCAAGAAATTTCTCCCCTCCCTCTCTCTCACAGCTTCATAGAGTCGCAGAGGGTCCCCATGTGAAAGAAGAAAAAAAAGACGCCATTGTAATCACAATCCGCCGACCTCTCAATCCAGCTTGCGGACATACCGCCTGCCAGCACTGCCCGGTCCACCCGAACCCGTCACCGCCGCAGCGTGCCCAGCTGCAGCCTTGGGGTTCTTCTTCGGCGTCGACTGCTCCTGCTGTTGAAGGTGCTCCTGTTCTTGCACGGCCGACGCAACTCCGGCGGCGACGACTTGGTCCTTGACCGCCGTCGCCTTTTCCGCCACCGCGACGTGCGGAAGCGTCCCCTGTCGCGAAGAGGACGAGGGCGGGGTCGCGCGCCGGGACGAGGTGTTGCCGCGGTACAGGATCATCTGGGCAAAGATGACGCCGTTCAGGAGCGCGGCGAGGGCAAAGTTCCACAGCAAGAGCGGGTCCTTCGTCTCGGACATGGTCGTAAAGACCCGGGCGAGGCACCTGTGCGACAAAGGACGGTCAGCAACGACGGGCCAGCTTGTCGCGCAGGCAGAGAGAGAGACCAAACGCACCCAGCGAGCGAGTTGACCACCAAAAAGGCGCTCAGTTGTCCCGTACTCTTGGCCTTGTAGTTCTCCACAATCTGAGGCACCTTGCTCGAGAGCGAGATGGGAATCGTGAGGGTCTGGAGGAACGACAAAGTCGCGGCCGGGACCAGCGAAGGGGACGCGAGCGCATAGGCGAGCGAACCGAGCAGGGCGACGAGCGGGACGAGACGCGGCAGGGTTGGGCGCGCCGAGTAGCTCGTGATCAGGACGATCAGGACTGCCTGCAGGTTGCGTGAGTGGCGTGTCAGCAATGAGGTGAAACGAGGGAGGGCGAGCGAGTCGGGTTGTCACATTCTGCGCGAGGAGGAAACCCATCTCGCCGTAGGTCGAGAACGGGAACCCATTCCGGACGTTGTAGGCGACCTAAACCAACAAACCTGCGTCAGTTGGTCGACTCGACATCACGAGTGCATAAAGCTGAACCACACTTGCCGTGATTCCGGTTGCGACGGTATCGAGGACGTAGCTACTGAGGCTCAATCCGCGGGCACTGCCGCTCCGGACGACGGTCAAGATCTGGGGGAGTTTGAGGATGGCGCCTCCGGCGACCATTCCGAGTCCGAGGACTTTGGAGAGGGCGAGTTTGAGGCATTCGGACGAGGTCAGGTCGAGGTTGTACACGAGGGTGGTGTAGCATTCCTGACAGAATGGGCAGAGCTGCGTCAGCTCGACCGACGGCGGGGAGCCAGTCAGACTGTGGCGGGCTCACCTGACCGATGAGGGCGACTGCTGGCTCGGTCACGACGGCTGGCAGGTTGTGCGTGATGGCCTTGAGCGGCTGCAGCTGATTCGGGACGAACGCGGCCATCTCTCTTCTCGTCGCGGAGGCGCGGTCGGGAGGCAAGGGAGCAGACAAGCGGCTGGGGCGACTCGGTACCGGGCTACACTCTGCCAATCTTGGGGCGACTTGAGCGGCTTTGGAGTGAGAGAAGGACAAGCTCCCTGCTCCGGCGAACCTCATCACTCAACACCGACTCGCGACTCTGCACACGAGCTGATCAAAGCCAGAGGCCTTGACTGCCTTGGTACTCGCTCTTTGATGGCATCGCCGCCCGCCTGGCTCTTCGCTCTCGTGTTCCGACTGCTCAACGCCTTGTGCTCTCGCGCCTTTTTCCAACCGGACGAGTACTGGCAGAACCTCGAAGTCGCCCACAGGTGGATCTACGGATACGGCTACCAGACCTGGGAATGGCGAACTTTGGCGACTTCTTCTTCGGCGGCGACGGCGAGGACGAGCACGGCGGCAGGTCCCGAGTGGGGCAAGGCGACGTCGACTTGGGCAGACGTACTGCGCACAGGCGGACAGGGAGGGATCCGAAGTCCACTCAGCGTCGCAGGGACCGCACTCGTCTACGCCGTCCTCAAGGTGACATCTCTGGACAACGGCGCCCTCCTGGCGAGTCGTCTTTTTCCTCTGCTTTTTTTGGCCGGACGCATTCCTGAGTAAACTTCCGATGCTTGCATAGGTGCTCGCTCCTCGGCTCTTGCAGGCTTGTATAGCCGCTTCGGCAGACATGGCCGCTCGACGACTCGCAGCTCGCGTCCTCGGACCGTCTTACGCCAATGCTGCGGTTGGTTCATTTCGTTCTGCTCCTCCCTCTTTTTGCTTTCCTGTCTGCCGCTTACAATGACTGATGTCGAAAAGTCCATCCCCACAGCTCTTTGCGTCCCTCACTTCTTTCTTCAATTTCCACACCTCGACGCGGACATTCAGCAACTCGACCGAAACTGCCCTCACAGCTTGGGCGCTCGCCCTCTGGCCCTGGGACACCTACTCGCGCCGTCCGGTGCCACCACAACGCCAAAAGGAGGATCTCAAAAGACTCTTGCCGCTCGCGCTCGCGCTCGCAGCTCTGGCTACGGTGATCCGACCCTCCAACGCCGTCATTTGGCTCGTCCTCGGCGGTCTGCTGTTCCTCCGCGCGCCTCGGATCGCTCGCTTCGACATCGTATGCTCGGCCGGGCTCATCGCGTGAGTGACCGAAAGTCGTCGACATGCTCCCGCTGCTGACCATGTCGCGCTGCTCCCCTAGGTGCTCCGCCATCCTCATCAGCCTCGTTCTCGACACTACCTTCTACGGCACTCCAACCTTGACTCCCCTGCGCTTCCTGCACACCAACGTCTTTCAAAGCATCTCGCTCTTTTACGGCGCCAACGCGTGGCACTTTTACCTCTCGCAAGGGGTCCCGATCCTCCTCGCGACGCAAGTGCCCTTCTTCCTCGATGGCGTCTTCTCCTTCTCGGGCTCTCATCGACTGGCAGTAGCCGTTCAGAACGAGAGAGCCTTATCTGCGCTCTGGGTCA
The DNA here is from genome assembly GCA_034406715.1 of Rhodotorula mucilaginosa. Taxonomy (NCBI): domain Eukaryota; kingdom Fungi; phylum Basidiomycota; class Microbotryomycetes; order Sporidiobolales; family Sporidiobolaceae; genus Rhodotorula; species Rhodotorula mucilaginosa. The sequence continues at coordinate 568,207 of CP137874.1, forward strand.
CGCTCGTGGCAACGCTCGGGACGTACTCGCTCCTCTCGCACAAGGAGTGGCGGTTCATCCACCCGCTCTTGCCAATCATGCACCTCTTCGTCGCCTATTCCCTCGTCCGCCGCCGGGGAACGATCTCCTCCCCCAGAACCCCTCGTCACCACATCTCTGTGCATTCACGACTCGCTCAAGTCCTGCGCATCCGACCTTTACACGCCCTCGTGGTAGCGTTCTCGCTCCTCCCCGCCTTTTACCTAACCGCATTCCACGGCCTCGCACAAAACACCGTCATGTCGCACTTACGGACCGAACTCGAACGGGAGACCGCGACGACCCTCGTCGCCGGACGATCTCGGACGAGCACACTCGGGTTCTTGATGCCGTGTCACTCGACGGGGTGGCAAGCTTTCTTGCACCGGCCTGAAATGGAGGAGTCGGAGGGAGGCGCCGCGAGTGCTTCTGACGAGGGGAGTACGAGGTTGTGGATGCTGACGTGCGAACCTCCGATCCTGTATGTTTTCGCTTCGCTTCGCGTCCGATCACCCTGTTTTCTGACCGACTCACTTCTCTCTCCCGCAGCGGACAAGATCCCGCTACATACCGCGACGATAGCGACATGTTCTATTCAGACCCGTGCGGCTACGTCACCTCGCGGTCACTACTACTACCACCCGCCTCCTCTTCTTCTTCTCCGGAACCATCGACCTCGACCTCGCGCCTCGTCCTCTTCTCGAACCTGCTCGAGCAACCGTGCCTCGACCCGATCAAGACAGGCGCAGCCACCGTCGGCGAGTTGTTGTTGTCGCAGGGTAGGTACGCCAAGGAATGGGAAGGGTGGAACACGCTCGGAGGGTGGCATGAGGACGAGAGGAGGACAGGGACTGTGGTGGTTTTGCGGCGGGGCGGGGACGATGACCAGAGATAGAAGACCGATGCTCCAGTGCATAGACCGTGTTGTGCCATATTATTTCCTCCACGCGACGTTCGGTCATGATGAGCGAGAGCGCCGAATAGGACGAATCAAATCGGCGTTTGTACTCGAACTCGCCCGGCAGGTTATCGTCCGCCGTCCGCGATGCAAGGACAGTTCCGGTCTCGAGCACTTCAAGACGAAGTCGTTGGGACGCAGGAGTGCTCGGGATGGCAGAATCGCAAAATGTGCAAATGCTCCCTGCCGGCTCGCCGTTTCAGCACGATCTGCATGTCACAACAAGGTTAAGTACTCTTTTTTGTAGGGTGACAGAGCGCAGGGAAAGGCAATGGCAACGGACCTCTCCGTGCAGTCCGCGGACGAGCATGTCGGCGAGGATCTGGTGCGGCTTGTTTTCAGAAACGGCGACGAGGTAAAACAGTCCGCGAGGCGAGAGGAGATCCTGTCGTTGCGCCGCGCGAAATTCTGTCGTCAGTATGCCCTTCCTCTTGTGGATCGGACGCAAACGTGCGCGCGCGCGCGCACCTTGACTTGGCTGAGCAAGCGGTTCGTGACCGTCATGCCTCGCGCTCCCCCCGCCCAAGTCTTCTCAATCCCCTTCACGCGCGGATCTCGCTGCGCCGTCGACGCTTCTTCTTCGTCCGTCTCGACATACGGAGGATTGAACACGAGCACGTCGACTTGGGTCGAGAGTCGGTCCGAGAGGCTCGAAGTCAAATCGGTGTTGATGGTTTCGATTCGGGGTTGCGAGTTGGTCTGTGCGGTGACGAGGGTCGATCGACATGCGATTGAGTTCAGGTCCGTAGTGAGGTAGACTGTGTGTAGAAAGGAAGCGTGTCAGTCAGGTTTCTCGATACGAAACAGCAGACGGTGTCGGAAACAAACTGACGGGCACGATGGGTCCCGCAGATGGCGGCGAGGAAAGCGGTCACGCAACCGGATCCGGACCTGGTGGAGCGAGTAAGAAATCAATTCAATTGCTCTCGCACGGTGGATGAACGGGCTGCTCGCACCCTACTTCGAGGCAGAGCGTACTGCCCTTGAGCAGGTGTGCGTCTTGTTCGAGCGCGTCGAGCAGGATGAAGGTATCCTCTGCGAGCAAGAGCGGGAGTGTTCAGTCTCTTCTTGAGCTGATGGCGAGACATAGACGTCCCTACTCACCTGCGGGTTCGTACACGCTCTCGTATTCGGGTTGTGAGAGATGGGGAGTGAGCGGAGTCGGGATCATGGCGTGCGTCCGCTAGGCTGAGGATCTGAGGCTCCTGTGCAGAGTATGTGCTTTTCTTCCGTGTTCTCCGAGCTCTATACAGCGAGAATCAGGTGTTGGAGAGAGAGCATGAGTGGAGGTCGCGGTGATTTCTGCGCACGTGCCGCGAATTCGCTCGCCTCACGATGAGCTTCAACGCGAACCGCTGCGCTCTCTCTCTCGACTCTACACACGCTCACCAGTTTGAGAGAGCGGCAGCAGTGCAAAGATGGTAAGCCCCTCCGTTCCATTCAGATTTCAGCCGCGCCGTGTCCGCTCGCCCACTCCGGGCCCATTCCGCTAGTCCACAACTCGCGACCAAAAGGAGCAGCTCACTCACCCCGTACCGACCACGCGCAGGTCTCTTTCTCGTGCGAGCAATGCTGCGAAGTCATGAAGAAGCCGAAACTCGACGCGCACGCCCAGCGCTGCTGGGGCGCCCAGTTCACCTGTTCGTTCCCCTCTCCTTTTTCCTGTTCTCCCGCTCTCTCGTGTGGTCTTTCTGACTGCTTTTCATCACTCTATATGTTCAGGCATCGATTGCAACACGACTTTCGAAGGGACGGCCTACCGCGCACATACGTCTTGCGTCTCGGAAGAGCAGCGCTACCAGTGCGTTGCGTTACTCTTTATCCGTTTTTGTCGTGGTCGCTTTGCGCCCAAGATCGGTTTCGGTGGCTGAATCGCGGTTTTCTCTTCTACCTACCTGCAGCAAGAGTGTGTATAAAGCACCCAAGGGCAAGGGCAAGAACCAACAGCAGCAGCAACAGCAGTCTAAGCAACAAGCCGCTGCGGCGGTACCTGCACCCGCACCCGCACCCGCCGTCGAGCCGGAGCAAGAGTCCTCAAACACCACGCCCGCTCCCGCTAGCAGCAACAAGCGCGCACGTGAAGACGAACCGGCAGCGGCCACTACAAGCAACAAGGCCGGCGCGGAGAAGAATGGCGATGTGGCGGCGGCGGCGGCGGTGACGAACGGCGGAGGTGCAGGTGGTGGCGAGCCGGACAAGAAGAAGAAGAAGAAGGACAAGAAGCAGAAGAACAAGGACAAGAAGGAGGAGGGGCTTGCGGTCGCGACCGAGGGGTCGAAGCCGGCGTCCTTGTCCGCCTTTTTGACTTCGGTCGTCGAACCGCTCCTTCAGAAGAAGACCCCCGAGACCTCGGGGGACGTCTCGCTCGCCGAGGTGCGACGAACGGTGCTCGATGCGGCGCGGGAGAAGGGGTACGAAGTTGCTCAAGTTGAGGAGAGGTTGTGGCAGGGATTGAAGGTGGGCGGCAAGAAGGGCAAGGTGCGGGTCGAGTTTTGATGACGAGTGAGCCTAGCCCCAGTCAGGGTGGGTGTCATTCTTGGGTAGCCGGTGTGCAAGTTGCTCTTTCGACGCACACCCGAGAGAAACAGAACCTCTCGCCTCTCATCCTCCGAAGCAGAAGGTGGTGGTGGATTGCCCGGCGAGCAAACCAGAACAGACAGCGAGCGGCGCTGTGGATAGACGCGTCGGGGACTCGTGCTGCCTCTGGAGGTACACGAATCGCGTGCCTCGGCCTGGGACCCGGACATGTGTGTTGCGAAAAAGCTCCCTTTCTTACACGGACTTGGGAGGAATCGGCTTCCGCATCCGGTTCTAAAACACTCGACTGTTCAAAGCCTCCCTCCCCTCATGCGTCAAAGTCGAGCTTGGTGTAGCCCTCGATCTGTGGCGGCGGGGGGTGCACAGTGTCAGCGGGTCCGATGGAAGAAGCCAAGAGGGGGAGACAACGGACCCTGTTTGTTCGGAGGAGGTCGAGGTACTTTTCGGTCAAAGGGTGGCACACTTCATAGTGGTTGACGCCTGCATTACCCCCCAGCCCCAGTCAGTCACAGTGCGTGGGAGAGATGAAGAGACGGGGGACAGACCCTCGGTCCGCCAGCACTTTGCGAGTTCTTCGCGGACGAGGCGGGCCTCCATGACGCCGATCCAGGACTGGCGGATGGTCTCCTCGCGAGACTGCTTGATCTCTGTGGGCAGGTGCAGGTGCAGTGTGGTGTGGTGTGAGCGGGGTGAGGTTGGCGACTCGGCGTCAAGAGGCGCGAGAGGACGGGGGACTGACCCTTGAAGTTTTCAGGGATTGCGGATTGTGGTGCAGGCATTCTCGAGTCTCTGGTGTGCGTCTAGAGTCGAGTGAGAGGGCGAGAGCGAGTCTCGCGTCTCTCGCTCTCTCTCCGCCGCGAGACTCACCGACTCGGAGACGACAACTCGTGACACGCGTGACAGGCAGTGCAGTCTTAAGGCAGAGCTAAAACAGCTACCAGTTACTTGCTCCCTCGGTTCTCGCTGGCCCCCGAACAAACCCGCCCAAATAGAGACACCCGCTCCGCTGTTCACGATGGTCGACGCCGCTGCTCTACGCGCGAGTTCGAGCTCCCATCCGAAGCTGCCAAACTTGCACTACACGTATGGGACCGCTGGCTTCAGGCAACAGTGAGTACTCCGCCCTCTCTCAGACCCCTCGTCCTTGTCTCTCTCTCGCTCAACATTCATGACTCCGCAGGGCAGACATCCTCGACTCGGTCATGTTCAGGGTCGGACTCTTGGCAGTCCTGCGGAGTAAGAACTTGAAGGGAAAGGCGATCGGAGTCATGGTCACCGCGAGCCACAACCCAGAAAAGGTAACCCGCCCTCTCTTTCCACTCCACTCGCTCGTCGGCTGAAACCCATTGACCCCCGCGACCGCAGGACAATGGCGTCAAGCTCGTCGACCCGATGGGCGAAATGCTGCACGCCTCCTGGGAACCGTACGCGACCCGCCTCGCCAACGCCGACTCGGACGACGCCCTCGTCGCCACCCTCGAAGCCATCGTCGCCGAAACCTCGACCGACCTCGCCCAGCCCGCCCACGTCGTCTACGGACACGATACCCGCCCTTCGTGTCGCACTCTGGTCCGCGCCCTCGTCGACGGACTCGCGTCCACTGCCTTGTCGTCCAGTGCGCTCGAGACGGAATTGGTCAACGCCGGGTTGGTCACGACGCCGCAGTTGCATTACCTCGTCCGGTGCTTGAACACGGCGGGAACTCCGGAAGAGTACGGGGAACCGTCCGTCGAGGGGTACTACCGCAAGTTGGCGACAGCGTACACCAACCTCTCGGTGAGTCGGCGGAGGGGCCGACTTTCGTCCACACTCCTGCCCGTCCGAAGCGAGATGCCGATACTGACGATGATCCACCCGTCCTTGCCAACTCACAGCGAGGGCGCCACTTGCTGCCGGCTATCACCGTCGACTGCGCCAACGGCGTCGGCGCCCCCAAACTGAAAGAGTTTGTCAAAGTGATCGGCGCCGACTACCTCCCCGTCATCATCGTCCGCGACAACACGACCACGGCGGGGCAACTCAACTCGCAGTGCGGCGCCGACTATGTCAAGACGCAGCAGCGCGCCCCTCCCGGGGTCGACTTGGTCCCGTGGCAGCGGTACTGCTCCTTTGACGGAGACGCCGACCGCATCGTGTACTACTACGCGGACGGGGAGGGCGTGTTCCACCTCCTCGATGGGGACAAGATTGCCACCCTCGCGGCCGGGTTCGTCATGGATTTGGTCAAGGACGCCGGGTTGGAGGATCAGGTCAAGGTCGGAGTCGTCCAGACTGCGTACGCGAACGGCGCTTCAACCAAGTACCTCACAGAGGTTCTCGTGAGTCTTGCACATTTCTTTCGCTCGGACAGTCAGCAACGAGACTGATCTTCTCCCGGGCGCGTAGGGCGTTCCGGTGACGTGCGTCCCGACGGGAGTTAAGCACTTGCACCACGCCGCCGAATCGTACGACATTGGAGTCTACTTTGAAGCGAACGGTCACGGCACCGTCCTCTTCTCACCCGCCACACTCGCCAAGATCCGATCCGCAGCAGCAGAAGAGAGCAACAACGCCTCAGCATCCCGACTCGCGGCGCTCGAGAACCTCCGCTCGTTGACCGACTTGGTGAACCAAACCGTCGGCGACGCCTTGAGCGACATGCTCCTCGTCGAAACCGTCCTCCTGCACCGCCAATGGACCCCCGCCCAGTGGGACCGAGCCTACATCGATTATCCGAACCGGCTCGTCAAAGTCTTGGTTCAGGACCGGCACGCGTTCGAGACGACGGATGCTGAACGGAGGTTGGTCAAACCGGAGGGACTGCAGAAAGAGATTGAAGCGTTGTGTGGGGCGGTGGAGGGAGGGAGGAGCTTTGTGAGACCGAGTGGGACCGAGGATTGCGTCCGGGTCTATGCCGAGGCGACGACTCGCGAGGCGGCAGATGGTGCGCTACCAGCTCTCCTGCTTCTCCAGGTCGCGTCTTTTTACTGACTGGAGATCCGTTCCCGTCGCCCGACTCTGCAGAACTCGTCAACAAGGTCGCCTACCTCGTCTTTGACCGGGCAGGCGGAAAGGGCACCCGTCCCACCGCAGGCTTCTTCTAAGCAAACCAGCCGGTAAAGCTGGACTCCTGACCAGTCGTGGTATACCCGATCGCATCTTTTTTTTTGCAAATATACAGACACTTGATCTCTCTCGTTGAAAACCGTTCGCGGAAGTTCGGGAGAGCACGCGTGGTGGAAGATCTAGTGAATGCACCGCAAACAGGCCTACATACACGCTCAGCTCGCGCGCGCTCAAAATAGTAACAACCCCGTCTCGGACGTTAAAGAAGCGAGCCTCGTTCATCTCCTGTCCTTGCGCTTCTTCTTGTCGCGCTTGTCGCCATCCGCGCCACTGCGCTTCGAAGAGCCGCCCGACCGACTCTTGCCGGTCGCGATCCGCTCAAAGATCCGCCTCGCCTCGCAATCCGGGAACGCCTTCTGGTTCGTGTAGTCAAAGTATTGACTGCCGTACTCGTAGAGCCTGTGACGCACGTATGGGGACTCGTGAGCGGATGTGGCGCCGTCAGAAACGAAGGAGAAGGAACTCACCACTCCGGTCGAGTCTCGGTGACGGTTCGGACAAAGTTGCGAGTCGTGAGGACAAACTCTGCAGCAGTCACGAAAGCACAGTCAGCTTGGGGACGACGAGGCGAGCTCGAGCAAAGAAAGACTTGGCAAAACGCACCGTTGTAGATGACCCACTCGGGGTTGTTGTCGAGCCCGGTCGAAGGGTGCAAGCCGACGACTTGCAAATCCTTGATGGTGACGTATCCGTTCTTCTCGCCTTCGCGGTGCGCGACTTGCATGAAGAACCCGCAGGTGAGGGCGCGCTGGATGTTTTCGTAGTACGACTTGTCCTCGAACGAGGTCGAGATGAGGTCGCTGTGGTGCGCAGCAGCAACAAGGGTTGCGTCAGCATTCTCGGAGCTTCTATACCAAGAATGGCGACCAAATGAACGCACAGGTCGAGTTTCTCCATCGTCCGCTTGAGCTGGTTCCGGACGTTGTCGGCCTGCTGCATCGCTCGGTACGAGACGTAGTTGTTCCAGCACCAGTTTGCGTCCGGGTCTAGCGGGATTGTTTGAGATTGTCAGCACCGAGGTCTCCCTGACTTTGAGCAGGCGCACTCTCTTGACTCACTGGTCTTGTACGCGTGGTACAGGTTGAGAAGCGAGAGGTGGTCTCCCGCCGGGTGCGCAAACTGCGCCTTTGCCTCGTCGGCCTCCTTGCGCTGACTGTTCGGGCGCAGGTACGGGTTCGGGACGGACAACATGGCCGCGATCGAGAGGATCTCGTTCGAGCACTTGAACTCGGGCGAGACGATCAGCATCTTGGCGAGTTGGGGCTCGAGCGGGAAGGTCGACATGAGGTCGCCGAGCGGGGTCAGGTCTGCGAACACGGGCGGTAGAGTCGTCAGCACGCCACATACTCGCACGGGATCAGACCGTCGGTTGAACACTCACTGCCGTCGTCGTCGAACGCTGCGAGGTAGTTGAGCAGTTCGAGGGCTCGCATGACCGTCTCGGGCGCAGGGGGGTCCATGTAGTCAAAGTGCACGAGGTCGTCGACGCCGAGCTTCTTGAGCTCGAGGATGACGGACGCGAGGTTGCATCGCAGAATCTCCGGGTATGTCTGCTCCTCCAGCTGCAGACGTCGTCGGGAACCGCGATCAGTTCACAGGCTCAACTCTGAGAAGGAAACGGCGTGACGCACCTCTTTGACAAAGTCGGACTCGGTGTACAGCCGGAAGCACTTGCCCGGTCGCGTCCGTCCTGCACGTCCCGCCCGCTGGTTCGCACTCGCCTTGGAAATCGGACTGACAAGGAGCGACTCGACCCGGATCCGCGGGTTGTAGATCTTTTGCTTCGAGAAGCCGGGGTCGACGACGTAGACGATGCCGTCGATCGTGAGCGAGGTCTCGGCAATGTTGGTCGAGATGACGACCTTGCGACCGGGCGGGCCGTCGGGAGTGCGAGGAGCCGGCGCCTTGTCAAAGATGCGCTGCTGCTGCTGAGGAGGGAGCGACGAGTAGAGCGGGACGGCCTTGAGCGGACCGAACTGGTGCGGCAGTTGGTCGGCCTCGACCGTGATCTTTCGGCACGCGTCCTCGATCTCCTCTTCACCGGTCAAGAAGACGAGGATGTCGCCTTCTGGTTCGGCCTGGTGAATCATCAAGACGGTACGGATCGCCGCCTCGAGGTAGTCGGGTTCCGGTTCCGGAGTGTAGAAGCTGCGGTGCGGGGAACGCAACAGCGTCAGGTCGATTTCTGAGAAAAGGGCCGCGAAATGCGGAACTTACATTTCGACAGCGAAAGTTCGCCCGGGAACCTTGAGGAGGGGAGCGTTGAAGAAGTAGTTTTGGAACTTGGCGGCGTCGAGGGTAGCACTCATGACGACGACTTTGAGGTCCGGTCGACGCTTGGCGATATCTTTGAGGAGACCCATGAGGATGTCGGTGGCGAGGGTACGTTCGTGCGCCTCGTCGAGGATGACGGTCGAGTACCGCGACAGCATGTGGTCGTTCATCGCTTCGCGGAGGAGCATACCGTCGGTCATGTACTTGAGGAAAGTCTTGGGACTGGTGCAGTCCTCGAACCGGATGCTGTAACCGACTTCGTCTCCGAGCGAGACGTCCATCTCGTCGGCGACACGCTTGGCGACACTCATGGCGGCAACTCGACGGGGCTGCGTGCACGCGACTTGGAGCCCGGGTCTCCGCAGGTGCGGCAAATCGGCGTAGGCAACGTATTGCGGGATTCTATCCAGTGAGAGAAGTCAGCCACTGGGCGGGGCGGGAGAGGGAGGTGCAGGGTGTCGGGAACGCACTGGGTGGTCTTTCCGGACCCGGTCTCGCCCGAGAGGACGATGAATTGCGAGTCGCCGTTGAACATGGTGAGGAACTCGCTCATCTGCTGGTGGACAGGCAGCTTTTTGCGGACTTCAAAGATGTCGTGGTACTTTTTCGAGTGTGGCCGCAGGTTGAACGGGTTGACGTCGCCGGCCTGCGAGCACAGCGTTGATGGGTGTTAGTCTCTCTTTTACGGAGATGCTAGCCAGATGCCCGCCATGCTGCACTACGCTGCATGACTGGGACGATACAGGCAAGAATGGGACGAGAGCTCACCATGGCCTGCTCGACCTGCTGCCCGGTGGACTTCCTGGGCATCCAGCCGTCAAAGGGGGCCTTGCCACTCATCGCTGCCCCACTGGAGCGCTGCGCCGGCTCGTTCAGGTGAGCGAGGTACGGGTTGTCGACCGCACCGTTCTCAGCTGCGGCGTCAGTGCGCGCTCGCTTCGTGGACGGTTCCTGGGCCATCTTGTGTGTCTAGGCAGCTAGGCTCCCGATCTATCGCAAGCAAGCTAGCGCCACGCAGACGGTGAGCTCGGAGGGGGAGAGTCGAAAGTGTAGCGAGCGAGTGGCGGTGCTCAAGTCGACTTCATCGCGCCCGTCTCCTACCGCGCGTGCATCTCGCCATAGTTATGAAAAAGGGCATGCAGAGTACGGCTACAAACGACAAGCAAAGCGATCGGCGACAAGCAGGGTTATACCCGCATCGTCGGAATACAGGGCAGTCAATATGAACGGCAACAACGTGGTGGCAGACGGGAATCGGTGAGGCAGGGACAAAGCGGGAAACGGAAGAAACACCAGAGCGGAAAAAAGGCGGGTCACCAGCCGGTCTGCGAGTACAGGTCGGGCGTCGAATGCGCCGGACCGGGACCGGACGCCGACCACTCGTCGCCTTGGAACGAACCGACCTGACGCATCACCGGCGTCGTGTACAGCGACCCGTTCCAACTCGTCGACGGCAACAAGGGCGGCGCCGAATACGCAGGCGAGTCGCGCGGCGGCGCGCCATCGTGGTGGTGGTGCTGGTGCTGGTGCTGATGGTGGAAGACGTGTTGAGGATAGTCGGGCGGTGACAGGATCAGGCTCGGACCTTGCACGGCAGGAGGGTACGGATCGACCGGCGGAGGCAGGCACCACTCCGATGCCGCGGGGGCAGCATGCGCAAGCGGAGGAGCATGCGGCGAGCCGTTCTCAGACGACGAAGGCGGCGCCGGCGACCCGACCTGCTGGATAAAGCTGCAAGTCCTCGCCGGTCGAGTCGGATTCGGCGCATACAACGGGACCGGCGGTGGTTGAACCGATACCGGCGCAGGGAGTCCGGTCGGAAACAACTGCTGCTGCTGCTGGCTCGATCCTCCTCCTCCGTGCGGCGAGGACGAATACGGTCCTCCCCCGCTGTGGTGGTGGTGAGGGTGGTGGTGCTGGTGAATTTGAGGAAGGAGCGGCAGCAACGGCGCGGGTTTGACCGGCACGTGCTGCACCTGGGCGAGCGATTTCGGTACGCGCTGGACCGTGATGGTGCGCTGCGACTGCCAAGAGGAAAAGTGCGAACCGCTCGGGTCGGTCCTGCTGGCACCAGCTCCGCCATTCGACGTCGATGGCGGCAGCATCCACGACCCTTCCTCGGCGGCGTACATCCCGAGACCGCTTCCGCCGCCTGCGCCTGCGCCACCGCTCGGAGCCGACGCACCCTCGCCCGGATGATAGTCCTCCATCGGCGGAGTGAGCGGGTACGGGCTATACGCCGCCACGGGACCAGACGCGCGCCTGCCGGGCTGCGAATCGAGATACTTTGCCCGCATGGTCGTCGTCGTGGAGGCCGCCCACTCACCACCCTGCGGCTTGACCTGACCATAGTACTCGCGCATCGCTTCGGCAGGAGTCGGAACCGCAGCCGGGTGCGACGCAGCTTGACGGACCATGTCGCCGACACGCCAAGTCGACGTGCTGAATCCTTCGGGCGAATAATCGCCCAACGCTTCCGGCGCCCCCGCGGGCTCGCTCGACTCCCCCGTCGCCGTCGCGCTGCTGCTGCTACTCCTCCTCCGAGTGAGGTCGAGTTTCTGCTGCTGGAACCGGATGTTGTATTCCCAGCGCCGGCGACCCGTGTTCAGCGTCGGCGGCGGTTCGATACCGAGCGCGGCGTACTTTTCTTTCTGCTCGCGGGCGAGGCGCTTCCTCGCTTTCGCTTCGAGGTTCTCCTCCCTGTTCTCGCGTGATTACTGTCAGCGCTTGCTTTTCTGGCGACGGGTCAAAAACCGCTCCGACTCACGGGGTGACGCGGACGTAGGTGCAGCCCAATTTGCGGTGCTTGGTGCAGTTGGTGCACGAAGGTTGCAGACCGTCGCACTGCGAGCAGCAAATTACCCTGGGTCAGTCTACGCTTACGCTCTACTCGCTCCCTGCTCTCCCCCGACTTACGCGGATTTTCCTGCGCCGCGACAAACAGAAAGCGCTTTTGGATCAGCCTCCCTCAAACTAAGCCGTCGTCGTGGAACGAAAAGGGCGCCGACTGACCGTTTCCGGCACGTCACGCACGCGATCGACGCTCGCTTGAGGCGGTTGTCACTCGCGTCTTGGTCGTCGCTGGTCACCAACGATGACAGGGAGCGTTTGCGACGCGGCGAGGCGGATTCAGAGCGCGCCGCTGCGCCGCTCATGGCGACGTGCCGACAAGAGAGGGAGAGAGAGCGCGGGGGAGGCTGGACGGCGAGACCGTTGGGCGCGATAGGCGCTCTCCTTGGTTTGCGCAGACTATCGGCTATGCGAGCGGGTGCAGACGGTCGAGGGTGAACGCAAGCAGCGTGGGAAAGCCGCCGTCAAGCGTACTGCTTTCGTCTGAAGCGAGCAGAGCTGCAGCGTAGATGCAGACAGCGGTCTGTTGGACTGGTGGCGTCCTACAGTACAGTACAGCCTTTCCTCGACTTCTTTACGCAAACGCCTGCGAAGGAATGTCGCCTTTGCCGAATCTTGTCTTCGGGGCCGCCGATCAGGTACGCAAGCTCCAAAACCTTCTGTTGCCGGAAGGTAGCTTAAAATGATCGGCCGCAGTCCTCGATCACAAAGAACAAGCCTCCCTTCGATAAGACTAAGCCAGTTTCTTTCGTCCTCCTCCCTCCCCGGCCTGGAGTAGCGGGACATGTCACATGCTCCGCACATCGTTACAGAGTCCCGATGGCCGTGCAAGGAAGCAAGTACCAAAAAAGAGCCTGTCTACATCCCGCTTAGCACCCAGCCTCTGCATTCATCTCCCAGGCGAAAGCCTCTTCGATGATGCCTCTTTCTTCAAAGATTGTCGCTCCTTGAAAGCGCGGCGAGCGCGGCCGATGCCGCGGTGCTTTGTGGTCCCGACTCGAGTGGGCAATTGAGTGCCGAGTGCGAGCAAGCACGGCATCTGTATGGAGGATCAGCGAAGGTCACCCGACTAGGGAACCGTCGGCCCGCCGCGCCATGGCTGGGCCGACTCGAGTGGCGTTCCCATTGCCGTGCACTTGGCTTCGGCCCGCGACCCCTCGAACCATTTCGTACCGAGTCATCTTTCAGGATCCCTTGCCAAAAGACGAGACGAGGCAGCCTCGTGCTCGGTGAAGAGCGGACAACTCTTAAGACGTCTCCTTGCGTCTCCAACGTTGCGCAAAAGATCACCGTGTCGGCGATCGTCTTGCGGTCATTCCCTCAATACGTACCGTCCCTAGGGCCTCGCTGCCAACTGAGCAAGGCACACAAGGCAATTCAGTCGAAACGCGCTCAAGAGGAAGAGGTCCTTGCGCGTCAACGAGAGATCAGAAAAACGGAAAGAAAATCGAAAAGGGTAGCTACTGTACACGAAAGAGTGCGAGCTTCTCTCCGAAGTACAGAGAAGAGACCGCCAGCTGAGAGCTCACTGTAGACACGAAGCAGAACCCGCGTCAGTGACCGGATTTCGGATGGAAGCAACGAGGAGGAGGTAGGCAAACTCACAATACTAGCCGTCGCGTCGACCTCGATCGTAGGGGCTGCACGACCAAACTCCGCCAACTTGTCAGCAAGGAGGACAACAATACTGCTGACCTACCCTGCAGCATATGATAGGCGCAACGGAGACGTACTGATGGTACTGATAAACTTGAGGAAAACGAGCAGATACTGCTCGACGCGCAGCCCTTCCTCCTCGTCTGCCGGACTCGCCGATGCGAGTTCACTGGTCGAAATGGTCGAGTCCTTCTTGCGTCCGAGACCGAGCCACTTGCCGCCGCTGCTCCCAGAGCTTTTCTTCTTATCCCCCTCCGACGATGGAGTCGCCGCTCCGCTGCCCCCCTCCCGGTTCTTCCGCTCCCGACGCTGCAGCTCCCGGACGTTACCGTCCATGCGCTCAATGACCTTCTTCATGACGCTCGAGTGCTTGCACGGGTGGACGCTCGCGATCGAGAGCGAACTCGAATGCGGGAAGGGCTCGATCGTGACCGTCTTTTGGGCGTGGTCGGCCGAGACGTCGTCCAGGGCGGACGTTGGCGGGAGAGGGCGCTTTTGCTGTGCATTCGCGGTCCGGACGTCAGATCTGGTCCTCTACTCGCCGCAGGCGAGGACACCCTGCCCGTTCGACGAAGCAAAGTACGCACCTCGTCGTAGCCGAGCAGCCACATCCTCGGCGTCTGGTAGTACTTGTCATAGGTGATCATGCAGTCGTACGTGCGGACTTGCACGAGGTTGTCCGACCTAGAATGAGGGGTAAATGCCGCGTGGGTCAACGCGGACGAACTCGGAGAGACGGGTAGCCCCGCGCAGTCTGGCAGCTGAGGATGTTCGATTCGCGCAGTTGGAACGCATCGACTCACCTTGATGATCCGTCTCGCCGTGCGCTGGAAGTCGGTACCGCCTGGACTGCCGCCTCGTCATCCTCCTCCACCAGTCCGCCGGCGCCAGCCTCGCCCTCATCGTCCATATCGGGGATGTCGTCCATATCGGGGATGTCATCGGGGTTGAGCGACGTGTCGCCGAGGCGAGAAGAGAGATCGTCGGCGTCGGACCGCCGTGCTGAAGATGAAGAGACGGCGGAATCGTCGGCGTCCGGGATATCGTCAATGGCCGGCATCGAGGTAGCAGCGTTCGGGCCTGTGCGAGAGCGGGATGAGCCGATTAAGAAATTCCTCGGACTGACGTGCGCCCGCAAGTGTTCGAAGTCAAATCATAGAGCTCAATGCGCGCACCTGCTGCGTTCGTGTGCGTTGCGACCCATTCTTCGCCGTCTCCACCCTCGCCCGCTTCTTCGGCGAGGTCCATGAGCATCTCTGCATACTCATCCTGCGTGCCTCCGCCCTGTTGGTCGAGCTGAGACACTCGGCGCAGGCAGGGCACTGGTCAAGTCAGGGAGATCATTAGATGAAAGTGGCAACCGGCGAGATGAACCGACGACGTCAACGGGGCAAGGGAGAGGCAGGCGGGATTGCGTCAGCTCCGTCTTCAAGATGCAGAAGTAAGGAGAGCGGCTCTCGCTGCACGACACAAAGGCAGGGAGTGACTGACCGTTCCTGCTGACGAGGTACTGCTTGTCGGCGGGCAAAAAGTCCCTCCGCTTGGAGGGCTCGCCGGCTTCCCACTGCCACGTCGGGAATTTGTAGACGAGAAAGTCACCCGCGGCGACAAACTCGTCCGGCGTGATGCGGCCGGTCTCTTTGAACTTGGAGTCGCGCAAGACGGGCGCGAGGTAGTCACGGACCGCCCAAAATCGAGTCTGTCGGATTTTCCGTGGGGTCAGCCGCGTGCGTCGCTCCACTCTAGATGCCAAGCGTGCGCTTGACGGCTCATGCGTACCTGTTACGGTGGTCCAGCCGTCATGTTGAGCGAGATCCGGACGAGTGGGGCACATGGTCAGCAAGAGACTCCGATCGACTCGCGGTGCACGGCAGACGGACCTGTATCGATCCGAGCATATCGACTATAGCAATCTCGAGTCTAGCAAGTACAGCGAGTGAGGCGTAGAGGTCGACCTCGCTCGCTCTCGATCCTCTCCTTTCATCTGCTTCCGCGCGAGAACGGAGGAAAAACTTTCGCCTCTCTCACGCGCGCTCGTCTCTCTCACGCGACTCATCTCGTGCTCGTACATCCGGTACTGCTTGCTCTTGCTACAGTCTTGCGCTTTGGGCGCTCTCCGGCGAGGATGACCTCCCCGCCGCCACTCCGGCACTCCCGATCTCTCTTCTCCAAGTCTCGTCGCCGTCATTTTGCCTCTTGACCGTCCTGGATCCGGCCGCTAGACACGCGCTCTTCGTTGCCCGTTGCCCGACATCACTTGTCGCAGTCGAAATCGACCCGATGCCGCTGGACAGGCCCCTTGCTCCCGCTCCGGAATCCAGCGTCATGCTGATTCTCCCGCCGTACCGAGCGTCTACGCATAACGGTTGATCGGGACCTATTATCTGATTGCACGACCGCTTAACCACTTGAAGCTCCGTACTGTACATACAGACTTCGCGACCTTCAGATCAGCAACGAGAAGATCGGAACTCGGCGTACAGCATGATCCGTGCCGGGCGGAGAAGGATCGCCGGCCTAGAGTCTTGCCTAGAGTTGCTCTTGCATTCCCACCTTTCGCTTTACCAGGCTCATCTCGAGCAGCTTCGATACACAAGCACGATGACTAGCGCAGTGACGTTTCCCCGTGGTCAGAAGGAGGGATGGGCGACGGTGACAGAGCCAGCGTCGGGAGTATGGCTGCTCGAAATGCACAACTTCCAGAACTCACCCGACAATCGACTCGAGCCTGTGAGTGCATGAGCTCCCGTCTTCAACGCTTGTTTGACTTTGCCGATCTGACAAGGGCTCGCCGACGTGGCGACTTGCTGCTGCAGGAGTTCATCCGCCAAGCGGTACGTTGCCGAAAGGGCTGAAGGATGCTTTCAGAAAGGCACGATAACGACGTATGATGTCCTTGTGGACATGAACAGCTCCTCCCGGCACTCGACTACGTCGAGTTGGCATGGCACAAAGCCGCGAAAGCCGGAACCCACAAAGGCGGATCGCTCGTCATCACCGGCGCGCGCAAAGTCGGAAAGTTCTTTTCGTGAGTGTCTCTTACTTCAGCATCCCTATGATAACTCAGCCTCGATGCGAGGAAACCGGCGTCCGCTTACGCCAGTATCGCGCCGCCACTTTCCGTGCTGACATTTCGCTTCCACTGCCGACTCGATCCACAGGAACGGCCTCAACCTCGACTGCCTCCCTGCGTACCCGACCTTCTTTGGCGACTATTACTACAAGCTCCTGAGCCGCGTCATCACCTTTCCTTTGACGACCATCGCCGCCATCAACGGCCATTGCTTTGCCGGCGGGCTCTGCCTCGCGCTCGCTTGCGACTGGCGCATTTGCAGGGCAGGTTCACACTCTGCCTACTTTTAATCCATGACGCTACTGCTGATATGAGACTCGCGCTGCAGTCGGATCGCACGTGGCTTTGCATGAACGAGCTCCACTTCGGAGCTTCTCTGTGAGCCTTCCAAATCCTTGCCTCTCAGTTTCGCCGATGAAAGTCACCGGAGCTCACCTCGAACTACTCTCCAGATCCGACGGCATGACGGCCGTCCTGCAACTTCGTCTTACCGAACCGGTTGTTCGCAAAGTCTTGCTCACCGCGCATCGGTTTATCGCCTCGGAAGCGCTGGCCTCTGGAATCGTCGACGAGGTGGTCCCAGCAAGCGGGAGCGAGGCGACTATCGCCTTTGCGGTTAACAAGGGGTCCGAGAGGGCGCCTCTCGCCGAGAGCGGTGTAAGTACAGCCACCGTGCTCGGACTCGAGCCTTCTCATTCGCTGGCCCACCTCGCTCATCGCGTACTCGACCCGCAGGTCCTCCGCGCCATGAAGCAAACCTTGTACGCTCCGGCACTCGCACTGCTCGCTCGCAACGAGTCGCCGACGGCGGGAATGCCGCAGCGCGAGAACGCCAAAGCCTTCGAAGCGCTCCTCGCTGCGGAAGTTGCGGCAAAGCTGTAGCGCCTTTGCAATCGGTAGTTCCTTTCACTGCATAGCACTCTGTTTTGACTTGCGCTATCAATATGACACTCCATGGACGCGCATCCCACACAAGACTCCTGGGGCATCCGATCTCTTGACTCACTCGAGTGCAGCAAACTACCAACAAAACATTTCAAGCTCCACTACATGCATCAAGAAGCGCTCCACCAGCTCATTCACAAATTCGGAAAGCATTCCTATCAGCTCCGCTCCCAACTTGAGAGTCACCGGCTTCGGAAAGGGATCTAAGGCGCCTTCATCCTCTCCGACAAAAGCAGGGCGGTATGCGCCGCTCCAGTTGGCAGACCGTCCGCATCGGCGCGCTCCTTGATCTCCTGATAAGAATTCGAGGCGCGAACTTCCGACCAGTTCTTGACGACGAAATCAAGGACCACGTTGCGCAGAGCTGGGTAGGCGGACGCAACGTCGCTGAAGAGTTCGGTCGCGGCGTTGCGCAGCGTGAGCTGTGAGCTGAGATTGTCGAGAGCGATCTCTTGCAGGTCCTTTAGCTCGAGGAGGTGCGCCAGGCGGTAGACCGATTTCGGGGAAGCTGGCAAAGACGTCCGCGGGTTCGCTTCGATCATGATGCGGACGGCTTGCAGTCGCGACTCGCTCACGGTGGTCGGGTAGTCTTTGCTGGAGCGGAGCGGGGCGAATCGGATGTAGCGCGAACACATCCAGACCAAAGTCGCTTGGTACGTCGTGAAGGCGGTATCGGTGATGACAACCTTCTTGTGCGGGAGCACGCTAGAGCTGCTGGAGGGTGAGCGGGGCTTCATCTGACCCTTGAAGTGCTTGTCGGTTTCGTCGTCCGAGTCTTCGAACAGGCACGAACTTGTGCCTTGGCTCGACTCCGCCACCTCCGCTCCCTTCTTGGTGTGCACGGTCGATTCGGCAAAGCTGCCGCGAAGAAGAGAGCCGTAGTAGGCGGATTAATTGACAAGGACTCTTGAGGATGCCCACAGGCTTGTTTCCGTACTGGGAAAGAAAAAGCGTACATCTTGGGGACTTTGCTCGGAGGTGAATGCTGTACGGCACAGTTTTAGTACGAAGTCACTCTCAGTGTCTAACGCTGAACAGACTGACCTGTCATTGTTTCGCCGCTGCTGACAGTAGACTGGAGCGGGTCAAGCAAAGCGGCCGGAGTCGCAAAGCATGAGAGGGTCATGGTCACTTCGTAACTAGCCCGAGCAGGCGCAGCTACTTGTCCCACCAAGGATCCGTGACGAGACGGAGGGAAGTGCTGCATATCGATGGCTTCGTCAAATGCTACGATGCCCTTGTCCGTGGTGATTTTGATCCTGCCGCTCCTGACGAAAGGCGCGGCCTCGACCGAGACGTCAGACCAGACAACGCTGAGACGCTTTTCGTTGGGGTGATACTGTACAGACAGACGGAAAGATTGTGTCTGTCCCCGACCAGCTTCGAGCAAGGCTGCGCGAGCTTTCGACAAGTCCCCACTGGTGGGCTGGTTCGAATGTGGGGTGAACACGGGATCGTAGTATGCAGGGGTGCGGGAGGCCTGAGAGAGCAAGTCGGTGGTCTCGATTGTAGCGGCCATCTCCGAGGGCGCAGACCGCACCCGGCGTTCAGAGGCCGCGACAGAGGCCGCGACGAGGAGGACGAGGGAGAACGAGAAGAGGAGAACGCTGAGCGGCGTGAGGTCGCAACAGTCGGCAGTGCCCGCCTGTGAAGGCATTGGGTGCTTCCAATGGCTTGTTTAGATTAGTTGACCGGTCTCCGGCAAGTCAGGTTTGAGTGCGTCCCCTTGCTGAAGAAGCGAAAGCTCTAGTCCTTCTCAGCTTCTCATTCAACTGTCCCTTCGCGTCACGCGTCACGAGCGAAGAGACTCAAGGACAGAGCACTTCCTTATCCCTCGGCTCAATTCGATCGGCTACGGCGCTGACTGGCGCACTAGCTTACAAGCACAGTGTCGGGGGGCATGTGCTGCAAAAGGGTTTATTCTCAAGCTCAGCTTGCCATCCTCCTGAGCGATGAACTGGATCGCGGAACAGCAGACCACGGGACAGGAGAAATCACGTGCAAACACTGGTTACCGAGTATTGCGAACCGGGGCTACGAAGCATGCCCCAAATCCTTCCGAGCGAACGCAAACCCCTAGGCCGTCTTGATGCGTTCGGACAAGAGCATGGCGGTGTACGCCGCTCCGGTAGGCAGCACACGCGCGTCGGCGCCGAGTTTCATCTTTTTCCAAGCACTCGAGACGCGGACGTCGTTCCAGTTCTCGAGGGCGAAATTGAGAACAATGTCGCGCAGGGCTGGGTAGGCGGACGCGACATCGCTGAAGAGTTCGGTCGCGGCGTTATGAGCCGTGAGCTGCGATCGGAAGTTGTTGAGGGCGATCTCTTGCAGGTCGTTCAGCTCGAGCAGGTGCGCGAGGCGGTAGACGGATTTCGGCGAAGCGGGGAGGGCCGTCTTGGGATCCGTTTCGACCATCTTGATGACGTCCTGCAAGCGGGACTTGCTCACCTCACCCGCGTTGCCTGTGTTGCTCGAGCGAAGCGGCGCAAAACGGATGTAGCGCGAGCTCATCCAAACCAGAATCGCTTGGTACGTCGTAAAGGCGGCGTCGGTGATGACGACCTGCTTGTGCGGCAAGTGCGGAAGCGTCCCGTGCGCGCCTTTTGCGACTTGAGCGGCGAAGTGCTCGTCTGTCTCGTCATCAGACTCCTCGTAGAGACGACTAGCTGCGTCGGCCTTGAACTCTGGCGTCTCCGTGTTCGCTGGCGAGAGGCGCAAGGTCGATTCCGAGAAGTCGCCGCCGAGAAGCGAGCGGTAGTATGTAGATTGTTCGATCAGGACCTTGGAAGATGCCCACAGCTTCGTGGCGGTGGCGGGAAAGACGAAACAAACGTCTTGCGGACTTTGCTGGCGGGTGAACGCTGCGCGGGACAATTTCGATGTCAAAAGGTCGGCTCGAGGCCAGAGGATTGTACATGCGTACCTGTCATTGTTCTACTGCTGGCGACTACCGTGGCGAGCCAACCCGCTTCGAAGGAAAGGTACGACAGCTTCATGGTCACATCAAGACTGAGCCAACCGACGTTGGCGACGGTCTGTCCCAGCAGGACGCCGTGACGAGACGGAGGGAAGCGCTGCATGTTGATCGACTCGTCGAAGACCACAGTGCCACCATCCGTCGTCATCTTGATCGCGCCGCCGTTGACGAGAGTTGCAGCGTTCGCCGACGCATCGGACCAGACAACGCCAAGGCGCTGTTCCGTGGGGTAGTAACGAACGCATAGATTGAAGTCTAGAGCCTGTTGTCGATCAGACTCGAGCAAGGCTGCGCGTGCTTTCGACAAGTCGCCGACGTGAACGTGAGGCTGGTTGCCGAATGAGTACTCGTAGTAGCCATAGCCTGTAAGGCGGCCGATACCACCCAGCAAATCGGTGGTCTCGATCGAGGCGGTCACGTTGGAGAGCATCCCCCCTGCGCAGTCCGAGAGGCGGCGGAAGAGGAGAATGGTGAAAGAGGAGGAAATGGGGACGTTGCACCGGCAGCAGCGCCTCTAGTCCGGTAATAATTCGGCGCCTGTCAGCAGCAGACTTGCCTCCGACGAGAACTTAGTAGCACAAGACCGTCCGTATCCGAATTCGGGAGCTTTCTCGTCCATATGTACAGCTGATTTCCAAACTCACTTCAAGCGTTCCAAAATCTTACACAATGCCGTCCAGACTATTCGCGAACCGACGACTAATTCCAGGCGTTTCCTCCTCAGACTTGATATTCAGGCGTGACCGAGACCTCCGAGCGAGCTGAGCTTCTCCGTGAGCAGGATCGCCGTGTACATCCCACTGATCGGCAAGACCTGTGCATCGCAGAGCTCCTTGATTGTCTTCCAGCCCTTCGAGGCAAGAACTCCCCTCCAGTGCTCGAGAGCATACGCGAGTATGACGTCGCGAACTTCGGGGTAAGCGGACGCGACGTCGCTGAAGAGCTCGGTGGCGGCGTTTTCTTCCGTCAGCTGAGAAGCGATGTTGGCGAGCGCGAGGTCTTGCAGGTCACGGAGGTCGAGGAGATGCGCGAGACGGTGGACTGATTTGGGCGAAGCCGGAGCCGGGACTTGAGGGCTCGTCTCGATCATGTCGCCAACAGTCTGAGACGGCGTGAGGATGGAATGCAGCGGGGCAAAACGGATCCAACGTGAGCCAACCCAGACGAGAGTCGCAAAGTAGGTGGTGTAGGCAGTGTCCTTGACGTGTACAACTCTGTGCGGCAAGGTCGTCGCTTGCGTGTGTTTGACCTCATGAGTCGTCGCGGCGTCCGTTTCGTCGTCGGAGTCTTCGAAGTCGCGATGCTGCTGTTCGCCGTCGACCTTGACTTCCGGCCCGGCGTCCAACTCGGCACCACTGCGAACAGTAGACTCCGTGAATTCCCCCGTCAGAAGCTTGCGAAAGTATTCCGATTGCTTGATGAGAGAGTGCGCAGCAGCCCAAAGCTTCAAGTCGGTGCCGGCGAAGACGAAGCAGACATCCTGCGAAGTCTGTGCACTGGCTTGGGCTGCTTGTACGGATGGTGAGTCAGACCTCTTGGCGCACGATGCGAGAGAAACGCGCCACGCACCTGCGACCGCCTCCGCGACGACGAGATGAGCATCGGCGTTGTTTGGAGGTTGAGGGAGTAAGCAGCTGATAGTGACATATACGCAAAGTTCTCCCCAGTCGGCGTTGTTGAGCGGCGAACCCCACATGACTCCGGAGCGCGTAGGCGGGAAGCACCGACCTGTCGTGGTTTCGCTCAAGTGGCAGTCTCCCATCTCGTCCACGACACGAATCTCGACCCGAGCCGTGCCAGACCCAACATTGACGTCAACCCCTTCCCAAGCGATTCCGAGACGTTCGACTTGCTGCTTGTTCTCGTACCGTAGCGCGAGCGATGCTGGGTTGAAGAGCTTGACGAGGGAGCGTGCACTCGGCAAGTCCCACATATCTTCGCTGCCGTCAGTCATCTCTTCGTAGGTGAGGCGTATTTCGTCGGTGCTCGAAGTCATGGCGTTGTGCAGGAGGTTACAGAGCTCCGGGATGGTGGTGCAAGACGTCTGTCTGTCGTTCGAGCGCGGGGCTTCATCATCGAAGAGCGCACTGACTGAACCTCCCCTCAGCGTCTCTCGACCTCTCACTGCAATGAATATATCACTAGCGGTGACGAAGTGTAACATTGTCATGCGCATCGGCAAGTATTCGCATTGACATGCACAGACACCGGCAACGCGGTTCGAGTTTCGCCCCTCGTGAATTTCGCCCGCACATTGCAAACTGTTGACTAACTTACCTCGAGCTACCTCGTGCTCTCTGACAAGAGCAGGGCAGTGTACGCCGCTCCGGCGGGCAACATGTGCCCATCTGCCTGTTCCTTGATCTTCTTCCAAGCCTCCGAGGCGCGAACCCCCGACCAATTCTTGACGACGTATTTGAGGACGACATCGCGGAAAGCTGGGTAGGCCGACGCGACGTCGCTGAACAGTTCGGTCGCGGCGTTGTGGGCCGTGAGCTGCGAGCTGAGGTTGGCGAGAGCGGCCTCCTGCAAATCCTTGAGCTCAAGAAGATGCGCGAGACGGTAGACGGATTTTGGCGAGGCCGGCAAGGACGTTTCAGGGTTCGCTTCGACCATCTTGATGATGTCTTGCAAGCGCGACTCGTTCTTGTCACTTGCGTTGTTCTCCATGCGCGAGCGGAGTGGCGCAAAACGGATGTAGCTCGAGCTCATCCAAACCAGAATCGCCTGGTACGTTGAGAAGGCGGCGTCGTTGATAATCACCTTCTTGTGCGGCAGGTTCGGAACAGATTCGCAGGCCCTTTTCGCGATCTCATCCGCAAATTGCGCGTCTGTCTCATCGTCAGACTCTTCGTAGAGACGGATAGTCTCGTCGGCCTTGGACTCTGGCGTGTCCGACCCTTCTGGCGAGGTGTGCGTGGTCGATTCCGAAAAGTTGCTGCCGAGAAGCGAGCGGTAGTATGCAGACTGATCGACGAGCACCTTGGAAGATGCCCACAGCTTGGTTTCAGTGGCGGGGAAGACGAAGCACACGTCTTGCGGAGTTTGCCGATAGGTGAAGGCTGCATACCACGCACTGGCGGTCAGCCTCAGTAGTGGGCTTCGCTTGGTGTCCAAATAGGGGACAAACCTGTGAATGCTTCACTGCTAGCGGTAGCAGTCTTGGCGGTGTCAATCCATGTCGAGACGGAAGTGCACTCGGTGAAATCAAAGGCAACGCGAAAGCGTCCGCATTCGTTGTAAGTGCGGTCCGGTTGCTGTTTGCCCAAGACAACCCCGACTTCCGAAGGCGGGAAAGGCTGCATCTTGATGACCGCATGGAAGAGAGTCTCGCCGTTTCCTGCGGTGACGCTGATAGTACCTTGACGAACAAAAGGAGCGCAATCGACATCTGCGTCTTCCCACGCTACCCCGAGCCGCCCAGTCTCGTCCAGGATAAGCTTCAGGCAGAGCCTGCTGTGGGATTTCGCCGATACGGCCACCTCAAGATCCTTGAAAGCTGACCTGGCCTCGGGCAGATCACCCAAATCGTACCGACGTCCTTGATACAGGTAGCCGCCGTACTTGACAACATCCGTAGTCTGCACGACGATCGGCATGCTGCTTCAATCCGCGCAGGGAAGAGGTGAGTACTGAGGAAGAGTCCTCGTATGGCCCTTCTGGTCGAAGACAAAGGAGCGTCTGCGAGCGCAGAGTGAATTTGGCCCGTCCGTCCGTCCCCACCCGTTCGACACCCCTTTCACCGTTGTGGAGCACCGGTCGGTCACGCGTGCATCGCTCTACGTCTTCAACTCCTTTTTGTTGTCGGAGCACTGTACCCTGCAAGACGCGCAAAAGTGATAATCGTGGGATCAGCAACGGGTCTGCAACTTACGTTTCAGCGTCCTGGAGCTATGAACTCTGCGACTCGTCCCAAATCGCGTCAGTCACTTCAGTTGGAGGTTTCAGATACATGGATGAAGCATTTGCCAGTAAAGACAGGCAGAGAATGGAGGAAGGCCGACAATTCACTGGCGGCGGCGCCATCTTGTTCGGCTTCTTCCGTGTCCCGGAAGCCTCAAGCCGAGAGACGATCCGGCGTAGACCGAGCCAAGTGATGATTGATAGGCCAGCTCCTCCGCGACCACGAAGGACCTTGCTCGGGGTGAGGCACGTCGCATGAGGGCCCAAGAGGGCGACTCCGTCCACGCAGAGATACGAATCGCCTTCGCGACCGCAGCACCCACACCATGCGCTTGGCCCGGACTCGAAAATACGCCCTAGAAGCCAGTCGGTGCTCGTCGAGACGCAAGCAAGGTCTTTAAGCAATGGAGTCCGCGTTTCAGCCGCCTTCGAAAGGATGGGGCAGTAGCCCGCATGCAGTAGCCCGCATGGTTCAGGCCGAGCACCGGATCGAGAAATGCTGGCCGGTGGTGGTAATGTACATAAGCTCGGTGCCGCTTGATGACAGGAAACTTGGAATCACGGCGTAGACTTGCGTCAGGAGACTTGGAAGTCAGCTGAAACCTCCCCTCAGCTGCAAGCTGGCGCGGAAGCTTCATCAGGAAAACTCGCTTCTCGCGCTCCTGACCATAGTTAAGGCTCCATTGCTCAGTATGGCGGCAAATCATCCATTGGCAAGTCGAGAGTCAGGCGCGAGTCGCGCTTGGGGCTGGCGGCTGACCGGACGAGTCTCGCAGGCTCACCTCGTCCTGCCGGCGTGCAAGCGATTCCCGACTCAGTCGGCGGCGCTCTTCCAGGCTACAGTCGACCTGCACTTAGGTGAGTACCGTCCAGCTGCACTCCAAGCGTACCCTTCGGCTGACACCGCTGAACACCGACAGCGCAACAATGGAAAGACGTCGAAGTGGTCGAGTTGGACGAATGCGCTTGCGCCGTCATCAAAGGCAGGCCACCTAAAGCCAGCGCAGACGTGAGTCTCGCGCCGCCGTCACCCTCTGATAGACGTGCTGATGGACCGTCATCTCCCCCACAGAGTCCGCCCTCGTTCGTGTATCCGATGGGCTTGCAACAACCGACAAACCTGCGGCAGTGAGTCTTTTCCTCCGCTCTTCATCTGAACCTGCCAAGCTGCTTTCCTGCGTTATTAGTTGTCGTCCGCTGACGGAGTGGGTCCCGCAGACTCGGCGACGTCATCAAAGCCATCTCGACTCGTTTCCCGAAGGCAGCAGCCCCGTCCGAACCGTCAGCAGCATCTGCCTTCACCGACTCACCGGCCGCTCCCTCGACGACAACTACGATCTTTCTCGCCATGATCGAGAAAGACAGCTCGATCGTGTACTACGTTCTCCGGAACGGGATTGTCAGCCCGAAAGAAGTTCCAGAGTGAACCACGAAGAGCACAACGTGTACGAGACCGCATCGATTTCGAAGCTCCACGAATGTTGTCTGTAATCACTATGCACGGCCCTTTACATCTAGTACAGACAAATCAGAGCTTGGCCCCGTCGGTCCCGATCTTGACCAGCATCTTGCCCGTGTTCTTGCCCTCGAAAATCCCGACGAGCGCCTCGACGCACTTGTCGAGGCCCTCCATGCGAGTCTCGCGCAGCTTGAGCTGGCCGGAGCGGACGTACCGGGCCATCTCCTCGGCCGCGATGTGGTACCGGTCCGCGTAGTCAAAGACGATGAACTGGAGGGGAAAGTCGAGGTCAGTCACTTGAACACGCCGAGAGTCCGACGGTAGAAGCTTACGCCCTCGATCTTGGCGCGCTGACTGATCAGGTTAAGGTACGACTGCAGGCCGCGCGGGTTCGGGTCGTTGTAGGCACTAAGCAAAGGAAACTCGGTCAGCTTCACGGACGCGGAAGAAAACGCATTGTCACGCACGAGATGGCACCGCAGACTGGCGAAATTAAAGCGTAGCAGGTCAGCATGGCTCAAAGTATGAGGTCAAGCACATTTGGTAGCTTACGAGCAATTCGGGCGCCCTTGTTGAGCCTCGTCAAGCACATGTCGAGCATTTCGCCACCGACGTTGTCACTGGAGGTTCAAGTCAAGGTCAGCGACCAAACTACCTTCCTCGAAGAGAGTTGAAGATACGACGCACAAGTAAACGTCCAGGTAGCCAATTTCGCGGAAGTTCTTCTTGAAGTTCGGGTCCTTGTAGTCGAGCACCTCCTTGATCCCAATTTCCTCGCGCAACCACCGGCACTTGTCGGCACCACCAGCAATGGCTACGACACGGCAACCGTGGATGGTAGCGAGTTGGCTCGCCTGCGGCGGGAGGATAGTGTCAGTCGAGGGATCGCTTTTCATCCGCACCCGAACGCGGTTTCGCAACGTACGATCGACCCGACTGCGCCGGCGGCGCCGGAGACGACGACAGTCTCGCCCGGCTGAATCTTGCCGACATCGTGCAGTCCCCAGTAAGCGGTCTGTGGAGCAAGTCGAGCGGTGAGCGAGAATGCCTGGACCGAGAGCGCGAGGAGTTTCAAAACGAACCTGGCCGGGCATGCCGAGGGCACCGAGGTAGTAAGTCGGCTTGATGATATCGTCGGTTCTGCCAGACCGTCACTGTCAGTCACGAGCTGCCTCGTTTCAAGCTGGCCCTCGTGCGCTGCGCAAGCACAACTCACTGAATCTTCTGCAGCTCCTTGAGAGGAACCTTGGCATACTCTCCCCACGACATGGTCCCGATGACCCAGTCGCCGACCTGCAGCGAAGACTTTCCGACGTCCTTCGGGAGGAGAGCGATCCGGCCGACCGCTCCGGCGCGCATGGCGGCGCCGATTTGTACGGGCGGAACGTAAGAGCGAGTCGGGTTCAGCCAGCCTGTCGGGGGCTTCACAATTAGCTTTGCTTGACGATGTTGAGCATACAGAGAGACTTACCACGCATAGCCGGGTCAATCGAGACCTGCCCACTCCGAAAAAGAGCGTGAGTACACCCCAGACCGAGGGACCAAGGAACTCGTCGACACGGCCGACTCACCCATTCGACCTTGACGACGGCTTCTCCGGCCTTGAGCTGGTCGGCCGACCAGAGCTGCACATCCTTCTCGTACTGGAACGTGCCGGTGCCGTCGAGTTTCGGGTCGATGGAAGCGCGGGGACGCTCGCGGAGCGTGACCCGGGAGTACGAGCGGGGAAGAGCTGGGAGAGGAGACATGGCGGTTCGTTGTCTAAGGTTCTGGAGGAGCTGAGCAAGAGTGCGTCGCAAAGCGCTATGTCGAGAGAGCGCGTGAAGTGGGGACACAAGATTATCTTGGATGCGAACTTTGATCTGCACGCTCGGCGAAGTGAACAAGCCGCGATCCGGAATCGGCGACAAGCCCGAGTCCGAAAAAGAGGAGAGAGAGGTTGGGTCAAAGCAAAAGCGTGGAAATGCAGGTAAATAGGGCGACAACAGAGTATAGTACGGATGACGAGATCGGGATCGGCTTGGATCCACATCTCGTCGGAACGGACAAGCGAAAAACAGAAAAGCGCAACAAGCTGGCCCCCCTCCACCAGGCCCGGTCTCCCTCGCGCGATCAAGCGCACACACGCCGTCAGCTAAGTCTCTTCCTCACCCGTGTTCTTCTCGAGGAGGACCGCGTCCTTGGGTCCGGTGACGTCGAAGCGCTCGCCGACAAAAGTCGGGAAGCGAGGAACGCCAGCTTTGGTCAAGTCTTGGAAGCGGTACGTGATGATGGCGCCGACCTGCGGCAAGGTTGCAGTGTAAGTCAGCTCTCTACCAGACCAGGAGTGGGAAGACTCCTCCCCTAGGCGCGGGTGCGGTGTCACGCCCAAAGGGAGCGGGTCATGCGTGTTCGCGAGAAGCTGACGTACAGGAGGAGGATTCGCGCGCCTCGCGTCGTCAAACCCGCTACCGACCTTGAACTCGGTCTTCTCGTCTTCCATGACGCAGACGAGCGAGCCGACGAGTCCTTCGAGACGACCCTGCTAGGGCGGGACAGTGAACGATTCGCATCAGTTTCGCTTCTGACACGCCTCCGTCTGATCCGGTACAACGCACCTTGCCAGGCTCGTGACTGACGACGCGAGCTTCGGCATCGTAGAAAGTCTTGACCTTGAGGAGCGTGTTCGAGCGCTTGTGCTCGTACTTCGATTTCGGTTGACGGAGCATCAAGCTGTGACCGGGGGGTCGTGAAAAGCTCCTCGTCAGCTGTAGGCCTTTATCTGGGAACAGTGTGGTGATCTAATGAAAGCGAAGAACTCACCCTTCTCCTCCGAGGCTCCTGACTTGCTCGAGCTTCTCTTCGAGGTGATCCCACCCATCACATTTTTCCTGCTCGACAACGCGGATGAAACCTCCTCCTTCCTGCTCATTCTGAACAGTCTTGCTGCTGCTGCTACCGGCGACGGGGTTCGCAGCAGCGGCCGACGGAGAAGTCGGCGTGTCAGGACCCGCGCGCGGGAAAAGTTCTTCGAGGAAGCGCTGGCGGGCTTCGAACGGCTCGGACCCTTTCGAAGGGATGTCAAACACCTGTCGCGGCGCACGATGGCAGAGATACGTTAGCACCCGAAACTTGTGCAACACTGGAGTGTGTGAAGAGGCAAAATTACCATGTAGCGGATGTCGGTCCAGCGGGGCGAGTTCATGCTGCGGACGATCCCGCTCGTCTCGTCGAAACGGTCACGGCCGAGGAACAATTCACCGTCGAGTTCATGCCCTTGAGGAAGCTCTGTGAGACGAAGCTCCATCTCATGATACTCAGCAAGCAGGCGCTCAATAACGCTGAAAGGCCTCGAGCTCAGATGGACCGTGCACTCACTGTCGATAAAGTCGGCCGGGGCGGAAAACGGGTTGCCGACGCGCGACCAAAGCTGCGATTCGCCGTCCCAGTAGGCACGAACGCCGTCCACTGCAAGGAGAAGGGCGAACCCAAGGTCAGTCTCCACCTTATCATGGACAGCTAATGGGCAGTCGACCCCAGTTGGAGCGGCTGCGGACGAGGCTCATAGAGTTTGAAAATTTCCAAAGAGTGGAGACATACATTTCTCACTGATCCACCACCCAGTCGGGTCCTTCTTGGCCTTGTCGGCGAGGTCGAGCTTCTTCGCGAGCAACAGCTCGATCCCGCCCTTGCGGTCCTTCTTCTTCTTGGCCGGCGGCGGCGCCTGTCCCCCGGCGGCGGCGGCGGCGGTGGTGACAAAGTTCTCTTTGTCTCCGAACAGTTCGTCAAACTCGTTGTCGTCGTAATCGGAGGGTTTGCGACCGCGCCCGACGGTGATGGCGCGCTTTTGCGCTCCCGGCTCGGCGTACTTGCGCTTCGTCGCTTCGGCACCGGCGGCGGCCGAGGTAGTGGACATGGAGCGGGAGGTGGAAGCGAAAGAGGAGGAAGAGCTGCTGGGCGCGGTCGTCGCCGTGATCGGTTTGGAGGTGCCTTTGGGCTTCGCTTTCGACTTGCCCTTGGCGACGCCGACGCCGGGTCCGACGCGCGCGTCTTCGTGCCTGCAAGGAGGGTACACCGAGGTGAGCAACTCAACGACCTGGCCACAGGGAGCATTCCAGCTATACGATTACGCCGCGAAGGGCTCTCTAAAGTTGAGGTTGGAAGTGCTCACTCGTCTCCGAGAACTTGACGCAGATGCTTGCACGAACGTTCCTCTTTCGAGCGACCTTTGCAGATAGTCCAAGCCATGCAGTTGCACGAGTAGGCGTCGACGTCGAAGCTGTGAGTCGCGGATTACTTCTGGCATCAGTCTCTGGCTGAAGCACAGGCCGCCTCAGCCGTCGAAACCGAGTCAGAGAGAAAGGACGACTGACTGGTGGATGCGGTAGGCTTTCGATTCGTCCGTCTCGCTCGTGACGTACATCTCTCCGCCGAGCGGGATGTGCGTGTGAGGCTGCGGCAAGTCCATGATCTTTCTCGGACGTCCGAGTCGGTCGACGAGGCAAGTCGCTTCGGCGATGCTGAGATCTGCAATGGACGCCTCCCGGACGAGGTGAAAGAGCTGCTCTGGCTGGTCGTCTCTCGCCAGAGCCGGGTGCGCGGTGGTTGCGAGCGTGCGTAGAGTGAGTCGGGTTGCGAGTGGGGCTGCTGCTCCGCGTGTGGACCGAGTCAGGTGCCGGACCGGGTCCGCTCGAGGACTGCGAGCGAGTCGAGTGTAGACTGAATGCCTGATCAGGCAGCTCGACGAGTATAGCGAAGCCATGCAGAAAAGAGAAAAGAGAGAGACGAGTGACGAGTGAGGCGGTGCAAATGCCAGCATTACAAAAAGTCAGAATACAATCTCGCGTAATGAGCTCAATAGACCCGATCGTATCGAGATCGACACGTGAATGCGGCAGCGCGCACTCGATCGTCCGACTTGCAGATCCGCCGAGCTGCAGTACAGCTTGCACCGCAGCTCACGGTAACGCGGGTCCTCAAGCTCTGATCTCAGCTGCTCGCACCCTCTGCAAGCTCTACGTACACACTCGCAGAGGGACAAAAGCTGGCCAGACCGCATTCGCATTTAAATCGGTGCGGGGTTTTTCGGCGCAGACGTTTCGATCACTCGTCACGACGCGAGTCCATCCCTTTGCATCTCGAGCTACTGCACACAGCGAGCATACGACCAGACGGCCGGGAATGGACGCTTCCTCGCGGGCGCAGGCAACGAGCGGCGTCTCTGCGCTCGCCCAACTGCCGCTCGTCTCGTTCTTGTCGGCGTCGCCGTCGCCCTCGCTCGTCCTCGCTCTCGCCCCGCTCGTAGACTGCCTCGCCCAGCAGCCAGGCATTCTCGCCTCGAGAGCGCAGCCGCAGCCGCAGCCCACTCAGGCAGTGCAGACTCCGCTCTGGGACGGAAAGGCCCACCACCTCGTGCCGTCGCCGAACCCGTACCCGGTCACCCCGGCTCAGCTTCAGCAGCCGGGACTCGCACCGGCGAGCGTGTACGATGACGCGGCCGCGTCTCCCGCAGAGGGGATCCGAGGCATGGTCGAGCAGCTGAACGTAAAGACGCCCGGGCGGGATCCGAGAGACGCGACGACTTCGACGGCCGCCACCGACGACGCCTCTCGCCCGACAGACTACTTCAGCTTGATCACCGCGTCCACCCAGCTCCCGAGTGCGGCAGCAGAAGCCTCTCCGTCCATGTCGTCGGCGTCGACGGCGTCTTCGTCGGCCGCGACCCTCGTCTCGTCGACGAGCACCCTCGCCACTCAAGTCGGCGGCAAAACGACCCCGCCGACCCCGCTCGGTGACGACCTCGCCCACGAAGACTCGCTGTTCTCGTTCACGGTCGGCGAAAATGATGCCGAAAACGACGACGACGTGCTCGACCACCTCGCCGAGGCGTTGCACCCCGTGTACCGCAACGAAGCGTGGCGATCGATCGAGAACCAGAGACCGCAGCGGCCCGGCCCCGGCCTGCGAGAGACGAGCTCGAGTACCCTCAGACCTTGCAACCCTGCCGCGCAACATGCTCGTGCAGAAGTCCGCCGGACTCGCGAGCAGCGCGCATCGGA